>JAHRHZ010000019.1:32256077-32335949 GCA_024137785.1 Ginglymostoma cirratum | reverse complement strand
TTTAGGGTTGACCTGAAAGCTTTTGGTTTTCATTGGGCTCCTAAAATGTGAAATATGTTTGGAATTTAACCTGTTATTGCATTTAACCTTCACATATTGAACTTGGACCTTGTACTTGAAGGGGGAAGAGTCTCAAGTCGGGATGTGTTCAGGCAGGTGGAGCAAAGCAACTGGCAAACAGTCTGTTTGGTACCACCGCACAATACCAGATAGCACTTTGACCTTACCATGTTGTGTGAAAGTAAACAGCTGGCATTTATTACAACATGATTTTTCCCCAAATAAAGGTGGATTAAGGCGAATATTGTGTGAAGTCGGATTGCAACAAAAATCAGATGAAGATAGTTCGTCCCTCGTTGACAGATTGATGCTCTGTGACTCCAAACTTTGGAAAGGTAATATTTTGTTCCATATATTTTAGTCATGTCTAAATTAAACTTATTTTGACACAAATTGGAAGCACGGTGCTTAATTATTTCTCATTCCTTTGACGTTTACCGGGCTTAAGTTTAATGCCTTGGTTTGCGATTCCCTATTCCTTTTCATTAAACTGAAGATCAAATTTAATTGTTAAATGGTCATGGTTCACAGGTTGTTCTCTTAAAGTCGGATTATTAACTAACTATTAAGAGCACATGAGTTAAGAGCAGAAGTCTGCTTTTGAACCTGCTCCACCATTTAGTAAGATGATGGCTGATCTATTTGTGCTTCCAATGCCACGTTCTCATCTCGACCTGACCACTCCTGATGAAGACGGCTATGCAAAACACAAAATATTGTGCTAATGAATACTGAACTGTCTTGTTTCACAATATCTAAACTGACTGTGAAAATACTAAATTGATGAGCTATGCATGATGGGATCTTAAGGGCACTTGCTCCAATTGTGTCATCAAAGCTGGCCTCCTGAATGTGGTAGATGGTGAGTGAAATCCTCACCAACCTAAGTAAACACCTGTTCCTCTGGGCGGCACACTATGTTAAGCTGTATTCCTTTTGACTTGGAGCTTTTATGGTCCACACTTGATGCTTGTTTTGTCATTTTTGCCAGTACTTATTACTGAGCAAATATGAAGGCACTAATGATACACAAGGAATTTGTAAATGCAAATACATAGGTTCATTTATTAAGGAGTTGAAGAATTGGTGGTGGCATGAAAGAGTACTTGTACAAATGTCTGATCTGGCTGATGTCCCTCCGCACACTTGCTGAGTGAGTCTCATGAAGCATTGCATCATTTTTCCTTAAAAAATCAGAATCATACCCACTTAAATGTGTAACTTAGAACGCTCTCATTCACCATTCTATTATTCAATTAAATGAACAGCCTTTGTCACTTGAGCTTGAGAAGGCGAAAGATGACATAATGAACAGAAAACACCAAGGCAAGGCAAGGATGGAGCCCCAGCCATGCTGAAGTGTGGAAAGTCTTGTCTCGTGCCACAGTTTCCTGGCTTTGTTTGCTGCAAAGTGAATCTTGGGTCCCTTTGATGCAGATTGTGGTGCGTGCTTAGGGAAAGTAATAACCGCTGTTGCACATCTCTAAAACGTGCATGTAGGAGCCTCAAAGTTGTATTTGGGACCAGGTTGATGATTCATAATGCCTGTGCTCTCAGTATCTTGTTTGGCTACCAAGCACGGGTGACATTGAGTTATCAAGAAAATAACTTCAGCGATTTCCATCTTTGATTCCTGTATTCTGGGTTTATGCTGACAGGGCAAAAGCACAAATGTGACGGTCGTCTTTGAAGTTGGTGTGTCCAAGTTTGTGACCACCCATCAAATAGAGATGGTTTTATTAGGTAAGGGTTGTCTTCGGGTCAGAATGTGATCTGTAACATTCTGTATGGTGTGGTAGCCAGACTCGGCCAGAAAGATAGCCAAAGCTCTACTTCAAAGGTGCTTGTAAGTGTGACATGAAGATCCTAGACATTGATTTTTGCGTTTGGGAGTCACTGGTTGATGACAGAAGGAAATTGAAATGTTGGCTGGTATGAACTTCTGTGGCTAGACAGGCTTTGCAAAAGATAACAACTGTGAAAGTAACAGTGCACAACATCACTTAATAACTTCGAGATAGTAGGAACTGCCAATGCTGGAGTCTGAGATAACAAGGTGTGGAGCCAGATGAACACAGCAGCCCAGGCAGGAGAGGAGCAGGAAAGCTGACGTTTTGGGTCTGGACCTTTTCTGAAGAAGGGTCCAGGCCCGAAACGTAAGCTTTCCTGCTCCTCTGCTGCCTGGGCTGCTGTGTTCATCCAGCTCCACACCTTGTTATCACTTAACAACTTCATTTATGTTACCTACAGCAGAATCTGCCTTCTGGTGATTCCCATGCTCAACTGTTAGAAAAAGTAGAACATGTGAAGACACTCCTGCTGAAATGTATTTGTTTCCTGCAAGTTCAACATCTTTGAGATTAAAAGATGTCAGAACTGTTTAACTCGGAGCTACTGTAGTTTAGCAAGTGCATGCTTTGATTTGAGTCAAGACACGGGCAGCAGAGTTTTCGATAATCTCAAATATTTGAAGGTTAGAATGTGGGAACCCACTCGGGTGCATTGAAGTAGTTTAGTGGTAACAAAACAATGAATGAGGTTTTGAGCGGCTACTGAGCTAAGACAGGGTGAAGTCAGATCACATTTTGGAGATGAAAGAGATGGTACGTGAACTTAATCAAAAGCTTATCTTGGAATCAAGCGGGACTTAAAGTTTCTGAAAAGATTGATTTAATCTCAGTCTATTATCAGCGAGAACGATGGAGTCAGACATAGGCAAATTTGAGTTTGGTGTGGAGACTAAAGGCAATTTTGGAAATTTTTCCAAATTTAATGGAAAAATATTTGCTTATCTAGTACTGAATGTTAGATAATGAGGCTGATGACTCCTCAGCTGTAGGTGAATTTGAGAGAGTGATAATGTGTGTCATATGCATAGACATGAAAATAATGCTGTGCTTTTGATGTTGAAGGGAAGCATCTAAATGAGAATCAGCGCGTGCTTTGAGAAAGCTCTGAGATGGCTGAAACAGGAACAAAAGCCATGACAAGTGGTACTCTAGTTATGATTAGCTAGCTAAGAATGGAGCCAGTATGAGGTAGCCTACCCATTTGGAGCAAGTTGCCATGATAAACCATGTCCCAGGCTAAAGGCAGGTTGAAAAGCGAGGGGCAGTTTACTTTTGTTGCAGTCACGTAGGGTGACATTTGTGACTTAAACGAGTGATCTCAGTCCTTTGATTGTGTGAAAACTTCGGAGGCATTTAAACTTTGGAGTCCTGGGAAAAATGGACTTGGGAGTTTAGCACGCATTTAAGGAGTTGAGAGATCAAACTGAGGTTGGATATATGATACCTGTTTGGAAGAACTTTTTTTTTTTGTTTTTTTTTTTGAAGAGGCATGTTGATGCAAGATTTACAGGAGGAAAAGGTAGTACGTGAAAGCAAAGAATAATTTATTGATCACCTAACAGGCTGTTCATGTCAACAGGTTGTACTTTCTCAACATTATCACAAGGTATTTATGCTGTAATATGTTTTTGGTTAACGTAAATTGGCTGTAACATGATTGAGTAGTGGATGCTGTTTGGATAAAGCAAACTTCCTACTGTACAGTTTTTAGTGATTTTTTTTTTCTATAGCAATTTTCCTGTAATTCAATTTTGTATAGTACAAAGTCGCACAAGAATGCAACTGTCATATTATAGGAGAAATATCTGTAGAAGGTTAGTCTGAGCGTATATTGGCAGTTGTAAGAAAAACTTAAACTTAATAAACCTCAAATTTTGGGCATCATGTGGCTGGGGGAGCAGAATTTGAGTGTTTGGCTTGGTGGGCTGGGAGAAAAGAGGGACACGGCAGATGCAACTGAATTGATCATCTGGGTCTTGATGGTAAAGAGGTCCATGCACTATTTGTACTCCATTTTAGAGCAGTGTAGAGTGGGTGGGAGAGAGAGATTTTAGAAGTCATTTTTCGATGGAGAAGAAACTTAGACCCTGATCTTTACTGTGTTAATGGTTCCATGGATTCCCACCGCCCCCCCCCGCCCCCCGCCCACCCTTCCTTTGCTGTATCCAATCCAGGCTTGTTTAAACAATGTTTCCTGCATTGTCATGATCTAACTTTGGAGAATGCACTGATAATTGTGCCGGACTGTTCTGCAAATTGTCACAAATGTAATAACTTATGCGTTTGCAATGAGGCCACCAAAGTGACCACTTTGCTTATCTGATTGCTCCTCAGGACAAACACAGTTTGTCCTATGTTACTTCACTAAGAGGAAAAGTACTACTAATTTTTGTAATACACTTAACTTGATCAAGAACAGTGTAAAGAAAGGATTTCTAATTTATACAATTTAAGCTATACCCCTTCACGACCTCAAGTGTGCACACACAATCAACATTAAGACAAGTGAAAGACAAAAGTTATAGCACACATACTGTGGGTGGAAAAGAATGCAGACAGGGTAAACAAAATTCTGTAGATCAAAAATTCACAGTACGAGGTAGAACATTACTTGGCTTATTGTCTGTCTAATTTTTGAATGGTGAGTCGCTGGCTACTGTGGAGTGACAGTCATCCTTTGATTTGACGGTTGATCAGATGAAGTTGTTTTCTTGTATGAATTGTTTCTTTTAAGCTTTTTTGGGTTTTCTGCCATATTCTCTGAACAGAGACAGACGGACAGGAGGGATGGCAGGGGTTGGTGAGGCTCTGTGTGTGCAGGGTTTGAACGTTTTTCACACATGCTGCTTTTGGCTCTTGCCACTTTTTAACACTCTGCAGTTCAAGCAATCAGAGGACTGTTGTTAAGCAGAATTTTGTTAATTCAAGAGAGTCTTTGGTGCTGTTCAATCTCAAGTTGTCCCTCGTGGTTGATTCCAAAAAGCAGAATTGTATTGCATGATTCAACAATATACAATCCTTAATTTTCAAGTTGTAAAACTTTCCTGGCATTCTAGTTATAGCAGTCGACCTTCCATTTCAATTTACAGTCCCAAAAAATGAAGTGAGATCTCTTGGAGCCTAAAACACACACATTTAACATACATATGCAAATCTTCAGAAGCAGTCAGCACAGTGGGTTGCTTTTGGGCCAAAACTGAGCAACTATTCTATAAGTTGTTTGAAGTTTGATGTTTAATGAGGTTAACAGTTGACTAACTCCTCCATGCAGATGAGGCAGGCTTTAGCTGTAAATGAAAAGCAGAAATTGTTGGAGAAACTCGGTCGCCCTGGCACCATGTATGAGAAGAAAGCAGAGTATCAAGTCCAGTGACTATAGCAGTTAGGAAAGTATGGCATTTATGGTGAAGACGGGGATGGGGGTATTGGTGGGGCTTGGAGAAAGGTGAACGGATTGGTGGCAAAGGAGCCCAAAGGGAGACAGGAATGAAAAGGGATTGGCAGACAAGGGGAATATTGCTAGTGAGCCAGGACAGAAAGGGAGCTGATTAAGTGATAATGAAGGCTAAGAATAGGAGAGAATGGTGGTCATGACCCTGTCATTGACAGGAACAGGGTGTGGGGATGGGTGAGAACTACAGGGAGAGATGAAGTGTTGTTCTTGGATGGGCTGAATGTTCTTTGAGGGTTCGATGCACACTTGATGGGCTGGGTGGCCTGCTGTCACACTGTAGAGATTATATAGCTTGGGATAGGCAACAAATGCTGCAACCAATCAGCGACGCCCATGTCCCATGAGTGAATAGAAAAGATATAATAAATATTCTGGTCACCCTGTTAAAAGGATATTACTAAGGTGGAACGGGTTCAGAAGAGACTTAACAGGATGTTATAAGAAGAGGCTGGGATTCTTTCCACTGAGGTTGCAGCGTGGCCTTATAGAGGTTTATAAAGTAAATGGTAATGAATAGGTTGAATGGCAGGTGTCTTTTCCATAGGGTGGGGGATTTCAAGACTGAGGGTCACATTTTTATGGTGAGAGGAGAGAGATTTTAAAAAAGATATGAGAGGCAATGTTTTTTTAACACATAGTGGTTCGTGTATGGAATGAACTTTGAGGAAGAATTGAATGTGGGTTCAGTTGCAACACTTAAAAGACATCGGGAGAAGTGCACAAACAGGAAGGGTTTAGAGGGATGTAAGCCAAGCACAGGCAGGTGGGGCTAGTTTAGTTTGGGATTATGGTCAGCATGGACTGGTGGCACCAAAGGCTCTGTCTCCCTGCTAAATGACTCTGACTATTTGAAATCTCCTTCTATCCTGATTTGGCTGATTTAAACTCAAAACAAGTAATTGGCTTCAATACTTCAACATTCTTGAAAGGAAAATAGTGTGTGTTTGTCAAATGATGACAAGATCAGGTTCACCTATGATGTCTCTGCAGTCAAATCATCTACAAAAATTTCAACAAATTTCATGCCTAATCTTTTGCGTGAATTACCATAGGAAACTGATGCATTTGGAATCTTAGCATCCAAGATTTGATTGCTAATTTCCCAAGTTATTTTTCCATTCGTGTATTCTGCCGTAAATAAATTAGGAGGACACAGGATGGATATCTAGTTTAAATTGGTGAAGTTGGGTGATGTTTCGATGGTCAAAATCAGTTGTAACATGGGCTTGCCATTTATTGGTCTGGTATTCAGAATAAAGATTTCCCATCATTACATTACTGTTATATTTCATGTTTTTCTCCCTGCTCATTGAAGAATAAATATTTATTGAATCTTTATCCAAAGGAGCCAGGAACATCTATCATCAGTTGTTTATGAGCAGCCTTCTTATGGATCTGAAAAGCAAAAAGCTATTTGCTGTTCGATTTGCAAAAGTAAGTGCAGCAATGAATTAGAATGTGTCATCATGATTTGTATAAAAATTGCTTTGATCTACTTGCTGAAAATTTTATTCTTTGTCTTCACGTTGTGCGTTTGGCTTTAGCTCACCTTTTTCTTCGGTTTGGTTGTTGTGTAACTTGTAACAAGACTTTTTTTGAGGTAATTAATCAGCTTTTTATCTGTTGAAATTAGGTACACTTCCAAGAAGTGTATCAGAAAAATAAGATCTGTATCATTTTGTGATGATAATACTATGAGTAGATGTTCTCAGTTTTTGCTTTCCTGTGCATGATGACTTCAAATGCAAAAGCCATAATTGAGTTTTCGGCTAAGATGGCACAGAAGCGGATAGTTAAAATGTGTTAATCACTTGATTAGTTGATGACTAATGCACTTATAGGAACCTGATTCAGTCAGTTGACATCTGATTTAAGTTTTGTATTTCCAATTTCATGATTGTTATCACATTTTCATTTATTTTGTACTTCAGTAATTGATTTCGGATGGAAAATTTGTGTTTTAAATCACAATGGTGTGAAATTCAGTCTTTCTTTTCAAAAGAAGTAGACCTATATAGGGTGTTTCAGGTGTCACACTGGCTCATTCCTCTCTGGTTTCGTCTTTTGGACTTGAGTTTGAGTCCAGCCATTTTGATGGAACGAAAGAACTCTGTCCTGACTCTTTGGCCTTTGTAGTCCTGTACAAGTTTTTGGGTAATCCAGTTTCTCAAGGGTTCAGCACAAAGCTCCTGATAGGATGGTTGTCTCACTCAGGTCACAAGATTCACTGATATGAGAAAGTACAGAAGGATGTACAGAAATGCATCACATCAGTGGTGTTCTGTTTTTAATTTTCCTCCAGGCATGCAAAGCCTGACTTGACGGCTTGAAGTTGACTCTGGTTAATGAGTTGATTGTCTCCCAGCAGTGAGATTTTTGAGGTAAACCTCCCCGTATACCTGTTCAAAACAGCATTCTCTTTGAATGGGTGCCTGTTTTGTTAAGTTAATTAGACTTGTTGTGGAATTAAGACCCGTTTTTAAAAAAAAAAATGATGGCAAAGGTTTAAGTTTCATGCATTTGAACTCTAAGTTTATTTTTGGAAGTGCATGTAACTTCCTTTGCTACTTCTAATGAAAATTTTACAGAAGATATTTGCCACTCTACCCTTTTAGGCATGTAAAACTTGATAGATAGAAATAGAATCAATATTTAATTCTGAGACAGTCTGGACATGACCTGCAGGTGAATTTATCTTGTTGTTTAGAATTACCCGCAGTTGCAGAGAGATTTTATGGAGGATGATCACGAGCGGGTAGTATCAGTGACCGCTCTATCTGTCCAGCTCTTCACTGTTCCAACTTTGGTGAGTACACTGTGGTTTTTATTCACTTCATTTGTCCACCTCCTTGCCTCTTCTCTGCCTTTTCATTAGAACTATGAGAGATTGCAGACTGACTATGTGAATGATGACCACGACAGAGAGTTCTCGGTTACCGACCTTTCAGTGCAAATTTTCACAGTACCTTCCTTGGTGAGTAATCAGATTTCAATGACTAAGGATGTGATATCTTGGTCACATTGTTATTGAAAATTTGTTTTCTGTATTGTTTCTCAGTGGATCGAAATTAGCAAAGCTTCAGGTTTGCATTCCTTCCATGCAGTTAGAGTTGCTCTGAGTTGGGTAATTGATATCAGGAGTTCATTGCAGCAGAAAGCTGGTAAGGAAGCCCAGTAGTGATGGTTATTCACTCGCCCTTTCTGTATAAATTCATTAGATAAAGAAAGGATCAGTGTTGTTTCACATATGTCCCATTGTGCTGACACTTAAAGAACAGCCACCTGGACGAGGTACTGAAATTTACCATTTACTCCATATTAATAATTCAGTACCTTGAAGAGGATCAACTATGGAACGGGAAGGCAAGCTTCATTGCAAAACATTGCCTCCATCTTTGAAAATCGTTTTGAAGACATCAGTTTGACAATGATTTTGTTATTTCTCAACCTGTCAGAAAGGCTTGGCAACCAATTTTCTGTGAAGCTCATTGAGACATCATTTTCTGCACTGATGCTTCAATATCAATACAGTTCAATGCAGGACATCAGACTTCAAAACAACAGCTGTACCAGAATGCAATGTGTTGGTTGTTTTTTTTTTTGTCTCCACATTGGAAAAAGAAATGAAGCACTGTGTTCTTTGCATAATGAGCAACCAATGCATTTTGATTTGAAACAGGCTTGACAGGCTGAATGAAATGTTCTGTGGCTTGCCTTTTATGAATTGCACCATAGTAGTATCTAGCTCCATTCAAAAATTATTTCTGAGAAAACACAATGAGAGGGCTAATGTTGCGCTGAAGCTCTGAAACAGAAGGTGTTTGCTGTTTGTCTGTCTTCCTTTTCTCAAGGGTAATTTTGGCATTACATTGTGGTGCTACAGATTTGAAAATTGAGTCTCTCAGATGTAAAGTACTTAGAAAGGTTGTCATCAGTGGTCTGAATGGCCTTTGGCTATTCCAGTATGTTTGTGCAATGGGTTTAGCACCAGAGAAATCAAGGGGATGGACACATCTTTTCATTGCCCATGAATGTTGCATAATTTCAGAATTATGTAGAATCGTAGTCACACGGCACAGAAATACCCTTCGGTCCATGCCAAACATAACCCCAAACTAAACTAGTTTGCCTGCTCCTGGCCCACATCCCTCCAAACCTTTCCTAATCGAGGGTCTATACAAATATTTTTGTCAGGCAGAAATGTGATAGATAATGCCTCTCCCTGCTCGAGCTTCAAATAAAGCACGTGCACGTTTTGCTGCAATAAATTTAATCTGATATGTGTCCATGCACTCCATCAGTTTATCTGCATTCTCCTGAAGTTTAACATCATCCCCTCAGAATTCACGATATTTGCAACGTTTGTATTTTGTGCAAATTTTGAAATTGTGCTCTGAATACCATTATAGGCAGCATTAATGGCAGATCAAGAAAGGCTTTGGTCCCCGACGTGAACCTGGGGAACACCACGAACAGCCTTCTCCCAGACTGAAATAACAACTGCTCACAACTGTTGCCTACGCTCAACCGACTTTGCATGCACACTGCAACTGTCCCACGTAGCAGAGTCAATTATGCCGGAATTCCTTGTGATGTCCCTTATGTTCAACACAACAGCTTCAAGTCTTCAAACGTTTTGAGGTTCCAATGCACTGTCCTGGAATTCCTTGCATTATGTAATGACACTTTGGTGATAAACTTTTGTATAAGACATCCGTTGCTCTGCTTTTGTCAAGAGTGAACGAACAAGACAAATTATGTGGCTTTCGATTACCATTTTGTAAGATTTTATTCATTTTAACCTACCGTCTCTTGGATTTTGACTTTGCATTGATTTTACAGAGGAAAAAGCTGCTGAAGAAGTACCAAATTATTGCCACTGCCATGCACTTCGCTGACAGGAGTGTAACCCGAGTTGGCTCCAGCCACCCTCTGACTGCCCTTTGATTAGTATCATAACGAAGAAATTTTTGGATTCCCTTCAGCATTGGTTGCCAGTCTCTTGTCGTAGTCTCGCTTTACTGCTCTTATTTACTTTACTTCCCCTCAGAACTGTGTATATTCAGTCGTGTTCTAACTTTGTATCATCAATCTGGCATCCGTCAGATAGACTCTTCTTATTTGCATCATCTGGCTAACTCCTCCTTTATCTTATGTAACCCTGCAATACATTGCCCTCTCTTTCCCTTTTAAGGGGATACATCTCAGTGATAGAGAAGAGTCAAATCAATTCAAGGCAGCCTCATTCCACTGAAGCTTTCCCTACCAATTTGACCCCAATTTACCTAGGACTGATCCATTTTTTGGTATGCTTGCATTGTTCTGACTATATGGTGAGAAAAATCAATTGGTTCTTCATTTTATACCTTACCATGTTATTCTTAATGCAAAAGCCTGCACTTTGATTCTTGACTAGTCCATTTGGGCATTGCCTCTGCTTATTTCTTTGCCCATGAAGTTGAAAAATGTGCGTTTGTGCAATTGACAAAGATTGTCAAATCTTAACAATCTTTAATGCATGACAAATTGAGTTTCCCATTAGTTATTTATCACAGGTATTCACATCATTTGTTAACGTTTTGGTTCCTGTTTCTGCCACAAATACTACTATTAATTTGTGGGATGTGGACTTTGCTAGCTGGGCTAGTATTTTTTGCCCATCCTTAATTACCCTTGAACTGTGTGGTTTGCTCGGCTATTTCCAAGGTCAATTAAGAGTCGACCACATCACTGTCGGTCTGGAATCACAAGCAGACCAGATGAGGTAAGGATGGCAGCTTTCCTTGCCTCAAGGATATTAGCGAACTACATGGAAATTTATGACATTTGACTGTTAGTCTAGATGTTAGTCCAGGTAGTTATTCAATTTATATCTGATCCTCTGGCATGGTGGAACATGTTATGCCCTTGCCTCCCTATTGATTTGAAAGAAGCAAAAGTGAACATTCAGTTCACTAAGCAATTCTGTCTGTTCCTTCAGTTTGTCAACAAATTTTGGCTTGGCATGCAATTTTTACATTGCTATTATGCTCACCATTTTTGTTTAAGGTGGGAATGACTGGTCAGCATTGAATGTTACCCCTTCAATTCACAAATTCATTGGGAAACATGATTGCCTTAAATCAAACCATTTTATTACAGGCTCGTATGCTGATAACTGATGAAAACCTTATGACAACCATAATACAAACATTCATGGAGCATCTAATGAGACAGCGAGATTCTCATGGCAGGTTTCAGTTTGAAAGGTATACAGCTGTACAAGCCTTTAAATTCAGGAGGGTGCAAAGTCTCATTGGTGATCTGAAGTAAGTATATGAATTTAACTTTAAAAATTATAATTCTGTTAGGATGACTGGAGGGCCTACTGATTGCTTCCAATCTGTTCACTAAATTTACTAATTGTTAGATGACATTTACACGAAGAGCTAGCATAATGCAAACTAATGAGTGTTTTCAGTTTGACATTAGCATTGCTGTAGAGCAATTTTTAAAGTTGCGGTCGAATTTGACAACTCTCTACTAACTCACTGTCTAGGGATTAATTCTTGAAGTAAGATTATAGGAATGAGTTTCTAATGAGTGATGTATCTGATTTTTTTTTTGACTTAATTGGTATAGGTCTGATGACTCAATTGAAAGTAACATATTGGAAGCAAGCTGCTAGCGATAATGCGCTTTATTTTTGTACTTTGGTTACAATGCAAGAGTAAAAATGTCTTGCTTCACTGAAATAGAACCTTGGTAAGACCGCACTTGGAATATTATGTGCAGTTTTGGTCCGCGTAATTATGGATGAATCTACTTACCATTGAGCGAGTGCAGCAGAGGTTCACCACACTAATTCCTGAGATGACAAACTGTCTGGTGAGGACATCTTAAGGAAACTGGGCCAATATTCTCTAGAGTTCACAACAATGTGAAGTCATCTCATCAAGGCTTAGAAATCTTTGGTGTGGTCCAGAATCAGGGGACATAGTCCTGAATGGCTTATATTTAATTCTGAGACACAGATAGAGGAAATTCTTTATTTAGTGGGCAATCGATCTTGGGAATGTTCTAGCCCGAAGGACTGTGAAAGTTATACTGTTGATTATGTTCCATACAGTTGAGTGGTTTTTAAGGGATGCAGAGGTAACATGGGGAAAATTGTGTCGAGATTGATGTTGAGCCATGACCGAGAATGGCCAAGCAGGCTCGAGGTGCTGAATGGTTTAATTCTGTTTCTTCGTTCCTATGCATACACCGTGTTACATTAATATCCGGGGGTGACTCTTACCTTGTTTACGAGATTGATCATAGTGAAAGTCCCATTAAGGAAAATGAGGCTGACTTGGAATTGGAAGTTCTGTTTGGATCACAGCCTCACTTCAGTTCCTTTTGACCTCCTTGTGATCCCTATAAACTTTCATTTCACTGTCGAAGGACAGATGTTGGGAGGGGTAAAACAAAGTCCGTTGTAGCATAGAAAGATATCCCTTTTGATGCTTGGTACGTTTTACAGATGAGCCAGTGATGTAGTGCAGACTTGTGGCAAAGAGCAAAAGCAAAGAAACACGTGTGCCTGCAAAGCTATCAAGATATCTTAAGTCCGTGGAGGAGAAAACACAGTTAACGTTTTGGGTCCGGTGACCCTTCCGCAGAACTGATGGTGGCCACCATCAAAACGTTAACTGTTTTCTCCTCCACAGATGCTGCCAGACCTGCTGAGCTTTTCCAGCAACTTTGTTTTTGTTCCTGATTTACAGCATCCGCAGTTCATTTGGTTTTTATAAGCTATCTTAAGTCCTTATTGCCCTGGAATTGTGGAAAATTCACTCAGTGTGGGTACCAGCCTTGCTTCACAATAATAAAATTCCTTGACGTAGGTTTAACTGTAAAGTGGGACCTACAGATATGCAACAAAGTCCTATGACAATGGGAGACTGGCATAGTGGCCGCTACAATCATACTCTTAGTCACATATTAAGATGTGTGAGCTGTATAATTGCTACTGTTGGTTATTCAGTGTGCAGTAATTTCAGTTTCACCGTATTGCAACATTTTTGATGCTTAAGTCATCAAATTCTGATAAAAAGGTACTACTTTTAGTAGCATCATTTTACCCTGATTCAGTTTTTGTCTATGCATCTGACTTGTGCACTGATAAGATTTTAGATTTTTTTTAAACCCAAGTTGTTCATGAGTTGACCTTGACATGTCAGTTGACCATATCTTCATTTCATTTGGCCTTATGTGGTGTCCATCAATGCCATGGTCCTTCAGCTGCATTTCTCAAGTGAAAACAAAGGGAATAAAATTGTTGATAAAAATGGAGTGACTGTTGGGTACAGAAATGGAATGGTTGATTTGGCAGTTAGGAGACTACAAAGTGATGAGGAATAGAAGCCACTGTGGTGAAATAAGTAAATTGTGCAGAAAAGCTCACTCAAGGGAAGCAGATGTGGAGGTGCTGGTTTTGGACTGGGGTGGACAAGGTCAGAAATCACATGACGTCAGGGTATAGTCCAACAGCTTTATTTGAAAACACGAGCATTCAAAGTGTAGCCCCTTTGTCAGGTGAATGAGAAAGAAGCACACACAACACAGAATTGATAAGTAAAATATCAAAGGGTCACACAATTGAGGATATATTAAACAATCCTAGGATGCTATTAAATCTGTAATCAGTTGGAAGGTTTTACTTGATTAGTATGTATACATAAATCCCTGAATCCCTTTCAAGTCACTACCCTGAGAGAAATAAAGGTTTTATCAGCCTAAAGAAGGGGTGACGTTTTAGGTCAGACAGTGCATGTTAGGTGTGAGGCCTTAGTTAGAATAATTTGTGTTTTGGTTTGGAGTCAGAATGGTTTTATTTGTCAAGTAGGAATTTATAAAACACCACATTGTCTATAACAAGCGTGCTTTTTTTGAACAAAATATACTATCTGCCAATAGAAGTTCACTCCATAGATTCTTGTGTGTGCGTGTGCGCGCGTAGTCTGGTGGATGTCACCTGTAGTGCAACATGAGCCCAAGATCCCAGTTGACGCCGTCCTCTTGGGTATCACACTTGGCTATCAGCCTCTGCTCAGTGACTGTGTTGTTGTGTATCCTGAAGTCAGTCTTGGAGGATGTTTGCCTGAACATCTGAGGCCGAATGTCCTTGACTGAAGCAGATAAATTCTTTGGATTTTTTTAAATTAATACCCACATTTAGTGATTTGTCAGAGACATACACTCGGACTCACAGATGTATAAAAACAAATGCATTAGTTTCAGCGGTATTTCAGGATTTTATTACGTAGTTTCAGCTGGCCATTCAGTGAGCATGAAAGCTGTAGATTATTGGACTTCCTTTTCTTTTTGGAAGTGAAGTCGAGATAAGGTGTTTTATGTTGCGGCGGAAAATATGGCATTTCAGAATTTATGGCTAGTATTCCTCTCTCAAATGTGCAGTGCAGCCTTTTCAGTACTTTTTTTTTTAAATCAACACTTGGTAGTGTTAAGACTGAAATTAATTTTTCACATTTGACTATGGAATGACAGTAATTACTATTTAATATAAACAGAAGAACTTTTAATAATTCTGTTTCTAACAGTATTCTTTTCTTCACAGATATGTGTTGGTTAGCAAACCCACAGAGTGGACAGACAAACTAAGGGAGAAATTTCTGGAAGGTTTTGGGGTTTTCCTGCAGTTGTTAAAGCGCATGCAGGTTGGTTCAGAATTTTCACTTCAGAAAATAAAAATGTCAAGACGATAACAAACAGGTGATTTGCTCCAAAAAGGAAATAATTTTTAATTTGATACAAATACTGTTTGTGGGTTAGTATTAGTATTAAAAATCCTTATCATATGCACTTAATTTTTTTTATGCAAAGATTATATAGTTTTTCAGTAATGATTGTCCTTTTATAGCTTCAACACGTCTAGTTAAACAAAACCACAGAGTAACTTCCCAAGTGCATGTCATCATTTGGGCTTTGATCCATTCCTTCAGGGCTCAACAGGAAGGTTCAAAGCAATTTCCCATAGTTTCATACACAGTTGGAGATTATCAAATCATAGGCATTTTAAAAAAAAGTTACTAGTGGTTTTGGATGGATGAAGTATTTTGGGGAAGAGGATAAGCATTAGAAACTGAAAGCCTTAACTTTTTTAAGGGCGCATGTATAATATAGACAATTTGTTCCAAGTGCAGATGGAAAAACCAGATATGATTTATATGCATGCGATATGTTTTAACAGGTTTGAGAATGGCAATCCATAATGGCACATAATAAGAACTTAGATGAGCATAGGATTGCATGCTGACTATCCATAGATCAGGGTGCTCACAAAATGAGCCCCAGACCCGATTTTATTTGTTTGCCCCCTGCCCCCCACCGAATTACATAGAACATAGAACATTACAGTGCAGTACAGGTCCTTTGGCCCTCGATGTTGCACCGACCTGTGAAACCAATCTGAAGCCCATCTAACCTACAGTATTCTAGGTCCCGACGGATTGTATCTGTTTTGGTTCAATAGGAGATTCCTATTTTTGCACTAACTGTGAGAGCTCTCTGTTCCTGTCTTTATGGATAAGAAAGAATTGGTGTACATTGTGCAGCTTGGAGTCTTATTTATGACATTGACAGGCGAATATTTCCCGTTCACCTTTGTTAAATTTTTGCATTCGTTTAAAAGTCAGTTTTACAGAATTCTGCTGCAAAATTCCTTGTGGGCTACGTGTAGAAGAGAAGGATTTTGTGCCATTAGCTGATTAGCTCAGCTTAAGAGACAATTTATGCAAAAAGAGACGTGTCAGTCAGTTTCCCTCACTCGTGGGGATTTGAGCACAGATGGCTTTAGAATCTTTGGAAAGGGGATCATCTGTAACATCAATAGTTTGTTATCTTGAAATTGAATGAGCTTAACATATACTCAAAATGACTTGAGTGGAGGTAATATGATCAAAGGGAACAACAGTGATCAGTGAAGGATGATATCATCATTCTGGGAGATGAAATAAAGAGAGCAATGGTTAGAGTTGTGTGAAGTCTTTCACAACTTGAGGGTATCCCAAAGCGTGCAACTTGATATCTTATATTTGCTTGAGAGGACAGACCTATCTTTGCCTTTAATATCAAAAAGTGACTGGTGAGAGTGGTGTACATGTCCTTAACATTAATGATGTGTAAAGAAAGAAGTAGTCGAGACATGGCATATAGACTGGCATTTGTATAATGTGAATGTTACTTGCCATATGTCAGCCAAAGCCTGGATATTGTTGAGACCTTGTTGCGTTTGAACATAGACTGTTTCATTACTTGATGAGTCACCAATGGTGCTAACGTTTTGCAACATTGGTAAAAATCTCCAGTTCTGACCTTATGATGAAGGGAAGGTCATTGATGAAGCAACTGAAGATTGTTAGGCCAAGGGCTCTACCCTGAGGAACTCCTGCAGAGATGTCCTGGAGCTGAGATGAATAACCTCTTCCAACCATGACCATCTGCCTGTGTGCCAGGTATGACTCCAACCAGTGGAGAGTTTACCCCCGATACCTATTGACTGCAATTTTGCTAGGGCTCCTTGATGCCATGCTCGGTTGAATGTAGCTTGATGTCAAAAGCTGTCACAATCAACTCGCCTCTGGAGTTTAACTCTTTTTTTTTTTGTCCATGTATGAGCCAAGGCTGTAATGAGATCAGGTGCTGAGTGGCTCTGGGCAAGTTATTGCTGAGCGAGTGCTGTTTGAAAGCACTGTTAATAACATGTTCCATCACTTTACTGACGATTAAGAGCAGACTAATTGAGTAGTAATTGGCCATGTTTGATTTGTCCTACTTTTTACGTACATGACATGCCTGATCAATTTTCCACGTTGTTGTGTAGATGCCAGTGATATAACTGTACTGGAAGAGTTTGGCTTGGGGAGCAGCAAGTTCAGGAGCATGTCTTCAGTACTGTTGCTGGAATTGTCAGTGACTGTAGCCTTTGCAGTTTCCAGTGCCTCCAACCGTTTGTTGATATTACATGGCATGAATTGAATTGGCTGAAGACTGGTTTCTGTAATGCTGGGGACCACTGAAGGTGATCAAGGTGGACTGTCCACTTGGTACTTGTGGCTGAAGGTGGCTGTGAATGCTTCAGCCTTATCTTTTGCACTGATGTGTCAGCCTTTTATGTTATTGAGGATGGGGATATTTGTGGGACCCGCCTCCTCCTCGGAGTTGTGTAATTGTCCACCACACTTTGCTGCTGGATGTGGTAGGACTGCAGCACTTAGACCTGATCCATTGGTTATAGGATCACTTGTTGCTTATGCTATTTGGCATGCATCTTGTCCTGTTCAGTAGTTGCACCAGGTTGACACCTCCCTTTGAAAGCCTAAAAGTGCTGCTCTTGGCATGGCCATTCTTTTTTACCAAGGTTGATTCCTGGCTTGATGGTAATGGTTGAGTGGGGAATATACTGAGGTATTAGATTGTGCTGGTGTACAATTCTGCTACTGTTGATGGCCACAGCACCTCATGGATGCCCGGTCTTGAGTTGCTACAGGTGTTCCAAGTTTATCCCATATCAAATGGTGCGATGGAGGGTATTCTCAATGTGAACATGAAATTTGCCTTGACAAGAACTTGGCAACGGTCACTCTTGGACTGTCATGGATAATTGCATCTCCAGCCAGAACATTGCTTAGGATGAGGTCAAGTATGTTTTCCTCTCTTGTTTGAACCCTCACCGCCTGCAACAGACCCATTTGAGCAGCTATGTCCTTTTGGACCCAACCGGCCCGATCAATTGTGCGGCTGCTGAGCCACTCTTATGGTGGACATTTGAAATCTTCTACCCAGAGTACATTTTGGTGTGCTTGCCACTTGCAGTGCATCTTTCAAGTGTTGTTTAACATGGAGGAGTACTGATTCAATACCCAAGGGAGGGTGGTGTGTGGCAATCAACAGGGTATTTCCTTGCCCATGTTTAACCTGAACCCTTGAAACTTCATGTGATCCAGAGTCAATGTTGAGGACTCGCAGGACAGCTCCTCCTGATTGTATACTACTGTGCTGCCACCTCTGCCCTGCCGTTAGGACAGGATATACCCAGGGATGGCGTCTGAGGCGTAGTCTGTAAAGGTATGATTCCATGAGTAGGACTAGGTCAGGCTGTTGCTTGACTAGTTTGTGAGGTAGCTCTCCAAATATTAGGAAGAAAGTACAGGTTTTTATAGGTTTGACAGGTCTCTTTCTGCTTTTCCAGAGCCTAGGTCATTTCAGAGGGCAGTTGAGAGTCAACCACATTGCTGAGGGTCTGGATTAATATGTAGGCCTACAAAGTGAGGATGGCAGATTTCCTTCGCTGGAAGCATGTTAGTGAGCCAGATGGTGTTTTGACAATCAACATTGGTTTCATGTTCATCATTAGATTCTTATTTCCAGTTTTTTTTTTTTTTGTTTTTTTTTTAAATTCAAATTCCAACAGGTGCCATGGCAGGATTCGCACCTGGGACCCCGGAACATCAGCTGAGTTTCTGGGCTATAATAGTCTTTTGATAATACCACTTGACCATCGCCTCCCTCAAAAGGGAGGGATACAAAAAACAGAATTACAGACTAGTTAGTCTAACATCAGGAGTGGGGAAAATGATAGTGTCTATTCTAAAAGATGTGATAACAGAACATTCGGAAAGCATCAGTGGGATTGGATGAAGGCAGCATTCCTTTATGAAAGGCAGATCGTGCTTCATAAATTTGCTGGAGTTTTATCTAATAGAATGGCTAAAGGAGAGCCCGTGGATGTTTTGTATTTGGGTTTTTGGAAGACTTTTAACATGGTCCCTTAGAAAAGATTATTAGTCACAGACAAAGCATACAGGATGGTGTTAATATATTGACATGGGTCGAGAATTGGTTGATAGACATGAAACAAAGAGTGGGAATAAATAGATCCTTTTTTGAGTGGTAGGTAGAGACTAGTGAAGTACCACATGGATCAGCACTTGGATTCCACCTATTTACAATATGTATGTGTGACCTGGATGAGGGAACTAGATTCAACATTTTCAAGTTTGCTGACAATCGAAAACGGTGTTATTGTGAGCTGTGGGAAGGATACAAGAAGACTTTTAAGGTGACTTTGACAAGTTGGGTGAGTGGGCAAATATATGGCAGATGCAGCACAATGTGCCTAAATGTGAAGTTATATAGTTTGAGAAAAACAGAGCGGATGGATATCGTTTAAATGGTGATACATTAAGTGCGGATGTGCAAAGACATCTGGGTGTCCTTGTATACCTGTCAATACCAGTGGGCAGGCAGGTGCAGCAGACAATGTAATAAAGATCAATATGCTATTTGCCTTTTCAAAGTGTATTTGAGTTCCCAAAAGTAGGAATGACTTTATTGTGGTTATGCAGGGACTTTGTGCAACCACAGCTGGAGTGTTGTCCGTAGTTCTTGCTCCTCTCTACCTCTGGAAGGATGTACTTGCTACTGAAGGTGTGCCATGGAGGTGATACTGGGGATGGTCAGACAGTTCTGTGAGGACAAATTGCTTCAACTGGGCTTGTGTTAACAAGAGTTGAAAAAGATGATAGAGGATCTGAATAAAAGGTACAAAATTTTAACAGGGCTGGACAGACGAGATGCAGAGAAGTTGTTCTCCCCTTTGGCAAGTTTAGTACCCCATTCCCACAACATGCAGAACAAATGTAAACTACACAGAAATCACTGAATACTATCAGGTTTGGGAGCCAACACAATCGTTGAACTCCACTAGCCTTGACTTGGCTTGATGATGTCTTCTTGGTGCATTGCTCCCACTTAGTTATGTACCTGTGCTTCTTTGGGGATGAAGCCTGGGGTGGGGGGGGTGGTGTTTTATCGGAGCAGCATTCCATTCTATCCTCGTCATGTACTATAATATTAGTCCTCCCCATTCTATTTCTAAATGTTTTTATAGTGCTGCACAAACCTTTCAATTCAGTTCTCTGTCCCTGAGAGACAGAGCTTGCTATCCTATCCCATTCTTTAAGGACTTCCTCATTATTCAATTTATTCTGAGGCGTGTCAAAATCCAAATCATCTGGAATTCATTCTTCATTCTGAGTGGCAGTAACTAATAAATGTTAAACTAATACGCCAGGGGAATGGGAACCAATGTAAGGAGTCAGAGAAGAAGGCAGTAAGGACAAAAACAAAAGCTAGAAAAGGGAATAAGAAAAGTGATATGTTGAGAAACCAAGGACAAGAGAAAAATAAGGCTATTGAGAAGAGTAAGTTGGAGATAAACACTGTTAAAGGGACAAACTTAAAGGCTTTGTACCTTGATGCACGGAGCATTTGCAATACAGTGGATGAACTAATTGTGCAGATGGATGTAAACAGGTACGAAATAATTGAGATTGTGGAGACATGGCTGCAGGGTGACCAAGGATGGGGACCTCCATGTCCCAGGGTATTCAATATTTCCGAAGGAGAGTCAAAAAGGAAAAGGTGGCAGAGTGGCAATGCTGGTTAAAGAAGAAATTCTCACAATAGTGAGAAAGGATATCAGCTCTGACAATGTGGACTCTGTATGGGGACAGTTGAGAAGTACCAATGGGCAAAAAGCGTTAGTCGGTGTCAGATGTAGACCCCCCAAACTGCAGCGGTGATGTCGAGAATGGCATTAACCAGGAAATTAGAGATGCATGTGATAAGGTAATATCGGTGATCTTGGGTGATTTTAATCTGCACGTAGATGGGGCAAATCAAATTAGACAATATGCCACAGGGGAGGAAATCCTGGAGTGCGTACAGGATGGTTTGTCTTGACCAACATGTGGAGGAACCAACTAGAGAGCAGGCCATCTTAGACCGGGTACTGTGTAATGAGAAGGGAATCATTGCCAATCTTGGTGTGAGAGACTCCTTGCGGATGAACGAACAAAACATGATAGAATTTTTTTATCAAGATGGAGAGTGAGGTAGCTGATTCAGAGACTAGGGTGCTGAATCTTAATAAAGGAATCTACGAAGATATGAGGTGCGAGTTGGCCTTAATAGATTGGGGAGAGTTACTTAAACGGATGTCAGTGGATAGGCAATGGCCAACATTCAAGGGGGAACTGCAACAACTCTTTTTATTCTATTTTGGCACAAAAGCAAAATGGGTAAGAGGGCGAATCCATGGCTTACAAAGGAAATTAGAGACATTATCCAATCCAAGGAAGAAGCATACAGATTGACCAAGAAAAATCACGTATCTGAGGATTGGGAGCAGTTTGGAATTCAGCAAACAAGGACCAAGGCCTTGATTAAGAAGGGCAAAATGGAATACAAAAGTAAGCTTGCAGGGAACAGAAAGACTGAGGTTAAGAGTTTTTAATAGGTACGTGAAGAGAAAGATATTGCCAAAGACACATGCATAGCAGAAACGGGGGCATATATCATAGGGGACCAAGGAATGGCTGAGGAACTGAATACATACATTGGTTCTGTCTTCACAAAAGACAGAAGAACTGAGGGAGATCAGTATTAGTAGAGAAATGGTGTTGGGAAAATTGTTGGGATTGAAGGCCACTAAATCCCTGGGGCCTATCAGCTACATCCCAGAGTACTTTAGGAAGTAGCTCGAGAAATAGTGGATGCATTGGTGGTCGTCTTCCAAGATTCTATAGTCTCTGGAACAGTCCCTGCAGATTGGCGGGTGGCTAATGTTAGTCCGATATTCAAAAATGGAGGTAGAGAGAAAACTGGGAATTATAGACCGGTGACCCTAACTTCAGGAGTGGGGAAAATTCTCAAATCTGTTGTCAAGGATTTTATGGCAGAGCATTTAGAAAGCAGTGGCAGGATCAGACAGAATCAGCATGGATTTATGAAGGGAAAATCGTACTTGACAAATCTGGTGGAATTCGATGAAGATGAAACTCATTGACTGACTCCCCCTTGTCAACTCTATGTGGTACGTTTGGACTTTCAGAAAGCGTTTGACAATATCCCGTGTAAGAGATTATCCTGCAAAATTAAAGCGCATGGGCTTGGGGGAAGTGTATTGAGATGGATAGGAATTGGTTGGCAGAGAGGAAACCAAGAATAAGAATTAATGGGTCATTTTCAAGTTGGCAGGCAGTAGTTAGTGGAGCGCCAGAGGGATTGGTGCTGGGACCCCAGCTATTTGCAATATATATTAATGATTTGGATGAGGGAACATACGTAACATCTCCAAGTTTGCAAATGTGGGAGGGTGAACTGTGAAGAGGATACAGAGATCCTTTAGCATGATCTCGACAGGTTGGGTGAGTAGACAATTGCAATGCCAGATGCAGTATAATTTGGATAAATGTGAGGATATTCACTTTGGAAGCAAAAACAAGAAGGCAGATTGTGACCTGAATGGCTGGCTGTAAATTGGGAGAGGGGTGTGTACAGGTAGACCTGGGCATCCTTGTGTGCCAGTCGCTGAAGGTAAGCATGCAGGTGCAGCAGGGGGTAAAGAAGGCAAATGGTATGTTGGCCTTCATTGTGAGAGGTTTCGATTACAGGAGCACGGATATGTTGTTGCAGTTATACAGGACCTTGATGAGGCCACACCTAGAATATTGTGTGCAGTTTTGGTCTCCTTTGCTGAGGAAGGATTCTCTTGCCCCTGAGCGAGTGCAACGAAGGTTTACCAGGCTGATTCTGGGGATGAGAGAGTAGGAACTGCAGACGCTGGGGAATCTGAGATAACAAGGCGTAGAGCTGGATGAACGCAGCAGGCCAAGCAGCGTCAGAGGAGCAGGAAAGCTGACGTTTCGGGCCTAGACCCTTCCTAATGGTGGGTGTGTCCAGAACCAGAGGTCACAGTCTGAGGATTTGCGGTAGACCATTTCGGTCGGAGATGAGGAGACATTTCTTCACCCAATGAGTGGTGAGCTTGTGAAATTCATTACCGCAGGAAGTAGTTGATACCAAAACGTTGAATGAACTCTAGGCCACTAGATACAGCTGTTGGGTTGAATGGGATCAAAGGTTATAGGGAGAAAGCAGGATTAGGCTATTGAGTTGGACGATCAGCCATGATCACCAAGAATGGCTGAGCAGGCTTGAAGGGCCAAATGGCCGCCCCCTGCTCCGATCTTGTATGTTCCTGTTTTCTCCGGTTCCCTTTCCTTGTCATAGTAAAGTTTCAGCATGTTCACATGATACACCCAATAATTTTGTTTTCCTATCTGTCATCTTGACCAGATTATTGACCTGACTCAACTTCTTCTCCATCTGATAGGGACCACTAAATCTTGCTTTGAAGGGATCTCCTACCACTGGTTTTTAAAAAAAAAAAAGGAATACTTGATCCCATGGGCAATCATACGAGTTTTGGATTTCTTATCTGCTTCTTGCTTCATTCGAGGCTGTGCCACCTTGAAATGTTGTCTAGCTAATTCACCTACTCTGTTTAATCTTTCTGTCACCTCATGCATAGTCCAACTGTGAGATCTGCCTCTGGACCTATCAACTTTTCCTTGATTAATTTTAAAGGTCCTTTTACTTTGTATCTGAATATCAATTCAAATGGAGTAAACTGAGTTGATTCATTTGGAGCATCTCTGATATAAAATAATAAAATGGGGTACCTTTATCCCAATCATTTGGGTAATCCTGACAACAAGCCCTCAGCCTGGTCTTTAGGGTTTGATACCGCCTTTCCAATGGTCCTGAGGATTCAGGATGATAGACACTTGATTTAAAGTATTTGATGCCTAAACTATCCAAGACCACCTTAAATGGTTTGGTAATAAAATTGGACCCTTGGTCTGAACAATCTCCCTGGGTAGTCAAGAATGGTTAAAAAAAAAAATGCAAGCAACTCCTCCTCATTCTGACATTCTGTAATGGAATTGCCTCTGGAAATCTGGTAGATGCATCCGTTGTGGTAAGCAAATACTGGTTCCCACTTTTGGTTTTAGGAGGGGACCTAACAATCGATCATAACCCACGTGAAAGGTTCTTCAAATGCAGGAATTGGTATCAAAATCGCTGGTTTTATTACTGCCTGCGGCTTTCCTACCATTTGAGAAGTATGACGGGTACGGCAAAATTTAGCCATATCTTTATGTAATCCAAGCCCATAGAAATGCTTCTGTATCTTGGCTTGAGTCTTCCTCGCTCCTGGATGACCACCTACAGGTAATTTTGTATACTACCCCCAAACTTCCTGTCTGTATGCTACCAGCAACATAACCTGGTGAACTTCTGCTCATGTCTCCTCTGCGCTAACCTGCCAAGGTCTGCGCCTCCGCCTTAAGATTCTATCTTTAGGGTAATAACATTCTGGAATACATTTTGATTCCTTTTCCGAGGCTTTATAATGTAAATCTTTTCTTGTCTCATCTCCTTGTTTAGTTTTTCAGAACTAAACACCTCTGTCTGATCCTCCCACCTGCTTAGGGTTCTTCCTTTACCATTTCATCAAACAGGCTGTGAGCTAACTGGACCGTGACTCCTTCATCTTTCTCTTTGATTTTCCCTTTTTGCTTTAATTTTTGACTGTGGGACCTTGTCACCCCACATTCTAGAAAAATTCCAGGGTATTTTTCTTTTAACTCCTCAGTTGCTGGTTTTCTTTTGGCTTCTCCACCACAATGGGCATCATTCCCACCTTTGATCCGGCTAGGTCTCTTCCAAGAACAAACTGTATTGCTGGAATAGACACTTTCTATCACTCCCACTGTCAATTCCCTGGTCTTGATTGGACTTTCCAGCCTTCTTTTACACAGGGGAATGCTAAATCTCTCTCTCCACTTATTCCACAGATTATCACTTTCTCGGGTAACGTTTCAGAAGGAGTGCAAATATTTTCATCTTTTATTGTTAGAGACTGACCAGCACCCATATCTCTCAATATTCTTTACCTTTCTCCCCTCTTCTTCCTGAATAAACCTTACCCACAGAGCTGAAGTCTTTGAAGAGATGGGGCTCTATCTTATGATACAGCCCATGACCAGACTGCACTCTGCTGCAGCTCCTCGAGTTCTCTTGGTATTTCCTTCACTACCTCAACTAATCCCACTGGTTTAGCCTCTTTTTTACCGCGTCCTCTTTCCCAGCACTTTTCTTAATCCACCAGCTACCCGAAGGCTGCAGGAACAGCAACTCGTATTCTGTGTGGGAACCCTGCAACCCAATGGTATCAATGTGGATTTCACAAGCTTCAAAATCTCCCCTCCCCGTACTGCATCCCAAAACCAGCCCAGCTCGTCCCTACCTCCCTAACCTGTTCTTCCTCTCACCTATCCCCTCCTCCCACCTCAAGCCGCACCCCTATTTCCTACCTACGAACCTCATCCCGCCCCCTTGACCTGTCCGTCCTCCCTGGACTGACCTATCTCCTCCCTACCTCCCCACCTACGCTCATCTTTACTGGCTCCATCCCTGCCTCTTTGACCTGTCTGTCTCCTCTCCACCTATCCTCTCCTCTATCCATCTTCTATCCGCCTCCCTCTCTCTCCCTATTTATTTCAGAACCCCCTTCCCCTCCCCCATTTCTGATGATGGGTCTAGGCCCGAAGCGTCAAGATTTTCTGCTCCTATGATGCTGCTTGGCCTGCTGTGTTCATCCAGCTCTACACCTTGTTATCTAGCACTGTGACTTTGTTTGGTTCCCCTCTATTACAGTGGAAATGCCTGAGGTCTTCACCTTTTTTTTTACCGTCTTGGATTTCTTTTTTCACATGTGGTGAACTGTTGCCAGTGTGATCTACTTTTTGCTTTTCATTAAAGGATCTCCCTCTTTCCCAATTTCTATCCCCCTCACAATGAAATTGCTATCAGAAGCTAGGTTTCAATGTATGCAGTAATGTGTGTTCATCCGTCATCTCTGCGGCTCTTCTCGCTGTTCTAATTTTGTGTTCCTCAACATGAGTGCTTATCATTTCTCGAAGTGAGTTTTTGAACTCCTCCATCAGAATAATCTCTTGAAGATCCTCAAGTGTCTTTTCTACCTTTACTCTTACCCATCTATTGAAGTTGCTATGTTTAATTCTTTCAAATTTGACATAAGTCTGACCTGGTTCCTTTCTTATATTTCTGATCTGTTGTCTATATGCTTCTGGTACCAATTTTTAGGCACTGAACAGAGCCTGTTTTACTACTTGATACTTTGTTGACACCTCACCCGACAGCGCTGCAAGCACCTTACTAGCCCTAACTACCAACTTGGTCTGAATTAACATTAAAAGTCTCTTGCTGGCTCATCTGGTTGGCCAGTTTCTCAAAGCAAATGAAAAAGGTTTCTGCATCTTTTTCATTGAATTTTGGTAATGTTTTGACATTTGTATAGATCCCTATCAGGTCTTTGGCTATGATGGGTCTGCTCGTCATCACTCTCCTCCTCACTAAGCCTGATCATCTTTGATTTCCATCACTTTAAGTTGGTTATCCTGTTTAATTCACAACTTTGGAAGTCAAAACCCCGTCTCCTTTTTGTCTTTCCTCTGCTTGTAACTATAATTCATTTTGTTTCAATTCCCATTCATTGTCTAACTCCAGTTGTCTTATTTGCTATTTAATTTTTCCTGACTCCACTGCACGTCTGTTTCTCTGATATACCTAAATGCTTGACTAACTCCTTTACAATTTCAGCTTTCCTCTTAGCCCTTGCTTTACCCAATTCTAACCTTTTTGCTAAGTCTAAAAGTATATCCTTCCTCTGTCTTTGTAAACTTACTTGGCAATTTTGGGAAGTTTCCTCTAAGGTCCCAAAAAACTATCATCTGACCAAAGGTACAATGGCACTCTTAGCTAATATTCCTGACACAAGAATTGGACCAAAAAAGGTGTTCTGATTAAAGGACAGTGGAGAAGGCGCCAAAATTCTGGAAGAGGTATCCTGGCTGTAATTTCGAGAGACTAAGTTTTAAGTTTTTTTTTTAATTAATTTGGTTTATATATGTGGGGCTTGCACTTCTTCGAACAGCATACCTTTAGAGTTTTGTTTTATTTGGGAATAGTTAGTAGTTCGGGGGGCAATTGTTCAGTCTGTTAGTAATATTAAGAGCCATTTAACAATCTTAAGAGCCATTTCCCCTACTTTTGATTTAACCAACTACAAGTAACTGAAATTAAACAGTTTTTCCATTTCTCACTTAACTTTTATTTGAAGATCTGGGACGCTAATCCCCAAGTCTGCTTAAATCTGCTGGGACCTTTGGTACCCGAAATCTGTTCAAATCCATTCAGATCCCATATTCAAACTGGCCAGATCCCAGACTCGAGCCCGCAATGTGTCATGAAGCAGACATCGACCCCTCCCCCCACTCTGATCACTAAAACCAAAATGCCCAGAGAAGTTTGCCTCGCCTCATATAATCTGTTAAAGGAAGTGTGAGAATGGTATAACCGGCCTCTGACCTCCCAATCTGTTAGAAAGTGAGATCAAATGAAATCAACTCCTGACAGTCACTTTATAATCAACAAGTAGCAATTTATTTATCTAACTCTGATGGTGAATAGATTAATAGAACTACTAACAAACTGAACAATTCCCCCTTAACTAACATTTCCCAAATAAAACAAAATTGTAAATGTTCCAAGTTCCATTTATATAAAGCAAATTATTTTTTAAAAACCTTAAAACTTAGTTTCTCGAAATTACAGTCAGGAAATGTCTTCCGGAATGTTCAGTGCCTTCTCCAGTGTTCAGTCAGAACGCCTTTTTCAGTCAAATTCTTGTCAGGAATATTAGTTGTGTGCCACTGTACCTTTAGTCAGATGATGGTTTTTGAGAGCTTAAGTGAATTCTGTGAGAGTCAGTGATTTTTTTTTTTTTTTTTTTTTTTTTTTTTTTGTCTTTAAGGGCTGCTGGTTGTAATTCTAACAGATGTCAGTTACTCTCACCTTGATTTTCAAATGCCCTCTTGTTTGATACCCTTGATGACCTATCAGTTGCTTACAATAGGATTGGTCCTAGGTTGTCAGAACAATCAGAATCAAATTTAAATGGTTTTTAAGCCTCAGTGCCTGGTTTAAATTGGCTGCCTTATTAACAAAACAAGACTAATTTCTCGGTTGTTAACCATACAGCCTTTTGATACAAATATTTCAATTTCAGGAACTCTGTGCCCGCTGCTGCTGGCAGACATATTTCCTTTAATCTCCAAGCCTAGAAAAAGCACATCATCTTTTGAAGGCGCTATTCCCTCCATCATTCTACAAACAAATGCTAATGTCCTGCATTTTAATCCACACTTACTCTATCCAACTTGGCAACAATATTAATTGAAAATAAAAGAAATTTCTAATTAGTATCCTATGTTCTTAGATATCTAAGACTGAGTGACTGTCTGTCTGAGAAGCCAGAAGCCAACGGTGTGTTACGGGGAGTAGGAAAGCAGATGGATTTGAGACAAAAAATCAGGCATGATTGCTTTGAAGGATGGAGCAGGCTTGAGGGACTTCATGGTCAACTTGTGTTCTTACTTACTATGTTGCTAAGAATTGTTTTCTTGAAATTGTTACCCTAACTAATGTATCCATCTACCAACTCTAGTTACTGATTCTGTCCCACTGCTTGTCAACTGACTGAGTTGCTGTTGGAATATTTGCAACCCTGGTATCACGTATGACTTGTGGTGAGCTTCTGACCAGATATCCAGGCCATCACTGAGACTGCCTCTTTCCATCCCTAACGTCTGATTCCGCCCTCCTGCTTAATGTCCCGTCCAGACTTTTTGTTAGCTGTAGACTTGACTAGTCAAATTGACTTGCTTCCCTTCACTTAGCCTTGATTGAAGTCCTCCATGGCTCTGCATCACCTTCCATTAATCCACTGTCTAAAGCTCAGTGACCTCAAGTTTGGATAAACATTTTCAAATTCTTGTCTTCCTGTTCAAATATCTCCATGGCCCAACCCCCCTCCACCTTTTGTAATCTGCTCCCACCTTTTGAGATTTCTGTCCTCATCTAATTCGAGACCTTTGAACCACCCCGAGATTTTCCTCACTTCACTGCTAATTGCTGTGCCTGATGATGTCTGGTCACTTAGCTCTGTAGTTTCTTAGTAAATTGCTTCACTTTTCTGTCTTCCTTTTGGATATTTCTTAGCATCAACTCTTTGATTTAACCTAATGATGTCACGTTTGTTCATAATATTCCACTAGAGCACTGTGGGGCGCGTGAAAGGTATTGTGTAAAAGTTTCACTCTAAATTAAGATCCAGTTTGCTTAGCTTTCTTTATGTAACTCCTCAATAACACTATTATACACTATAATTTGTTAAATTTCATCCAGAAATGTTCACTTTAACGTTGTAACTTGCCTAAATGTATTCTTATTGTCTTTTGCAGGGACTGGATCCAGTAACAAGACAAGTAGGTCAACACATAGAGATGGAACCAGAGTGGGAGGCAGCATTTACCTTACAGATGAAGCTCACACATATAATTTCTATGATCCAAGAATGGTGTGCCTCCGATGTTAGTTTCAGTTAAATATATCATTACACCTTCTTTCATGGACAAAGTTTTTGTTTTTTTAAGAGGCCTTTTATTTAAAAAAATCTCAAAAACTGAAATCTCTTACTCATAAATTTAAATTCTTTGCTAGTTTGGGAGACAGTGGTTTGAATTTGTAAGCAGTAGCAATGATAGGTGGATTGCCACTGTACTTGTAAATTCCCTCGACTGATCATTGCTGTGCATTTCTTCTGGCACCTTCCACTCCTGACTTTGACAGGCCCAGTGCCATGTTTTTCAAGGAACCTTTTTGGTGTGGTGCAGAATTGGTATTTTTATGCTGTTAGCTGCCATATGGGAAGTTGAGAGGTCCAGTCTTTGAATCTTGGTGAATGTGTAGGTAGGTTAGGTGGCTGTCCATTTCAGGGCACTTAATCAGGTTAGGTTGGAGAATTAGTCAAGTTAATTTGGTAAGTGTGAATGATCGGGGAAATGGCCAGTACTGTGGTAGATGAGTCAGGTCAAGTCATGAAAGATAGTCATAGCTGTTGAGGGATACTTGGGTAGATGGGAGGACTAGCTTGGTTGGGGGGTGTAGTTAAATCGGCTTGATAGGATAATAGGATATGGTCTTCAGCGGTATCAGGTCGGGAACATGGTTGAGTCGGGAAGAGTGCGGGAAGGTTGGTTTCCCGTGTTAGCCAGGTGTATAGAATCACAGAGTACGGAAGAGGCCCTTCGGCCCATCAAGCCTACAGTGTTACAAAATACTACAACCTACACTAGTCCCACTTTCCTGCCCTAGGCCCATGGCCTTGAATGTTTGAAGGATATGAGGTTTGCTACCTTAGCACCCTGTCTGACATCTGTTGGGTAACTATCTGGATAAATATTTGGTTTTGTCCCAAATCTTCAGAAATTTAAGTTGCCTGGGGTCTACCCTCACAATTTCCTCAGTGTCCTAATGTATACCTTTCGCAATGCATCTGGTCTCCAACAATGCATATACTTGAGACATGTGTCCGTTAAGTTGCCCAGGTCTTTAGGTTGGTGTTTAGAGCAGTTGAACCTTTTGGGTTATATCTTTTCAGTAATTGCCCAGCTATTTTGGTAAGAATTGCAAGCACTGTTTCTGAAAACAATAAAAACAAATTGTTGGAGAATCTCAGCAGACCTGGTAGCATCTGTGGAGAGAAAGCAGAGTTAACATTACAGGTTTAGTTAACCATCTTTGGAACCTATTTCTGACGTTGATCAGATTCTTGGGCAGTGATTCCTCTTACAAACATGTCTGGGAATCCACAGATCTAACATTGACCTTTGTAGAAGCCATGTTTCAGTTTTTTTTTCCCAACAGTCGTGTGTCCCCTTCTTTGATCTCCATGTCCATCAGCACAAGTCATTACTTTGACAGCTCCCATAAAAGGCCAAGTGTGTCAGCTACAAGTAAGGTTAGTGTTTTAGGTGGGTATCCTGTGCAGGTGGTACTTAACATATCCATCTATTGAATTAGGCGGGAAAAACCCCTGAGGGATATAGTTTTATTATAAACCTTTAGTTTAGCACCACCACTAGATTTCACCTTTCTGAATCCATTACCTGTCCAGAAGCTAAACACCTGCTGGAGAAGAAACCAGCTTTCTTTTAAAGATATTTTCTGATCTGCCTCTTCAGAGTTTTATTACATACCCTTGGAGCAGGTGGGATTCCAATTCAAACCTCCTGGCACAGAGTAAGGGATGCGACCATTGCACCGCAAAAGCCCATCAGTTTTTCTTTAATTTTACAATCCCATCACCAAATCACTTGGGCAGTTAATTATCAAAAAGATCAAACATTGCTCACCAGAGTCAAAAGCACAATTAAAAAACCCAAAAAGGGGTGGGGAAAAAGGGAGTGGTTAAATTCAAAAGGGAATTGGTGAAGGAAATAATGTGCTCCAACTCCCACAGTGCCACCTCCCCCTCAATGCTTTGAGGCGTATGGTGGACATAACATGCTCCCTTTCAGAACAGAGTTCTGGTATCTCTTACATTTTTCTTTATTGCTTTTAAACACAACTGAATTTTTTTTCCATCACCAAATCACCCTTGTTATTTTTTTCCCCCCCCCATCTATTAACCACCATCAGTAAATCACCCATTTTTACCAATTGAATACCTCACGTGCAAAGCCCATTAAGGGCAATGCAAGCCTAAAAGGTGACAGTGAGAGGAAGGGGGGTAAATCAAATTAGAAGTATCCAATTCTTAAATTGAAGGTCCAAAGTCATATTTTGCTCCCACTAATTCTGGAACTATTCTAGTTTGCACCTAATGGGACATAATTTCTAATATTGACCAATGGGGCGCGAGGTTCGGGTGTCAGGTTAACGAATGTGTACTTGGAGTATATCAGGGATGTCTGAGCTTGGAGGGACTTGGGTCCAGTTTTGGGGGTGGAATGTTAGTAGATGTCTGTCAGAATTGAGGGGTTTTAGGTCCGACTGTTGGGAATGTGTGTTGTATGTCGGAGTAGCGTTGTTGGAGGGCAATTATCAGGGATTCGGGGAAGGCTTAGTTGTAGAGTGAGGCCACTGCTGAGTTGAGTTGAGTTGGTTTATTAGTTATCCCGGAGTTAGAGTACTTTTAAAGTTTCTTGGGTAACAATTCAGCTTAAGGACTGTGACCAGTTCTGGTCTCTGTTATAGGAAGGATATTATTAAGTTGGAGAGAGTTCAGAAGACATTGACCAGGATTTTTTCTTTTATTTATTTACCCGTTCCCGGGATGAGGACATCGCTGGCTAGACCAGCATTTATTGCCCATTCCCAATTGCCCAGAGGTCAGTTATGAGTCAACCACATTGCTGTGGGTCTGGAGTCACATGTAGGCCAGACCAGGTAAGGATGGCAGTTTCCTTCCCTAAAGAACACAAGTGAACCAGATGGGTTTTTCTGACAATCAACAATGGATTCACGGTCCTCATGAGACTCTTAATTCCAATTATTTATTGAATTCAAATCCCACCATCTTCCTTGGCAGGATTTGAACCCAGGTGTCCAGAACATTACCTGGATCTCTGGATTAACAGTCCAGCAATAATACCACTAGGCCATTGCCTCCCCTAATTACAATTTCAAAACTAACTTTGAATTCTGAAAGGCATTTGATAAGACCCCACATCAGAGGTTACTTCACAAGAATACATGGTTTAGTGGGTAGCATAATAGCATGAATCAAGGATTGGTTGGCATACAGTAGATATAAATGATCTTCTGTCAGGTTGGCACATTATCGCTGGTGAAGTGCCACAAGTGTCAGTGCTGGGCTTCAGTCTGTGTGAATTTGCATCAGTGCTTTGGATGAAGGGAACCACATGTTTAGGAGCTAAATCTGATGATGACAACAAGATAACTCGCAAGTTAAATAGTCAAAAAGTCAAGTGTTGTCTAAGTGAGGTAGATAGGTTAAATAAGTGAGCAAAAAATTGACAGGTGGTGTGCAATGTTGAAAATGTGATCTTTTCTCTGGCTGGAAGAATGAATAATAACATATTATTTACATAAACAGAGATTGCAGAACTCTGGTACAGAAGTACATCATTGCCTTTGTACAGGAATAACAAAAAATAGTCGTTCTTTCACAGCTTGGCTAGCATTTGGTACTAATCCTGAATTGCTGTTGAGAAGGTTATAGTCAGCTACTTTCTTGAATTAATGAAGTCCTTGTGGTGCGGGTACAGTTGCAGTGCTTTTATGAAGGAAATTCCATGATATCCTTCCAACAATAGTGAAGAAACTACAGCATAGTTCCAAATCAGGGTAGTATGTAACTTGGAGGAGAACTTGAAATCAGTGGTTCTTTGAATTTGTTGCTTTTGTCCTGGGTTTGGAAAATGCTGTTAAAGGAGCTTTGGTGAATTGCTACAGTAGATGTTAGGTGTTGCTGCCACTGTGCATCTTGGTCGAGGAAATGAATGTTGAAAGTGGTGAATGAAGTGCCTATCAAGGGACTGTTTTGTTCTGGATGGTATCAAACTTCTTGCAATAGGAAGGCATTTTCTCTTGTGGAGAAGACTGGAATAAGGGGACACAGTTTAATAATAAGAGGTATCCGTTCAAAAGGGAAGTGAGGATGAGTTTTCACTTTGGAAATTCGTCAATCTGTGGAATTTTCTTCCGCAGAAATTAGTGGAGGCTGCATCTTTGAACTTATTCCAGACTAAGTGAGGAAGATTTTTGATATTCGAGAAAGTCAAAGAATACAGAGGTCAGACAGGAAGGTAGAGTTGAAACCATAATTAGATCAGTCCTGATCTTAGCAAATAACAAGCAGGCTTGAAAGGTGCCAAATGATCTACCCTTGCTCTGAACCCTTCGTGTATCGAATCATTTAATTTTGCACCGGAGTATTGGTTCAATGATGTGAGCCTTCACAATGTTCATTCCCTAACTACGATAGTACATTTCCACTGAAATATATCCTCGAAAAATCGTCAGTTTGTTTTGTAGGAAAGTATTGCAGGAAACAATTGTTATCGTTAGCAAATAAACTTGATTCCTGTGTGATTAGATATGGGACGAAAGATATCTGCCGAAGTTGCAATATATCAAAGACTGTTTATACTTATCTGAAGGACATTTTCTCAGTATTTTGATTGCAGCTTCAGTTCTGTTCACTGTCAGCCAAATCTGGCTTTGCAGGTTTTTCCTCCTCCTCACAACTGAAATTAATTTTTGGAACGTGTTTAACCCATGCTGCGCTCCCCTTACAGGCCTTGCTTCTAAGGGTCAAACACTGTTTACATAAAATGAAGACTTTACAGTTCAATTGATGAATGTGTCTGGGTTTAATATTTAACTGAAACTAATTTTGTTTTATTTTCTTTGTATTCCAGGAAAGGGTTCTAATTGAAGCCTACAGGAAGTGTTTGATTGTTTTATTACAGTGTCATAATGGGCCATGTGATGGTGAGCAACCTATCACCTTGAGTATGTGTGGACATACATTGGAAAGTGTACAGTATCGTGTATCCCAGCATCAAGTCAGCATCCATTTGCCAGTTTCACGTTTGTTTTCAGGTAATTATGTTTGTAATTTTAATGAATTTAAAATGGAAAATTTAAAACATGATGGAAACATTCAATAATCACTCAGCATCTGTTGAGTGAAGAGTTTACTTTTCAAGATAATATTTTTGTGAATAATGTAGTTTCCTAACATGAAAGTAACTAATATCTGGATGAGACTTTATTTAATTTCTGAGATGCAGACCCAGCAAATCATGATTTCCATACCCTGTTAGAAAGTGAATTTCCTTGAAGCCTGCCAATTTGAATTTTAGTGGGGTTAGTTCATTCAGTATTGCTCCAGTTGCAAGGTGTTTGATCATATAATAAATAAATGGGACTGAAGCAGTTGGGTGGAGAAAATCATTCAAATTTAGAAAGTGGTCAAGTAGAAAGATTTATGGTCTGTTTACCTGTCAAAAAGTACTTTGTCACAATGCAAGACAGGAAGCCATGGTTCGAGAGTGTACTACAGGGTGTTGATAGATGATCTGTTTTAACGTGGGCAAGTTTCATCTCTCTATTTGGTTTTTGGTCAGAATTCATAACTTTAAGAAAATGGTGAACTTAAGGCAGTTGCAATTCCAAGAGATGTTGGAAAGGTACCTCACGATTTGGAGTAGAGCACGCCCAACCACCCCAAGATGTTGCACGAACATTGCAGTCACATGCATCATTTTGGATTGTTTTTCTGATTGAGTACAGAAAGAAAAATTTGGATCCTTGGATTAAGACCACCAGTATCCAATATGATTTTATACCAAGAGTTTTCTAGGCCTTTTTTGTTCAATTTGGCTAAACATCAGAGGATACATCTGAGAATGGAGAGTGCCAGCAATAGTAGGGCTAGTGTCACTAAAACAGTTAATCCATGAAGCACTAGTTAGAAATGTTACGCATCAAATTGAGAAGTTCTATCCTGTCTTATCCCTTTGCCCTTATTGGTACAGGAATAAATAAACTGAAATTCTCCATTGTAAATTTCGCTCCTTATGGATTATCTTCGATGAGTTAGCAACCTCTTTAATGTTGCCTAACTTGTTCAGTGGTTAATTGCAATCTGAGGCCATGCTGGAAAGTACTCTGTATGGCTGACCTACCTATTTCCTTCATGGCAGGAATTTGCTCCCATTTGAGAATATTTATGTGACTCCTTCTCAGTGGGTTTGACAACTGATAACAACCCTGATTTAGTGTCGTTTATATATCTCCCACTCTTGACACATCATTTCTACATCCACCCTTTGCACCTACGTGACAGTAGGTCCGATCTTGTCACTGTGAGAGTTGGTTAGATGGAATATTGAAAATACATATGTTCACTATTGGTCCTTTCTTCATTTATGCTAATTTGAATATTCACCGTAGTCTAATTTTTTTTTTTACCCCATTACATTTGCTGGATGGAGAGAAGATGGGGATTGTGACCAAGGTTTTGGAGGGGAATAGTAAGACAGCCAACAAGGCTTGAGTGTATTTTACTCCTGGATGGAGGAGTTCCTCCTGGTCCTTTAGTGAACCTGAATGGAACCCAATCTTCCAATATTACCCTTGATACCCTGTTGAAAATAATGATTAAGCTTGAAGCTCTCAGAAAATGAGGTACTTGTCACCTTGTGCTCATCATCTGCCTGCTGTTGGAGACATAATGTGATGTAGCTGACTTAGTTAAATGTTTGGTCAGCTGTGACTGAGAATGCAAGTGGTATTAAAAGGTAAGAGCAGCTGTCTGAACTTTCCTTTGATTGCGATCACTACATAACACAGGTTAATATTTTGGCAACGTTATCAGTCATATGGTTTTGACAAGCAGCTGAAAATGTTTATTTTAAGTCACCTTATTTAAGATATTCTTGTGCAATTGCATGTAGGTTTGGAGGTTTGGTCTTTATATAGCTCCTTTAGCAATGCACAACACTCCTAAAGAACTTAAGAGTGTTATCAAGTAAAACATTTTGACTTTGAGTCACAGTAGAAAGTAAGAGGGCTGATGGCCCAAACTTGGTCAAAGGAATAAGTTTATTGTAGTATTTTAAAGTAGAAAGAGGTATAAATTTGAAATGGTTCACAGTGAAATCAGGAGCTTTGGGCCAAGCCAGTAAAAGAATGGATGCCAGTGAAAAATTTGTTTAGAATCAGCAAAGTGCAGAAGGCCAGAATTAGCAGAGTGCTGAGGTCTCGAGGTTTGTCAGACTGTAGGAAGTGGTGAGAAGGGGCAGGGCCAAATCGAGATTCAAAAATAAAGATGAGAATTGAGGCATTGGACAGGCAGCCAGTGTTGTATGACAAACACTAGTACTTAGTGAACTGAGACTTTGTGCATGTTCAGATATGGGCAGCAAATTTGGATCAGTGCAAATTTATGAAAGGTTAAAGATGAGTGACTGGCCAGAAGAGCACTGAAATAATCAAACCTGGAGACAACAAAACTGAGCATGCGAGTTTCATCAAACAGTGAGCTGTGACAGGTTTGGAGTCAGCTCATATGATGAAGTTGGACGTAGATAGTATTAGTGCTGGAGTGGATATGTGGTTGAAAACTCACGTCTGCAACCTTCCAAATGTGTTTGATACGAAGCGGTTAATTTGGCTTCGAGCAGTTTTGATGGAAACAATGGACAAGACTGGAGTTAATGATGGGGACTAAAGATCATGGTTGTTATCTTTTTGATGTTTAATCAGAAGAGAAGTTTGCTTATCTAGTATTAGATGTAAGATGAGCTTTATGAAAATCAGCATTCAGTTTTAGTGTCTAGAAGATGTGATGATGAGAGAGAATTGTTGGAACGTGACTGTTTTCAGATTATATTGCTGAGGGGAGTTGTTAAGAAAACGAAGGGAGTCATGGATAGACTCTTGAGGAACCTGCAGAGCTCTGTGCATGGCTTTGAAATAAAAACATTGCGCATGGTTCTCTGGCTTCCTCTGAATAGATAAGAATGGAACCAGGTACATAGTTCTACCCACTTGGACTACTATTTAACTTGTTTCTTTTCTACAGAGCAATTCTTGGAATCTATATCTGCATCAAAGGTGGAATGTTTGTGGGCATGTAGGTGATTAGTTGTTGTGGAGCTCAAGTTGAATCATAGAATCCCTATAAGTCCACACCAAACCTCAGTGCATCCCACCCAGACCCATTCCCCTATAACCCACCTAAGCTACACATCCCTGAACACCTATGGGCAATTTAGCAGGGCCAATCCACCTAACATGCACATGTTTGGACCGTGAGAGGAAGCCCACACAGACGCGGGGAGAATGTGCAAACTCCACACAGACAGACACCCGAGGCTAGAATCGAACCTGGGTCCCTGGTGCTGAGACAGCAGTGCTAACCACTGTGCCGCCCCAAATTGAGTAGCAGTCTGTACTCATTTGGTACTTGTGTTTTTTCATGACATTTTTGATTATGCCTTTCATCTGTTAAAATTATGGATGTATGCCCCAATTAATTGTTTTTTTTTAAGTTGGAATATAGCGCTATTAATTTCAGCTGGCAAGATTTGAGTTGCAGCACCAGTGCTTTACCAAACTTTAGTTATGGGCCCTGTAGCTTGATTTGTGAGGAGTATTGTCATTATTGAGATCTGTTTTCTCCGAAAATGTTTTGTTTTAATCGAAGATTGGTGCATCTTTTTTCTTCATCAGTCATCGTGTCATTTTGCACGTGATGAAGAATATTTTGGTATTCTGTCTCAATTAAGGAAGCTAGTGAACATTCATTGTAATAAAATCCATTTTTGCCAGTTTTGCCTATTTATTGTATTAATACAAAAAAATTTGCAGCAACTGTTCAAGTTGGTCAGGCAGCATCTCTGGAGAAAAGTGATGTTTCATGAGTTGTGATGCAAGGTCACAAACCTGAAACATTTACTCTGTTTCACCAGATGGTAGTTGATATGCCAACTATTGACAGCATTTTCTGTTTTTCCTTCAGATTTCCATCATCTGCAGATTTTTTTTTTTCCTTGATCAAGCCTAGAAAAGAAGAAAATTAATCTAATTCTGTAATTCACTGCTCCTTATCTCTTGGGGAAAAGAAATTATAAAAAAAAAAATTATAATCCAGAAAGTCTTGGGGAATTTGATGGCAAGGCTGCGTATTATTAGTACACAGCGGGTAAATTTCTAGACATGGTTGAAGGCCATTTTATTTGTTCCGTGCTGAGTTATTTTTTTTCACTTCGTATTCATGGTTATTAATTGCAAACAAGCAAAAACAAGGACTTGAATAAACAGATGCATGCAGCGTGTGAGAATCGAGTTGGAAAACTAAATGCTGTGATTGCAATATGGGAAATTATGTAGTTGGAGCTTGACTTCATCCAGGGCATGATTAAGAATTAAATATTCTGGGGGAGGTGTGAAATAGTAAGGAAGGCAGAAGAGATTAGGTATCAAATGGAATGATGATGCAAGGCAAAGAGGGTTGTGATGAGAAAATAAGAGTCCCGAAGAGCTGAAAACAACAAAAGTAGAATCGTTCATTACCAGCAACTGTACCCAAAAATTTGGGATCAGTGGTTATGGTCTGCTATTACTGAACTGCCTGTTAAGTTAATCAAAAGTTGAGCTTGGTTTTTCAAGTTTGCATTGAGCTTCACTGGAATGGTATAGGAGCCTGAAGACGGAGGTCAGAGTAAGGGGACAGAAAATTGAAATGGTAGTTGGTGGGAACTTGTTTGTTTTCTTGTAGATTGAATGGATGTCTTCCTCAAAGCAATTTCCCAAATTATATTTGGTTTCAATGTCGAATTTGCATAATGAGCAGTGAATACGGTGGTGTAATCATCAAGAACTGCAAGTTTTTATCTTTTGTTTTTATTTATTTACCTTTCCCTGTCCTCGGATAAGATGCCACAACAAAGGTTATTGTGGAAAATCAAACCCGTGGTATAGAGTGTAACATCGGAACATGAATCGATTGATTGCTTGGCGCAAAACAGAATATGTCTTAATGGGTCTTTATTATGTTAGCAGGGTCTGATGAATTGAGTCCTGCTAAGGCCTCAACTTCTAACAACTTAGAAAAATGACTTAGCTGAGGGGCCTGAAGGCATGACAGCTGAATTCAGTGTGAAGATAGGTAGGAATGTCTGTTGAGAGAAAGACATCAGGAGATGCAAATAGATGTAGATTGGTTGAGTGAGTTGGCACAAGTCTGCCAGTTGGAGTACACTAGAAAATTTGAAGTAGATCACTTTGGTTAGAATGAAAAAGCAGAGTAAATTTTCACTGGAGAGTGATCGTGGAATTCTGAGGTGCAGAGGTGTTCAAGTGCCTGTAATGGAAAAAGTTAGTGTGAAGATACTGTGTGTAATCACAAACCCTAATTGGATGTTCTCCTTAATTATGGAAACAATTTGACATGAAAGTAAGGTTTTTATGCTTCACTTTTACAGGGCATTTGTGAGGATGTATCTCAAATACCATGTGCAGTTTTCATTTCCTTATTTAAGAAAGGATGTAAATAGACTCAAGCTGATTCATATGACGTTTATTGGGTTGGTAGTTGGAAGGAGTGGGTTGCCTTGTGAGGATCGGTTGGACAGGCTAGGCTTGTTTCCTCTTGCCTCGTGGAAAGTTTTGAGGAATGAGGGGTATAAGGTCCTGACTACTCTTGACAAAACGGGCATGAAAGGAATGGGAAAGTCCAGATCTGTGAAGTGCTATTTTAAAATTGAGGGTCACTTTTTTTTTTTTTTGGTGCTGAGTTGAAAATTTTCTTCTCTGAGAATTATTCAACTTTCTAATTGCAAACAAAGTTAATGAATACTTTCGGGCAGAAGTAGATAAGTTTGGCAAGAGAATCAGTTTTGGGGATCCTGTTGAATGGTGGAGCAGACTTGAGGGGCAGAAAAGCCTTTTTATGTTCACATTTCGTATGTTCGTAAATGTGGGAAATGAGCTGGGCAAGTTTGAAAGCTCCGTTAATCTCTCTGGATGGGAATCGTCAGTTGAAAAGAAAGGATCCCACTAGTGTCAGAAGCACTGGTAGGAAAAGTGACTTCGACAGAAGAATGAGTCGTAGAACACAGATCAGTACAGGAGAGGAGCAGGCCCTTTGGCCCACCACGACTGTGCTGACCATGGTGCCATTCGAAACTAATTTAATCTGCCTTCACGTGGTCCATTTCCTTCTATTCCCTGCTTGTTCATGTGTCTGTCTAATGCCTTTTAAACTTTGCTCACGTATCTGTTTTGTTCACCTCCCTTGGCAGCGTGTTCTAGGCACCTACCACCCTCTGTTTCAAAAAAAAACTTAGCTTGCACATTTTGCTTAAACTTTTCACCTCTGCTGTTAAACATATGCCCCTTAATTATGGACATTTCCACTCTGGGAAAAAGACTCCCTGTCCATCCTATCCATGCCACTCGTAATTTTTATGTACTTCGAACAGATCCATGTCCCTCAATTTTATAAGATTGCCCCTCACTCCCCAACACTTTTGCAAAAACAATCCAAGTTTTCTCAGTCTCTCCTTATGGATGATACGCTCAAATCCAGGCGACATCCTGGTAGAGATAAAAGGTACTGCAGATGCTGGAGAATCCGAGATAACAAGCATGGGGCTGGATGAACACAGCAGGTCAAGCAGCATCATAGGAGCAGGAAAACTTGACGTTTCGGGCCTAAACCCTTCATCAGAAATGGGGGAGGGGAAGAGGGTTCTGAAATAAATAGGGAGAGAGGGGGAGGCGGATAGAGGATGGATAGAGGAGAGGATAGGTGGAGAGGAGGCAGACAAGTCGAAGAGGCGGGGATGGAGCCAGTAAAGGTACCAGAACTGCACACAATACTGCCAATGTGACCTAACTAAAGTCTTATGCAGCTGTGACATGACTTGTCAACTTCTTTACACAATGATCCAACTGAAGAAGGCAAGCATGCCATATGCCGCCTTTACCATCTTCTTCATTTGTTTCCACTTTGAGGAAGGTATGGACTTGTAATGCGATTTCACTGTCTAAGTTACTCCATGTCCTAAAAGGAAATAGGTTGAGAAGTAGAGCCTTCAAGATGTCTGAGAGTCCTGAGGGTTGAATTAGATCTTGGTCAACAGCCTATCCCCAGAAATGAGAATGTAAAAAAAAATGTCAAGGTTGGTCGGAGTTAAAAGCTGGATCATGTGGTTATGAGAGAAAAGGAAATTGGGAAAAAACAACAAATTTCCCAGCTCAGAGCGCACACAGGAAGTGACACCGCTAAAGTATATAACGTGTAAGAGAAAAGGTAATATTTTAAGGAAGAGGTCCTGAGACGGTTTGGAACAAAGAATGTTCCATCTGTTTTACAAAAAGATACGCAGAGCTCAATCTCAAACATTTCTACAGCAGCAGCTTTTTACTCTGAGAAAGTGAATGAAGTTAGTGGAAAAGTTATTCGATGTAAGTTGTTGTTCAGCCATTGAGGGGCGTGGTTGTGGATGGGGACAGGTTTGGCCTCCATTCAGGAAACAAACAGATGTTTAAATCATGCCGTACAGAGATGGAGTTGTAGGCCATTGGATAGTCACAATAATGCAATAGATAGTTAAGACAAGCAAAGTGTTCAAATGACCATTTGATGATCGACAAATACAGCTGTGAAGGAATGAGATAAGGGGAGACGAGTTGTGGTGGGAAGAAATCAGTTCCATGACCCATGCACAATGAAACAATGGATCTGCCAGCTAACAATACAATGTTTACTCAGCAAGTCTTGCAGCATCTGTGGATCATAAAATTGGGTTAATATTTCAGGTCTGTGGTCTTTCGGCCATGCTTGTGGACATTGGTGAAGAGGTGGAGGCATGCATTGCTGAGTAGGGGGCTAAAGGAGAAGATCTTCAGATGTGATAAGATCAGTTGTAGTTTGGGAAGTAATGGCTTGATGATCAGTAGTACGGTAATTGGTGAGTTTAGGGGAGTTTTCAGGGTTGACATTACATTGTTGCAAGGTAAATCTCTGTTCATCAGATGACAACAATGCTAAATTTATCGGCAGGTCTAATTACTTAGTAAACTGATTATTTGTCAAATCAGCACAAAATAAAATGGTTTCTTCTATTTTGTTTTAGTTTTGTCTTTTTAAACATCAAACCATTTGGCGTAGCAAATTGTAAATTTTTTTTGTGACATGGGTATAATGAGTCAGTTCAGTGATGTCTGCGATTAGTGCCAATTTTTGCAAGATAGTTATGATATTTCAACACTGGGGCAATGTTTCAAAAACACATGCTGAATCATGAATCACTTAGTTTAATTTCAAATAAAGCTAAACATTCAGATGTAAGAGTGGATGAAGAAGAGTAACCGAGGATGATGTCACGTTTTCATTTCAGGTCTGCATGTGCTTTTAAGCAAAACTGAAGTGGCTTACAAGTTTCCAGAGCTATTGCCTCTTGTGAGTATAATGTTCATTTGATATTTGGCAGAGTAAACACTTTTTTCCAATTGGTGGGGATTGACCCCATCAAAACCAATTCAACACCTGAAACTTGAGTCAACCATGCTGTGATTACAGCACAAAAGAAAGCCGTGTGGCCATTCATGTCAATGCTGCCTGTCTGAAGGAGCAATTCAGCCAGAACTACTTTTGCCTCTTCCCTGTTCTCCTCTGCCGCCTTCTTTTTCAGATAATTCACTGTCACCTTGAATGCCTCAACTGAATATTTTTTTGCCAGACATTCTGCAGTGTCTTCCACATTCTTAACCACAAAGTGAAAAAGGATTTTCCTTGCTTCCTCTGTTGCTTCTTCAATCAGTTATCATTAACCCGTGCCCTCTGATTCTTGATCCTTTCACCAATATAGCAGTTTGTCCCTATCTTCGCTGTCCAAGCCTCTTGTGATTTTGAGTACCTTTAGCCAACCACCTTTTGGCCAAGGAAAAGAATCCCAACTTTTCTGCTGTATCTGTATGACTGAAATTCCTTGTCTTTGGAACTGTTCTCCTGAATCTTTTCTGCACCCCCTTACCTGTGTTCACATCCTTAAATGTAGTGTCCAGAACTGAATGTAATACTCCACTTAAAGCCATATCAGTATTTACTGCTGCCTTAATGTAAATTCCATCTTTTTAAACCTTGTTGCACCACTGCGTTAAACTTGGAATTCCGTATTCTTTATGAACCATGCTCCCAACCTGTCATGCCTCCCTCAATCATGTATGCAAAAATATAGTTGGATACCTCTGCCCCTGTATTTCTCTTCAGTGTTATGCCCTTTATTTTATATTGTGTCGGTGTTCTTCTGAGCAAAATGAATCATTTCACACTTCTCTGATTTCAATTTTGTCCTCCACTCCCCTGTTAACTTTATCCTTAACTAGTCCTTTTTCAGTTGTACAGTAACCTCCCTCACTTTAAAGTTTTGACGTTCATGTTTTGAAACTGCCTTGTACTCTTAACTCTAGGTCATTAATATATATTAAAGAAGATCAGTGCAAAGGAACTCGTTTGCAAATCATTCTCTGGTCCAAAAATCTCTCTCCCTCTCTCACATGTCCTTTAGGAAATGAGATATGTTGTCTTTACCTGATCTGGCTGATATGTGACACTCTGGGGAACGCAGTTGACTCTTAATGTCCTCTGAAATGGCCTAACAAGTCACTCAGTTGTACCAAACAGTTACAAGTTCAATGCTGGGTGGTCCACTTGTAACTGTTTGGCATGACTGAGTGACTCAGCACCCAAAACAAAGCAATGGATAACCCAGCCTGATCACCCTTCAGAAATCCTTATCAATATCTTGGGGCTTGTGCCAAAATTGGGAGAACTGTTCCATGAACAAGTGAAGTAACATCTTAACATAGTGAAAGTCACTGAATTATATCTTACAGAGAGTCCCAGACACTGCCATTGCTTTTTCTGAGTATGTCCTATTTCACAGGCAGGACAGATCTACTAGAGATGGTGATGCTCAGTTGGTGAGTAATTGCCCCGAGAGTCCTCAACATTGGCTGCAGACCCCATAAAGTCTCCTGTCGTTGGGTCAAACGTGGATGAGGAGGAGACCTGCTGATTACTACCTACCACACCCCGTGCTGATGAATCTATACATGTTAAACTTCATGTGGAGAATGTACTGAAGATGACAAGAATAAAATGTGCTTTGTGTGGGGGACTGAAGTGGTATTCGCTGAGATTGGCTTGGTTGTACCACGACTGATGTGATTGTCGAGTCTTGAAGTTTGTGGCTACTAAACTGGGAGTGCAGTGGTGGCAAGGGGAGGGAAAACCTGCAAGATCTTGTTCTTATCAGTCTAACTGTCATAGATGCATCGACCCATTAGTGTTGAGAGGAGTGACCGCTGCACAGTCCTTGAGATCCTGTTTTCACATTGAGGATAATCTTCATTGCGTTGTGCTAAGATTTTGAACACATGTAACAACTCAAAGCAGGCTTCTATGAAGCACTGTGGGCCATCTACTGCAACAGTATGATGGAGTGTTGATCCTCAGTGTGTTAATGGAACTGTATCTACACAAGTACTGTGTGATCTTCATTTCTGCTATTGTTGTGGACTGATTCACCTGTGATGGTTAGAATGGTCAGGATAAGGTCAAGCAGGCTTTTCGCTCTAGTTTGTTCCCTTGCAGCTTGCCTCAAGCCGGTCTTAACAACATTTTCCTATTGAACATGGCCGACAAAGTTAGGAGTGGTGGAATCCAGCAACTCTTGGTGATAGACATTGAAACCTCACTACCAAAGTGCATTCAGTGCCCTTCCTTCCCTCTGTTTCTTGCAACCATTGTTTAATGTGGAAGTGTACAGATTCATCAGATTGGGAAGTGATTCGGGCTATAGGTGGTAATCAGCACAAGGCTTCATGGGTTCATGTTTGACTTGATGGCATGAGACTTCATGGGCTCCAGAGTCAATGCTGAAGACACCCAGAGCAACTCCCTGCTTGTGTTACTGCCTCCGGTGGCTCTACTGTGTTGGTGGGACAAGGTAGGACGTAGCCAGGGATGGTGATAGTGATGTCTATTATGAGTTAGTGGGTATAACTGTCAGCGGTTGCTTGACTGCTCTGTGGGACAGTTGATTTCATTTCAGCATAAACTTCCAAATGTTAGCACTGAGATCTTTGCAGGGTCGACGAGCTCGTGTTTGTCATTGCCGTTTCCAGTACTTTGGCTCTTGACGGGCTGTCATCCAGTATAATTCCTTTTTTAAACTTGCTAATTGTCTCGTACAATTGAGTGGCTTGCTAAGCCATTTCAGAAGACATTTAAAAGTCAGTTTTGTTGCTATGGCTCTGGTGTTTCATGCAGACCGGACTAGGTAAGGTAGGAGATTTCCTTTGCAAGGTAATATGAGTGAACCAGATAGGTTTTAACAACCTGTCAGTGGTTTCATGGTTACCATTGGACTGGATTTTACTTCCACATTTATTACCTGAGGTCAAATTTCACCATCTGCCGTGTGAGGTTCAAATTCAGTCCCAAGACCACTAAAATGAATGCAAGGTACTGTGGATCCTGGCGATCTGTTATTAGGCAGTGATGTGGTGCTAATGTTACTGGATTAATCATCTCCAAAACCCAGACTATTGCTGTGTGGACATGAGTTTGAATCCCACAGCAACAAATGGTGAACTTTGAATAACTCATGTTGAACTTGAAATGTTTACTCTGGTTCTCCCTGTGTTGATGTTGCCAGACCTTTTTCTTGAGCGTTTTGTTTTTATTCCCAGAAGCATCATCTTGAGCCTTTGGATTACTTGTCCAGTGATATTTCCACTTTTACATCTTGCTCATCATCAAGATTAAATTGACTGGCCTGTAGTTACAAAGCTCATCTTTTCACCCTATTTGAACAAGGGTTCAAAACATACAGTTCTCCAGTCCTTTAGCACCATTACTCAGCCAAAGGAAGATTTGAAAATTATGACTTCTGCAATTCAGACACTTACTGCCCTCAGTATCCTTAGAATGCATCTCATCCAATCCTGGTGCCATATCAACTTTAAATCCAAGCAGCCTACTTCATATCTCCTTGTTTTCAATTGTAAAGCTTTCAAGTGTCTGTACCACCTCCTTGTTTTCTTGACATGTGCAGCGTGTTCTTCCATGGTAAAGACAGCTGTAAAATAACCATTTCACACTTCAGCCATACTCCATGTGCACATTCTCTCTTTGCTCTCCAGCTGGCGCCTCACTCATTTTATTTATGTAGAGAAGACTTTTTGCCTTTTCAGTAATGTTCACTGACGATCTTTTCTCATAATCTCGCTTTGCTTTTCTTGTTTCTTTTCACTTCCTTCTGAATATTCTAATCTCCGATTTTGTTCAGACCTGCTATCTGTTTCCAGCATTTGTGACTTCACCTTTATAAATTGCTTCATGTAGCATGATCCTCCTCTGTTGCACGTTTTTATACTGGGTTAAACTAAAAGAACTGTATAGTATTAACACATTCTTTGACCTTCAAAGTATGTTAGTGCATTTTCACTAATTTGATTTTAATTCCTCAGCAGCTATGCTGCTTAACTGGATCTTTTTGTATGTTAGTTACGTAAGTATATTTTGTAAAACTGGTGATGTTTGGAAATGAATTGATAATGTTTGGTCCATGCTTTTCTGATGAACACTGCTTCAGGTAATCACTGGGCGATGGTGACCCAGGTGGATGTCAAAAGGATGTTTCCTCTTGAGAGAATCTAGAACTAGCGATAATGGTTTAAAAGAAAGAGGGCGCCCATTTAAGACTGAGATGAAGAAACATTGTTTACTCTGAGGGCTGTGAGTTTTTGAATTCCTTTTCTCTAAAGGCAGTGGATACAAAATCTTTTAAGTATTTTGAGGGCAGAAGTAGATAGATACTTGATTATCAGGGATAAGCAGAAATATAAGTTGAGATGGAAATCAGATCAGCTGTGATCGTATTGAATACAGGTGCAGGCTTGAGAAGCTGAGTGGCCTACTCTTATTGTTGGGTTGCAATTGAAAGCAGCTACCTTTGCCAAAAGATATGTTCTTCCTCCCTAAGTCATATGAAGAATTATGGACTTTGCATTTTATGACTCAGCCATAAAAGATTTTTACTTGAATTTCTTAGAAATGTCTGTGGATGTGTTTAGATTTTCTCTCAAAATGTTCACTAAGGTCACAGATTGCGGTATGTGAGATGAAGAATTACAAACTTGCTTGACACAGAGTTTAGTTTTTGTAATGCTTTTTAAGTTCTGTGCAGCAAGTTCAACACCAAAGCTGATTTTCCTGTATAGGCAAAAAGCTATAAAGCTAGATTCTATTTTCTGTGTCGATGCCTTTTTGGAGCTCATTTGTTTTACTTCACTTGAATGAGAAGAAATTGTAAAGGCATATTCTTCAGTTGTCATTTAATTCATGGCCATTTATTTGTGCTTCAATAGCTGACCTTTTTAAATCAACTGTCCACAGAGTGAACTGAGCCCACCATTGTTAATAGAACATCCACTTCACTGCATGGTCCTGTGTGCGCAAGTACACGCTGGAATGTGGCGGAGAAATGGTTTCTCCCTAGTTAATCAGGTAAATTTGAATCATAACATTATTTAGATTGACTTTTGTAACATATATAGAATATTTTTATATCAGACTGTGTAATGGTTATGGAGATTTTAGTTGCACAAATGTAAGTATTTTCTAAGCTCTACACATGGCTGATAGGATAACGTTCTGCAAAAATCAGAAATACACTTAACATAAGGCTATTTGTGTGATAGCTGCATTTTCTTTTAAAATGGTCTTGGCTGCTTTCCAAGCATAGCTGTTAAGACCAAGGTGATAGAGTCTACTGTCTCTATTTAGTTCCATTACACACTGGGATACAACATATGTTTAATTGTGTAACTTAGATCCCAACATTGACTATTGTATGTGCTTTTCCATTTTAAATTAGAACATAAAGATTGATTTAACCAAGCCTTTTCAATAAATACAGACATCCTGATTTGCTATAAAAGAAAACCTATTCAATGAAGATGCAAAACTCGTCAACACTTGATTTGATATCGGAATATACATGTTTCCTCACCCCAACCCCCTCAAAAAATAATCAAACAGTTGAACACGTACCAACGTGCATACACCTGTTAGAAAGGGGACATAAATGGATTTCTCCCTGCAGAGTTTAATTTGGTGGGAGGGATCAATTTTCATCAATCGTCATAAGTTTCCAAAGACTCATAAAAAGGACAAAATACAGAACACTCGAATGGCTGTCAGTGTCATGCTCCAACAAGCACAGACAGATCGTGAGATCTGCGCAGCTGTCTCTGGGGTTTTGGCTCATGGATTTTGCTCAAGAAATATGGTCTCAGGAGGTCTTCCAGCCACTCTTCAAGAAGATAGTGAGGTTTCACATTGGACTGACAACAAAGCTGCTTCAGAAAGGGGAGTGATAGAAGCTGGGTGCCTTTCTGTAAACAGGTTTTTTTCACCAACTGTAAACCAAGCAATCAAAGCAAAACACTTCAAACAAAACAGCCCAAACACCCAAGCAGGTGATTTTGTAGAAGTGAATCCAACCAATTTGCTTAAGTCGTGTTTTCCCAGAAATGTCTTTTTATGTGTCAATGTTCTTTTCATTGGACCTTTTTAAAATAAAATCTATGTATCTCCGCAGAACTTGAAATAAATCAATTTTTCAATGATTCTCCAAAAAAATGGAATTTGAGGCCTTCAAAATGGAATTTATTTTAAAAGATGTCAAATTAGTTCATGTTCAAAGACACTTGAGTGTACTTACATCAGGAATACAAGTAAGCATGCAGATATATCAAGCAATTAGGAAAATGAGTGGTGTGTTATCGTTTTGTCAAGGGTTTGGAATATACAACTAAGGAAGCCTTCCACAATTGTACAGAGCTTTGGTGAGACCACACCTGGAATACTGTGTACAATTTTGCCTTCCTTCTAAGGAAGGGTATACTTAAGTATGAGAGGCAGTGCTCCAAAGGTTCACTTGATTAACCCCTGGGATGAGCAGTTCGTCCAATGGCAAGATGTTGAATAAAGCGTGTCTCTCTTTTTTGGAGTTGAGAGATTATCTCGTTGTTAAATACTAGGTCTTAAAGATAAGGGCCATTCATTTAGGACTGGGCCGAGAAGAAATTTCTGCAATTAATTAGATGGGAATCTTTGGAATTTTCTACCCCAGAGCCTTATGGATGTGCCACAATTGGATCCGTTTAAGACAGGGATTGACATTTTTGGTGTCTCTGAATTGAGACTTAGTGGAACCTGATGGAATGTATCATTGAAGCCCAAGATTGAACACGAATGTATTGAGTGGCACATCAGGCATGAACTACTTGCTCCTATTTCTTACTTTTATATGTTCCAGGATTGTTACAGTAATAAGCTATTCTTTAGTTTGAAAGAGATATAAGAATGTTTCTGTAGCCCACAAATCATTAAACTGTCAAATATTTTCGCTCTTTTGCTCTTTCTTCTAGATCTATTATTATCACAATGTGAAATGCAGAGTGGAAATGTATGATAAAGACCTAATAATGCTCCAGGTAAGAGCTTTCATTCCAGCTAAAGTATTACAAAAATGATAGTAATGAGATTTCAAGCAGTATAGTATAGTCTCGTATAGTTACTTGTAAAGGATTTAGGCCTTTCCTCTGCAGCTTTAAATAGAATACAGTTGTTTTTAAATCTGTGGTTCTGTAGTTGGTGACACAAATGTCTGGAATTACTTGGATGATTTGTAACAATTTGCAATGTTTAAGTCACTCTTTTTTTCATCTGAAAGATGCTTTCAATGGTTGAGAATGTCGGGCAACAGGATTACTTTGTCATCTACTGTATAGGTTTGTTGCCTTCAGAAGAGCTATGTTTTGCAGCAATCAGAATGCAGCATTAGTTCCCAATAATTCTTTGGTTCAGTTACAGACAAAAGCACATGATTTCAGTGCATGTGGATAATTGGAGTCTGAGATCAGTATTAATGAATGTTATAAAATTGTCAAAAATGCTATTATACGTTTTGTATTTTTTAGGCTGGAGCATCTATGATGGATCCAAACCACTTTCTAATGATTATGCTTTGTCGATTTGAGTTGTACCATATATTTAACAGTCCTGACTATGGCAAAAGATTTAATTCTGAACACACCAACAAGGTGAAGTAGGAATGTTTCTGTCAAATGAGAATTCTTTTCCAGAAAAGTTATGATAGTTTATTTCTTTGTGTTAAGTTTGTTCAAAGTCTGAAAGTAGGAATAAGACTGTTTTTCTATTTTGACATTTCACACGGAAGTTTATTACTGAGGGTATTAATTACGTCGTATCCTTAAACTTTACATTTTCAGGATGTTCTACAACAAAACAATACTCTGATAGAAGAAATGCTTCACTTGATCGTGATGGTGGTTGGTAAGATGTACTTTTTTTTTTGAGTGACTACTCAAGATGTTTTCTCAAAATTGGCGCTTGTCACTGTTTAATCAGCCTGACATCATTTAATGCAGAGCGATTAATCTGCAGGAGCACTTCATGCCTTCAGTTTATTAAGATGGCAATATTGGAGGCTGAGCTCATTTCTAACAAGCTTTGTCTGTTATTGACTAATATCTGATGTGAAACAAGTGAGGATGATTTAGGAGGGGAAAGAAACCTATTTTAACATGACATTAATTATGCTTATTTTTCATTGCAATCTGAACTGTTTTAGTGAGTATTATTTTACCTTTGTTGTTCAGGAGAGAGATATACTGCTGGAGTGGGTCAGGTGTCTGCTGAGGATGAGCTGAAACGTGAAATTGTTCATCAGCTATGTATAAGGCCAATGGCACACAGTGAACTAGTTAAAGCACTGCCTGAAGATGTGAGTATAATATCGGTACAATGGTTGATAATGTTGTTTATATGCGTAATTCTACCTGACATTCTTGTTTCTTTCTGGAGTGACTTTCAGCAAGGCTTTTGGTAAGGTTTAATCTAGGGTCGTAGGAAGTTTAGAGGAGATGAGGATTCTTTGTTTTCGTCCAGAAGATGTACTGTGGAACTCGCTGCTTGTGGGGGTGGTAGAGGCAGAAACTCCGGTAACATTTTAAGAAATTTTCAGATGTACATTCGCGATGCCAAGGCACATAGCACCTTGGGCCAAATGCTGGAAAATCAGGTTATTAAAGGTGGTTTTGATTGACACAGACTTTTTCTGTACTGTAAATCTCTAAGACTCTGAACATAAGAAAAATATCTATTATCTTGCTTGAATGACTTCTGCCTTAGGTTTTGATTCATTTTCTACCAATTTTTCCTTCTGAATTCTCCCTATTCAACCCTTTTGTACTGAGGTGTACAGTTCTGTATATTCAACTGGAGGGGCATGAGCCAATCAGCCACAACCTATTGTTAGCTGATATCCCATGGTTATCATAGCCATTGTGTATCATTCAGGGATTGGAGCCCAGGTCTCTCGCTGCTTTACTGAATTAGGAGACACTGAGGGCGCCACTATCTTAATTGGAATTGTCTGGTTCAGCACAGATCAAGGAGTTTAAGTTTCATTGCCATCATGCCACACCATTTGTCCTATAGTTTGTTGATCATTTTGTTCTGGAAATCTTTCTGAACTGTTATATTGTTACGAAAATATTATTTAAAGCTGACTTATAATAGCAGTGGCTAAATGTATTGATTGATTAATTTACAATATAATCATCTAAACATGCATGCGTCTTGAACTTTATCAATAGAAAACCTTTCAGAAGGAAGGGCACTGGTTTCTGCAGCAAAAGGGTTACATTTGCAAAGAACATGAACTGCTTGAATGGACTGAACCTGTAACACTGTGAGAGGGGACACATAGAGTCAGAGAGCACAGAAACAGACCCATTGGTCCAACTTGCCCGTGCTGACCAGACATCCCCATCTGACCTAGTCCCATTTGCTAGCATTTGGCCCATGTCCCTGTAAACCCTTCCTTCCTTCCTATTCATATACCTATCCAGATGTCTGTTAAATGTTGTAATTGTACCCACCAGTGACAGTTCATTCCATACATGCACTACTCTCTGCCCTCTAGTTTTGGACTCCCTCATCCTAGGAAAAAGACCTTGGCTATTCACACTGTTCATGCCCCTCATAATTTTATAAACCTCTATAAGGTCACCCCTCAGCCTCCAATGCTGCAGGGAAAAATGCTCTACCTGTTCAGATTTGTCCTGTCGCTCAAATCCTCCAATCCCAACAACACCCTTGTAAATCTTTTCTGCACCTCTCCAGTTGAACACCATCCTTCCTAGAGAAGGGTGATCAGAATTGTATGCATATTCTACAAGTGGTTTCACCAATGCCCTGTACAGAAGCAACATGCCACCATAACTCCTTACTTAATGTTCTGACCGATGAAGGAAAGTGTGCCAAACACCTCCTTCACCACTCTGTCTACTTGTGACTCCACTTTCAAGGAATTGTGCACCGGCACTCCTACCTGTCTTTATTCAGCCGCACACCCCAGGGCCTACCATTAACTGAATAAGTCCTGTCCTGGTTTGCCCTACCAAAATGCAACACCTCACATTTATCTTAATTAATCTCCATCTCCCACACCTTGGCCCATTGGCTCACCTTATTAAGGTCCTGTTGTACTCTGAGGTAACCACCTTCGCTGTCCACTAAACCACCTATTTTGCTGTCATTTGCAAACTAACTTACCATGCCTTGTATATTCACATCCAGAGCATTTATATAAATGATGAAAAACAGTGGACCAGCACTGATCCTTGTGGCACACCACTAACCACAGGCGTCCACTCCGTAAAGGAGCTTTCTAACACCACCCTGTATCTCCTGCCTTCCAGCCAATTTTTTGTGTCCTTTTGTATTGCTCCCTCTGGATCCCGTGTGATCTCCCCTTACTGACCAGTCTACGATGTGGAACCTTGTTGAGCGCTTTGCTGAAGCACATATGGACTAAGTCTACTGCTCCTGCTTTGCCAATCTTCTTTGTTACTTCTTCAATAAACTCAATCAACTTGAGGCTGTAAAATAGTTTTGTTTAAAGCACATAGAATATCTGCCACAGCAGCAACAGCCTTTACTACCCCCCCCCTCCCCTGCCGAATCAACCCCTCTCATCAAAGTTTGAGAGTTTTCCCATTGAACAACCTGGTCTCTGTAAATGCAGCGTTTATAAAGTAGAAGTCTGAATCCACACCACTATCTTGAAGAACCGACCATATATGGCCCAGGGAGAAGTCCATGTTCTCTGTAAGCTGTACACCTGCTCCAAGGTCATTGTCATTGTCATTGACAATGTCATTCGGCATGCCACCAATGCATAAACTTCTGGTTTCAGAAGTTGCTGCTGTCCACAGACCTCTGAGGTTCATGCACTGAACACAAATACTGGAGGTAATCTTGACAGAAGCATAGTCAGTGTGGAAATTACTTCAGCTATGGACTAGCATTTGTCACAATCTCCTCTTAATTACTTTACCAATTACACATCCAAAATCCTTTTAAGATAGTGCTTTGCGATGTTTTGTAATTTTCCAAGCTTGGAATGAATATCTTTTCAGCCAAGGTTGTTGAATATATATGCATATTTTAAACCTTTTCTTAATTTTTGCATATTTGCTCGAGCTTTTTGAAAAAGTAAAGCTTAACCTTGTTAAATGAGGAACAGGCTGCCTTGTTTCTAATACAGTACTAAGCTACAATTTATAAATATATTTAATCAACAGTGTCACCTCCCTTTTAAACTCCAAGTCTGTTGTGGCCACTGGAAAAATTGGGAGAAGGAGATGAATCAGTTCACCACTCCTAACCTGTTCAAAGCAATACAAATATGTAGATCACAAAAGTAAAGATGATTTGAGGATTGAACATTTTATAGTCCCAAAATGAAACTGTAGATTAGGATACTCAGCATTTAAAGCATATATAATAAGTAGTTCTCTAAGTGATGTACAACGTGCTGATTCTTTCTCCTCTTAGGAGAATAAAGAGACTGGAATGGAAAAGGTTATTGAATCTGTAGCCTCGTTCAAGTAAGTATACAGTTCCAAGTGAAGTGCTGCGTTAGTGCGATATAGAATTGAATTAGCTTTATTGTCACTGTATGTCTACTAGCATGTTAATCCCATGACTTTTCCATCACAGGAAGCCAGGATTAACAGGAAGAGGGCTTTATGAGCTAAAACCTGAATGTGCCAAGGAATTTAATGTTTTCTTCTACCATTATTCTAGGGCCGACCAATCCAAGGTAAACTATAATAAGTCCATTTAGTATAGATTGAATGCAGAATGTATGTGTATCAATACTTCAACAATTAATTGAAGGTCTTAAATAGTGAAAGTGTCTTTGTCTCTGTCTCTAGTCCATAAACCTGGATCCCATGTGTGTTAACCTTACTGACCAGTCTGCAATGTGGAACCTCATTGAGTGCTTTATTGAAGCACATATATAGACAAAGTCTACTGCTCCGCCTTTGTCAATTTACTTTGTCTCTGTCTCTGTCCACCATCTGGGCCAGAGGCCTGTGATAGGTCCCACCTGCCGCGTAGACTGTCGTCTCATGACTGAACAGGTTGAGTGAATTTTTTTAAAAAATTCATGGATTATCTACTGTCTTGTGTTAAAGCCAAATCAGCGATGTGTACAAAGGATAAAATAAGGAGCACCAAAACCTATAGTTCTTCACATGAAATATTCCCCATCTAATCATGCATCTCATGCTTCTCTCAATATCACAAAATTATGCAGTTGTGGAAGGAAGATGTTTGGCCTGTTATGTCAGCATCAGCTCTGAGTGACCATCATGGTGTAATGCCATGTTTCGCTTTTTTTCCAAAACTGTGTTATTTCTGTTCAAATCATCTAGAATACCTTGATTGAACCTGCCTCCACGTCAAAGCAATGCATTCCAAACCTTAACCACTTGCCTTGTGAAAATATTTCTTTTCTCACTCTCTATTTGGATTATTTGCTAAACTACCCCTAAATTCAGGGAAGACTGAGGTATTATGACCAGTGCCTCTGTACTTTCGACTCTTACTCTGATATACCTGAATGCATGCCATCAGGTCATGGCATCTTGTTAATTCTTCAAGTGCCATCACCATTTTTCAATACCATTTCCTTAGCAGTTTTTGAACCCTTCTCGTGACTGGGATTCCTTTCCTTTTACCCACAGCCTGTGCACCATCTGCTTCCTTAGTCAAGACAAATGTGAAATATCCCTTTTAATAGCTTAGCTGTGCCCCTGCCTCCATGAGAATCCTCTTTGGTCTTCAATTGGGTTTTTACCATGGCTTTTACTTTTTATGCGCCTGTAAAAGACTTGGGATTACCCTTTGTTATCTGCCAGTCTTTTTTCATAATCCCTTTTTGTTTCTCTCACTTTTTCCACTCCCTACTGTACATTTTGTGTTCAGATTTGTTCTCAATTTTATATTTGACCTGACACCATGCATAAGCACGCTATTTCTTTATCTTAATTTCTATTTTATTTTTCATTCAGGGAGCTGGAGAGTTTCAGTTGTGCTGCTTTTCCATTTTGAGGGTATACTCGTACTGTATTTGAGCCATCTGCTCTTTGATGGCAACACGTTGTTCAGCTTCAGGTTTTCTGACAAGTCTTTGCCAGCCTATCCAGTCCAATTCTGTTCTTGCTACAGTATGAAGTTGGCTCCTTGTCAGTTAATCATTCCTACTATGGATTGCCCTATAACACTGTCATTTTAAACCTTATAAGAATCCCTGGCCCTGAAATGCTCTGCCACTGACGCTTGGTCCATCTTATTCCCAAGGACCAGTTCTCGAAGTGACTCCATTTTTGTTGAACTTGACTCACAGTACTGTAGAAAATTCTGTTGAACACAATTTAAAAATGCTTTCTCGTCTTTGACCCCAAATCAAAGATGATGTTTTCATGCCATGGATAAGCTTTTGTAACTGAATTTTTATTCAAATCTTTTCCTCTAAAGGCCCAGCAGCCTTGGTCCCATCGTGACAAATCACAGCTAGTCAATTATACACAGACATCTTCTCTGGTCTTAGACGTCAGCAACTGAAAGTAAAGAAATGTCTTGGGAAGTGAAAGGATGTCAATTAGCAGTGACTCCTTTTGGAACTGTGTGCTACGTTTCCTGACTCATATTCCTATTGAGTATTTGTATATTGACCCTTAAAGGGGAAAGAGAACCATAGATTTTAAAGCATCCAATGTCAGAAGAAAAGTTGGTAAAGATGCTTAACACAATCATCCCTTCCTTTTATGGCCTTGTTCTTCACTGACTGTTACACCTTTCTTTACTTCCTCCACTCTTCCCCTCCCCCCTCTGTTGTTATCTCGTCACTGTACAACGTATATGACTTGAATAATGAACTGATTGATTTATTACTGTTTGACAGGCATTTTTGAATTTGTCTCTTCAAACTACTTATGACACACATATTGAACAACTTGGTGAAATTCAACCGCAATCTGTTTAGTGTATTTCTTTAGCCCGGGTTTCACGTTTACTTGAAATTTATAAGTATATATTTTACGAGGTTTCAAAGTTCTTTTAAACTTTTTTTAAGTTGTGCTTACTAACTGTGCTCACTGAAAATAAGTTCATATCACTGTTTTATTTTACTTTAGGCTGAAGAAGCCCAAAGAAAGTTGAGGAAGCAAAATGGAGAGGACATGGGTATGTTAAAATTTCTCCACTTCCATCTCATTTTGAAGTTAATTTTATTTCATTTCATTTTGGATTGGGAGACGGTCTGCTCACATACCGTTGTCGACACAGTAGTTAATCTGGCTCCATGAGTTCTTTGTTTTTCACTTGGGTTGGGTTTTACTTCCATTCACTATCTTCCACATTGGACAAATCAGGATAGTGAACAGTGTTAATATTAGGTGCACTAACAACTTCTATTTTTCTTTCGAATCGATCATGTCAGGATTGAGAGGTGTAGATAGGCAAGTTTTGAAATAACTTCATTTTTGCGCATAATATGCAACTAAATTACAGTTTGAGTTTCATTTATGGCCTTCAGGTTTACAAGCATCCAAGTAATGAACAGAGTCCCATACAAGGGTATAATTTTAAATTTCGGTTGTAAGAACATTTCCTGGACGTGGGGATGGACGTTTTAAGTTGTCCTACAATATATAATTTGTGTGCAAATTGACAGTTGAATAGACTCTGGAAGGGAATATACTGCCTGTATCTCTAATTGTAATTAACCAGGTATTCTCATTTGCTTTAGACAAGACAGTCAATTATCTTTAACAATGGTTTCTGGCGTGGTATAGTCAATAGGAAGCAAGAATGGGCCAAAAAGATGACGTATGAATTGGGATATTCAACGCAACATTCATTTGCTGATAATGCTTTCAGAAATTAATCTTCTTCTGGCTTTTTTTCAGCAGTGTTGGGAGAACATTTTTGATTATGGAAGCTAACTTAGCTTGTTTATTTAGAAGTTAGGGTGCAGTTAAAAAAAATTGCCTTTGATAACCATGTTATGTAAAAAGTTGAACTTGTCTAAGAATTTATCTTGAAAGTACTTGGGATTTGTTCAGGATTCAGTGTTTTAGTGCTCCTGTTCGCGTGTAAAAATATCACAACCCAATGCCGACCTCTGGTTTGAGCTGAGTAACTTCATTGACAACTTCTGTATCCATGTCGATCGTGTCCAAAAGTGAAGAATTAATTTTGAATACTTTTTTTTATATTTGAACTGGAGCCAGTGTGCACAACTTGAAGCTATTTTGCAATAACAATATTCATGAAGCTATCTTTGTTTTAGCTCTTCCACCTCCTGTCCTTCCGCATTTTTGCCCCCTGTTTGCCAGTCTGGTAAACATCCTTCAGTCAGATGTTTTTGTGTATATCTTGAGAACAGTGCTACAATGGGTTGTGGAACCAAATGGACATGCTTGGACTGAAAGTATGTTACAAAGGGTAAGCTTTGCTAATCTCTTTACATTTCAAAGTCAGACGCATTCATTATTTGGAATTTATCTTGTCTCTTCATAGTTGAAAATAAATTTTTGTTTGAGTTTAACCTAGTTTTGAGATGGCAAAATGGAGGGTAACTTTGTTACTTCTTTCCAATTCAATGATTAATCCTGCTGTGTTGAAACATCAGAAACTATGTTGGAGCAGACTCATTTCATGGCTATAAGGAACGAATAATCGATCAGAATGGAAGGAATTGTTCAGAATTATTGAAAAATACAGTCATTTAAAAGTTAATTAATAACTTTTTTTTTTCTTTTGGAGTTTGTTACCCTCTCATCCAAAACAGAAGCTGTCTCTGATATTTGGTATTATTATCAGAACTGAGGTTAAAAGTTGCATTTGTTTTTCCTTGTTGTCTTAACTGTTTTCGTTGTATATTGCTTCCCAATTATAATGTTAATGCAAGCCTGTTCTCACTTGGTACTGACAGAAAAAGTGCTGTAAATGTAGAATCAGGGCCAAATTTGTATCCAGAGCAAGTTGAATGGAAGTTTGTACCCCTATATACTCGGAGATACAAAGTAGAGTCCAGTTTTTGGACAGGATGTTTGGTATGTGTGCTCTGTTTTGCTCACATGTTTAAATTGCACGTGGAAGTGGGATTGATGTGTTACATGCATGCATTCGTACTGCATTTTGAGAGGGTTCTGAGGACCATGTCAGTAGAATGCAGTCAATTGGGTGACGCCTTTGATTTCACCAAAAAAGAACCAGCAAGTTGTTTTTGTGGTACAACCTTATAATTCAAACTTGGCTAGTAAAGCATGAAATTCAAAGCATTTTTCATAGTATAATGAAAATCGTCAATGTGCTCTCTAAATTGTCAAGATTGAAGTTGACAAAGGACAGCTATTGGAATTCAGTCAACCAAATTGGGACAGATTTGAGGGCCAGGTCATCTGCCTGTTTTTTTGTGTTTCTAGTGCTAATTATTGCCTATTACATGCTCTCATGAATTTACATTTTGTTCTGAAATCCCATTTGAAGAATATTTAGTGAATTTAAGCTGGCAAAGGCTCCTGGAATGTATTTGGTTCAAGTCATGCTTTTGATGGTCATGTTTTGTGAGAATGTTTGATGTAATAACATGAAAAGAGTTGTATAAATTTCTTTGTTTACATAGTCTTCATAATTTGCGAATCTGCTTTTACTACCCACCGATCCATGTACTCATGAGGTCAGCCCTAGACCCTATCTTTGTCTCGTTCAGTCTGCCTCAGTAAACTGATTGCAGTCCTGTTGTGGTACATAGGAGTGGTATCTGCATTGTTTTTATTATCGGCAGGAAGACAGTGTCCCTATCATGCATGAATAATGGGGACTGTTGGAAATATTCATAGCTCAGTCTTCTTCATATACAGTTCTCTTACTGTAATGACCAAGTTATGTTTGGAAGCTGACCTGATTTTGGTTTTTCTTCTGTCCTTTTTGAAAAGTACTTGGTATTTTATATCAGGGTGCCACTATGTTTTGAGAATTATGTATGTGCAGTTTGCCACAACAGAAATTAATCAAATGCCAATGAGCACTGTGCCCTTTATTGTTGTTTATGGCTCATTATTTTGGCTGTCTTTGAATAGATAGGTTTAACTATGTCATAATCCTGTTCACCTAGGTTTTGCACTTGATTGGAATGGCTTTAAATGAAGAGAAACAACAAATAGAAAGTGCGAGTGCAGACAGTGATGTGACCTTTAACTTCACCTCAAAATTTTCATGTATGTATTAGTTCTGTCAAAAATTCTGTTGCTTGGTACATAAAAGAAAACCAAATTGAGACAGGTGCTACTTATTCATTTGGTTCAGTCGTTTAAATTTTTCTTTCCTACCCCACATTCACATCTTTCCCCTGCCTGTTGATGAAAATTAGTATCAATGAAAAATTCTATAAATTTCATCAGAATAATTTAAATAATTCTATTAAGGTGTGCTATATCAGGTGAAGTTATGCAAGTGTTGCTTATTTGCATATTGACATTTAAGTTTGCTTTGGAATTATTTGACAGGTCCCGGGGAGGCTCCAGAAAACACACCTAGCATTTTGGCAATGCTAGAAAGCTTGCAGAATTCTCCTCATTTGGAGATTTATAAGGACATGATCAAATGGATACTTAAGGTATATGCCAATACTAATCAGTTGAATTTCTTTGTTCTGATTCAATGTTATCAGAAAATAGATTTGTACGGAAGCAGATCTGTCTTGAAGGAGCAATCACTGGCACTTAGCATTTTGGGAATGGTATTATCTTTCTGCTCCTGTCTTTATTTCTCAGTGTGAGAAAGGGTACCTTTTACCTCTTTAACTGATTTATAAGCTAACAGTGCCGCAGCCGAAGCCAACATTATTTTCCATTTTTATTCAACCATCTGTTATGTTGTCATGGACTGTAGTTACACTACCTCATCTGCACCAGAAGGAAACAAGTCTATTTTCAGGTTTGCACTGATGTGGAATTGATAACATAATGCAAGAGTCCCAATTTGATGGGAATGCCATTAAACTAAGAAATGAGAGAGTCGTTCCTGGTGCACTGTCACTGCTTAGGTTTCATACTATGTTGGTATAATGTCAGTAAAATATGAATTTTCATTTGATATCTTTTTTTAATTCATTTGTGTGATGTGGGCTGTCACCGGCAGGCCAGCAATTATTGCCTGTCCCTAGTTGCTCTTGAGGAGGTGGTGGTGAGCTGCTTTTTTTATTTTTTTGAATTGCTGCAGTTGATGTGCTGTAGCTTGATCCACAATGCTGGAATTCCAGAATTTTGACCCAGCAACAGTGAAGGAATGGTGATATATTTCCAAGTCAGGATGGTGAATGACTTGGAGAGGAACTTGAGTGTTCCTGTGTATCTGCTGCACTTGTCCTTCTAGATTGAAGTTGTTATGGGTTTGGAAGTGCTGTCTTAAGAATCGTTGAATTTCTGCAATGCATCTTGTTGACAGTGCATACTGCTGATTATGAGTGTCGGTGTTAGAGGTAGTGGATGTTTCTTGATGCGCTGATCAAGTGGCCTGCTTTGTCCTGGATGGTGTCAAGCTGCTTGAGTGTTCTTGGAGCTGCACCCATTCAAGTAAGTAGGCAGTACTCCATCACAGTCCTGACTTCTGTCTTGTAGGTGGTGGACAGGGTCAGGGGAGTCAGGAGGTGAGTTATTCACTCGCAGTGTTCCTCGGCTCTGACCTACTCTTGTAGCTGCAGTGTTTATGTGATGAGTCCAGTTGAGTTTCTGGTTAACGTTAATCCCCAGGATGTTGATGGTGGGGATTCCATGATGGTAACAGCAGCAGTGTTGAGAGAAAACCATCACTTGCAAGTTCCACTTTAAATCTCACACCATCCTTATGGCTATACGCTGCTAGTACAAACAATACCAATTCTTTGTTCGTATTTGCTCTGATAGTGTAGGTGCCATTAGTATAAGGACTTAAGAGGGTCATGGAGGGAGCTGTTCATCATCTTTTCATGATAACCTGGAATTGGGCAATAAATGCAGCTTTGCCCAAAATCTCAGAACAAATGAGAGAGAAACCACGTATCATTGATAGGTACCTTTCAATGTTTAACACTAAACACTTAATCCCTGTGGTTTTGGAAAAACAATGTAATGGTCCATAAAGAGAGATAGTAGGAACTGCCAATGCTGGAGGATCTGAGATAACAAGGTGCAGAGCTGGATGAAGGCAGCAGGCCAAGCAGCATCAGAGGAGCAGGAAAGTCCATCAAGCCTGTTCTGCCATTTCATAATATCATGGTTGATTCTTGAGCTCAACTCCATTTTCCTGCCTAGTCCCGTATCCCTTTGATTCCTTTAGTGCCTAAAAATGGATCAGTCTCCTCCTTGAGATTATAAACTGCTGAGCCTTCAGAAACCCTTACAGAATTCTAAAATTTGACAACCCACTGAGTGAAGAAATTTCTCATCTTAGCCCAGACTGGCTATTCCCTCATGCTGTTAGGATGCTTTTTTGTTGTAGAAAGTATTGGCCCCTCTACTCGGTCGCTACTTCTCGGACAATTCTCTCATGCCAAGGCTAAATTTAGTTAACTTTTGTGGTGCCCATTTTGAGACAAGTGCATCAGTTATGGATATGGCACCAAAACTGTACATAGTACTTCAAGTGTGGTGTTGCCAAAATCCTGTACAATTGCTGAAAGACCCTTGATGTACTCCAAGCTTAAAAAGGGCCAACATAGAATTTGCTTTCCTAGTTGATACTGTACTGGTATGTTGACTGTCCAAGGATGTCCAAATCTGATTGACCGTCAATATTTACTGGCTTCTTGCTGAAAGATGTGCGGTTTTGTTATTTTTTTTTGCCCACCGAAGTGAATAAATTTACGTTTTCCCCGCATTTATTCTACTTGGCCTACTACTGACCCATTCACTTAACCATACTCATTTGCAGTATCTTCAGATAAAACTTAATGCTTCCTTGGTATTAATTTTGAAGTGGTCATGCGATTCAGCAGGTTGACAGTTGTGGGGTCAGGATCCTACCACTTTCCAACCACTGCATGATTAAGTCTGTACAGGAAAGCTCGTGAATGCTTTCTCACCGTGGGTAATTCAGTGGATAATTAATGCTCACTTAAGAAGAGTCTCATCCTGCCACCACTGGTACAATCAGAGTTCAAAGCTGAGAAATATATTGAAACTAAAAACTACTAATTGATTATTTTTCTTGACAATTTGCAATTACTGAAAAGCAGCGATTTCTGTGACAATTACGTAACCTAAACAACTTGTGTATTTCATGTAATAGACACCTGCAAATTGTAATGCCTGTGCTTTTTAACATATTCCAACATGTGCAAACCTTTGAGGAAAGATGTTCCATTTTGCAATGACAGTAGTTGCAGTCTGTCAAGTACCATATAAAAATAGAATTACTTTTTAAAAAGAAATGCTTGTAATTCACCGGGACAGAAAATCTTGACTAATTTGAGCACTTAATCAGAAAGCAATTATCAAATGTGTCCTCATCGTATGTCATCTTTGTATGAAGATCAACAATGTATTTATAGTGATGTAATGGATTGAAACGCAGTTTTAATTTGTAAAACAGTCTAAAGTTAATTAATGGACCAATAATAAAACTTGCTACGTTGTTTTGCACATAACATAAAAGCAAGTAGGAAAATTGGCAACAGGATTTTGCTACTTGGGCAATCTTTGAGATACATAGCCTTGCTGCATGTCAAGTTACTTAGAACTTAGAGTTAATTGGAGTGGGGGTGGTGGAAATCATTGTTTTTGACAGCCTTATTTCAGATTGTCCAAAACCTTTCCATAGAAAACGTTCAAGTTAATTGCCTGAGTTACCTTTTTGAATTGGGCTCTTCCACTGATTCCCCTAATATTTGCCTTTTGTTTGAATATGCATTCTGTGCCCAGTTTGTGATAATTCATGCTACTGGCATGAGAGCATCAGGTTCAATTCTGAAAATGTATTTTGGAGAAGTCCAATTCATTTTCAAAGCAGCAAATAAATGGCCTTTTTATTTGGAAGACCTAGAACAGTGAACACTAGTATACCTCATCTGTGATTACACAAATTTATGAAACGTGAAAGGCAAAAACTGAGTGTTAACATAACAGTAATAAAATGGATTATTAACTTGCTTTCAATTCTAACAAGACTGAATTTTGTTTTAAAGCTATTTGGAATTGTTAAAAAGATGAGAGAACGAAGCAATTCGGCCCCTATTGTAGAAACAGAAGGGCATGGCATAGAAGAGGTAAGATAATGTCATAACAGTAAGACCATTTAAAACATTTTCTTTTCCTGAAAGAGAAAGCAAGACTTTGTACAGCTGTTAAATTTGAAGGTACTTTCTAAAATATGTGCTGAAGCACAAAAATTATTGTAATCCTTCAGAAGTATTTGTTAATAGTATACGAATTTTTCAGTTGTAAAAGTCACAATTCTTGTAATTTTTGGGATATTTTGTGTATAACAGGATCTGGTTGAAATTTGCCCTTCCAGTTGTGTCTTCCCATCATTTATTAAGTTACAGTTTTTCATTTTTGTTTGTGATTTTTCTTTTCTCCTTCCCTTCTTTTCCCTTTCGTATCCTGCTGGAGGCATTGGCTCTTTAAGCTGCTAGTGTTCGTACCATAAACAGGCCTCACCATATCGTCGAAATGCCTGTTTGTTTGTGTGTACTTTGGTTATAAACACCCGCTTGATGTTAAATTGTAGGCACAAGGCACCTGATATTGACCTAAATATCTTGAGAACACCCAGGGGCAGCACCCCTAGTGTTTATTCCTCAGCACTTCCAAGTCTGAAACCAGAAATAACAGCATTGCACTACTGACAGCAGCTAATTCAGAAACAAAAACCATTTCTGATTTTGAGACCTTGCTTGTAATTTTGGCTTAGTCTTCAATAAGCTGCCTGACCCATTGAAGGGATTGTGATTTAAAGTTAAATTAATAAACTTGTTTCATTACAGGTTTGTTGACATCTGTAATATCGATGAGCATTTTTATATGTCTACAATTACTTTTATATTAGATAAAATTGTAATTTTTTTTTACTGGACAATGCATACCATGACAAGATATTGAATTTCATTGAAACCAGATACTTTATCATTTGACTAAAGCATTTTTTTAATCAATCTAAGAATGCTTAACATGCAGTGAGCTTCTCTCTTCTGCCTTCCAGTAAACTGTCCCCTCCCACTTCCCTTTGAGATTGAAAGTATTACATTGCAAACTATGTTTTGTATTTGGTCACACTGTTAATTGTCCTTTTTAGTGTTCAAGAGATAAAGATAAAGCAGATAGGAAGCGGAAAGCTGAAATTGCCCGGCTGCGAAGGGAGAAGATATTGGCCCAGATGTCAGAAATGCAGAGACATTTTATAGATGAAAATAGAGAGTTATTTCAACAGACATTAGAAGAACTAGAAGCTTCATCTTCCACCGTCACTGACAACGGGTAAACATATAGGTGTTGTATATCAGACATTTGTTTGTTGCATTGTATGTTTTAGTAACTTTTGAAGGAAAATTGTATTCTTGTCTAGATTGTGTCACATTATCATTAATCACATCGTGTTAGCACCCGAACTACGAACTTCAAAGTACAAATGTTTCAACAGAAAAATTGGCACTAGTGAGGAAGTAATGAAAATAGGATGCTGTCACTGGGCTTGTGCATCCTGTAGTGGCATTTTCAGGGATGCAACTGACAAAGATCTGAGAGTCAGTTCCCTCCTAAAAATTCACTCAGATAGTAGGAACTGCCGATGCTGGAGTCTGAGATAACAAGGTGTGGAGCTAAAAATAAAAGTGAATGAATGGCTATGTTTTTGTCTAATTTTCATTTGCAATTTTAACAAGTCATTAAACTGAGACCACTTGCTTATGAGCAAATGTTATCTAACGCAACACCATACATCAACCAAGTTAATCTTCCTTCATGGAAACGTTGTTCATCCTGTGTCATGCTCTTCCTTTTCTCCTGATGTCAGTGTACTTTCCCACTTTCTAATTCATGCTCAATCGCACCTTCACCTCCACTGTTGCCCTTTTTCCATAAAACTATTCTAATCCCTCACCATGGCTGGGCTCCCAGTGTGGCTCTTATTTTGGTCTCTCAGTACTACGGAATACAGATTTTAAAGTTTGTGGAGAAATATTGATAACTTAGTCACCAGATTTGTGGTGAAGTACTATCAGAACCTGCACTCTCCTTTCCAAACTGCTACTGCATTGCTAAAACAACGCAAAGCTTTGCTTCTCCGTGAAATCATTTTCTTAAGCCCCCTCACCACCACCTCCACCCTGAATACCAAGAGTACATGTGAGGAGCTCGTAGATTTCTTTCTCACGTATATTGAAACCATCTGTTCAGCTGCTTCTGCTGCTTCCTTTCCTTTCCTTCCCTTAGTCAAACCTTCCTGAAGGTTTCTCCCACCCAGCTCACTTTTTTCATTGTTTTTGTTCTATCTCACAATCTCCCCTCCGTAAGCGTATCCTATCCATACCATTCGCTTCCTGTTCTCTTGACCTTATTTCCACTAAACTACGAACCACCAAACCTCTGTTCCCATGTCACCTCATATTATTAATGGTTCACAACCTTGGACATTGTCCTCCTTTTCAAATCTGCCAGCATCATAATATCTTTACAAAAGAATTGACCTTTACCTTTGCCTCTCCAAATTACAAGTCTAGCTGCAATTTCCTTTTTCTCCTCAAATCCTTGGTGTATTATCATCTCCCAGATCTGTCGCCGCTATTCTGGATAAGAGAGGTTTAAATATGCCCCTTTACTACCAATCCAACGCACAAGGTGCATCCTGAGTGAATGTGGTAAACTGTTCCTCATTGTTCTTAACTTGGCTGTAACCTTTGTAGGAGCTAGGCACACCAGCCTCGAACATCCCTCTTCCCTTCTCCAGCAGGGTGAGACTGATGATCTCAATTGAAGGTAATGTTGCCTCTGCCAGATCCCAGAGTAAAAACTGCCTTGATAAATGATAATTGGAACCAACCACAAAATATTACCATGGGTAGTTAGCCACTGAATATATTCATGTGATGCAAATTTTTTAACAAATGAATGCAAGTTTATTATACAAAAGAAAAGCAAATATGACAGTTTAGAAAGATATGAACATGAATAGCAAAACTACCAAAATAGAAAGAATTTTGAAACTGTTTCCCATAAATATACCTTTGTAGAGACAAAATTGCAGAGAAATAACGCTACTGCCTCATGTCTTAATTTCTTTCTTGATGGACTCTCTTCAGCTCTTCTCCTTGGACTGCTGAGACAGTTCTACAACTGCTTTCCAGTCCTGTTGCCTGATTTTCCTCTTGTGATGGCTCACACTTCTTTTCAGTTCTGGTGACCTTGACAACTCGATAGCTCTAACTTGAAAAATTCAATACAAGCTCTCACGCCTTGGAGATTTCTCAAACTAACACTCTTCAACCAGAGAGACTGTTCTTCTCCTGAACAGGGGAATTTTTCTGTTAGGAGGAAACTGATCTCTTTATTCTTCTGAACTAAAGTCAAAATGGAATGAGTGCTTTCTTTATCTATAATAATCACTGGTATAACTATTTCATCATTTAGCATCACAGCTGTAGTGCTCAGCACTGAACTGAATCACATGCTTTCTTGGAAATGATGTGTTAAGCTTAGTATTCTGATTGACTGACTTTCTGACCTCTTCAAAAAGTAAGAAAAAAATCACAGAACTGAAAATAATCCCAGCTACTCGAGTTTTAAAAATCCAAATTCCAAACATCAGATATCTCCAACAGGTTTAACACAATATCTTGCTAAAGTTGAGTTGAACGGGTTGCAGGTAAGGATGCAGTCTATGACCAAATGACATTTCAAATGTTCTGATATACAGCTAGGATCATCAGCATCCTAACAATAGAACAAAAGTGGTCCTAATTGACTAGGATTGGTAACATTTGCATTTGTTGGAAGTCAGGCACAACATGTTGGGTACTTTCTCATTTGTGATGTGTTAGTGTTCTGTAAAATCAACTTGCAACAAAACCACTCAGCATTCACTTGCATTTCTGATATAACTTGATGTTGAAAGCCAAGGATGTGTGCAGAAGAAATGATGGTGCTGTAAATCACTGCTTATGAAAGATAAAATATGATGAGGAAAGAAGTTGCTGTAACTTCTCACTCAAAAATCATTAACATACCCAAGCACATGTTGGAATAGAGATCCATAATTGAAATGATGAGCAGCATACTTGATGTGGGTGAGTCATACTGACTATCCAATGGGTAGGATTATTGACTATTTCCTAGCAAAGAAAAAAAATGTCCCAATAATTAGGCATGCAAGACCGAATGCCACAAACATGTCAATGGGTAGCTGAAACATGAACATCAAAGAAGACTGGCTCTAAGCCGTAGAACACTTAGTGCTGGCATATGTTATTCTTAAAAATTCCCATGATTTTCTGAAGAGGCAGTTGCGCTTGGCATGGTATCAAAGAATTATTTACTGTGTGTGTGTGTGTGTGTGTGTGTGTGTGTGTGGGTGGATGGTAGTGGAAAGTTTGTCCCCTTCATACTTAGTGAATTGAGATCAGTGTCTTCATTTGTGCAAGTGAGTTTTATGCCTTATGATGGGATCAAGAATACAAGTGTGGCCTGGTTAAAGTATAGGGGAAATGATAAAAGCAGAATAGCACGTAGTTTGCTTCATGTTTGGTCACTAGTCTGATTGCCTTTGGAGGAGTTTGATCCGGGTAGCAGGACTCTACCTTTTTTTTTTTTTTTGCCATCCGATCATAAATCAAAACTACAGCTGTGTGATATACACATAATCATTTTCAGGTAGAATACCAAATTTGTCTCCTTATCTGCCCTATGATAGCTTGCATTGCAATTTCAGAGTTGCACTTCAGGACAGCCTTGATCTGTTTGCTGTTGAGTGTTGTCATTCCAGAGACTATCAACAGCTGTCGGTCCAATGCGACCATTATCCAATACAACAAGTGATGAACATAAATATGGAAGCAGAGGAAATGAGTTCCTGATGCATTTAACCTTAAATACATTTTGCAGTCCTTTAGTGAGTTGCTTAATGAACCTGCTGAAGTGGATTTTGACGTATGTTTAACAGCTTGCAATCAGTTGACCAATAGTGTTTGACCCTGAGACGAGCAAGTCAAGTCAAACATACGGTCTTACGGTAGTATAGGAGAGCAATGAATAACAATTTTGCCGTGATCAATGGAGAAACTGCTTCTAGGCAGGATGAAGTGCCGTGAATTTGTCAACTAGAAGGTTTCTGATGGATACTGACTCCTTGAAAGAATAAAAAGCTTTCCGAATTTTGTGATGGTTTGGTCATTTGGCATTTTGATGTTTGCGTTTGCCAAGTGGGAGTCACCAGTTATCCGCATATTGCTACATTAGTGTCCTATCCAGATAACCATGCTGGATTACTGGAACAACATTGCTTCAAGATGATGTAAGAATTGATTTGGGAGGGTCTGAAGTGTTATCTCAAAATTTTATCCTCAAATGATCTTGGTGATATGAGCTGCAGCCTTACAAGATGTGACTTTTTTTAGAGTTTGATTCTCAAAAAAGGTTTCCTTGACCACCTGAAGGCATTAAGTAAAATCCAATCTCAAGCAGATGCTACCAGACCTGCTGAGCTTTTCCACCAATTTCTGTTTTTGTTTCTGATTCACAACATTTGTAGGTCTTTCAGTTTTTAGACAATCTCAAGCACGTTGCTTGATAGCGGATGCTACAGAAAGAGATTTTTTTCATTTGTTTTAAATGTATGTATACAATTTTGAAGTATAAAAATACTTGCTTTTTTTATTGCGCCCTTCACTACTTCAGGATGTTGTAAAGTGTCTCAGCCAATTGTGAGTATTCTTTGAATAGTAATTGCTGTTGTAATATGATTACTTAGATGATTACTACTCAGCAATATATGTAACCTATAAAATCTGTTTTGATACGGTGTTAATGTTGTTTTATTTTATTTCTAGCCCTATAGTTCCTGATGCAGCATTGATTGCTTTAGGTCCCAGACAAACCAGGGTTTTTGAAGAGAAGCAAGTTGTTACGTGCATTTTGTGCCAAGAGGAACAGGAGATTAGAATGAACAACAAAGCAATGGTTTTGGCTTCCTTTGTTCAGAGGTCAACAGTTTTGTCCAAGAACAGAACAAGGACCTTCCAGGATCCTGGTGATTTTTCACATTGTTGTTTATGATCGTAGAAAGTAAAAGTTCTTACATTAACTACATTACAGTTGCTGTGAAGTTGGACCTTCTGTAACTTGGTTTTATATTTTACTTCAGTAGGCTGGAAAATTTTACAAATTTGTAATATTATTTGCATCTTAATAACCTTAAATATTTAAATTTTGCCGAGTGATTTGCAATGTATATTTAAGAACTGTATCATTATACCATAAGGGGCATATATTATAGATGTTGCCCAAGGTCTTAAAAACATGGGCCTGTTTATAGGTGGAGTTCAGCACCAATATTTCCAGGTTGCAAGTACCAGAAAATATTCTTTATCAACTTCAAGTTGAATAATTTAACTTATTTTGAAGTATGATTTCTTTTTCTCCTTATCAGAAAACCATGACCCATTGTTCATGCCACCTGATTTGGCCTGTGGCACCCATATAGGTAGCTGTGGACACATCATGCACGCCCACTGTTGGCAGAGGTTAGTACCAAGCACTAATAGCAAATACTTTTTAACCAGTAAGCTCCTGAGATTGACTGTTCGAATTAATTTTCTGTAAATTATATGCTAGCAAAAGACAAGAAGTGAACGGTCAGCCGCCATGCCCAAGTCTTTACTTGTCCATTGTTTTTTGTCAATTCATCCAAAGGATTATTTTTGGGAAGCAAGGTGACTTTGTCTATTTTATGAAACGATTGTTCAAAGAGTCTCTGCGCAGTCCAGAGTTTTTGAGTAATTATCAAGTCCAATCTAGCGGACAGGAGCATGACTTTTCAACCATTTTGCTTCTGATCAGTAATGATTTTCAAATATTCAAAACGTGGAGGAATGTATCTGAAGTTTTTAAACGCCTGCTGTAGTGTCACGTTTCTGCCATGTAGGCTTTCAACTGCAAAGATAAGTATAGTTTGCTAATTTTCATTGGCTCCATGTAACATTTTTCTGACAATTTCAGAGGCTCATGGTTTTAAGAGACTTTTGGTTTTTACTTTTCACTTACGCTATTTTCAAAATGTTCTTGTTCAGATTTCAAATTCTAAAGATAGTGTCATTTCTAATCGAATCATGTATTTACAGTGTGTTTCATGTACTGTTTGTAATGTATGAAGCATTGTTCTTTTTATGTGCCAGTTACTTTGATGCAGTTCAAGCAAAGGAGCAGCGGAGACAGCAGCGGTTAAGAGTGCACACAAGCTATGATGTGGAGAATGGAGAATTTCTTTGTCCACTGTGTGAATGTTTGAGCAACACTGTTATTCCGTTACTTCCCTCTCCTAGAAACCCATTGAACAGGTTAGATTATTGCATTACCTACATTAATGGAATAAATAGCCTACTGTACTCCAGCTTTATGTTCCTAATCTAGCTGGTATTGGTGCTTGATAGAACTTTTGTCTGTCCACTTCACACTGCAATTAATTTGGCTGTTTTTATTCATCTGTTATCTCCCACATCTCTGCTTTACAAAAGCTTTGACACTACTCTAGAAATATCCTGACGTGCAAAAATAACTTTGAAGTCCTTTCCCGTCCTCTGCCTCTTTACTGCTGTGTTTTTGTTTGTTACTGAAATATATCCGCGCAGAAATTTATACTGCTTTCCTCTTCACTAAATCTTGCCCAGGCTTTTTTGTGAATGCCACACTTTGTCAACATTTTCTAATGTCAATCTTTCATATTGCTGTCAGCTATGAAACCTGTCCCTGTACCCATGAACCTATTTCCATGAACTTCCCAACCGTCCACTGACATAAATGGTTTTTTATACTCCTGCCTTTCAAGATTCCTATAATATCTCCTTGTAGAAGTATTTGACTGAATTTGCCTGCTTGGTTTTCCAATAGATGCACCATCCCCAATATCCCTTTACTTCTCAAAGCCCTCAACTCTGCTGTCCGCCAGGTCTGTGTCCATCTTTCCTGAAATTTTATTTAAATCCCTCCAATCAAATGCCCGTTGCTCCCAATGCATAAAAACAACTCTGACCAACATTGCAAATGTCATTCTCTGACTTTGCCATGGTATAAGAACTGAATCATGGTTTAATTTTTTATTTTCTTCATGGTCTCTTGCTTTCTTTTGAGGACTAGTTCTAAATTTTCAAAGGCTGCTTTTTGTTTTCACTGGCTCCTTTTCTCGGTCTCACTAACTTGTTCATTTGCTAGTTCAATAATTGAGCAACAATACTATCTGTCTTTTTTTTTTGTGGCTATATGGTGCATTTGAGTTCTCAGAAGCAGAATTCAAATAACTCCATCACCACTCCACTAAACTTAACGTTGCAACTCATGAGGAAACCATTAATTTCTTGTGTACTGCAATATTTAAATTGGCATAAGACAATAGGCAGAAGTTAGTAATCATTATTTTTTTTAGTAAACTGATATGCCTCTATGCTCAAGACACCATTACTGTAAAAACAATTTTTGTTGTCGGGCAAGGTCTCAGCAAAACAGGCATGTTTGTTGTAAAACTGCATCTCCAGTAATTCAGAACATGAAGACTTGAGCTATAATAAAACAAGATGTAAAGCTTTATGAAATACAACAGTGTAATATTAAATTATGCAATTGACATCATGTTCATTATAACAGCCTCCATCACATGTCCCCTTTCTAGTCGTTCCTGAACTCCCATTTTAAATCTAGAAACTTCACACTACTTTGTAAGGAGTTCATTACCTCAGTTTTCATGTGCCCAGTTCGGTGAGTATTCTATTAACGAAAATCAAAAACTGTGTTCTTCCTTTTGCAGGCCCACTCTTCCCTTTCAGATGCATCTCATCCTTTCCAGAACATATTTGTCACCTTTTAGGAGCCCCCACTTCCCCTTGACAATTCTTCTTTTCCTGCACCCGAACTTATTTTCACAGTCTGTCTGCCTGACCCTTACTCTGCAGCCTGTCCAACCCCTGACAGCTATCCCACCCCCAGGCCTGTTAGCATTGCTTGTTACTCTTGGTCCTTTGCCCAGCAGCCCACCTTTGCTTCTGTTACCACCCTCAATACCTCTTGTTTTGTTGACCAGTGGCCACTCACTGCTTCAATCACAGACTGGTTCTCTTCCACACTTGCTGATGAATGGTTCATAGTGAGCCTGTTCAGAAGAAGTTGTATCAGACTCCAAACATTAACTTTATTTTTTTTCTCTCCACTGATGCTGCTAGACTGCTGAGTTTCTCCAGCTCTCTGTATTTCACAGTGAACCTGTCAGCAGTAAGCAAGGAATCACCCTGTGGTTGGAGGAGCAAGATGAGCAGCAGTAGTCAACAAGTGTGCCTCCTCACCATTGCCTTCCATTCTATTCAAGGGAGTAACTTTTATCTGGTTACCCCATGAGTAAATTTTTCCCAGCAATTTTAGGATTCTGGAGTGGATTTCTCATATGTAATTTGATCTGGACCAAATGCTCAATTGAAGAAACTTGTTTTTCATTGATGAATTAATCCTAGATATTTTAATAAAGGTGGCTGAAGGAATTGGAGGCATAGAGCTGGGTCACAACAGTATACATACAGAAAATATCAAGGATGAAATGTTGCAGTTATCCAAGATAACCATGTGGAAAGGGAGGAGGAAACATTGCTGGAATGGTGTCAGTTGTGTTAGGACAAATAGAAATAGAGCCACTGAACAATACAATTGCATATTTAGATGTGTTGAAGAGTGCTACACAAACACAGAATAAATGAAGCTGTTGCACTGTAGTTACAAGAAAGGAGAAAATAATTGGGAGACTTGCCCTGGTTGCAGTGTCAATGGTTTGAACAGGGCCAAGGCTGTACAAAACAGGTTAGTACAAGAGATTATTGGAATGGTGTAAAACTGGATAAGTCATGGTAAGTTCGATGTAAAAGGTTTAGTTTTGACCCTTAAGAATATTTAAGAAAACCCAAAAAACGAAGAAAATTTTCAAGGAAAAAAAATTGCTGTAAAATATCATAATGCATGCCTCCTCATTGCATGTCAATATTGTCAAAATACTGTGGTATTTTGTAGATGAAAATGTATTCCTGGAAAATTACATTTTGGGATCTTTCCATACTAGCTAAACAGTTGGCTGTTGTGGGGCCTGTGCCTTTGCACAAAGTCATTTATGGCTGTGACCAGAGAATTGTCTTCTGCCTGGGGCTGAACAGATGCCTGGTCTCCAACAGTATTGAGTGCCAGAGATCTGGGCCATTTCTTCTTCAACCAACTCCATAGACATAATCATCATATCGTGCTCCTGAGTCTAATCTGTATCAGTTGGAGTACTTACCTGTAAATGTCTTCATTGAATACATACATTAAGTAGTTGAATGTTGAGTTTGTTTATTGACAACTTTGGCAAGTAAAACAAAAGATTGTGTGCTTGCCGTTCTGGAAAATCCCTCAAGATTGTGGTTTGCAAACTTCAGTATTTTTTCTTGAGTTAATTTCCTGAGACATTGATGTTGAGATTTTGTTCATTTAAATGCTCAAGTTATTGTATGTTTTACTTGACTCAGTTCGAGAAGCAACACTGGAGCAAAATATTTGGTTTAAGAGGAAACTTGGGCGCATCTACCAGTTTAATTAAACCTGTGCTTTTGTTTTCAGTGACAGTTCAAAAAACAATGCAGGTGTTCCTGTTTTATCGAATTGGCTGAAACGTACATTGCAACAGTTGAAGGCCCTGAAGAAAATCCAAGAAAAGCAAACAGGTACTTCAAAACGAAAATCAGATGTACGCTTAATTTTTGTTTCATGTCCTTTTGTTAAACATACAATAAAATGAGAATATAAGCGAAAAATACCTTGCTGCAAGATACAAATTTCTATGATTACAAGGGAGATTTTTCATAGGAAAGATAATTTATACTTCTGCCTGTGATATTGTGTTGAACAATCAAGTTTGTTTGACATTTATCTATAAAAGGTCACCCATCTATATAGATCTTTCAAGATGAAATTGTTATTGTACAAGTAAAATAAGTGATGAAAACTTCAGAATATCTCCTAATTCCTGTCTCATGAGCATCATAAAATAGCTCTCACCTAAAGAACCCTAACTTGATCTCACGTTTGAGAATCTAATATCGAATGCCTCAGAAGAAACAGTTTATTATTTTAATGGGTTATATGTGATCATATTTGTTTCTCATTGTGTGCCATTCAGGCTACAGTTCTTCTGTTAGAAGAAACGCAAGTCAAATTTTCACCCATATTAAAATTCTTGAATTTGAACCATGTTTGCTAAAATCCTGTGTTGTGAAACAATATGAAGTCATGAGCAAAGTCATGACAATTTATTAAAGGATCTGGAAAACTTCATTGCTAATGCCCCAACTCCTGTCATTCAACAATGGAAGTGAGTTGTGTATGTTTGTCTCCAGTTAAGATTGTATCATAATACTGTGAATCCTGGAAATCTGAACTACTCAGCAGGCCAGTTAACTTCTATGGAGAAAGAACCAGGACCCTTCATATCAGGTCGAACTCACTACTCAAAGTTCAAACTAACTGATGTAGTGCTTTCTTTTATTTAAAAATTGCTAAATTTCATTAATCATATTCAAAAATTCAATTTTGGAATATACATTTACTTTTATTCTGTCTATTTATGTTCTGCAAACCCTCCCCTGCCAATGTTAATATGCGATTAAGAACAGAATTCTGGAAGCACTTGACAAGACGGGCATACATCAAACAGTAGTAATTAACCTGGGAAGGTTTTGACTTCCATGACCCAAAATGACATGCAGGTTCTTTTATATATATTCGAGGTGCTAGAAAAATGATTATTTTTATAAAGGAAAGAAATATTTCAAGGTTTCCATGTGGTTTTAAATTTTATTTAGTTGCCCACCCTTGATTTGAGTTTTCAGAGTTGGCTTTAAATGAGCTTCATTGTATGAGCATATAACTAATTTATAAATTTGCAACATAAAATAGCTTTACAAGATCACCAGATCAGTCACAGTATCTCCATTTATTTTTCCTTTCAGATAATCTTTCCAACACCCACCTAGAAGGAATGGAGGTCCCTGAGGGATTTCAACCCGATATAAAACCAAAGTATGTAACTTGATCAATCAACAGTTGTATTAATTTCAAGGTAGCCCTAATTTTCTTTATCTTTACGGTTTGTTATGAAATCATAAATTAGAGCTGCACCTTCTATCGTTTCAAATATGATATTCCATCTGGGGACTAAAACCAAAGCGAACATTTATAGAACACCACCTTTTTTTTTAATCTGTGGCAATCATTGTCGGACTGCCTGTGCAGAGAATTGAGTTTGGAGTTCTGTCCTTGTTATCCTTTATTTCTTTAAGGTCATTTGCATCTGATGTCAGCTCTTCGGCAATAAGTGTGTTAATCTATAGGACATCCTATCTTTTGGCAATCTTTCCAGCCACAGATTGTTCCTAGTCTTTCTTGATATCACAGTAAAGATACTGGAGACTTCATTGTTGAGGAAAACAAATCAGCTTTATGGCAAATTAAGCAGATTTCTTTAATGCACCCATTTACAACATCAAACCATTATTCTTTCAAGTTCGGTCGGCTTGATATGGACAGGCGCTGGCCCAGTGCTATTATCGCTAGACTGTTGATCCGGAGACCCCAGTAATGTAGTAGGGACCTGGATTCAAATCCCACCATGGCAGATGGTGGAATTTGGATTCAATAAATACTGGAAATGGAGTCTCATAGACTAACCTTTATTGTCACATGTACTTAAATGAGTGCAGTGAAAAGTTTGTAATGTTGCCTCTCGGCACCATCTTAGGTACAGGGTACCTAGTTATAGATATTTTGTGTTGTTAGAGAATTGAAAAAAATAGACTAATATGGGAATACGGGGTTTAAAAAGTCCGGAATGATTATAAAAAGTATCTTTCAAGTACTTGAGTAATAGTCGTTTTCCACTGAGTCCGTGCCCCGCTAGGCTTCAGAACTCGAGGCCTCACTGTCTCCATGCACTGGTATCTGTCCCGGCCTCACCTCTAGGACTCTGTCCCCCTGCCGGGCTTGCACTCGCTGTGCTCCTGCTCCAGGCTCTGGCCGTGGCTCACTTCCGGGACTTGGTTTGCACTAGCTCAGCTCCCACTCTAGCTGTGGCTCACATCAAGGAGTTGGCCCATGCTTGCTCTGCTGCTGCTCCTACCGTGGCTTGCTTACAAGCCTCGGCCTGTGCTTGCTGTGCTCCGCTCTGGGCTCCGGCCTCGACTCACTTCCAGGACTCAGCCTGCGCTCGCTTCGCTCCTGCTTCAAGCTCTGGCCGTGGCTCACTTCCGGGACTTGGTCCACAGTAGCTTTGCTCCCCTTCTGGCTGTGGCTCACTTCCAGGAGTTGGCCCGAACTCGCTCTGCTCCCGCCTCTGCGTTAGGCTGGTCTTGGACTCCGTTCTCCATTCCTTCCAGGTAGGGTACTTTAAGAAGTTACAAATTGGGGGATGGTGGGAAGAGGGGGGAGAAAAAGAAAGCAAGGAAAAGGAGCCGGCAAGCAGCAGACCTCTGGCTGGAGGATCGAATACAGGCTAGGCCAACAATGCCTTCATCCTCTGAATGAATAAGAAAACACCTTGAAGATTGCACTTAAGCATTTTTAGATATTTCTGGTTGAGATGTTTCTTGCAGTGGCTTTTCATTTCTGTTAATAGGAATCCTTTCTCAGAAAGCATCAAGGGGATGCTTACAACCTTGGCTACAGCAACATACAAAGTGGGTCTCAAGGTTCATCCCAATGAACAGGATCCACGAGTGCCTATGATGTGCCGGGGCAGCTGTGCGTACACAGTACAAGCAATAGGTGAGCCTCAGAGAATGCGTACTCTATTTAAATCAACATGTTTATTTAAATGTTCTATTAACAAAATTTAAGTGCATTTACTTTTAATAAGCAGCTTTATTTGCTAAGTAAACTGTCGTCTGAGTCATAATTTGAAAACCTTGTTGACTTTATTCAATAAAACTGACATTAAGTAAGAGTTGTATGTTGTGTAAAATTTACCAAGTGGTGGACTATTTTGTATAGACATCTGAAATTAATTGCTTCGTAGTACAGAACTTAAAAGCTGACTTATTTCCTTTTAGCAAAGTTTAATATTTGAATTTAACAATGTTAAACAAGACTAGAGTAAGCATTTAGAAATGTTTTTTATTCTTTCTTTTCCAGAGCGTTTCCTAGCAGATGAAGAAAAGCCACTGTTTGGTCATCTACCATGTCGGCAGGTAGGAATGATGAAGATGTATAAGGACTGTTGAGCAAACAATGAATGAGAGATTACATTGGAAAATGTAAACAGCTTTTGAATTTTTTTCAAGAAGGATTTTAAAAATGCTGATGACAAATTTGTCAACAGTCTTACTGGGAAAACCTTAGCATGCAGAATATGTATATAAGACCATAGCCATAAGAAGTACCAACAGGAGTATGTAATTCACCCCCCTCGAGCCAGTTCTGCCATTCACTAAAACATAGCTTATCCAGCATTCCTCACATCCACTTTTTTGGTAACCCTTGATTCCTCTACTGATCAAGAATCTATCTATCTCAGCCTGAAATACGCAGAAGGACTTTGCCCCCACAACTCTGTGTGGCAGGGATTTCCAAAGACAGTCGACCCTGTGAACAAAGAAATTTCCCCCCTCATCTCAGTCTTAAGTTGGGGCACCTTTATTCTGAGATTATGTCCTTTGGCCATGGACTCACCTATGAGGAGAAAAATCATCCTAGCATTTACCCTGTCAAGTCCTTTAAGAATCCACTATGTCTCAATGAGATCATTGCTAATTCTTCTAAATTCCAACGAATGAAGTCCTAACCTGTTTAGTCTTTGTTCATTTAAACAAACCCTCCATACCTGGGATCATGCTAGTGAACCATCTCTGAAATAACTTTAATGAAATTATGTCTTTCTGTAAATAAGGGGACCAAAACTGCGCTCATTACTTCAGATCTGGTCTCACCAACACCTTGTACAATTGCAGTAAGACTTCCCTCCTCTTGTATTCCAACCTCCTTGAAATAAGGGCCAGCTTTACTTTAGCCTTCCTGCTACACCTTTGTGTTTGCTTTCTATGTTTTGTGCTCAAGTACTCTGAAGTCTCTTTGAGTTGCAGCATTCTGTAATTTTGCTCCATTTAAATAATGGTGTTGGTTGTTCTCCCTTCCAAAATGAGCAACTTAATATTTTCCTACACCGTACTTCATTTGCCAGTTTTTTGCCCACTTATTTAACCTATCACTATTTCTCTGTAAACATTTAGTATCCCTGTCATAACTTGCCTTTCTACCGAAGAGATCATAGGTACTGCAGATGCTGGAGAATCCGAGATAACAAGGTGTGGAGCTGGATGAACACAGCAGGCCAAGCAGCGTCATAGGAGCAGGAAAGCTTGACGTTTCGGGCCTGGACCC
>JAHRHZ010000019.1:32201941-32255677 GCA_024137785.1 Ginglymostoma cirratum | reverse complement strand
ACCCGAAACGTCAAGCTTTCCTGCTCCTATGACGCTGCTTGGCCTGCTGTGTTCATCCAGCTCCACACCTTGTTATCTTGCCTTTCTACCTATTTTAGTTATCTGTAAACTTGGCTACAGTATATTTGCTTCCTTCCTCCAATCATTAATACATGTTGTAAACCGTCACGGACTCAACACTGATCTCTGGGGAATCCTACTAGTTACAGATTGTTAACCTGACAAGGGGTCCCTTATCTCCACTTGCTGTTTCTTGCCCATTCACCAAATCTCTAGCCATGGCAATATACTGCCTCCAACACCAGGGGCCCTTGTTTTATGACTTAACCTTTTGTGAGGTACCTTGTTGCATGTCTTATGGAAGTCCAAATACAATATATCTTCTGGTTCCCCTTTATCCATTTTGGTCGATACTTCCTTGAAAAACTAATAAATTAGTGAGACACAAATTCCCTTTCATGAAGCCATGCTGACTGAGATTAGATTATGATTTTCCAAATGGGCTGCTATTACTTATTAATTGATTCCAACACTTTTTCAACAGGATAATTAGCCTGTAGTTAACAGCTTTTTGCCTTCTTCCCTTTCTGAATTGGGGTGTCGTATTGGCAGTTTTCCAATCCTCCAGGAATTCTCCTGAATCTACAGATTTTAGAAAATTGCAACCAAAGCATCTGCTAATACTGTTGCCACTTCTTTTAGGGTCCTACGATGCAAGCCATCAGGGTCCGAGAATGTACCTGCCTTTAGCCTCATCAGTTTGGCTAGTACTACTTCTCTCATGATGGTGATAGTCCTTAAATCCTCCTCCCTTATTTTTAAATATTAATGGTTTGTTTGAAGTATCATCACTGTGAAGACTGGTGTAAATTATCTGTTTAACTCCCATTTCCTTATTCGCAGTGGCTTAACCTCAGTCTCCAAGTTTGTTCTGTTTTTAAACTTGTTATTTGGTGTAAGGAATTAAGATACTTGGTCATTGGAAAGTGCTTCAGAATTTAGTTAATACAGGTTATTCCAGAAATTATGCACGTTATTGTTATATTTTAACCTGCGTAAATTATCGGCTTTGAAATGCTTTAGGATGTTCACCGGTCATGAAAGACACCACCTGAATGCAAGTTCTTTTGCTGTTTCTGTAATGAGCTATATTTTCAGATGTTTTCTGCAGCTAGAATTGTGTTTTATAGGATGACTGTCTGAAGGCATTAACTCGTTTTGCCGCGTCGCAGTGGACTGTGAGTTCTTTGTCTGTGGTCCAGAAACAATATGCTCGACTATTATCAGGTTTGTGTGCTGTATCATTTGGATATTTGACTATAAGTGTATACCATTATAATTATAACTTCAGAAAGCTCATTTACAAGTCATTTGCCGCTTTTGATATTAATTGAACATAGATCAAAAAGCAGTTTTAATAAATTGGTGTGCAGTATTTGGCATGGAGAAACGAAACTTAGTGTTCTATGGATTTTTCCCTTTCAGTTCTGATACCTGATGATGATAAGACTCAGATTTCTCCATCCATTCTTGATGTAGACATGTTCCATTTATTGGTAGGTAATTTCTTAACTTTTGTGATTATTCACTGAGACTAGGTTTAGTAAGTGAACTATTTTGTTTCAGTTACTTGGAAGTACTATTGATGTATGTACAAAACCAATTTGATACCCTTTTTCATGTTCCCTAAAATAACATGGAGTTTCTTCAAAACTTAACTGACATTAACAGGAAGAGTACATCCATTTTTAAGTGACATTTAATATTGGAACATCAAACTCTTTCGTTTGTGGCTTTGATTTTAGAAAACACGTAAGGGTTTTTCCTTTGTGTGAAATCGGTGATATTGAGGGTTTATTACAATATCACCTTAATGTTTGAATCAAATTTGAATAAAATCATATCCTTATTTTTTCTGACAAGTACAGTCTTCTTAACTAAAATTATAATGACAAAGGTTTATGGGCCAGTTCCTTTTCCTCTTTCCATCATGATCTAATTCCACTGTCAGATCTTGAATTAAATTTGTTATCCTGCCTTGTATTGTCTGCTTGGCCCAGCAACATTTGGAGTGAGTGACAGCAATGGAATTTTAGCAGTAAGTGTGTGTTAGCATTTTGTACATCATCTATTGAGTTCAAAGGATCCTTTCAAGCACTTGAACTGGCTTTTTTATAATCCACTTTGACAACTATTTGGCCCTTGGAGTTTATGCCTACACGTCGTAGAGCAGTTCATTTAATCTCATTCCCAATTTTGTCCCCTTAGCTCTGGAAGCGTATTTCCCTTAATTGTCTTTCTAATTTAACTTTGGAATTCATTGCTTGTCGTGGCATCCACTACCTTCTGTAGGCGGTGCCTTCTTAGTCATTCCTACTTGCTGATTTTAGGAAACGTCTTTCTCCTATTTCTCCTGCATTATTTTGCTTAAAATCTTACAGCCATGTTCCTCCTTCTTTGTGCCATCATTTTGGCATCATCTTCACATTTTGGCAGCTGTCCATTGTACAGCCAGCTGCCATTTTATTTATTTCCAATGTTATGTTTGAGTTAATTGTTCGAAGTTCTATTTCCTCATTCCTCCCTCTAAAATAGTGTTCCCATAGCATTTTTTTGTAACAGTTGCTCTCCCTACAGGTGAGCCTCGTGCTTTCTTACCCAGCTCTGCACTGCCAAGATTTCACAGGAGTTAGCTTAGCTGTTGGTCACCTTCATCTCTTCCATTTGGTTACGACAGCACACATTGTACAGATTTTACTGACATCTTCAACAGGTAATCTAAGAAAACTAACTTCAAAATGTTTCTTTATTCACAGCATTTCTCTTCATCCATGAGATTATTCCAGTGAACTTTTATTGTGCTCTGGCCAAGGTCAGTTATGTCCTTCCTGAGGTTAGGAGGTCAAAACTGCACAAGTGGTGCCTTATTAAGATTAAACACTGTTGAAACAAAGCTTTTTCACTTTTATACATTAACCCCCGTTTAGAAAAGCAGGCATAGAATTTGCTTTCCTAGTAACTTGTTATACTGGCACATTAACTTCATGTGATTCATATAAAAGCATCCCTTGCCCCTCTGCCAACATTTTCCACACTATCTCCGTTTAAGACAGATTCTGGTTTTGTTTCCTTTCCAAAGTTAATTTCAGATTTCCCACCATTTTATGTTCCATTGTTACCAAGCGTAACTTTTAGTATGCTCCCATTGTAGCCTCTTTGCTGCTCCCCGTAGCTTACTTTCGCATCTGATTTTGTGTCATTAGCAAATTTAGACAAATTATGCTCAACTTTGTCGTCTGAGTCCTTCTTGTATATAGTTACTAGCTAAGACCTAAGCAATGATTCTTATGGTATCCTCCTAATTACATTCTGCAAAAACAGACTGATTCATTTGTTCCTACTGTTAACCAATCTTCAGTGCATGGTGATATTTGAAACTCCAATTCCACCCCTCCCCAGCACAAAAAACACTGTCTTTGATGTCCCAGTAAAACTTCACTTTGGCATGTTTAAATGAGTATCTTGACTCAGTGGTTTACTGCTTCTAGAGGAAAATACTATGGACCAGGAAAGTACTGACGGAGATGAAGAGGCTGCTGCCTTAACATTGTACGACAAACTCAGGCAATACTCAGGAAGGTAAGATGCAGTTGAAGACATGTATTTTGCTGTTCTACAGAAACATAGGATTCTGGAAAACTAAATTGGAAATGTATTGCAGGTTTTAGTTCCTTGGGATGTTTCATGATGTTTGAGATGCTATGCATGTTGTTGCAGTTCAGTTAGAGAACAGATCTTTTGAGTGGGACCTTCATGAAGGACATATGCCCTCCTGTGTCATCTTTGGATTATACAAATACTTTGGTTTTCTTGAATCCTGTTTGTTTAAAAAGTTTCCTGGTTAACGGAGAATCTGGGGAAATGAATTCATCTCCCACCATGGCAGCTTGAGAATTTAGGTTCAGTTTTGAAAACCATTTGTAACATCAAAAGTTCTGGTGAAAATGGTCGTGATGCTGTTGGACTGTCATAAAAATCCAACTGGTTTCATCAGGTCTCCTTTTTCTATGTCTGTCATAAGTTTCATACTAACATGAATGACTTTGAACGATCTAGTAAAGCTATGAAGCTGTCGGAAAGGAACAAAATTGGACTGAATTGTATGCTACCTAATGGGAGGAAGCAGCTTGTATGGACAACCCCATTCTTGCTTTTGAAGAATCCAGCATTTTGTTATAAAAGTAGAAGTTGAGATGTTTACAACCATCTTCATCCATTGATCAGTAGGTGATCTGTGTTGATCTGCTTCTGAGGGGCCAACTGTTACAACTGCCAGTTTTTGGCCAGTTTATTTCATTCCTCATAACATCAAATGGTTTGGACAAAGCTAGGGCTTAGCACCACAGCAGTAACCCATTATAATGCTGATGATATGTGCTCCAAAGCTAGCTGCAGCTTTAAGTGTTCTTCGGTAGATGCAAATGAGCATCTATCCAACAATGTAGAAAATAGACACATACATATTTTGTCCTCAGCAGAGCAAATCCAACTTAGCTCCATCATTGCTCCATTCATGAATGCAAGAACTATGAAAAGATTTATTAACAATGATCAAATAGCACTTAGCCACTAATTCATTGGTGCAGCTTATTATGGAGCATAAGTCCTCAGTACTATGGGCAGGTAATTTCAAGGGCCTGTGCTTATTTTGTCCAGTGTGCAAAGTTTGGATTCCATCAAAACCATTTGGTTTCTGATTTGGTTGCAGTCTTGGTTGAAACATAGACATGAGATGAATTCATATGGTGAAGCAAACGTGGGATGCCTATATATAGTCCAAAACTAACTTGTATTCATACAATACTTGCATAAAGTATTAAAGTGCATCACAAAATTGGCTGAAAGACAAGGAGATTTTAGGTCATATGAACTTTTAAATAGCATCTTTAAAGGAATGAACATCAGTTGAGAGCTGAAGACATTTTGAGAGGAAGTTACAGAGCTTAGGCCCTTTGCAGGCATGGCCACTAATAATTAAGGTCAGAAGTCACGTGACACCAGGTAATAGTCCAACAGGTTTATTTGAAACCTGACAAAGAACCTTCACCTGACAAAGGAGCAGTGCTTCAAAAGCTTGTGATTTTAAATAAAGCTGTTGGGTTATAACCTGGTATTGTGTGATTCTGACCTTGTCCACCCCAGTCCAACACCAGCACCTTCACATCTCAAAAGATCCTTAATTATAATTATTAGTGGTCAGAATTGGAAAGGCGTAACAATCTTTAGTGATTGTACGACTGGAGGAATTCACAGATGCAAGGCGGGAAGAGGCCATGTCAGGATTTGCAAATAATGCGGACGATGAGAATGTTTAAACTGAGGCATTGCTTAACTCAGCCAACATAGGGCAGCGAACAGGACCTGGTGCCAGTTAGCAGTTTTGGATGACCTCAAGATTTAACTAATCTGTTATTGAAGAATTTGATTAAGTGAGACCAACGAGTGCTAGAAACATTTCCCAGTGAAGTAGTACCTTGCATGGCGGAAAGTGTTTCCAGTCATTGAAGCCAATCATCTCTGCTGCAGGCCTTCACTGCAGGATTTCCTCATGGTAGCAACTTCAGCATAAATATTTTTCATTGATTTATCAATGGCTTTCCATTGATCACAAGTTCAAAAGTGAAGCTGATGCAAGCAATTTCACAGTGGTTCCATTCACAGTTCTTTAAGTAGTCAAGCTTGTAAATTCAAGCCCGTGCACAAAAAATCTTGGACGTTTTAAGTGGGAACTAGTATTTGCAAAATGTGTATCAGGGAATGACCATTTCCTACCAGAGAAGTCATATCTGCCTCTGTGACATCATGTGGCATTCCCTTTGTCAGAATTACTATTTATAAAATAACAGCTTCATTTCACTCAGGCCAGTAACAGAACTGTAATTTGCCACCTTCAAACCAAAATGTGATACTTTGCAAAGACAAATATACACAAATTTTGAGCCAAAAATGTAGTTAAAAATTTTTTGTACGGTTGCTAATTGCATTCTCTTCTCCCACTACCACTTTGTTTCATTTCATACAAATATTTTTATCACTGTGTTCTTTTCGATGGATGAGAGGTGACACTTTGTATCAGGAAGTATGGTTGCATTTGGCTTGTGAATGAAGCTTTCTGACTGATGAAATGCTCCATCTGGTGGTAGCTTGGATGAGAAAAGAATTAATATCCTCTTGATTGGCAGGCTTACATGCAAGATTGGTGGATGGGAAATGGATATTTTACTTCTGGTCTGCAAAATTTGAAATGTAGAAATGTTAGAAACCTATTTTAAGAATACAAGCTATAACATTAATTTTCAGCATAAAAGGGCACTCACATTTACTGAAGATTTATTGTCGTGAATTTTATGTTGTGGTTTGTCCTGTAATTTTTAAAACTTTATTCACGGAAAATGGGTGTCATTGGCTCAGCTAGCATTTCTTGACCAGCCCCTAATTGCCCTCGAAGGTTGCCATGATGTGTGTTCTTGAACCGCTGCAGTCATTGAGGTGCCAGATCGTTCTACTTAGTCTAAGGAAAGGAATTCCAGTGACAGTGAAGAAAGGGTGATGTTGTTCCAAGTTAAGATGGTGTGTAATTTTGAGTTTAACTTGTTGGGATGCACCCACTGCCCATCTCCTTTTCAGATGGTAGAGGCTGTGGGTTTGCAACTTGTCGTTGCTGCAGCTACTGTGTATTGCTGGAAAAGGGACTGAATGTTGAGGTGGTGGATGGTATACCAGTCAAGAGGGCTATTTTGTTCTGAATTGTGTTGAGCTGCTTCAGTATTGTTTTGAGCTGCACCCATCCAGGCAAGTGGAGAGTATGCTTTCTCATTTCTGACTTGTGCCTTGTCGATGATGGGCAGTCACTGGAGAGACAGGAGATCCGTTAATTGCATCAGCATTACTTGCCTTTAACCTGCTGTTGTAGCCGTGTATTTATCCAGTTCAGTTTCTCATCAGTGGTCCGACCAAAGACGTTGATAGTGATGGATTCACTGCTGGTAATACCGCTGAATTGCAAAGCGATATTGTTAAATTCTCAGAGATAGTAAGAACTGCCGATGCTGGAGTCACATTACACAAGTGTGGAGCTGGAGGAACACAGCAGGCCAGGCAGCATCGGAGGAGCAGGAAAGCTGACATTTCGAGTCAGGTGAAGAAGGGTCCCGACCTGAAACATCAGCTTTCCTGCTCCTCCGATGCTGCCTGGCCTGCTGTTCCCTCCAGCTCCACACTGTTGTTAAATTCTCTTGTTGGCGATAGCCATCGACCAGCGCTACTTTGACACAAATGTTAATTGCCATTAATCACCTCCTATACACACAGATCCTGACTGCTTTAGTATCTGAAGAGTTGCAATTGGTGCTGAGCTTTATCCAATCATCAGTGAATACTTTAACTTTTATGATGGGAGAAAGGTCATTGATATCGGGGCTGTAGATTGTTGGGCCTAGTATGCCACCCTTAGGAGCTTCTGTAGTGCTATCCGGTGATAGAGATGATTGATTGCCAATAATCATAATTGTTTTCCCTTGTGCCAGCTATCATTCTGACCAGCAGAGTGTTTTTCCATTGACTCTGATTGCCTTCAGTTTCGCTCAGGCTCCATGGTGCCACACTTGGTCAAATGCTCCCTTTATGTCAAACACAGCCACTCTGAACTCAACTCTGGAATTCAATTCTTTTGTCCACATTTGAACTAACACTGGCATCTCTGGCAGAAACCAAACGAAGCATCAGGGAGTGGATATTGCTGAGCAAGTGTCACTTGACAGCATTGTTGGTGATAACTCTTTGATAATGAAGAGTAGACTGTCATGAAAGTAAATGGCTCAGTTTTAATTGTCCTGTTTATTGTAGACAGGATTTCCATATGGCCAGCTAGCTTAAGATGCAATTTACTTTTGGAGTCCAAATAAGAACAAGGGATGGGTTGGGGGTGTTATTGGAAGATTTTTAATAGGCCATTACAAGCAGTCAAAGGTTAAGGAAGAGATGTTCAAAGCCCAATAGGTAGCTGGACCCACTGCTAAGGCAATGTGTGACAGAGGCAGCTTGATCCAACTGAGCAAGATTGGAATTCTGAAAAACCCTGAGACGTAACTAGCCTGGTGAAAATTTGCAGTTGTGTCTGAATAAGTACAAGTAGAGTTTCCAGAATTCAGGGCAGTGTGGTCCCAGGAAAGGCAGGTGATCAACTAGAATTTGTACAGGTGTTGAGGCCATCCATGATGGAGTGGCTCTTGAGGGAGTTTCAAGGCCAGATCATCCAAGTGAAGAATTGTCATCCCTTGTGAAATACAATGAGGTTTGATGATCACCACTCTTGTTAATGCCTGGAGAAAGTTGCTGAGAAATTTCTGGTGTCAGTCTTGATTATTTGTTATTTTGATGTGTTCTGTTGACTATTTGATCACTTTTTCTAACTCATGTTTATTTCGTGTTAATTCTCGATGTTAGAATGTAATTTTCTTTGTCTTATAGATTGTATTATAGTTCTGACGTTGTGTATTGAAGTTCATTATTTCATGGCATCTTGTGGCTCTATTGTCTGCATTTTCTCAACTTCAAAAAAGTCTTTACTGGTCCCAAGTCATAATAGGCCCCATTTGGTATCTTCTTCCAATTTCAGCATCGTTGCATCATAGAGTAATAGAAACCCTACAGCTTGGAAGCAGGCCATTTGAACCATTGAGTCCGCACCGACCCTCCAAAGACCATCCCACCCAGACCCACTTCCCTACCCTATCCTTGTAACCTTGTATTTCCCATGACTAATCCACCTAGCCTGCACATCCCTGGATACTGTGGGCAATTTAGCATGGCGAATCCACCTAACCTGCACGTCTTTGGTCTGTGGGAGGAAACTCACGCAGACACGGGGGAAAATATGCAAACTCCACACAGATAGTTGCCCAGGGCTGGAATGAAACCTGGGTCTCTGGCGCTATGAGGCAGCAGTGCTAACTGCTGAGCCACTGTGCTGCCCATCTTGCCACAATATTCTGCCATTGTCTACAGCATGAACTCATTATGAAGGATCCTTTATTTGGGCCTGATTTGAATGGGCAGAGTTGTATGTGGAACATGGAAAATGTAACAAAACACATCAACCAATGGAATTTGTACCAAATTGTTGATAAATAGTAATGTCCTCTTGCTGATTTGATTCATAGTTGATTTTTCTAAGCATGTTTGGTGAGGCAAGCTTCTTTCAAATAGGTTTCAGTATAAATGAAGCTAACACAAGCTCCTTGAATGTATTGAAACTAGATTGGGTCATTGTAATAGAAATGGCTATCAGTAGGTGAGCTGGAGTTGAGATTTGATTACATCGTGAGCACAATGTTATATGTTACTAAACTGTTCAAAGTGCATTTTTTTAAAACTTCTCAAAGAGTTGACGGTCCTTTTTTTAATCTCCCTATTAGTGCCTTGAATTCAATGACCTCAGGTTGGCACCTGTGGCAATATATCAAGACTGGTATAATACCCTATCTACGATGTTCTGCCTTGTTCTTTCATTATCTCAATAACGTTCCAGCTCCAGTTGAACTGCAAGGTAATTTTTTTCCAAATATGAATTACATCTTGTAGTAGTTTGCTCGAACTTCTGCACTTTGAGATCAAGCCTTTCTTCCAAGTATTAAAACACATTTTTCACCTTTTCTCAGATAAGCATTGCAAAATATTTCTCCACGTCTAAAACTCCAGAATCCAAATATCCATATTCTCTTTTTTAATCCTTTACTGCAAAATAAAAACACTACTAACTCAAATACAGAAGACATTTAATTCTTTATCGTAATTTATGCAACTCGATTATTTGTACCAAAGCCATAATCATCCTATATTTTCCAATACTCTGTGAAAAACTTCTCAAAATAATGGAAGCTTTTATGATACGAGATGTTTATATTGCATTTGAGATGTATATGCTTAGAAGGCTTTGATAGTGGACCTGATTCTATTCAATTTCAGAGAATGGACCACACCACTTTGAAGTGTTATGCCGCTATCTTTCCCTCCCAACAAATCTAATGAGTCTTTTCAAAACTGAGAATGATACAATTGAGCCATTGATACAAAGGTAAAATTTATGAACAACAAATACTTTTATGTTGAATAAATAATCTGTTTTGTGATCCAGAAATAAATGTTATATGATTGGTCTTTCCTTAACTGAAGAACATATGCCACCATGAAACTTCAACATGAGTTGAGTTATTAGTTATGATATTTTACAAGTGACAATGAAAATTTTCTTTCAAAATGTTATCTGCTTTCTCTTTTGAAGATGAGTTAGTTGTTTTTCATCATTAGAAAATGTTTTAAATTTTACCGTAAATTCATTGTTATGCGATCACAGATTCTTTGTGTATATTAATATGGTGATTGATGGAAAATAACATCCTTATAAAATAAAATCTTAAAATTGTAGATGGTGTGGTGTTGCAGAAGTGCAGAGCTTTGTGAAAGGAGAGAGAACAGCGATTAGGTAGGCTCCTACCTTGTGGCTTTGTGATCAGATAGAATAAAATTGGCAAATAAATATTATTATTCTTTAAGTTTCTTTTGCTTTCTGCTTACCCCCTGTTCCAGCTATCCTAGGGAGCCAAACAAGTTAATTGAACTTCCTGATGATTACAGTTGCCTCATAAACCGAGCATCTTGTTTTACGTGAGTATACAAATATCTTTGTATTTGGATCTAACAATGACCTGTTGCAAACTGAATCATGAGCTGCTGAAATTTGATTTAATTACACTGAAAGTCGTGGAGTTTATTATCGTGATGTTTGTGAACAAGATTGAAGAAAAGTAGTTGTCTCCACATTTCAACTTCTGAACCATAAGAACAGAGAGATTTTCTTGTGGCTGCATGCACCTTTTATAAAGTTATTTTGAGGCTTAATTTGCTCATCTCTGCCCATGCCCGGGACAGCACCAGGTGTATCTAAATGAGACATGTCAACCCGGTGAAACTACAGCATAGGACACCATGTACGTTCACAGCAGAAGCAGCAAGTTATGGACAGAGCTGAGTAATTCCTCAAACAACAAATGAGATCGGAGTTTTGCAATTTTGCCATATTCAGTCATGGACAACCAACTACCGGGGGAGGCATCGTGAACTTTCCCAGCCTCAATATTGACAGAGCATAGCACGTGATTTAAAAAAAAACAACAGGCTCAAATGTTTTCACCTCTTTTCAGCCAGAAGTGTCAAATTGATAAATTATTTCACCTTACACCTGAGGTCCCCATCATTGTAGAAGCCAATAGTTCAGAAGGGGAGAGAGCAGACCGCAGTTTGTATTGAACTATGAAATATAAATGAACAGTCATTGAAAATTGACTCCTGCTTTGGTAATGGATGATGCACTATATCATAATACATGTCAATTTAAATGTTTCTTGTTATGAAGAGGCGTTATAGTTTCTGTGTCTTGAGTTTGTGGAGATCCTGGGATCATTTTTAAAAGCTCAGTGAAAAGTCACCTTGCAACATACTTCTAAACAAAGCATTTATAGAAAACCGCAGTAGTTATTTTGCTGGTCTTGGTGGTTTAAACTCACATGAGGGAAAACGTATGACTATTTTAATTATTTCATTGCTATCCTGTTTGGGCAGTGCCTGCAGGCTTGAAATATTTATTTGGATTTTCAGTTAGGGAAAGACTGCTGCAGAAGAAGCTGCTCAGCTTTTAACTACTGTTTTCGAGGCACCTTTGCTGTGAGAAGAGGGTAAAAACTGGTTGTGATTCTGGAAGAGTGAGAAGTGACTGTAAGAACTTAACAATTTTGGACTTTCTGAACAAGTGGGATCTACCAGGATCCGAGAGAAATGGTGCAATGTTAAAGACTTGACTGTATGTACAAGAATGTAGGATGACAGACTGAAAAATTCTACACTTTACCTTTCTTACCTTAAGAATAAATGCCGTTAAGGCCAGAAAGTGCTTTTTAAGTGAATCACTCCAGAGAGAAATCTTTTCCTTTTCCCTTTTACTTGAAGTGTATGCCTTTGTATTATTTATTGGTCACATGTATATTTAACATTTTATCATTTATATTTGTAACTAACATTCATAATTTCATTTTGCAAATAGTGTTCAGTAATTCTGCATTTTCATTGAATGGGCGATGTTTTATAACAAATTGCTAATTTTATATTTATTGAAGACACCTGGTTAATGGATCTTTTCATTCAAACTATAATATAGTGATGGCATAAGATTGTCCATGCCAGGACTTGGTTACATAATTTATATTTCACATTGTGACCCATGGAGCAAGAGTGTGCCCCTCCCATCTTGTAACATACAAATGACAGCTCACTCATGATGCCTAACACAAAACAATAATAGGAAAGACCAGGTGTACTGCACCTCTTTATGTGAAAATGCCTTTGGTAGTTACTGAGACTTGTACAGATGATATAGAAGTTGACATTTTTACCGGCCAGAATATCTTTGTGATTGAGGCAATGACTGGAATTTCTTTTGTGCGCTAAATGAGAGTCCCCTCATGAGTTGACTGGTTTTAATCATTTTTTAGGTCTATGGAGATGAGTTAAGAGGTCTCTGAAATTAATCAAAGAAAACCATCAAGGACAAAGTCTCATATGGAAAATTTGTCCTATCTGTATCCTGAGAATGGCTCACAGGAACATGCAGGGTAGCTCAAGAAATCTGGGTAGATAAACATGCCAAATCCCAAACATTTCAACCAGGGATTTAGATGTCAGTATTACTGCTTTTTTACAAGGTGAAAGTGTGGTCGATGATCCGTATTGAGTAGTCAAAATAAGTGGTGAACTAAATAATCTGATTGACACCACAGATCACCAGTTAAATCATAGGACTGTCAAATCAATACGTTGAAGCAATATCATCACCAGGATGCGAATAGGCAAGTTCAGATGTGTCAGGTAGCAAAGAAGGAGAACAAAAGGGATAGTGAAAATGAAACAGAGGAGGCCTACAGAATTCTCAAATTGAATGACATCCTGCCTGGTTAGCTAGCAGTGTTGCATCTCTTGCATTCGGAGAAGCCTTCATAGTTGAAAGCAGTTCAGTATGTGACGGGAAAAACACCTCTCTTTACCAAATCAAAATAGTTAGAATTTTCCAGTGATGTTTTTGCCTAAGCTTGATGATTCAACCAGATACTTCAATAACTTGGGAGGACTGCTTTGAACAATTTGGAGCTGTGCTTAGGAAATTTCGGTCCATTCTTTTGGGTAATAAATCTTGCCAAAACCTTGCAAGGGTGAGTGTAGCTGATGTAGGGCATATAAAAGGGCACAGACAAATGTTGCCAAGATCAGAAAAGGGCAAGCATTAGTAGAGTTCCCTGCCACTAAACCTCATCAGGAAATGAAGAGGTTTTTGTCCATGTATGGTTTCTATCACAAGTTTGTACCAAATTTGAGTGCCATAGCTGCTCCACTACCTGATTTAGTGCAGGAAAATTTGCACGTATAGGATAGGTCATGGAGAGTTGAGGGTGTTGGTTGGGTTGTGAACATTTGGTTGCCCTTGAGACATGGGTGTAGAGGCAGTGTCAGATCAAAGTCAGGTCAGTGTTGGGTGTGGTGGGGTTGGTGGTGAGGTCCAGGTTGGGTGTTGGGTGTTGGGTGTTGGGTGTCTGTGAAGGGTTGGGAAGTGGTGAAGTAAGAGTCAGGAGGATCACCTTCATAGTGAGGTGAATACGTACTCATTCCTTGAACTTTTCCCTGGAATCTCTTGAGCTAAATCAGACAGAGCCATTACACATCTCCAACGGCGGCACGGTGGCTCAGTGGTTAGCACTGCAGCCTCACAGCGCCAGGGACCCGGGTTCGATTCCTGCCTCATGTGACTGTCTGTGCGGAGTTTGCACATTCTCCCCGTATCTGCGTGGGTTTCCTCCCACAGTCCAAAGATGTGCAGGCTAGGTGGATTGGCCATGCTAAATTGCCCATAGTGTTCAGGGGTGTGTGGGTTATAGGGGGATGGGTCTGGGTGGGATGCTGCAAGGGTCGGTGTGGACTTGTTGGGCCGAAGGGCCTGTTTCCACACGGTAGGGATTCTGATTCTAATTCTAATTCTAAAAACTGTCAGTCAGAGTTGATACATTCGTTTGGAGGGTTCCAGTAGATGTTTTCAGCTTCAATTAATTGCCATAGAGCTGGCTGGGCCAGGATTTCTGGATGGTATTAATGCGCAGCTCCTGTCTACTTGGCTGCAATGATGATCTTGCTGTTGGAAGGTTTGGGCCGTGAGTCCTTGTGCAACAAAATTGAATTTGGCCATTTCTACCTGTGATTATTACCCCATCAGCAATGGAAGGGCTAATTTGAAGCATTGTTGAGCAATATTTGCTTACACATAACCCATTGCTCAATGCGGAGTTTCAATTCTACTAGAATTGGTTAGCTTCGTATAATTAACTGAATTCCAGAAATAAAGTGAAGGTAAGTGTTGTTGAGCATCAAGGAGCACTCTTCCTAATGCATCCATGGGATGTGGAAATCTATGGCTACGCCAGCATTTATTGCCCATTTCTCACTACACTGGGGAAGGTATGGTCAACTGTCATCTTGAATGAATGCAGTCCTTGGGATGTAAGGACATCCAGGTCGGGGATAGTGTGGGACTGAGAGAGGAAACGCAGGTCATGATGCTGTGATGCATCTGCTGCCTTGTACTTCTAAGTCATAGAGGTCACTAGTTTGGTAGGTGCTGTCAAAGCAGCAACCTTAGTGAGTTGCTGCAGTACATCTGCACTGTGGTGATACAAGTGAATGTTGAAGATTATGAATGGGGTGCTAATTATGCAGGCTGCTTTGTCCTGCTTGGCATCCAGATTTCTGCGTGTTGTTTCTGCACTGAGTCTGGCAAGTGGAGATTATTCCATCATGCTTGTGATTTGTGGACACGCACTGTGGAGATAGGAGCTGAGTCACTTGCTGCAGAATTCCTAGCTTCTGACCTGTTCTTGTGCTCACAGCATTTACGTAGCTGGTCCAGTTCAGTTTCTGGACAATTGTAATTTCCAGTGTTATACTCCGAAAGAGGACAGCATTTTAACAAAATTCGTGCCCATGCTTTTACGTGAGGACTTTATTTCAATTGGCCACACTCCATAAAACACACCTCACCCAATACCAGCTCTCATATTCAAACTACCAATTCTAACCCAACCAGTTTATTAATATATCCATCACCTGTCTCCTCATTCCATTAGATCTAAGGGATTATTTCAGACCATATTAAATGATAACATCCAGGATGTTGAGATTGTGGGATTCAATGATGGTAATGACATTGGATGTCAAGGGTCAATGATTAATCTTGTTGGAGATGGCCATTGCCTGGTATTTGTGAGGCAAAAATGTTACTTGCCTCTTATCATTGCAGTCTGGATGTTATCCAGGTCTTCCTGCATTTAGGCATGAACTTCTTTAGAACCTGCAGAGTCATGAAAAGTGCTGTATGTCATACAGTCATCAGCTAGCATCCCTACCTCTGACCTGATGACAGGGGACGGTCATTAATAGAACAGGAAGGTAGTTGGATCCAGGACACTATCCTGAGAAACTCCTGCAGTGATGTCATTGGACTGAGATGATTGACCTTCAACAACCCCAACTATTTTTCTTTTTCCTAGGTATAACTACAACCAGCAAAGATTTTGCTCTGATAACCATTGACTGTAGTTTTGCTTAAATGATGGTCACATGATGCCTTGGTGTGAAGGGCAGTCACTCTGACCTCAATATGGAGTTTAGCTCTTTACCTGTGTTTGGACCAAGGCTGTGATAAGGTCAGAAGCTGGAATGCAACTGAGTATCAGTGAGCAGGTTATCCCTTTGTAAGTGCTGCATGATAGTATCCTTCCAAAACTTTGCTAATGATTGAGAGTAGACAGATGGGGCAATAATTAGCCAAGTTAGATTTAACCTACTTTTTATGCACTGCACGTACTTGGGGCATTTTCTGCAAAGTTGGCTAGATGGCATTGTTGTAGTTGCACGAAAACATCATGGCTTGTGGCCTGGCTTGTTCTGGAGCACAAGTCTTCAATACGATTGTGGATTTGTTGTTCAAGCCTTTGCAGTATCCAGTATCTTTTAGCAATGTATTGATATTTATGTAATGGGGGGAACTTCAGGAGGGACCCAAAATAGATCATCCACTTGGCACTTCTGGCTGCACACTGAACACCACCCCATATCCTTTGCACTGGCCCCCAACACCCTCCATCATCCAAGCCAATATGCATCTTTCTGCCAGACCATACTCCATGACTGACCCTGATTCCTTACACTGTACTCCCCTGCCTTTCTAACCCCTTACCAACCTGCTACCCTAACCCCTTCACTTACCTAAGATACTTGCCCATTCACAGTAGCTGCCAGTGTTTGCTTGACACTTAATCTGAAGAGTACAGCACTTAGTGCTGTAAAAGAGGGTGTGGTTTCTACAATAACCTTCCCTACTACTGGATTTCAGGATTCCTGGCTCGGTTCTAACTGGCGTTTCTGCCCAGAAATGTTTAATCTAACCAGGGTTGAGAATTGTTCAGACAAAGGTTCACTGGACCTGAAACGCTAAATCTGATATTTTTCTTCACAGATGCTGCCAGACCTGCCGACCTTTTCCAGAAACTACTGTTTTTGTTGTTGAGAATAGGACTTCTGACCCTGACTGGAATTTCTAGGCCTAACTTTTTTTAAAAGAAGTATCTTATGTCTGGCTTCATCTCTTTCCGAGTCTGCAAGCAAAGGCACCATAGTGTGACATTGCACCACGTCCTGTGATGATGTATATGATTTCATTGACATGTCACGTATAGTTTTAGACTTAGCCCTCTAATAACTGTAAAGTGGGGACTTGTTCCAAATAAAATTGACATCACACCAGCGCATCATAAAATGATGCTGAATTAGCAGACAATTCCCATTACAAGGGGCAAATAACATTTCACATTCTTTCCCATCAAAGTATCAATAAGTGAATTTCATCTGTTTATACTTAATTGTCACCTGTGCCAAAGTTTTTACTTTTCTTTACAATTTGAAATAGATGTCCAAAATCAGGTGGGGATAAAAGTCGGGCACCAACACTCTGCTTGGTCTGTGGGGGAATGCTGTGTTCTCAGAGCTACTGCTGTCAAACAGAACTGGAAGGAGAAGATGTTGGGGCCTGTACTGCTCATACCTACACTTGTGGTTGTGGAGTTGGAATTTTTTTGCGGTGAGTTAAAACCTTAATCTTATTGTTGTAACCCCTAACAGACACTTCCATCTTCACCAGTTCCACAAGTAACAATCATGGTGAAGTATGAATCATTGTAATTGTGATGTGGAGTTAATTCAGAATTGAAGCACTGAAATCCTTTGCTTCAGGACACTATAACCCTAGTTTTCAACTGTGTTCCAAAAGGCAGCATTTCAGTAATGTTTGGTCAGAGAACTGAATTATAAGAGCATCTGATGATTTGATTCTTTATTAATAGAAGAATGAGAAATTGATACCCAAATACAGTGCTTTGTAAAAAAAAAAAACTAAATTGTGTACAGTTTTAACATTGTTATGGTTGTTGTACATTTTCAGAGTTCGAGACAGCCAGATTTTGTTCCTGGCTGGAAAAACAAAAGGGTGCTTTTATCCACCGCCTTACCTTGATGATTATGGAGAGACAGATCAGGGACTGAGGTAAAAAGTTAAAATATTTTTTAATACAAATGTGGGCTGCACTTTTTAGTGAAAGAACATACACCAGTTCAGATTTTTTTATTAAATGTTCCAACGATTGTCTGCATGTATTTGTCATGTAATCTTTTGTACAGATATTATTCTGTGTGATTTATTCTATTTAGGCTACCTGTTTCTTGATCATAATGCCAGAAAAGTTTTCTTTTAATACATGTGGCCCTGTTTTGAGCATTTCTGCAATCTTACAAGTCATCAAATTATAGCTAATTAGTGAATATTCTCGCCCATTCTAGCAGTTTATCTCTGCAATATTTAACATGATTCTCAAGGCTAATTCTCAATAATTTGTCAAATGGTTATTAATCCACTTTTTCTCTACACAAACGTCAACGTGAATGAATTTGCTTATCCCTTACTGAATCCCAGATACTACTGACTATGACTGCTTATTTCTTGAGCATTATATGTTTTCTCTCCTTGACGTGAAGAAGGTGAATGTATAAAGCTAAATACTTGACAACGGTAATCTTACTTGAATTGCATTTTTCAGACGAGGGAATCCCCTTCATCTCTGCAAAGAGCGGTACAGGAAGCTGCAGAAACTGTGGCAGCAACATAGCATCACTGAGGAGATTGGTCATGCACAAGAAGCAAATCAGACGCTAGTTGGCATTGACTGGCAGCACTTGTGATTAATTCCTAATAGAACTGTAGGCACTTGGCACATCCTGAAGCAAAAAACAGTCCTCTTGCAGGAAGTCAGAGGATCAGGTTTAATAAAGTACACCTCAGGCCACCCATTTTGAAACACTTACTTCAGAATTACAGTGATTTTAAAAAAGACTACATAACTGTTCACCTGTTATTATGAAAATGTGGATTGCATGTGAAGTGCGTATTTTAAAGAGATGTCATTCACTTTATTTGCACTTGAAATTTTCTCCACGAAGGTGGAACATTTTGGGATAATAAAGCCCACATCCTCAAAGCCGCCGTTTTTTAATCATCATTATTTATCAGGTGTTGGAGTAATACAATATGGACATCCAAAGTGTGTTTCTGTGCTCTATAGTTAGTGATGTCTAATGAACAATTTCGGATCAAATGTGGAAAAGATTGCTGGCCTTCAATTGGAAGTTTTTTTTGCTTTCCCTCTCTTTTGTCTTGATTCCATAGTAGTTTATTCACTTTACACCGATTTTGTGAATGTGCTTTCTTAAGGTGTGCATCTGGTTTCAGTCAACTAATCAAACTTTGAATATTGTGGTCACCAGAATAAGAAGGATTTTCGTCAGCTAAAAAAGCAGTTTGCCACTTCTTCTTGTGTTAAAGATCTTACTATTTGTGCGCTATCAAAAATATATTGTAAAATGTATTTAAAGGATATATAAAGCTATTTTATAATGTGCAGTTTACTATGAATTTATTTTTTAAAAAAGTCGTATGCAAGCAGTGGCTCTAATCAGGGCAGTTAACTCGGTGATTTTATTCTAAATTGCAAGAATTAACTAGAGGTTTCTTGAAATATACTTTTAATAGGAATGATGGTAAGCCAAGAGGAAGTGCTCCTAGTTTTAATTTTTTTTTGTCTTTGCTTATCTGGAGCATTCCTTTTATCAAATGTTCACTTCAGACTTTAGTCAGAACCTGCTTGTTAACATGTACCTTGCAAAACTCAATGATTCTGTTATTCTTTGGCTGGAGTTGGTCATGGATTGTTTCAAGCACATATTATTCGGCCAATATACAGTGCTTTGTAGAAGCCAGTAAAGAAGCATCTCAAACAAAATGAAGTAGGTATGATTAAATGTATATTTTAAGTAAGACAGTCTGCACGGCATCATGGAGCATTTTGCTCCATAATTATCAAACTTCATGAAACACTTTTGTTGAGGATGTGGTAAAATGAGCTAATTAATTGTGTTAATACTTCAAAAACTGTGTTTAGTCTTCATAAAATGTGGTCACATATGGGTATGATTCAGTTCTTGTGTATGTCATGAATGCCCAAGTGTTTGTAAGTATACTAATTTCTATTGATTTAAAACTAATTTTGCGTATGAACATAAGCAACATATTTTGTTGCTTTTAGCCGTCGGTGTGGTCTTTCTGGTCCTATTAACAGCTCCAGCATACAGTTTAAATGTGGAAACACACCATTTGACACTTTCAGCTAAGTTGTTGACAGTTAAAAATTGGTGTTCAAAATGTGAGTAAAACCGGAACAAAGATGATCTTCATGTGTGTTACTACTTTAAATTTTGTGGGGGAGGTGAGGAATCTGACAAACGTCCTTCTGGTCCCGGGTGAAGCAGTAAAGCCATTATTATTGGATTGCTTGTGCTGCAGTATTTTTTTCTGGAATTTTCATGAATGTGAAGTATTTCCTCCTGAGATGGACAATTTAAACAAAGGGGAAATAATTAATCCTGTTTCATTTAAAAGGCAGCTGCTGAAGGTATGATGGAAATCTTCAGCACAAAACATGGCTAACTAGGAATTATTTTCAATAATGCTGTTTTGTAGCCATCCAAAATTAAATAAGGAAAAAATCGGTTCTGGACTTGTAACACTAAGCATAATGTAATAATTGGATTTTCCGTTGTGAATAAAGTTTGAGGAAAATAACAAATTTTATGGCTTTTTAGCTAACTTTGTTTATAAATTTGTCAGAACCTAGAAAATTCAATTCTGTGGAAACATAGCTTTCCAACATGTCTATCAGGGAAGTGTTTTTTTTTTTAACTGTTTGACATTTGCATTCAGTGCTGACACCTAGACTTTTGTTACTACATACTGGTTCTCGTTCTTCACAATTCTGATTATTTTGGAAGATCGATATGTACAAGGAAAGCTGTTCAGTTTATTCATCCAGAGTGATCCTACTGTTTGAATGTCACAGCTTCTGTAGTTTTTTCAGATCAATTTCACACTCTTGCAACCCTAACTAATAATCCGTTCAGTTATGTCAGTTAAATTGCTTTTTATTACTTTGAGTAAATACCCTTAAATCTAACTGTCGTGGTTTAGTTTATAATACTGTCCTGTTGTTATCCATTCAATACCAATCCTCTTGTATTCCCTCTTGTTTAACTTATTCCAATCCTACAAGGCCCAGTCCTTGTTAATAACTCAGTCTGCTGATTCAAGAACCACACGTGTTTCTTTTTTCCTGCCTTGTCTTCAGGCTTGTGTGTCTCCATGGTTGTAAAGGAACACAAGGATGTATTTTCTTCACTTTTTTTAATGACCTCTGTGTTGCTGAGAATAAATGAATCAACTCTATATCCTCCAATGATTTTCATTGCAACTAACACTGCACTTTCTTGTCTTGTTCTACATTGATCTTTGAAAGTAGCCATTTTTGTTTTCCATAGCTTGACATGAATTACTTATTGAAGTTTTTATGCATATATTACTAAATTTTATATATACAATGCTTGAAATCCAGCAGTGTATTCAAATCTTAAACTCGAGTTTGAGGTACACCATATAAATTTAACACATCTGTTTTTCTAAATTTTGATTCAAGCTTTTACTGGATCATAATGCTGTTTCGTTCTCCTAGCAATATATCTGTTCTAGTAACACTTAAACCTTACTGTTCTTCAACTAAGTACTACTTACAATATCGTCTCTTGTTGGAAAAGATTTTGATGCTTCTTAAAACCCATTGTTTCTTTGTGACTGTGTTATTGAGATCAATGAAGGTTGATATTATTTCCATGCGAAGAATAGACCACCACAGAATCTGTTTAACAGGCCTCACGCCACTGGCATATGAAATAGATTAACTACGTTTGTGTATTGGTAAAAGTAGTAGATAAAATCTTGTGCATTACTGCATCTTTGAAAAATGGAAGGTCCATTTTTAGAGATTTTCTATTTTACATAGAGTCAAGACAGGAAGACTTTTTAATGCTTGAATAAACATGAAAATACGCAGGTGCTGCAATTTGGGTATAACATTAGTGTATGTTTGGTCTTCCAGATAATTTTGTTTCCATTCAACTTAAGCACAGTTTGTTGTGAAAGTGACACTGTTCTGTTTTCCCATTGTTTGTTGACCCTGTTACAAATATAGATGAAAATCTGACAAAGCCGCAAGAACTCTGTTTAGTTTGAAACTAACGTATGTATTGTTGAAACAGAGAGCACACCTTCTTTTCTTTTCCTTGTCGTATTAATACTTTAAGTTAACCATATTCTCTTCTATTGTGCATTCTCCTCTCATGAAACCGTTTAGCATGTATTTACGTTCACTGTAGAAATGTTTATAAAATAGGAATACTTTCAGTATTTGAGAGAATACTTGTAATAAATGGGCTGTTAATATATGTTGAATTCATGTATAATTGGTACTATGTACTATATGTATAAAAAAAAGCTCAAAATTCAAAATAAATGCTTTTGGTGTTGAAAGGTTTTTGTTCCTCCTTTAATGCATGTCATGTTAAATGTGTACTTATCGAAAGATTATTGACCTTTTGAGAGATTATTTCAGTCTATTTTAGATTATTTAATTCAGAGGAAATTGACCTCATTCATCAAGGCTGGCTAATGAAGGAAAATTGGGCCACTGATTCCTTTCCCGATCACTAGCCAAGTGTCTTGTTTAAAGTACCAGTACAATATAGGTGTGTGGAAATTAGGTAACATTTAGTCCTGGTATTCAACTGTTGGCTGTGACGGTTCAGAATAGGTACTGCAGGGTTGAGTTTATGGTAGGGGACAGCTTGATATATGCAGCTCCCAACTTCTCTGTTTCCAGCCGAGTTACTGAGGAGACACGAGATTGTGTTTGTTTGTTTGCCAAGAGAACATCAGGTCGCAGATGGCTGGTTTCCTTTCCATCATATGGCAGTAGGTTTTCCACTGCTTTAACATGATTCTGGAGGTTTGATCATGTGGCATCTAATTTGTGATATCTGATTACATGGCAGTAGTCCACAGTTTGCAAATATTATTGTAAATAATTGGATTCCCTGAGGTTGAATGCGCATGGTTTTGTACCCATTCTACGGGAACAGGAGTAGGTCATTCAGACCATCAAGTCTGTGTGAAGATTCAATTAATTTGTGATCTGTAGCTGAACTGAAGTTGTAATTTACCATATCCCTTGATATCCTTAACCAACAATTCAGACCTGGTGTCCACAGCCTCTTGATTTGAGAAATTTCTAGGTTTCTATCAGCTTTTCTGTGGAAAGCATAATTACCAATTTCATTCTCCAATAGCCCCAACTCTAGTTTTGAGATTGTTTAGATGTTCCAGATCTTTCCTTCACCAAAGGAAATCATTTCTCCATCTACAAGATTGAATCCTTTATTCATGTTAAACCCTGTGATTAATAACCGCCTCACATGCATAATCACACAACTTTGTAAGCCAAGGGAATGCAAGCCACCTTTTGCAAATGATTTTGCATATTTAACCCCATGTTCTTATGAATCTGTGCTGCATCTTCTTCAAGGCCATCATACTTTCCCAGAAGTTCGACACCCAGCACTGGATGCAGTACTCCAGATAAATCACTGCAGAATGTGAATCAGAAGGCTGCCAGCAAGGAGGCAAAAAAAACCCCAAAAACTCAATGTGTTGAAAATACTCATCTGGCAGCATCTGAGGAGTGAGAAACAAAGTTAATGTTTTCAATCAGAACAGAGAAGAATGCAACATATGTGCACAATTGTGTATCCAAGATAATGAGGTTCTGGGCAAGAATTAGTGGGAGGTCTGGTGGCAAAGTTTGTTTGAAGAAATGGATGTAATGATAGAGCATTTAGAGCTACATAATATGGTGAAGCAGAGCCAGCATAACTTTGTGAAGGGTAAATAATGCCTGACCGATCTACTAGAATTCCTTGTGGTAGTGTTAAGTAGCAGAAAAAGAGGAAGTAGAGGATGTAATATGTTTAGATTTTCAGAAGGTGTTTGATAGGTACCATATACATTAGGCTACTCAATAAGAGAAGATCCCATGGTGTTGAAGAACGCATGGCTAAATGGGCTAACTAATAGGAAGGATGAAGGGGGGCGGGCTTTTCTCAGCATGGCATCCTGTCACTGTTGAAGTGCCACAGGGATCACTGCTGGGGCCATAATTATTGCAATGTGTAAAAATGACTTGTATGAAGAAAGTCCATGTGCTATTTCCAGGTTTGTGGATATCACAAAAATAGCAGGAAGGCGTGTGGTAAGAATGACAGAGCCTCCAGAGGGATTTAGATAAGTTATGCAAGTGGACAAAAACTTCGCAATTGGATAATAATGTGAGAAAATGAGATTATGTCCTTTGGCGGGATTGAAAAGTGCTGAATATTATTTAAATGGAGAAAGATTGCAGAAAATTACAGAACAGAGACTTGGGAGACCTCATCCGTGAATCACCAAGTCGAGCATCCAAATTCAGCGGTTAATAGGGAAGGCAAGTGGAATGTCGGCCTTTATTGTAGATGGAATGATGGCATTTGACTGAGTATGGCTTCAACGAACCTCTTTACTTCCTATGATCTGCCTCTACTGCTCGTAAACAAAGCTTATCACTGTACTTTGGTACATGTGACAATAAATCAATCAATTGGGCAAAATCTTTTGTTGGCTGAAGCCATACCTAGTACAAAGGAATATGGTTGTGGTTATTGAAGATCAATCGTCTCAGTCCCACACGTTTCTTGGGGCAGCATCATAAGCCCAACCATTTCAGCTCTTTATTAATGATTGTCCCCATCATAAGGTCACGTGGGGATGTTCACTGGCTATGAAAGCTCAGCTACGTTCATGATTCTTCAGATAATGAAGCAGCCTTTGTCTGTCTGCAAGGTTGGACAGTATCCCAGATGTGGGCTGGTAATTGTCAGATAACGTTCATGCCACAGAGACAACTACCAAATTAAGGCCATATCTGACCTTGACATCATTGAATCCCTTGCAATCAACATCCTGGAGATTACCATTGAACAAGATTTGAATTGCATCAGACTTGTAAATATTATGGCTACATTGGTAGGTTGGAGACCAAGAATTCTGAAGCGAGTAGCTTGCTACCTGTCTCCCCAAAGTCTGTCCACTATCTACAAGGCATAGGGAAGGAATGTTGTGATTCACTTGAGTGGGTGCCATTCCAACAACTCTCAAGGAAGCTCAATATCATCCAGGAAAGACAGTCTGCTTGAGTGGCACCCCTCCCAGCACTTTGAACATTCATTCCCTCAGCACTGTTGCGCAGTGGCGGCAATGTGTAACATCTGCAAGTTGCACTGTGATATGGCTCTTCCAACAGCACCTTCCAAACCTCCAACCTCTTGCATATGGAAGGATAAAAGTAGCAGGTGCATTGGCACATGACCACCTCCACGATCTCCCCCAAGCTGCACATCATCCTGATTTGAAACTATATTGTTGCTCCTCCGTGGATCAAATTGCTAGACCTCCCTTCAACACTCTGGACATATCTTTACTCGAGGATTTCATCAGTTCAAGAAGGCAGCTCATCAGCTTCACAAGGAAAATTAGGGATAGTCAATTATTTTGGCTTAACCAACAATGCCCACATCTCATGAACAAATAATAAAATAATCTGTCTATAATTTTGAGTAATTATTGCTTCAAATACATTTTATGACTGAAACCTTTAAATTGTAGTACTTGTCAGTATTTTTCAAAATAATGAGGTGATCATTTAACATCCAATTATTTGCTGTTCAATTTTAAAGCTTTCACCGCTAGGTTTTATGCTATACACGTTAGACTGAGATAAATCAAGTATGCTGTAAAGACCTGCTTTTTGCAGGAATTGCTTTGGGAAACCTCGTTATGAATTCGCAAATGGTGAATATATTTTATAAGGAGAATCAATTGTCTAGGTTCCAACCATCCAAAATATTTGACTTATATACTTTATATGTGTGTGTGTGTGTATATAGTAGAAAATGTGAATCAATAACAGCAATGTTTAAATGCATATAATGTCCTGTAAGCTAAAAGGCTTAGTAAAATAAGAAATGCGTAAAATTTCTCACACTTGCCTCATTATAAGGTTCTCTAGAATGTGATGATCATAACAAGAACACACATTTTAAACACTCCAGATGCAGATCATGATCAAGCCATGCACATGTTCTAGTCCAGGGAATTGCCATAACCCTCAAAAGACGACTGGTAGTCGTTTAACCTGAGGGTCACTTAAACTCTGATAAGTTAAGAAGGAGAGTCCTTTGTGGTAACCATTGTTGGTGCAGGCCCCATGCTGTTGCCATCATTCTGCATTGGAAACCAGCAGTCTAGCTAATTTAGGTAACCAACCCCCAAGCCAAGGGTACCATATTTCATAGACATCTTCTCATTTTTAGTTTTTTTTTAACACATTCATTTCAAAGCTTTTTTTCATTCCTTGATGGTTTCTCAAAGGTTTTCTGTTTTTTGTTTCTGAAGCCAGCAAAGGACATGTGAAATTGTGTACACAATGTTTTGTGTGGATAAACAAATTTGTAAATGATGAAAACCTGAATGGCAGGACTTTGTTTTGCAGATAATTGAAATAAACCCTTAGTTACTTTTCAAAATTCTTCTACACCTATCTCATTTCGTGTACCATCTGTGACTCGTACTGAGACCCGTTTCTATTGACTGTGAACGATGTCAAGAGTCATACAGTCAGCTTCAGATTCTATCCTTAGCTGAGAATCATGCTAGATAGCTATAAAATGCTTGTGGCTTGGATTTTATCCCTCCTTTTCCATTACAGGGTCACTGAAGCCAAATAGAACAAACAATCTTGCCGAGGTAATTTAGAATTGTCACTTCCGGTATGGTGTGTATTTCTCTTGGTCATTGAGAGAACAGAATCTTAGATTTATCATCCGACACAGTTTCCAAAATTGCTGTAGCAATTCAATTTTGCATTTGTCCAATTAATCAGAGAAACTATACTAAAATTAAGTTAAGGAAAATATTATATTTCACCTTTTTTCGGGCAATACCGTTATGCTCAGATGTTTGTGTTGTAACCTGTGCATGAATGTTTAAATTATTTCAAGCTTTACTTACAGGCCAGAAAGGGGGCATTTAACCCATCCTGCCTGTGCCAGTTATGAGAAAGTAAAGTTCAGTTTGTCTACTCCATGTTTTTTGCCTATGGTACTGCAACTTTTTCCTCTGTAAGTACATGACCTATTGGAAATTACTGTTAAATCTGTTTTCTCCAGTTTTTTTTTTATTAACAGTACACTCTAGATTATAGCCATGTATTTACAAAATAATCACCTCTCCTGCGGATCTTTGCCAGTTCTCGAAAATCAGTGTCCTTTAGTTACCCTCCACCTGTTGGAAAACATTGCCATCTTTCCATCAAAAAAGCATTCATAATTTTTCTGTCTGTCATAACTCCCCTTAATTTTCCCTGCTTTAAGGAGAATAGCCTCAAGTACCTTTTAGTTTTTCCACATCACCTGCGGTCTCTTGTCCTTGAGTGGCCCAGATCTGTCAAACTGTCAAGTCATGAGCTTACTGTATTTCTATAATTCTGGCATAGCTTGCAGTTGCAGTTTTAAATGATATTTTGAAATGTAAGATGATTATTTTCTTAGCATATAATCCTATTTACTCCGCCTTGAAGTAACATTTCAAGACAGTTGAAAAGATGCAAAAAATAAATGAAAATTCGCTGGCATTAATGAAATACTGTATAATATTGAATAAGTTACTTTGAATTAGTTTATGATAAGCATAAGTTTATGTTGTGTTAATAAATCTTAATTAGAAGATTTATTCTCAGCTGGTTTTTGTTTAAATGTATTTACTTCGTCCATTCTGTAGATTAACTTTTGCAGTTTTGAATATTTAGGCGATGTTGACCTTGGCCTTTCCAAATATTTTCTCAGTTGGAGACACAAACCTGCACTGTAGGTAGTTAGATTTACTATAAATTTATCTGCTTTTGTGTTTGTACAAATGCACTTTGATTTGTTTCATCAAATGTAATTTTGACAGTTCCTGCATGTGTAACATGATTTTAGTTGCACTTTCCAAGCTGCCTTGAGTTTCGCCCCTCGACTGCAATGGAAGAAGTCTGCTGCAGTTATTCTCAATGTTTTTGCTTCATAGCTTGGGAAAAAAAGACTATTTTCACATGATCCTTCTTTATTTGCCTCTGCTGGAAGGTTTGTGATTGCCACTGTGAATAGAGTAAAGTTTGACTGCAACTTTGTCAGTTATGGAATTGATCTACCTAAGAATCAAGTTCACACTCAAAAATGGCCAATCACACTAAGTATCTAAGGGCTGTTGCTTCCATGGAGTCCTTTAGCACAAATTCTCTTCAGCAGGGGGAGAGCTCAAGTATTGTTGCATCCTGTTTGTTATAAATGCAATCTACAGGAGGAAGAAATGTAGGAAATTATGAAGCTTCTTTTGCTTCCATTATTCCATTTGCCCGTTGTTGTTTCCGTGGGTGTTCCTGTTCTGAGATGAAATAACCACAGTAGTTTTTGTTAAATCATAGAATATGTTCTATTTACTTGTAGTACAATAGTTTTATACATCATTCACTGGCTAGTATTTTCAAAACAGTAATACAGAGAAGTGTTAAAGCTGTTTAAAGTTTAGTGGCTTTTTTCTGTTGACTTAAATAGATAGACAAAAGATACTGAATAACTATAGTTTTCAAGTTACCAGTTATCGATTAAAAGGATTGGTCATGAACAATTATGGTGAGGTCCTTCTTAATATTACAAAAATTGCACAATTCTATCTTGTGCTGTAGTGTATATGAGAAAGGTGTTACTTCAGCATTGAGAGATAGAACTGCCGATGCTGGGATCAGAGACAGCGCAGTGTGGAGCTGGAGGAACACAGCAGGCCAGGACGCATCTGAGGAGCAGGAAAGCTGACGTTTCGGGTCAGGACCCTTCTTCAGAAATCTGAACCCAAAATCCCGACCCAAAACGTCAGCTTTCCTGCTCCTCAGATGCGTCCTGGCCTGCTGTGTTCCTCCAGCTCCACACTGTTGTCTCTTACTTCAGCATTGTTCTTTTGTGTGACAAGAAAAATGGATCAAAGAGCTCTCTTAGTTTGTTGCAAGTTGCAGAGAGAGATCCTATGATCTCCAATTGAAAGCATTATAGTATGAGTTAGTTTACATGAAGGGAAACTTGTCAGAGTTTGTTGCCTTTGCATTACCATGAATAACCCTGGTAGGATGAACCATTCTTGGGTATTTCCATCTACTCACTTCACCATCCTGCACTTTCTGGTGTTCATTGTTGAACAGTTATTTAGCAGTATTATAAATTTGGGCTCAGAATAAATGTTATAAACAGTTTTATTTTAAGGAAAATGCTAATACCACAAGTCACTTACTTTGTGTTGACAAAATGCTGTTTAGAAAAATTGATTTAACATTGCACTTAACCATGGTTACAGTTGAGATTATTCTAGCCAATGGGAAACAAAAGCTATTTTCAAATATTGACTGTTTTCAGTTTGCTAATACTCTTTTAAATGAATTCATATGTGGAAAGTCCAGATTTAGAATAAATTAATCTGTCCCTTGTTCTTGGTATATTTTCTTGTTATTTTCAATATAATCAGTTGTGTCTCAGTTTTACAGCAGAAATGTTGACTGAGTTACCTGAAGGAATTGTTCTTCAATCTAGATCAAACAATAGATTCCCATAAAATGTTACTGCTTCGTACATCTATGCTAATGAAGCTAGATGTTCACTTAACAATAACACCATTTTCCTCACTCTATCTATTTAATTCAAAGCTGATTTGCCAGGTTGTTAGTATGTAGGCCAAGTTTGTTCATGCATATGCAATCACTGCATTTGGGGAAACAAAGTTTAAGTGTCAGCATTTAAATACAAATTTGCAGCTCTCTTGCCTTCCATCCATTTTCTTTTATATAGTGGTGTCTCCCTGTCTTCACTGTAAAATTAGCAGCACTTACTGATCCCACTCATGTGAAGACATGGGAAAGCACTTGTGCAACGCAAATGTAAATGTAGTTCAAAGTAAGTGCTGAGATTTGAAGAACTAGGAACAAGCCACTCTGCTGGAAGCATAGGTTCATCTCATTTTTAGAATGGCCCTGTTTATGAATCTTTGACGCAAGTTTGTTCACAATTTGTAGTCATGTGCAGATATGAAGGGAGCTAATTTCCAAATCAAAAATGTTATAATTTATGTATGTTTGTTTTTTTCGAGAAGGATTGCATATTAACACTGAGCTTTTCAACCCTCTTAAAATCTGTTCCTGTGTCCAAATTAACAATTTGATAAAACACAACACTGTTCACTGTTAACAGTATTCTGTCAAGGATTCAACATCATCAAAAAGAAACTGTGAAAAGCATAAAAGCAAATACTGTAGCTTTTGCCTTGTATCCAAGAAATCTAAGATAAGTGTTTGTAGCTGGCACCTATCAGTATTTCATTGGAGCTTCACCATAAGAGTTCCTTGTTATGAGAAGGAACATTTGAAGAAATGAGGAGGCATTCATAGCACCAATCTGTGCCTATTGCCTCAATTGATTCAGGATTATATAAAATGTAGTATTATGAAAAGAGTCATGTCCTGGGCTGTTCCATTCCTCTAATTGAAGATAGATCCATCCATCACCAAGACTGAGTATCACCTTCTGTTCAAACCTTTATCTATACTTTTGTGGCATCACAGCTTTCTTACCAGCATCCAGAGGTCATCACTACACAAACTTACCCACACTGTCTACTTGTCATTCACTGCTGCTATCTACAGTTTCCAATGGCTTCTACTTGTTGCACTGAATTTGATATCCTAGTTCACCACACGGCATGAAAGACATTGTAGAAATAACGTGAGGCAAGCCCATGAAGACATTCGTAAAATTGCACGAGAATTTTGAATTCAGTGATTCAAGAAGTTAGAGATAACAGCAGTGAACATCAAGTAAATTTAGTGTCAGCTTAGATTTTTCTGCAAGGTACAATGTGTCACGATAGAGTTTGGATGCTGGTGAAGAAAGTTGAGTTGTGCAGCAGCAAAAGCATAGATAACAGTTTCATCAGGGAAAGGTACTTGGACATAGATGGTCATACCCTCAGTTAGAAGACATGGGGATTTTGACCAGTTATGTATTCTGTTTTTCCTTCTAACATCCCTCGTTGGTGACAGAGCTTTCAGAAATGCAGGTCCCTCACTGTAACTGACTCACTCTTTTTTTGCTTTATTGTTTCACTTTTTGTCTTTGAAAGTTTGCTCAGAATGTATTCTCCTCATTGCTGTTTCTTCCATCCTGTTCCATCTGTTTCTTATATAAAGTATCCTGTGACACTTAATTTCTGTTTAGGATGCTCTGCCGATACAAGTGTTTTTTGATAGATTATGAAGAATTTCTGAGTTTTTTTGTTTGAAGCAGTGGCTGTGGTACTGGATTATTAATCCAGACATTTGGAGTAATGAGCTGGATTCAGGAGTTCCAATACCATCACGACAGTTAAGGAATTTAAATTCAGCCTCTTAAATAAATTTGGAAAAGAAGTTTGTAATGTGTAACTAACAATTGTTTTTTAAAACTTTCCTGGTACATTAATGTCCTTTGGGGAAGGAAATCTGCTCTATCCCTGCCTATCTGGCTTCCATGAGACTTTAGACCAGTAGAAAAGGAGGTGGAATTTAGATGGTCTCTGCAATGGCCTAGCTAACCATTGGTTATCAAGGAGCAGACTCCCCTGCATATTTTTTTTTTTGGGAAAATTGGGAATGGGCAATAAACACTGCATTGTCAGTGATGTGCGCATCCCATGAATGAATACATTTTTTTAGAAAAGTAAAATGAAGATTAGGAGAGAGTTGACACTTTTAGTTGTAATTCATGGCAACGGTTTACTTTCTTGAGAATTGTACACTGTCCCGTATGTTGCAATGCTTATCATTTCTTTCCTCTCATTTATCACGCATTTCTGTGTATTTAGATGTCGTGCTGAATTAGTTGTCTCTCCTTTGAAAAGAATTACCGAAGTTAATCCTATAAACTGATGTTAAGCATACTTAGGATTTTTATCCTTGAAGCTGCAGTAGGCAGTTAAATCTCAAACGTTAACAGAAATGTTTCAAATAATCAAAAGGACTTTTGAGACTTCCTATAAAATTGTTTCAAATTCCATTATATGACAGAAAGCTTTCAGTCTGCCTGAATTGATATGACCCAGATATTTTTCAACTGATGTCTTGTAGTTAATTAAAATACATTGAGTCTATCCTAAATACAACTACAATTTTGGCAGTGACAGTAGGCTATTTATAAAAATCGCATTTAATGAACAAAACATGGTTTAGTTTCAATATGATATGAATAGAAGTAATTGCTTTACAAAATCATGAAAAAATGACCGTGCTTGTACATATATTGTGGTGTAGTCAATTTGTTTTTGTAAACTGCACCTCCTATCCAATGAATAGCTGTAAACACATGTTGACAGATTTAACTGCAGACCACAAAGGAACCTCCTAATATTTATGACGCTGATTTCAGAAAGTATTGGGAAACATCACATTGTCTGTGTTTAATTCATATATTTTCTGAAATCTGATCTAACCTTCATAATTTTCCCATCCATGTTGTCTGTTTTAGTAGCTGTGCTTTGAATAGAGAATACTTTTAGTTCTGTGTAAAAGTTGATTTGTCACGTTTATGTGATTGTGGTTTGTATTTCTAACATGAAGTTACTGAAATACATAAAATATTCATGGAAATTCTTCACTTCATGAACAATGCCCTTTTGTCTTGGAAGCTACTATTTTGTAACGACACAAACTATATAACTTCACATAGCATTTGAGCTACTTTAAAAATGGCAGGACTGTTTTAAATAAGTACTGTTGTCGCACAATCCATATTTCCAGATTCAGAAGCAATACATTGGTTATATTTATCTCTTTTTATATAGTACAAAGCAATGAAAGCAAATAATGCATAAATTGTCAATTAACTTAACATAATTTAAATAGTGTAAATAGATGAATTACATATTGTGATGGATCACACAATGGATTATACAGTATAATGGATTACACAGTATAATGGATTACAAGTACAAATACAGGAAAATAAGGTCCTTGGGGTACATGCTTTTTATATCATACAATAAAGGGAATTATTTATCTGGTTTTGTATTGTACATTTATTCAATTTTCATTTCCTTCATAGTCTAAATTGTTTCTTGCCCTCCCCCTGCATGTTGTTTCTCTGTCTCTTCAGCTGACTGTGGCAACAGTTGTGCCATCTTCATTTTTCCCCTCTTCAGCTGTCGCTACTTGATTGAACTTACCTAGCTCTTTAACACTTTCCAGCAGAGATTTAAATGTTTCCTTCAGACCTTTCTCCATTAACCAACCCTCACTTTCACATTCAGGATCTTCAGGATTTGCAATGCTCTCCAGAGCTGTGTGCAAATATTGGATCCCAACCATCGCTGCCACCTAAAACAGAGGTAGAGAATGTACCATCAGTTAATCAAATCAGTGGTAGTCAGAAACAGGAAGGCATTGTCCAAGTATAAACTGGTTTAAAAGGGCTCTTAACATGCAGTGGTAATGTCCCTATCTCTCAGCCAGAAGGCCTGTATTCAAGTCTCACCAGCTCCAAAGGTGCATCATAACATGTCTGAAAAGGTTGATTAAACCAGTTTATAGATAGGAAGTACAGTGCCTGTGAACCTTGTAAATTAAAACTGTTGCCCATGGAAAGAAACTTTTGCATCTGAAAACAAATCATTCACATTGTCACCTCATTTGTCTGACTGATAACATGAGATTATCCTCCTTGGGTAAGACCTGCACTGAGACTTATTTGGCTCTGAATGACATTTGTTCATGGATGAATTGAATCCGTACTCCGATACCTGAGTCGGGAATGCCCTTGTAATTTTGGGCATTGTTGATGTGTCAGCAGACAGCCTGGCAAGGTAGATCTGTCACAGGGATTGAATTAGAATTTTCACTTGGCTCCGGATAATCCTGCAAGCCTGTGCTCCAGCAAGTAGTTCTGGCTTCACACACAGTGGCAAGCATAAAAATACTTTTTGATGGCATCCTGCATGTTTGAAATTAAATGGACATCTGAGCCCATTTAGGGTCCATAAAACTTTGATTCTCAATAATATTTTCCCATGTTCTCTGGATTTAGCTGAAAGGGGTGTGTGAAGAGCATGCATTCCATATTATGTTAAAAAATGTTACAATAATGAGTTGGTCAGTAAATTGGTTGCCTGACTGCAATTTCAGGAGGAAGTCAGTTCATCTTGTCCCAATAAAATAAAACAGAAAATATTAAAAAATGATCCTGAAGATCCAATTCAAGAGCGAACTATATGGTAAATGGAAAAACCCTGGGCAAAACTGATGCACAGTGTTCAGGTCCGTTGTACCCTGAAGTTGGCAACGCACGTCAATAGAGTGGTCAAGGACGCATACGGCATGCTTTCATTCATCGGACGGGGTATTGAGTACAAGAGTTGGCAGGTCATGTTACAGTTGTATAGGACTTTGGTTTGACCACATTTGGAATACTGCGTACGGTTCTGGTTGCCACATTGCCAAAAGGACGTGGATGCTTTGGAGAGGGTGCAGAGGAGGTTCACTAGGATGTTGCCTGGTATGGAGGGCACTAGCTATGAAGAGAGGTTGAGTAGATTAGGATTATTTACATTAGAAAGACCTGAGGTTGAGGGGGGACCTGATTTGAAGTCTACAAAATCATGAGAGGTATAGACAGGGTAGATAGCAAGAAGCTTTTTCCCCAGAGTGGGGGGACTCAATTACTAGGGGTCACGATTTCAAGGTGACAGGGGAAAATTTTAAGGGAGATGTGCATGGAAAGTTCTTTACGCAGAGAGTGGTGGGTGCCTGGAACGCGTTGCCAGCGGAGGTGGTACAGGCAGGCACGATAGCATCATTTAAGCTGTATCTAGACAGATACGTGAGTGGGTAGGGAGCAGAGAGATACAGATCCTTGGAAAATAGGCAACAGGTTTAGATAGAGGATCTGGATCGGCGCAGGCTTGGAGGACCGAAGGGCCTGTTCCTGTGCCATAATATTCTTTGTTCTTTGTCCCATTTCTGTTTCTGCCTGAACCTGCTAACGGATTTACGTATTTGTTAGAATCGCTGCCAACCAAACAAGAGGACTTACTTTTAATTAACCAATTTTCTGTCTATGCTATTGACTGCTGACTTATGGGTCTTAAGTCATTCATGGCATTCCAAGTCTGACCTTTATGTAGTTGATTTAACTGATCTATTAAAATAACATTCTCGACTGCTGACTTACACAGCATATCAAGGATCTTCAGACTCTGTGTGTTATAAAAAATTCAAAAGGTCAACTTTCCTGACTTTTGCAATTATGTCACAATATGACTTTGCTGTCCTGCCTTGAACAAGCCTCCAAACGGCCAGAGTGCAAACCAGAATAAGGCAACAGTGGTGTTAGACCAGTATTGAATTTAGGTTGCTTTGGTGCTAATCTCTTTGGACCCAGAAGGTATTAACTGTTTCTATTGACCTTGATTTATAATGTCCAAATGTACAGAAGGAATAGACCTTTAGCCCTTGTGTCTACCCTACCATTTTAATAAAATCATGGCTGATAGTATTGTGACCTCAAATCAACATAGCCACTTCTTCTCCTCCTCCTTGTTGACCAATAATCTATCCACCTCTGCCTTAAAATTATTCAAAGAGTGTGCTATCTTTCCAGGAAGAGAATTTCAAAAGTACTGTCCTCCTGAGAGGCAAAAAAAGCCTCATCTCTCTTTTAAATGGATGACCCCTTTTTAACAGTGACCCCAGTTCTAGGTTCTGACAAAACGCATCCTCTCCTTCTATCCTATCACTACCCTTCAGGATCTTATGTTTCAATTTCAACCTTGCGTTATAAGACATTACCTGAATTTCCTGTTATAATGCATGGCAACACAACTGTGTTTTTCAAATTCTAAATTGAATATTTGATGCACCATGGTCTTTTCAAGGAGAAATGTTGAAACTCTAAATTGTAGAAAATCTGTTTTAGCAACTCATTATTTCACCACATGAACATTTATTTAAGGGAGCTTTTTACAACTGAAATGTAGGATTTATTGCCCGGTGTCTTGATGGGTAAATATGTGTTATAATTTCTATTTTCAAGGAGGAGAACAAGATGGTTCTTACAGCTAACGGGATCAAAGGGTAAAGGGAGAAAACAAACACAGCAGGTCATCGGAAAATAGTACCACAAAAACAAACCTGGAGATGCTGGAAATCTTGAAGAAAAACTGAAAATGCTGGACCTGCTCAGCAGGTCAGACAGCATCAGTGGAGAGAAAATCAGTTATTGTTTCAAGTCGATGGCCTTACATCAGAATGATGTCTGAATTGTTTTCCACGTGAAACTTTAACTCTGCTTCTTTCTCCATTGATGTCTTCAGACCTAATGAACTTTTTTAAATATTTTCAGTTTTATTTTTATTGGAAACATCTACACTGCTCGTTTTTGAGAAATAGTACCATGATGTTTTTTCCATCCATTTGAGTGAATGGACACAAACTTTACTACCTTCTTTGAAAGTCAGCATCTCTGAGAGTGCAGCATTTCTTGGTACTGCATGGGAATATCAACCTATATTTAATGATCATCAATGCATAGTGTCATTTGATTGCATTACATTCCAACTTGGATGAGATGGATGTCATTGGCTAGGTGGCCATGATGAGTATCTTTGACACCAAACTTAAGGATCCTAAGTCAAGTCTTTATAATACATGGTTTAATCCTGCAATTTTCTTGGTAGTAGGACTTTGATATATGTCTGCTTTTGAGTTTCTCTGAATATCATGGCATAAGTTTGTGGAGTGGAAAGGTAGGTAAGTTATTTTTAAGCTGGAGTGATGTTTTAATTGAAGGAAATAATCTGGATCTCAGGCAATACACAGGGTGTGCAGTATGAGACACATTCACTACTTGCCATTGTGATATCAATTCATTTTGATAAATTGTCTGATAATCAAGCTTCTCACGTTTTGAAGAAGGTCAAATGACCCATCAAATAAGCTTCACCAAAGTTTATGCATAATTATCCTATCATCGTCTTCCCTTCGCTTTGCCAGTGATTTCCCTCTCCCTTTCTCCTTGTTCCCTGTATTCATTCCAAGAAATGCTGTTTTTCTTCTGGATGGAGTGCTGGTCAATTGAGTAACAGCTGGGCTACTTGGACCCATGTTGTTTGGAGCTTAGAAGAAAGAGATTCAATCTTATTGAAACATGTCGGATTCTGAGTGGGTTTGACAAAGCATATGCTGTGCAGTGTAGAACTGGATGACACAGTTTAAAAATAAGAAATCTCTAACTTAAGATGGAGTTTTTATTCTTCTATGCTATCATTATTAAGGCCAGCATTTCTTGCTCATCCCTAATGTTTCAGAAGGCAATTAAATGGCAATCACATTGCTGTAGGCCTGGAGTCAATTACAGACCAGACCGTGTAAAGATAACATTTTTTTTTCCCTAAAGGCAATCAATGAACTATAAACTTTTACGACAATTAATTCTAGTTGTCTTGGTTACCATTACAGAGACTAGTTTTATTTTCTGTAGTTATTATTTGAAGTTAAATACTAGGATTTAAATGCTCAGCCCCACAGCATTAGCCTGGAGCTCTGGATTGTTAGTCTAATGCCATTATTATTGCACCAACATCTGATGACCCTCTGAAAGAAGAGGGTCATCAATCTGTGGATTTCTGATCTTCAGAGAGCAGTGAATTAGCTATTTAAAATGTTCAAGATCAGCTAGATTAGATGCACTTTTGACCTAGAATGGGCTAAAGGGTTATGGAAAAGCAGGTAAAACACAGTTAAGACTTCTATCAGATCAGCTGTGATTATGGCTGAATGATGGAGCAAGCTTGAGGGTCCATGTGACATAATCCTGCTCCTATTTCCTGGGTTGTTTTCCCCACCAGCCACCCTCCAACACATACATTCTGACACGTGTTTGGGTCTGAGTTTGTAACAGTGGATTCACATTCAGAAGTAGTACTAGTATGGACTGCACCCTGAATCCTTAAAGGGTGAATAAAAACAGGCTATTGTGAAGGAAAAGCTCACATTTACAGTTAACAAGCATGGGGCTGGATGAACACAGCAGGTCAAGCAGCATCATAGGAGCAGGAAAACTTGACGTTTCGGGCCTAAACCCTTCATCAGAAAACTCTTCTGAAAAAGGGTTTTCTGATGAAGGGTTTAGGCCCGAAACGTCAAGTTTTCCTGCTCCTATGATGCTGCTTGACCTGCTGTGTTCATCCAGCCCCATGCTTGTTATCTCGGATTCTCCAGCATCTGCAGTACCTTTTTATCTCTCACATTTACAGTTCACCTTTTACAACTTGAGGTATCCAAACAATTGAGAAGATCTTCATTGCCTGTATTCACTGTTTGTTTTTGTAAGGAAAACATGGCAGTAATTTGTGCAAAGCAAGTGCCCACAAACAATTGTGAATTAAACACCAGATACTCTGCTTCAATTATACTTGTTGAGGAATAGATATTGGCTAGGAAAGCTTCCACCTGTCCTTTGAATTGTGGCATTGTCAAAGAATCTTTTCTGTCCTTCTGGTAAGGTACACTTGATTTAATATGGCCTCTGAGAAATGGTCCCTCTTACAGTGTAGCACTTCTTCAGTACAGCACTGAAATGTCAAGCTAGGTTCTACGTTCAAGGCCATGAGGTAGAACTTGAGTCCATGATTTTCTGATTCTGAGCTAAGATTCCTTCCAATCAAGGCAAGCTGGTACCACTGTAAGATTATAAAAGCTTGTATATTTTTAAGCCAATTGAAATGTTCTATCATCAACCAATAACTGTAATCCAAGAATACTGTCAAGATTTATTTTCATACTACATCTCAGCCCTGCTCGTGTTGATGAAAGGGAGGATAAAACCCACCTTATCTTGACTATGCTATCTTTTATAAACATTCTCCTGTATCTGTTGTTTTCAAATACTACAAAATATGTTTGAAACTTTTTCATAATCTGTCAAATGAGGTCACTGTCCAAAACTAATGACAAAGAAAATCAAGTGGATTTTCTGAAGATCCTTTTTTACTTCATTCTTGGGAAATGGGCATTGATAACTTGGCAAACACTTATTTCCCATCCCTAGTTGCCCTTGCACACAACTGAGTGGCTTTCCAGGCAATTGAAAGTTAACCTCATTTCTGTGTGTCTGGAGTCAGATGTAAATCAAGCCAGGTAAGGGCAGCAAGTTCTTTCCCTAAAAAGCATTAATGAACTTTGTGTTTTAATGACCATCATTTCATGGTCATTATTGCATTTTTTATTCCAGACCTATTCATTGGATTCAAATTCCACCATCTGCTGTGTGGGATTTGAACCCAAGACCCCAAAACATTATTTAGGCCTCTAGATATTTACTAGTCTAGTTATAATGCCACTAGACCATTGCCTGCCCTTCACATACAGGACATTTAAAAGCTTGAGGTGGATTTAGAACTCACTGTAGCTAAAGGATTTTGCACCAGTAATCAAATAAATAGTTTGTAATTCAACTCGTCCTTTATCATGCAGACAGGTGAGACAAAAATACTACATCTACTTTCGAGCCAATTTCGCTCATCAACACTACTTAAACTTCTGTTTGCTAAACTTCATACATATGAGCCATTAATGAAATAAACTGACTTTAATCCAACAAAACTATCAACAATTCATCAGCATAACCGTAGGGAAAAAAACAAGAGATATCGATGTGTGGAGCTGGAGGAACACAGCTAGCCAGGCAGCATCAGAGGAGCAGGAAAGCTGATGTGTTGGGTCGAGACCCTTCTTCAGAAATCTGAATCTGAAATCCCGACCCGAAACATCAGCTTTCCTGCTCCTCTGATGATGCCTGGCCTGCTGTGTTCCTCCAGCTCCACACTGTGTTATCTCTGGCTCCAGCATTGGCAATTCTTACTATCTCTCATGGGGAAAAAAAATCAAATCCCGCACAAGCAATCCTCAAAGTGTGAATCTGGACCTGTTTGATGTAAACATAATACAGGTAGCACCTGTGCAGGGAGGAAACTGAAACATTTTCTCTACAGATACTGCCTGGTTTGCAAAGAATTTTCAGCATTTTTGATTTCTAGCAGTTCTTTTGCGTGACTTATTGTTGTAGTTTGGATAATATAATCCAGTCCTTATTAATCTTGCAGATAGTTTCTAATTTTGTCATGAATAGGGAATTAGTTAGCTCAGTTGGCTGGAAAACTGATCTGTAGTTCACAATAATGATTGGCTGTGGACAGTTGCTATTTTGTTTTTGGTTGAGGTTGATTTGTGATCTGCCGTCGAGTGGAAAGCAATGGCCAACCACTGCTGGCAAAAGCAGTTAAGGAAAGTGGCTTAAGAAGTAGTATTGTCAACCAGTGAACAAAGGACCTGTCCCTGCAGGAGCTTCATTATCAATTGGTGCTATTCTCCAATCTTTTCTATCTCCTTGCACACTGGTTTTTATTCAAATTATCATCTCATGTCCTCTTGATTGCTTGGAAGTGGGGTGGAAGCTTATTCAATGTATTCCAGATTGGAAAAAATGTTCTTACATCACATTTGTTACACTTGTAACGCAACTTAAATCTACGGCCTCTTGCTCTCAATGCTTTTGAGTGGGAACAGTTTCTTTTTCTTGTCTATCCAGACTTTGCATGATTTTGAAAACTTCTATCAGATCTTCTCTTGGTTGCCTTTCTTCCAAGGAGAACAGCCACAACCTTTCCATTCTGTCCCTCTAATTGAAATTTCTGAACCCTGGAACCATTTTGTGAATCTTTTCTGCACCCACAACTCTATGTGAAACTCCAAGGTCTAACAAGGATCTTGTATAACTTCAGCATTGCCTCCTTGCTCTTGTATTTTCTGTTAATAAAGCACAGAATCTTGCATGCTATAACTGTTCTCTCTAACAGAATCTAAGAGGTCTACTGTACAGAAAAGGCCCTTTCGTCCCTTGCATCTGTGCCAGTCAAAAGCAAGGCCCTAACTCTCATCACTTTGAATTTGCAAAGTTTTGCATGTTAGTTCAAACTGCATCAGAATTTTAGGCTGCCTGTGTACACTCTTAGAACAAAGGCGTTTTTTTCTCTTCCATGTTTAGAATGTGAGCTCATCTGAAAAACAGCGCAACTTTCTCCAGTTTCCTCTTGACTAGAAGGACTTGTCAGTGTATTATAGCAAGGATCAGAGTTTGCTGGTTTGTTTGATGGAAAGTGAGAATCTAGAACATTGAGACAGTTGCCCTCCTATTGATTCTTCTACCTTTTCAGAAGATGATCGAGGACTATGGTCCTGCCTACTCAATCTAGCAATCAGCAAGCAGTGCCCTTGTGAGAATTTTCCAACAGAAATACCACTCAAGAAGTACAATCATTTCCTAGATTGATAGATTAGTGAGGCTATCATTATTAGAGATTTGCAATAGGTGAGCTACTGCATGGACACCTCAACAGCTAAGTTTTAAAAAGTCAGTGACCGTTTTCTACAAGACTCAATAGCATTCTAGGGTTTTAGTCTTTTTAATCATCAGTCCTCTTACCTCTAATAACCAAAGGAATAAGACTAGCCCTCCCATGGACTGCATCATGTTAGTGTAATAGTTGAGGAGAGCCTCCTTGCACCCCCGAATCCACAGGTTGAGCTCCTCGCTCTGGAACTCGTAGCTGTAATGGGCGGAATTGTTGGTGATCTGCTGCTGGATACAGGGTCGAGGGGAGGCCGGATTACAGCAACTAAACGGGACCCCATCCGTCAGGTACTTCCCATCGATATTGCTCTTAACGCGGCTGTAGGGAGGAGAGATTTGGGACATATAAGGCTCACAACTCCAACAAGTGCAGAAAGGCAGCAGTGGATGTAATTGATAGCGCACTGTGCTGCTCTTAGTGCAAACTGAAAAACACGGACAACACTGCATGTGTTTGGACTAAGTGTGAGACATGTCTTACCTGCACTTTTCCATCTCACTGACTTATTAGGTGTAGCAGGAGGCCACTCTCCCATTGTGCCTGCACCTCCAGTATTAACTGGTACCAATCGCCTCCCTTCTCCCCATCTCCCGGCCACCATCCCTATCATGAACCAGTCCAAAGTCCTCTTGAATGCCTCACTCAAGCCTCATTTGAACCCCTCTCCTCCATTGGTTGAGGGATTTAATTTCAAACTGTAACTGCTGCCTGAGTGAAAATGCTTTTTCATCACTTCACCCTTGTTTCATTTACATATCACTTTATATCAATGCCTGCATCTCCTCTTTCTTTTACAAGTGGGAATAGCTCCTCCCTCTATTCTATCCAGCCTGCTCATAATTTTGCAAGTCTCAATCAAATCTCCTCTCAGCCTCTTCCTTTTACGGAGAGCAGTGCTAACTTATTCAATGTACGTTCCTAGCTGAAGTTTCTCATTTCTAGAATCTCTTGTCCCTTCCCCTTTCTCCGCTACATTCATATTTTTGCTATAAATGTGGTACCAGAACTCTCCACAACACTCCAGCTGAGGTTGAACAAGTGTTTTATACAAGTTCAATATCGCCTCCCTGCTCTTGTACTCAGTGCCCCTATTACCAAAGCCCAACACACTGTACATATTATTGACTGCTCTCTTACCCCTGCCCAGCCCCTTCAATGATTTGTGCACATATATTTCTCATTGTACTCACTCTTTCACCTCCTTGGAGCTGAAGTCCAGGTATCTGTTGCTGATCCACTGGATTTCAAACCAGTCTCTGAAGCCGTTGTTGCCACAGCAGTGGAACTCGATCTGAAGCTGGTCGATAGTTTTCTTCATGAAGCACCGTCCTGGAGTGTCGGTGTCTCTGTAATATTTCATGCTATTCTTCAGCCCCTTGGCCAGAGTATCCTCAAGATAGATCTTCATCAGAAAGCACAGCACCACAGAGAGGAAGGTCAGGCAAGCGAAAAACAAGCAGGCGGCAAGGTAGAACTTGAGGAAAGCTTTCCACTTGGCATATTTTGCTGGGTCGAGGGCATCATAGCAAAACTTGCCACCAAAGCAGTTGATTGTGCAGGCCAGCACTCCCACCAAGATCAGAGAGTTGGGGACTAAGTGGCTCTCTGTATTGTTCATCACCTCGCTTCGTTTTTTCAGCTCAATCTTAAGGAACAAGCCCATTCCAAACACAACTATGCCTGCCAAGACACAAAACCAGTTCAGGAGCCACAGCCCCTGAGCCAACTTGACACGCTTCTGCACGGTGAACTTGACTTTGAGAATGGCCATTTCCTACTGCTGAAGTCCAGGGAGTGGGACTTAAGCTTGGTTTGGGGGAAATCAGTGAGCTTTGGGCATGGGTGCGGAAAGGGCAGGAGACAGACCCCTTGAGATCAATTCAACCTTGTGTCCCTCCATTTGGCTACTTTCAAAAGCAAAATCTCCAATGATACGAGAATGGTGTGGGCACGATGAGCTGTCCAAGCTACCGAGCCAGAGCCGGGAGACAGAGTCCGCCTCCAGCGCTAACCTTGGTGCACCTTTCCCCAGCACTGGAGAGAGCTTTTCCAGAACGCCCTCGAGAAAATCTGACACTGCAAGACGTCACCTTTAAACCAGTAATAGGTTTTATTGTTAATCATTTAGAGAAAGCTCTGGCCCACTTGAGCGATTGAAATTAATCCGCCCTTAATTTCACCCGGTTGCCCTCACGTTGTCAGCGACTGTATCTTCACCTAGCTGCTTTCTTGTATTTGAAACGTCCAGGGAGAGCTTTTTTTTTAAACTGAATATTCTTTGAAACAACTTCATGGATTGTTTATGTCGAATTAAGATCGTTTTGGTACGTGCACCAGGTTTCCTCGACTAAAATGTAACGAAAGCCAAAAAAACGTTTCAACTTAATAGGCTCAGTAAGCTTAAATATAGGTCAATACCCTGGAAAGAACACTGAGCTCAAATAAAAATAGACCTACACTAACCGTGTGTTTTTAAAGCTGCGCTCCGGATAAAATTCTGGAGGAGACGTTATAATTAAAGGCTTGTTATATTGGGCTAAAGATTCGACAGGTATTCATTTCTCAGTGCTATTTTCAGTTTCGAATCGTCGCTCAAAGACTGCGATGCACAACACTTGTGTTTAATGAGTTCTTCGAAGCTGGCAAACTGTCGCAAGGCGCAGTGAAACATTATCTCACAGGAGTTGACAGGGCAAGGAATGCTTAATATTCATCTAGAGGCATCTCTTGCTTCCCCTCCGTATAGTGTCACAAACGATCTCTCTCTAATAATTCATTTATCTCTATCCAAGTTAATTCCAAAGAATATATATCTTGGGTTGAGTAGATTTAAGAAATCTTGAGAATGCAGAATTCTTTATAGGCGGACAATTAGAAGACTTCCGTATCTTGTACATCGATTCCACACCCACCTCCCCCCACCCCCCCCACCTTCCGCAATCAACTGTGTCAACATAGACCGGTAGAATATTTGGGCACTGCATTAAGAAAAATACAATAAGATATTGAACTCCCATTAGTGGAAACCCCCATCCCACTGGAATACCGGCTATTGGCCTTGCATTAATCTGCCACTGATCTTGGTCCTAGGTGATAAATATCACCAGATTTGAAGCACAAGTATAACTTTACTTCACCCAACAAAATTTACGGACATACTTCATCAGCAGCGTTTTATTATCCAAGTCAAGCTGATGAATGCAAATGGTGAATTGGCTCTTGGTATCAGTGTAATGAACACAATGAAACTGGCGCCGAAACTGAGAAAGAGTGACATCAGATGACAGTTGTGGTTTGTGTCAGAACCAACAATTTAAGAATGAATAAGTTTTACAAGATTAGTTCCATGAGTTAGGAAACACTGTAAGAACTAAATCCTCAAAGGAGTAAACTCAGATTTTGCTGGTACCATACACTAGACTCTACTGAATGAGCTGAGGAAGCATGGTATGATTTTGGCCACAGACATGGTATGGGACCAATGGGTTCAAATTCTTAGATTCCAGGGCCAGCAAAGACTTGTGTGCCAGAGCTAGTCATGACTCGACCGACTCTGTTCTGAGGGTCACCAGACCCCAAATTTTAACTTTGTTTCTCTTCACAGATGTTACTAGACCTGCTAAGCTTTCCTGGCAATTTCTGTTTCTGATTTACAGCATCTGCAGTTCTTTTATTTTGTTTTAAAACAACTCAAGCATGCTGTTTCAGTCCAGATAAAACACTGGCATCTACTCAATAATCTGGAAAATTAACCCAGGTATATGCCATCCACAATAGGTGAGACAAATCATATCCAACAAATTACCTCCCCCCTCAGTCTCCTTTCAAGCAGCAGCACAGTGATAGCAGGTGTCTTTGACATTGTTATCCAGTGGCAATTGTCCAGCAATGACTTGTTTCATCAATGCTCATTTGGCATTCCACCAGGACCACTCAACTCCTAATCTCATTACTGCACTGATCCAAGCACAGACAAATGAGCTAAATTCCAAATGTGAAGTGACAGAATTTCACTCTGTGTGGTATCAAGAAACATTAGAAAAAATGAAGACAATGGGAAACAAGGGTAAACTCGCTACTGGTTGGAGTTATAGCCATCAAAATGGAAAGGTTATGGTTCTGGGGGTCCAGTTTTTTTCAACCTTAAGATATACCTTCAAGAATTTCTCAGAGGAGTGTCTAGCAGAGTTTCCTAGACCAAACCAAAGCTGCTTCATAAATAACCTTTCCTCCATTATAAAGTCAGGAGTAGAGATGTTTTCTGATGATTGCACAGTATTGAGTACAACTTGTGACTGTTCAGATACTGAAATGGTTTAAACACATATGTGGTAAGGTCCGGACGACATTTAGATTTGGGTTGAGAAGTGCCAAGTGAAATTTGTATCCACAGTGCCAGGCAATGACTATCTCCAACAAGACAGAATCTAACCATTGCCCCTTTTATATTCAATGGCATTGCCATCAAAGAATCCATCATAATCAACACCTGAGGGTTATCACTGACCAGAAACTGAACTACATAAACATACTGCAATACAGTAACTCAAAGGTTTGGGATTCTATGGTGAACAACTCATTTCCTTGCTCTACAAAACTTCTCCAGCATCTACAAGACACAAGAGAGTGATGGAATACTTTCCACTTACCTGGATGAATACAGCTCCAACAAAAAGGTTGACACCATCTAAGACAATGCAGCCCGATTAGCCAGTATCCCATCCACTACCTTAAATGTTTACTCCCTCCACCATCAGTACACAACAATAGCTGTGTGTATTTCCTAGTGTGGATTGTGAAACTCACAAAAGTTCACTTGACGTGTCTTTTGTGTGTGTGTGTGTGTGTGTGGGGGGGGGGGGTGCAGGTTTCTCAGGGAGGCTGAGTTGCTGTGACATGAACTCTCCTCATCTCGCCATATTGATGTTGTGTCACTCTTAGTACATGCATGAAACTCAAAGCTCATTAGTTCTAAATCATTATCGCTCCATCTGCTCTTCTGCTTACTTAAGTACATTTTGCCCCAGCATCATCTTTTCTGTACAATTGCTTCATGCCACAAACACAAAGTATTTCAACTTCTGTTTGTTGTCCACTAATAACAATCCATCTGTGTTGTCAACTCCCAACTGTTAATACCAATTCATTTGTGTGTTTGTCAGTACATTTTTTACATGCTGTTAGATGATCATGAGTACAGGTTTGGGAAGTGCTTTGAAAGAACTCTTGGTGAGTTACTGCAATTCATTGTTTGAATGGACACACTACCGTTGTTTTCTGCTAGTAGTGGAGGAAATGAATATTTAAGGCAGGTGTTGATTAAGCAGAATGCTTCACTTTACCCTCATCCAAGCAAGTGACAATATAGCATCAAACTGGTTAACGGTGAACCCCCCATTGTAGGGGATCTGGCGATGATAATGCAATTAAACACTGTGGTGAACTGCTGCATTGTGTGAATAAAAATGGTTGGTCGAAGATTCTTTGACCTTCATTGGTCCAGTTTCTCTTTAATTTTTCTCCAGGGAGTGAGGTTAAATTGGTTATGAGACTTTCAAGAGACCATGAAACAGAAAAAAATTCAACCTGGCTTTTTTGTCTCCACAGACACTCTCTGGCATATTATTATTTATGCAACACTGCAGTATATATCTTTGGCCAAAATTTATAGCTAGCATTGAGTATACCCAGCAGCAGATCCCTGAGCCTGAAGGGCTTGCAGTTCCAGAGCATCAACAGTTCCATCAGATTCAGACACTACAGAAGCAGGTTGGTCTAGTGTCCCAACAAAGCTTTGAGGGACCCCTGGGCTGGTGCCTCCAATCAACTGGTAGCCTTTTCAGTTGGTATATAGGGTCTCTACCTGGCAGGCAGATCCCAGTGATGCTTCTACTTGAATCTTCATTACATTAAATCAACTGCTCACCTCTGGGGAATTGGCAGCCAATTTGATTTAAAATGGAAGACCCAGATTCCTCACGGAGGAGAAATATTTTTTTCAACATTTCCCCTGTGATGAACAGCCAGAATCTTTTATGTTTCATTAAAATTGCTCTCTTATTTCTAAATGTCAATGATCACAAGCCCATCTTACTCACTTTCCCTCATAAAAACAACCTATTCAGCCAAGTGATCATTTCTCTGAACTGTCTCAATCAATACTCAAATTGTTGAGTTACCACTCAACAGCAGACCAAAACTCTCATCAGTACTCAAATAATTAGTTCCAGCAACATTTTGTTCTTCGCTTCCCAACCAAGATTTGACTATCCCTACAAAATCTTTGCAGTCAATATTAATATTGATTGATTGATTTATTGTCATGTGTACTGGAGTACAGTGAAAAGCTTTGTTTCTGAGTGGTACAGGCAGACCATTTGTAGAAAACTTAGAGGCATACAAGTAACATTGTACAGGGTGTGCACGAGGCGAGATCAATGTTAGCAAGATCAGCATTTTTTGAGGCTACAGAGTCCATTTATCAGTCTATTAACTCCTGGGAAGAAGCTGTTCCTGAATTTGCTGGTTCATGTATTCAAGCTTATGTATCTTTTGCCTGATGGAAGGGGTTGTAGGAGATCATTACTGGAGTGGGATGCGTCTTCGATGATGTTGGCAGCCTTTCCGCAGCAATGAGTTGTGTAACTTGAGTCCATGGATGGATGGCTGACTTCCTTGACGGTCTGGGCTGTGCACACACCCTCTGTAGTTTCTTATGATCCTGGGCAGAGCAGTTGCCATACCCGGCTGTCATGCACCCCGACGGTATGCTTTCAATGGTGCATCTGTAGAGGTTAGTGAGGCTCCCTCCAGACATGCCAAATTTCCTGAGGTGCCTGAGGAAGAAGAGGCATTGTTGTGCCTTCTTGACCATTGCATCTATGTAGGAAGTCCAGGACAGGTCGTCCATTATCGTCACTCCGAGGAACCTGACGTTCTCCATCTCAGTTCTGTTGATGTAGGTGGGGGCATGTTCTCCTTCTTTCTTTCTGAAGTCAATGATCAGTTCTTTAGTTTTGCTGACATTGAGAGAGAGGTTGTTCTCATTGCACCACGTCACCATGCACTGTATCTCCCTTCTGTATTTTGACTTATCGTTGTTAGATATCAATCCTATTATGGTGGTGTCGTCAGTGAACTTGTAGATGGGGTTCATTTGGAATTTGGCAACACAGTCGTGAATTTACATGGAGTACAGTAGGGGGCTGAGGATGCATCCTTGGCGAGTTCCAGTGTTAAGTGTTGCTGTGGAGGAGGTGCAATTACCTATCTTCACTGACTGCAGCCTGTGGGTCAAAAGGCTGAGGAACCAGTTGCTTAATGCAGAGCCGAAACCAAAGTCTTGCAGTTTTGAGATAAAACGTTGTGGAGCTGGATGAACACAGCAGGCTGAGCAGCATCAGAGGAGCGGGAAAGCTGACATTTCGAGTCGAGACCCTTCTCCAGAAATAGTCATATCTCGACCCGAAACGTCAGCTTTCCTGCTCGGCCTGCTGTGTTTATCCAGCTCCACAACATTTTATCTCAGATTCTCCAGCATCGGCAGTTCCTACTGTCTCTTGCAGTTTTGAGATCAGTCTGGAGGGGATAATAGTGTTGAAGGTGGAGCTGTAGTTAGTGAGGTGTCCTTGTTGTCCAGATGTTCCAGGGCTGAGTGCAGGGCTAGGGATATGCTATCTACTGTAGACCTGTTATGTCAGTAGACAACATGTAGGGGATCAAGGCAGGCTGGGAGACTGGAGTTGATATGGGCTATGACCAACTTCTCAAAGCACTTCATGATTACTGAAGTCAGAGCTAATGGGCATTAGTCATTAAGGCACACTGCATGTGTTTTCTTAGGTATGGGGTGATGGTGGTCTTCTTGAAACAGGTGTGGACTTCGGCTTGTAGAATGGAGAGGTTGAAGATGACAGTGAATACCCCCGCCAGTTGGTTCACACAAAATCTGAGTGCTTGACTGGGGACTCCATCCAGGCCTATCACTTTCCTTGGGTTGACTCCCAGGAAAACTGACTGACATTTGCAGTAATGACAGTGGGCACAGGTGTGTCTGGGGCTGTCAGGGCAGGTGTAACCACGCTGCTGGCATTCTGCTCCAACTGAGCATACAAAGCATTAAGCACGTCAGGGAGGGATGTGTATTTATCCGCTATCTTGCTTTGCTTCATTTTGTATCCTGTAATGTTGTTTTGGCCTTGCCATAGGTGGCGTGAGTCTGTTTGATAGGTTTGGGCCTCTAACTTGGTCCACTACTGCTTCTTGGCCTCCCTGATGGCTTTGCGGAGGTCATATCTGGATTTCCTGTATAGTTCTGGATTGTCCAACTTGAATGCTGTATGCTTGGTCATCAGCAGGGAGTGGGGATTTCCTGGTTCATCCAAGGTTTACGGTTGGGGTACACTCATTGTCCTGATGAAGGGTCCAGACCCGAAACGTTAACTTTCCTGCTCCTTTGGTGTTGCCTGACCTGCTGTGTTCCTCCAGTTCCACACTGTATTGATTTTGACTCCAGCATCTGCAGTTCTTGCTAATTCGGATTATCTTCTTTGGTATAGAGCCCTCCATGCATTTTCTAATGAAATCCGTGATGGTGGTGGTGTACTTGTCTAGGTTTTCCACTGAGTATTTCAACATGGTCCAGTCCGAATCCAAGCAATCCTGGAGATGGTCTTCCAAGTCTCGGTCCAGCATTGTACTTCCTTTTGTGAAGAGTCCTCCCGTTTCAGCTTTTGCTGGTAAGCTGGGAGGAGGAACACAGTGCTGTGATCTGACTTTCGAAGGGTGGGCAGAGGATGGAGCGGGAGGCATCTTCAATGGTTGTATAGCAGTGGTCCAGAACGTTTGGGCCTCTGGTGGGGCAGCAGACGAGCTGGCGGTACTTTGGCAGCACTCTCGAGGTTGGTTTGGTTGAAGTCACTAGTTACAATTACACAAGGTAACAAAGTTCAAATCTGAAGAAACTGCTACAGTAACGCTTTTGGTCTTCTCAAGAGGCCTAAGTAAATCCAGCAAGTATCTTCCAAGGGACGCCAAGTGTGAGATCAGGTTTTAAATATTTTTAATTACATCAACTATTAAAGATCGTCACTATATTGCAGAATACATTGGTTTAGATCCACGTTCTGAACCAAAGACACAGTAAAATTAGTTCAAGACACCATCGAAAAGTATTATTTCCAACTTAAAGTATTAGCCGATGTTGAAAATTTCTTTATTAACGTTGTGGATTGCTCTTGAATATGAAAAATGCTATTTTAACCCTGAACTTAATAGGACTTTTACTTTTGTTGATTCTGAGCCACTAACAAGTAAATTCATTTCTTCTGGGTCGATACAGGGAAACAAAGATTGTCAGGCACATCAGGTCGCGGTTTACCATTTGACTGGCTTAAAGAAACTACATTTAAGAGCTTAGAATAGCTCTTCCAAAGTGGAACAGCCCAGTAAAGCAGACAAGAAAATGAAGAATGAAATACAGATTGGTAAAAATGGGACAAGAATGAAGTTTTATATTGATAGTATGGTCCTTGGAGGAATCTTATAGGGGAAAATGAATATTCTCCATTCCTCTTCACTCCTGCCCAACCACAATTTCAAGGTAGTAGGTAGAAACTCTCAAAACTGACTCACATCCAGAAAGACATAAAATGAATCTGACCTGGTAAACTGGAAGCCAATACCAAATCTGGTTATTTTGAGTGGTATTGGGTTTCATTTTAATTGATTTAACAATAAGCGAAAAACAAGTAAAGATGAATTTCAAGCCACTACAATGCTGCCTACAGCTCTGGAGATAAGGCCTGAGTTAACATAATTAGACTGGTTCTGGACAAAGGCTGTTAGTAGTCCAATCATTGTCCCTCCTGTGGCTCAACATCAAACAGTTTCATATTGAAACTTCATACATTTCAGTCTTCAACCATTTTGTTTCCATATAATGGATTGGACTGTTGTGGAACTGAAAAGACTGTCACAGGCAGAGTTTGCATATGGCAGATTCTAGCCAGTTTTTGGTTATTAAGCTATTAGCAGAAACAGATTTAACTCATAAATATTTTACAATATTTTATGCAGATAATCGACCTTCCATGTTGTTCATGCATTGCAAATTTGAAAACCAGGCATAGAGACCTACTGCAATTCAATTTCATCCTTGTAGATTTGCGTAAATACTGACCCTACAGAAAAGTCAAAAGTAAGCTGGTTAAAGATCATCAAAAACACCAAATAACAGAAGACTTATTTAATTTCATCCATCACTGTTATGCATTCTGAAATTAGTTTCAATTCTCCTTTATGAACTATATTCCAACAGTGTAACTAACATCTAAGAAAAACAAGACAAGAACAAAATGTTGACAAGATCCTTTACAGTAGATCATGCAAACTTCGGTTAACATATACTAATTCTGTCCTATAAATAGGGCCAACATTAAATAACTTTTCCGGTGGACAACGTTTATTTTCCCCTTGAACTCAAGCACAGGAACGGGTGCAATTCAGTCATGACATCCTGCGATTGCTCAGTAAAGATCTCTGGTACACATGATACATATCTACGGTGCTAAGATTTTGTCCCAGTCTGTTATTCGAGACTCTTCAGCCAAAATACTCCAGTTAGGGGAATGATCAGGCGCGAGCCAGTTGAAATCGTCTATAACATTCCAATTGTTTTTCGTTCTATCTAAACCCGCCAGCTCAAAATCCTTCTCAATGCCTTCGTACTTCCAGTTAAACGGAGCAAACGAAACTCCAGTGCAGTCCTCGACGATGGCTCTGCTGGTCACATGCAAATATACATTGGCATCCTTGGTATTATGGGTTCGCAGCTGCTGACAAGCGAAGGCAAAGGTGCAGCCGACGGACTGGTCAATGAACACTGAGGTAGAGACAGGTCCGCACAACACTTTCGAATTAGTGACGTTCTTGACATGGAGAGTGTTGGGCGAACCCAACAGCTGGACCACGCAGTTGGACAACCGGGTCAACAACACATCCTTGCCGGTGATCTCGTCTGCCCGCCGGACCAGCACCTGGGAGTCGGCATCCGAAAAGCCGCAGAGGTTTTCCTCGATTGCAACGGGGTCGGTCGGTTTCTTGTCGGACGGGGAACCGGTGGATTTGGTTTGTTTGGGGCCGGCGCCTTCTTTTTTGCGGGACTTGAAAGCGAATTTCTTCTTGGGCAGAAACTCATCCCTCTTCTCCACCACAACCCCCTGCAACTTCTGCACCGCGTCCTGGGCCTGGCGCAGCTCGTAGGCAGACAAGAACATCATGCTGTCGTTGACAAACTTCTGCAGCCGCTGCATCTTCTGCGAGATCTCCTCGAAGCGGGCGCTCAACGCGTTTCGGTCGGTGCCTTCGCAGCTTTCCAGCAGCGCCTCGATTGTTGCCTTCTCCTCCGAAAACGCCGTGGTGAAGAAGTTGGACTTTTCTTCCTTCACCGTGGTCACATCTTTGGCCATTTTCCTCCTCTCCACCCCCTGCTGCCTCTCCTGGTCCCTCCGCTGCAGGATCTCCACCATCTTCTCTTTACGCCGGTCATATTCCGGGATTTCTTCCGTTAAACTCTCCCGGTTCTCGCTCTCCCCGACTAGCGCCATCTTGAACCGTTTCTGACCGAACTCTCAGCATCGAGCCATTTCATTGGTCCTAACCCTCCCCGGCACTGGTCACACTGATTGGCTGGTTTTGTAGGTCAGAGGTCGAGGGGTGTAGTATTGTAGTTGATAGGCTAAAATCTGACCAGTTGGAAACCTCAGGCAGAGTTTGTGGAGAATGAATATTTCAGGGCGATGATTATTTATCAGAACTAAGGGAAGATGGATATTTAACATGGAGAATGTAAAGAGCAAGGACGTGGGGGAGACAGAACAAAAGGGAAGGAATATTACGGGATGGCATGCGCGAGAGCAAATTGTATAAAATTTCACGGTAGAAAAGCTAAAGGGTATAACATAAGGAAGGTCCCGACCCGAAACGTCAGCTTTCCTGCTCCTCTGATGTTGCCTGGCCTGCTGTGTTTATCCAGCTCCACACTGTGTTATCTTTAACATAAGGAAAGATGTGTCCACATTAGCTGTTAGAGTAGAGCAAAGCAGTAGTCTGAATACTAAGGGAAAGAATAACCAAGTACAAAAAAAAAGCAAAATAATAGACGAAACAAAATGTAAGCAGATGTTGAGATCTGGTGTTGCTGAACGCGACGTTGGGTCCAGAAGGCTGTAAAGTGCCGAGGTGAAAAATGAGCTGGTGTTCCTTGAGGTGGCAATAAGCTTAATTGGTGACCAAAAACAGGCGTATAAACAAGCTGGATATGTAAAATAAAAATCGAAAGAACTACGGATGCTGTAAATCAGGAACAAAAACAAAGTTGCTGGAAAAGCTCAGCAGGTCTGGCAGCATCTGTGAAGGAAAAAAAAGAGTTAACG
>JAHRHZ010000019.1:32158018-32201541 GCA_024137785.1 Ginglymostoma cirratum | reverse complement strand
TTCCTCACAAATGCTGCCAGACCTGCTGAGCTTTTCCAGCAACTTTGGATGTGTAATGTCAAGGGACAGAAAGCTCACACTTACACCTGCAGCATGAATGGAGGCGTTCATAAAGCAGTCATGAACCTGCATTTATGACCACATTGTGAGCAGTATATTAAATTTAATTTTGGGAAAAGTGCTTGGGACCTTGGTGGGAGAAAGGAGGAAAACGGGCGGGTGTTGCATCTTCTATGCTGGCATGGACAGATGAATAGGAAAGGGATAGGTGAGGAATAGTCCAAATGTTGTAGCGAGATGTGTCCCTTTGGAATTTTAAAAGAGAAAGACAGGGAGAGATGCGATTGGTGGAGGCCTTCTGTTGAAGGTGACAGAAATGGGAGTGGGAGATCTGTTCCAAAACAAATAGGCTGGAGGGGGGAACAAGGGAAACCATATGTTTGTTTTAGGAGGGAGGAGTTGGTTGAGAGCAGAACTGCAATAAAGAATCAAACACAGTGGAGGATACTATCAGAGATAATAGGAACTGCAGATGCTGGAGAATCCGAGATGACAAGGTGTGGAGCTGGATGAACACAGCAGGCCAAGCAGCATCATAGGAGCAGGAAAGCTTGACGTTTCGGGCCTAAACCCTTCATCAGAAATGGGGGAGGGGAAGAGGGTTCTGAAATAAATAGGGAGAGAGGGGGAGGCGGATAGAAGATGGATAGAGGAGAGGATAGGTGGAGAGGAGACAGACAAGTCAAAGAGGCGGGGATGGAGCCAGTAAAGGTGAGTGTAGGTGGGGAGGTAGAGAGGAAATAGGTCAGTCCAGGGAGGACGGACAGGTCAAGGGGGCGGGATGAGGTTAGTAGGTAGGAGATGGGGGTGCAGCTTGAGGTGGGAGGAGGGGATAGGTGAGAGGAAGAACAGGTTAGGGAGGCTGGGACAAGCTGGGCTGGTTTTGGGATGAGGTCGGGGGTGGGAAGATTTTGTGAAGTCCACATTGATACCATTGGGCTGCAGGGTTCCCAAGCAAAATACGAGATGTTGTTCCTGCAACTTTCCGGTGACATCGTTGTGGCACTGCAGGAGGCCCAGGATGGACACGTCATCTAAGGAGTGGGAGGGGGAGTTGAAATGGTTCGCGACTGGGAGGTACAATTGTTTGTTGCGAACCGAGCGCAGTGTTCTGCAAAGCGGTCCCCAAGCCTACGCTTGGTTTCCCTGATGTAGAGGAGGCCACAACGGGTACAGCGGATGCAGTATACCACATTGGCAGATGTGCAGGTGAACATCTGCTTGATGTGGAAAGTCTTCTTGGGGCCTGGGATTGGGGTGAGGGAGGACGTGCAGGGGCAAGTGTAGCACTTCCTGCGGTTGCAGGGAAAAGTGCCAGGTGTGGTGGGGCTGGAGGGAAGTGTGGAGCGGACAGGGGAGTCACGGAGAGAGTGGTCCCTCCGGAAAGCAGACAAGGGTGGGGAGGGAAAAATGTCTTTGGAAGGAATTGGGAATACAGGATGGCAATTCCTTCACCTCTGCCGCATCTGCTCCCAGTATGAGGCATTCCACTCCTGTACATCTCAGATGTCCTCATTCTTCAAGGACCGCAACTTCCCCCCCACCGCAGTGGTCAAGAACGCCCTCGACCGTGTCTCCTGCATTTTCCGCAACTCATCCCTCACACCCCATCCCCGCAACAACAACCAAAGAAGAATCCCCCTCGTCCTCACGTACCACCCCACCAACCTCCGGAGCCAATGCATCATCCTCCGACACTTGCCATCTGCAATCCGACCCCACCACCAAAGACATTTTTCCCTCCCCATCCTTGTCTGCTTTCTGGAGGGACCACTTTCTCCATGACTCCCTGGCCCGCTCCACACTCCCCTCCAGCCCCACCACAGCTGGCACATTTCCCTCCCAGTCACGAACCATTTCAACTCCCCCTCCCATTCCTCAGACGACATGACCATCCTGGGCCTCCTGCAGTGCCACAATGATGCCACCCGAAGGCTGCAGGAGGATACTATCAATCGTTTAGGGATACGAATCTTTGAAGACAAAGGAAGATATTAGAAGGTTGAATCATCTGAACAGTTCAGAAGAACAAATGGGAGAATGGAAATAGAGGCCATAGAGGAAGTGGGGTGTGAGAAGTATAATCAAGTAGGACTTAGGACACTTGAGAGATAGAATGATGAAAGTGTAATAGGTTTTGAGCAAATAAAGGGGGCAGAGTGCAGGAAAGGAAGAACAAAGGGAAGAAATGTAACAGGGTGACATAAGAGAGAGCAAAAATCAAAAGGTTTCATGGTAGAAAAGCTAAAAAAAAACCCAATGGATGTGGTGAATTTATAACGTAGGGACACTTTAAAAACTTTTTGTTTTATTTAAGGAGTAGGGATGACAGTTGGTTGCTCAACTTCCACCAAACGGGAGCATGAATTTGTAACAAGTGCTGTTGGGCATCGGCCCAATTCAGGAATTCAAAACGAATGTCATCATCCAATGCATGGTAAGAAAGTGGAACTTGCTATCACATGGAGTGGTTGAAGTGAATACTGTCACAAAGGTGTTATGGCGTAGGAGACCATTTGATCCACCAGCTCTTCAAATGAGCACTCTTACTTAGTGTCAATCTCCTGATTTTTCTCCATAACTGTACACATTATTTCAATCCAAATAAAATTTCCCAGTGCCTTTTTGAATGTCTTATTTGATTCTGCTTGCACTGTAGATGTATTTAAGAGGGAACTGGACAAGCCTATGAGGGCAGAGGTTATAATGGTAAGTTTAAATTGGAAAAGATGCCAGTTGACTCTAAAGGAGCTTAAGTACCACTATAAAATGGTTGGATTGAATGGTCCATTTCTGTACTATTTATACTTTGCAATCTATGAGAAATAATAAATATATTAGAGGAGCAACAAAATACAAATAACAAACAAATGGTAATATCATCAGTGTTCAAAATACATTCTGTGCCCTGTGGTGCCTACCGGTCTTAGAACCAAGCCCATAAACAAAACTGAAGCAGCACGGGCAGTAAGGGCTGCACTGTCAGACTACACTGGATTGGGATGACATAGAAACTTGATTCAAAGTCGGAATTTGGAACGTGGGAGAAAGAAGTGTTTTAAGTAAATTTTAATGCAAGAAGTTAAGGTTGCTGTGTGTGGAGTTCTGTGAAGGGAGGAGTATATGTTCCTTTATGAGCAGTTGATGATGGCAACTATTTTTCAAAGTTCAGAAATCTTAATTTTCTTAAAAAATCAACCTTATTCATGAAAAATTGTTTTAATAAATAGTACAGAAGTAAAATTAAAGTATGGCATTTCAACTCAGCCAAAGTGGAATGCTCATCCAGTGGCTTGTAGGGAGTTATGGGCATTTCATGTGAGCTAGTCAAGCACATATAACAAGTGACACTAGCTGCAGTATCTTGATGCCCATGTTTAGGTGCCCGATCAGTGGCTGGAGTCACTGGTTCATTATGAGGCATGTAACTATGTGGATATCATATTCAGAGAGGTAGTCACATGACAAACAGGGGTGTGCAGATAGAAAGGGAATGGGTGACCACCAGGCAGTCAAAGACAGCCAGGCAGGTAATACAGAATCCCTTACTGTCTTGCTTACCAATGGATTTTCCATACCAAATACTGATAAGAGTAATGGTTCCTCAGAGATGCACAGTAAAAACTTGGTACCATAGGACCCAGCTGTACAGAGGAAAGGAAGATGAGGGAGAGTGCAGTAGTGAAAGGAGATTAATCAGGGGAATGGATAGGTATTTCTGTAGTTGTAGATCTAACTCCAGGATAGTATGTTGCTTCCCTGGCACCAAGGTCAAGGATAAGGTCAAGATTGGTTGTGGAATATTTTTCTGGGAGAAGGTGAACAGCTAGAGGTTGTGGTCCATGTTGGTATCAAAGTAATTGGTAGGAAGGAGAATGTGGTCCTGCAGAAAGAATTTAGGGATCGTGATAGAAAATTAGTAAGCAGGATCTCAAAAGTAATTATTTCCAGATTACTCTCAGTGCCATGCACAAGTGAGTACAGAAATAGGAAGGTAAGGCAGACAAGTGGATGGCTAGGAAGACAGTGGACTTTAATTTTCTGAATACAGACTGTGACAAACAAATGGTAATATCGTCAGTGTTCAAAATACATTCCGTGCCCTGTGGTCCCTACCGGTCTTAGAACCAAGCCCATAAACAAAACTGAAGCAGCACAGGCAGTAAGGGCTGCACTGTCAGACTACACTGGATTGGGATGAGATAGAAACTTGATTCAAAGTTGGAATTTGGAACGTGGGAGAAAGAAGTGTTTTAAGTAAATTTTAATGCAGGAAGTTAAGGTTGCTGTGTGTGGAGTTCTGTGAAGGGAGGAGTATATGTCCCTTTATGAGCAGTTGATGATGGCAACTATTTTTCAAAGTTCAGAAATCTTAATTTTTTTTAAAAAATCAACCTTATTCATGAAAAATAGTTATAATAAATATTGGTTGTGCAAAGAACAGCATGGAGCAAGTGTTCTTAGACTGTGTTCATAAGAAATTTCAACAGCAGTACATGTCCAGTCCAACAGGTTTGGAACCATTGCGAGACTCTGGTTCTTAGGAATGAGATGGGCAAGTAGATAAAGCATTAGTGAGGGGAACATTTAAACAACAGTAATCATTGTATCAGAAGGTTTAACAGTGATGGTGGAAAAGAACAATTTAGAATTTATTGTCATGTGTACTTATATAAGAAAAATACAATGAAAAGTGTTATAAGTCGCCTTACCTTGGTGCCTGTATTAATGTCAGAAGTCATAAGTATTTCATAAGTAACAGTTAGAAGTAAATTTAAGACAAAAGTTCATCACTGTCAATTTAACGGCTTCTGGTTTCAGAGGAAGCTGATCAAAAGACGAAACACACAGCCAGAATGAAACCATCAAATGTTCGTACAAAACCTACACGCCGGGCCACTGGAAAAACTGGGCTGAAAGCCTCCTCTGAAGAAAACTGTTGCTGGGACAAGACCGCCATCCTGGATGAGAAACACCACACTGGACTGTCAGAACGCCAGGCTGAAAGCATCTGCCAAAGAAAATGCTGCCAGGAAGAGACGCCAACCTGGATGAAGACGCCTCACTGGGCTGTCGGAACACTGGGCTGGTAGCGTTCACTGGAGATTAAACTGGACCGCCGACAAGACCTTAACACCAGGACAAAGCCGTCATGCCAGGAGACCACTCGCAGACCTGACAGGGAGACAGCTGATCTTAATGTGGTAAGAAGGGAGATGGTTTGGATAGATTAGAAAATAGAAACAAAGAAATCAGGAGCAGGAATAATCCATTTGCCCCACTGAGCCTTCTTTGCCATTCAACATGGTCATGGCTGATCCTCTACTTCAACACCATTCTCCCTCTCTTTCTCTCCCCCCAGAGAGTGACTTAGCAAATATAACCTTCTGTAATAGAGAATTCCACAGGCTCACCACCATTTGACTGAAGAAACCTTTCCTCATCTCCATTTAAAATGACCTACACTGTATCCTGAGGCCATGACCCCTTGCTCCGGATCCCTTGCATTCGATCTGGGCAGCTCTACCAGAATTTTATATGTTTCAATTAGATCCCCGCTCAATCATCTAAACTCCAATGAATACATCCCTAGTTGTCTTCTTGTATGACAAACTTGCCAGGAATTAGCTGGTCCTGCTATGACAATTATATCCTTTCTTAGATAAGGAGATCCAAATTGCACATAATACTCCAGATGTGATCTTACCACGGCCTGCTAGAGCTGCAGTAAGACTTCTTCTCTCCCTGTAACCAAACCCTTTTGCAATGAAGGGCAGTGTACCATTTGCTTTCTTAATTGCTTGCAGCACTTGCACACCTGCTTTCAGTGACCAGTATACAAGGACACCAAGTACTTTTGTATATCAACCTTTTCCAATCTGCTACCATTTAAATAATACTCTGCTGTTCTGTTTTTCCTATTGAAGTAGCAACTTCACACTGATCCACATTATACTGCATATGCTTTTGTTTACACACACACTCAATTTGTCTAAATCACCCTGAAGATTCTTTATACCCTCCTCCACTCAAATATCCCACCTAGTTTTGAGTCATCCACAGGAAGCTTGGAAATATTATACTTGTTTACCTCATCCAAATCTTAGATATATAGTGTGAATAACTGAGGCCCAAGCATTGGCCCCTGCATACCCCACTTGACACTGTCTTCCTATCCTAACCTTAACTTATTCATTCCTGCTCTCTGTTTTCTGTCTGCTAACACGTCCTCAATCCATGCAAATGTATTACCACTAATTATGTGTTTTGATTTTGTGCACTAATCTCTTAGTAGGACTTCATCAAAAGCTGTCTGAAAATCCAAATACATCTACTGATTCTCCTACATCAATTCTAGCGGTTACATCCTAAAAAAAAACATTTCTATTCCATAAAACCATATTGACTTTGCGTAATTCCAATTTTTTTTTAAGTGTCCCATTATCACTTACATTCCAGCATTTTCCCTAACACTGGTTTTAGGCTAACTGGTCTGTAATTCCTTGCTTTCTCCCTCCTATGTAAAGTAACCTGGTTACATTTGCCACCTCCCAATCTGCCAGGAATGTTCCAGTTGAGCTGCATCCATGGATATTGAATGAACTGAGAAGGGAAATAGCAGAGGCAACAGGAACAATCTTTCCATGTTCCCTAGATTCAGGAGTGATGCCAGAGGGCTGGACAACTCCATATGTAATATCGTTAATCAGAAAAAGTTTTAAAGATAATCCCAGTAATTAAAGACCAGTCAGTTTAAATTCAGTGGTGAGGAAAGTGATTGAAATGATTATTTAGGATAGAATTAATAGTCACATGGAAACGTGTGATCAGAAAGAGCCAGCTCAGTTTTCTTGTGGAAAATCATGTTTAACTAATTGCTGAGCTTTTGTAAACTGGTAACCGAGAGAAAGTTGATGAGGTTGACACAGTTGATATGCTGTATACATTCTTCCAAAAGGCTTTCAGTGCAGTGCCAAATAACAGACTTGTGAGAAAAGTTATAGGGCATGAAATAAACAGTTGGAATGTGAATTAGAGTTAGCATTAGGCTGAGGGATTGGAAAGAAATAGTAACGGTTAATGGATATTTTCAGGCTGGAAGGTTTATAATGGAGTTCCCCAGGGGTCGGTATTGGGAATCTTGTGTTTCCTGATCCAAGATGGCGGTGAAGTAGGCTGCTGAGTCCAGGGCTTGTACACTCCCATTAGCTTTCTTTCTCGTAGTTTCCCTTATTTTCACATTTGCTCTTTCTTTTTTTTCTTTGTTTTCTTTTCTTTAAAGCCTGGAAAGTGGCAGGTGAAGGACAAAGACTCCGGCTGCAGCGGCAGCAACACCAGGAACAGCCAGACACAGCTCCACCCCAGCCCGGTGTCTTCCGTTAAGTGAGGGCTGAATCCTCTGGCTCAGACTGGCCTTGTGCTGCAGGTCCAGAGGTGGGCCTGGGCATCCGAAGGAGTGGAAGAATCAGCAAAAAGGACACGGCTGATCGGCTGCAGCATCTGGAAGAGCATCAGACTGGGAACAGGAGGCTTCTCTTGGCCCAGCGATGAAGTGGCTTCCAGCAGCCCGGCATGGAGGTCTTTTTCGGCAGAGGCTTCTGGCGCGGCCCAGTGGTCTCGTCCTGGTGTGTTGTTTTTGTTTGGAATGGCAGTCTTGTCCCATCTGTATCTTCATGGTATTCCATTGTTCCTTGATCAGCTTTCCCAAGCCCAGGTGCTGTTAACCGAACTGTGACGAACTCTGTCTTAATTTTTTTTGTTATTATATATGACATCTGTCATTAATATAGGTGCTGCGGTGTGGCGGCTTATAAATCTTTTCAGTGTATTTTTCACATAAAAGTACACACGACAATAAATTTCTGTTTTGCATGTTAACGATCTAGATCTTGGTGTGCTGGGGACAATTTCAAAGTCTGTAGATGATGCGAAATTTGGAAGCATTGTAAACTGTGAGGATGACAGTGTAAAACTGCAAGGTGGTGGAATGGACAGAAATATCACAAATGATGTTAAATGCGGAGAAGTGTGAAGTGATCAATTTCAGTATAAAGTACAAGGAGATGCAGTATAAACTAAAGGGTGCTTCCCTGGAGGGTCTGCAGGAAAAATGCCTGGGTGTATATGTACATAAGTCACTGAAGATGGTGGGACAGGAAGAGGGAGCAGTTAATAAATACAATATCCTGGACTTTAGTATTAGGGTCATAGAGTATAAGAGCAAAGAGGTTATACTGAACTTTTATAATGCAATAGTGAGACCTCAGCTGGAGTACTGCGTAGAGTTCTGAGTGACATACTAGAGGAAGGATGTGAATGCATTGGAAAGACTGTGGAAGAAATTTATGAGCATGGTCCAGGGATAACACACGTCAATAAGAGGGAAGTACTATGGAGAAGTTGGAACTGATTTCCTTGGAGAGGTGAAGAGTAAGCAGAGACTTGGTAGAAGTTCTCAAAATCATGAGGGGACCGGACAAAGTGGATAGGAAGAAACTGTTCCATCATAAAAGGATTGCGAACAAAAAATATTTTTTGAAAAAATTATAGAGAGGGATTTAGATAATTTGCAAAAGAGGCAAATGTAATATGAGACAAAAAACATAGCAAGTAATTAGGGTCTGGAACACACTGCTTGATAGTGTGGTGTAGATAGGTTCAATTGGGATGTTCAGAGGGCATTAGAATGTTATTTAAATAAAAACAATATTCAGTGTAATTGACAAAAGGCAGGAGAATAGCACCGAGTCCCAATGCTCATTCAGAGAGCCAGAAAAGAGGTGAAGGGTATTTTGTTTACAATACAATGATTTCAATACAGAAACATAGACTGACATAGGTCATTCAGCCCATTGCGTCTGTCAGCTCTTTGACAGAGCAATCCATTTAGACTTACCTTTCCACATCATTACTCTTTCCTCCAAGCATTGCAATTTTTTCTCCTTCGATTATTTATCCAGTTCCCTTTTGAAAGTTTTTATTGAATCTGCTTGCTGAAACCTTCAGACGATGCCTTCCAGATGACAGATATTCACTGCACAGAGCATGTGTTACACTCATGTTGCCTCTCTTTCCTTTTGCAAATTACCTTAACAATATTCTCTAGTTATTGCCCATTTTGCTATTGGACACGGTTTCTCCTTACTAACTTTCAAAAAAAAAGCATAATCAAATCTTTAGTATTTCTGTTGTAAGGAGAACAATATCAGTGTCTTTCATCTCTCCACATAATTGAAGTCTTTCATCCTATTACCATTCTTTCAATATCCAATTTCCCCTTAAGGCTTTGACATCCTTCCTAAGATATGGTGCCCAGCATTAGACACAGACTTAAGGTTAGGCTAACAAATTTTAGAAAATGATTACAACTTGATGTGTGTGCCACCTCTTCTAGGGTATCTTTTTCCTAAAGTTCAAACTGGTTAGTAGGGGGAAAATATTTGTTATGATTTTTTGCAGAAATTGAAAACCTTATTTATTTCATTACAGGGAAGTGATGCTGAAACTGTCTAAAATTTTAGTTGGGCCATAGCTACAGTATTGTGTGAAATTCTGGTACTACATTACAGGGGGGATGTGATTGTACTGGACAGGGTGTAGAGGAGATTAACAGGATGTTGCCTGGGCTGGAGAGTTTCAGGTATGAAGAAAGATTGGGTACACTTGGATTGTTTTCCTTAGAGCAGAGGAAACTGAGGGAGGACATGATTGAGATGTATAAAATTATGACGGGCAAAGACAGGATAGATGGGAATAAACTTTTCCCCTTAGTGGAGGGATCAGTTACCAGACGGCATCGATTTAAGGTGTAGAGGAGACGTGAGGAAATTTTCTTTTCAATCAGAGGATAGTGGGAATCTGGAACTCACTACCTGTAAGGGTGGTAGACGCAGAAACCCTCATAACATTGAAGTATTTAGATGTACGTTTGCGATGCCAAGACATACAGTGCTATGGGCCAAGTGCTGGAAAGATCAGATTAGAATAGTTAGGTGGTTGTTTTTGACCAGCACAGACTTCCAATGGGCTGAAAGGTCTTTTTTATGCTTTGATCTCTATGCAATACTAAGGTGAGGAGAAGGAAAGTACTTAGTTGTGATGCTCCAGTCGTCATGTGTGTTGCTGTACTTTTGGTGCAGGTGGTATTTTCTGTTTGCTGTCTGTAGAAGTTGTGGACACCACAACCACAACAACTTGTATTTATTTAATGCCTTTAATGGAATAGAATGATGCATGATGTTTCTCGGGAGCATTATGAAGCAAAATTGAACACAGCTGTATAAAGTGACAGCCAGATAGCCAAAAGATTAGTCAAAGAGGCAGGTTTTAAGGAAGTGTTAAAGGTTTATAGAGCTAGGAGGCACAGGGGTTTAGGAAGGGAATTCCAGAGCTTAGAGTCTAAGGAACCATAGACAAAGCCACCAATAGTATAAAAATTAAAGTGCGAGGTGTGCAATAGACTAGAATTGGATAAGTGCAGATATCTTAGATGATTGCGTGGATACATGGGATTACAGAGTTACGGACGTACGAGACCATGGAGGGACTTTAAAAATACTGGCATTTCAAGGTATTGCTTCACCAAGAGTCAATGTAGGTCAGTCTCTAGGGACTGTAGAATATGGGAGCTCTGCCAAAAGTGTGTTGGATTAGTCAAGTACAGATATAATAAAGCCATAGATGATGGTTTCAGCAGATGTGCTGAGGTAAGGGTGGACCTGGGTGATGTTATTAAGTTTGATTTAGTCAAACTTGGTGATGCCGTACATATGTGATTGACTCACCTTGGGATCAAATATGACGTGAGGGTTGTGATCAGTCTGATTTAGTCTAACACAGTTGCTGCGGAGGGATGGAGTTGGCAGCTAGGGATGGAATCTATGGCAGTGAGCAAAAACATAGGTTTTGGGCTTCCCCAACGTCCAGTTGGAGAAAATCTCTGCTCATCCACTGGTGACACAACCAGTTTGATAATTCAGCACCTTTGGAGTTAAGAGGTTGTAATTAGGTACAGCTGGGTGTTGTCCACGTCCATGTGAAAAGTAATGCAATGATATAGAATCATACAGCACTGAAACAGACCCTTTGGTCCAACCAGTCCATGCCGAACATAATCTCACACTAAACTAGTCCCACCGGCCTGCTCCTGGCCCATATCCCTCCAAACCTTTTCTATTCATGTATCCATCCAAATGCCTTTTAAATGTTGTAATTGTACCTGCATCCACCACTTCCTCAGGAAGTTCATTCCACACATGAACCACCCTTTGTGGAAAAAATTTGCCTCGTATGTCTTTTTTAAATCTTTTTTCCTCTCACCTTAAAAATGTGCCTCCTAGTCTTAAAATCCCCCATCCTAGAGAAAAGACAACTATCATTAACTCTATCTATACCTCTCATTATTTTATAAACTTTTATAAGGTTGCCTCTCAACTTCCAATGCTCCAGTCAAAAAAGTCCCAGCCTATCCAGCCCTTCTTTATAACTCAAACCTTCCATACCCAGCAACATCCTGGTAATTCTCTTCTGAACCCTCTTCAGCTTGATAATATCCTTCCTATAACTGGTCAACTGGAACCGGACACAATTTTCCAGAAGATGCCCCACCAATGTCTTGTACAACCTCAACATGACGTCCCAACCCCTATACTCAAAGGGCTGAGCAATGAAGACAAGCGTGCCAAACCACCCTGTCCTTATGTGACACAAACTTCAAAGAATTATGTACCTGCATGCCAAGGTGCCTCTGTTCTACAGCACTACCAAGGCCCGACCATTAATTGTGTAAGCCCTACCCTGGTTTGTTGTACCAAAATGCAATACCTTGCATTTATCCAGATTGAAATGCACCCGCCATTTGATCAAGATTACTAGATAATGTCACTTAAGGGTAGTAAGTAGGTAAAAGGACAAGGCTAAGGATATAATTTTGGAAGACACCGGAGATGGTGGTGTGAGAGCAGGAAGGGTGCCTTTACAAATTATATTCTGTTTATGTATAAATATGAATGGATTCAGCCAGATAATTCCTACCCTGCTTACAAAATCATGACAGGTTTCAGGTCTGATGATTAAAAGAAGAGCTGGAGATATATGGATTGAGGAGACCAGAAAGTTGGCAATTAGTAAAATGAGGAGCATTTCAATATATAGATACAAGGAGCAAATGGTTAGTCGGGGGTACGGTTGCACAGCACAACACTTAGAAAGAAAGAAGGTACTGTATGTATTGGGATACAGAGGTGTAGCATGTTGCAGAGACAAGACAATGCTATATTTGAAAAGGTATGGATTTCTGAGGGATAGGAGACTATGCAATTAAGCTGGAGCAGGGCAATGTGGAGCTAAATTTGTAGGAGACACTTCTATCACCCTCTTTGAACTTCAGCAGGTCTGAGCTGCTATGCTGTTTTCTGCTGTTGCTCCTCTGGGATGGTAGCCTCAGTGAAATCCCAGTAACACTGCAGTATTCCTCGAGCCAGCTAAGTGACAGTATACAGCTGCATACAAAGTACAGCTCTCCAAAGCTACTCAGTATTAAAGATCTTGCTAACTCAGCCAAGGCGTGGTTCCAAAATCCTAGGAGCCAATAATAATTATCAAGAGACTTAACGGAGGTAGGAATCTTTTCTCCAGTAGTTACGCAGCTCTTTTATTACTTCCTTAGTTGGAATAGAGGGGCAGAAAACTTTACTAAATCATTCTAAGAATTCAGAGTCAAACGCAAGGACTCTGAGGATGAAGGGTTTAGGCCCGAAACGTCAAGTTCTCCTGCTCCTATGATGCTGCTTGACCTGCTGTGTTCATCCAACCCCATGCTTGTTATATCGTTGACTCTGAGGATGTTCTATGTTATATCTTTTCAAACAGATCTTACAGTACCAACAGATACTTGCCTACTTGATTATTGTTTGGTAGACAACTGAACATAGAATAGTGGAGATATTGCGCAGCTAACTTCAGGGAGATATTCAAACGCAGGCCAAACTTTTCACATCCTTATCCAATTTTGCTGTTTGTTATCAGGAGTAGATTAGAATGATTGTTACTAGATACTTCTTTCTGATTGAATTAAGGCTAACCATAAATTTGAATTACTTTTTCCAGTAAAACAAGTTTCATTCCCTGCATAAACTCTTCAACATAGTTTCATGTTATGATGATCACTTCGTAACTAAATCGTGGTGCAAATTTTTCTGAATTGTTAAGTTTAGAACAAACGTGCTTGAAATCATTTGTTAGACCCAATCAATGGAAACAATCGCACTTTTACAATTGTAATTTACCCAGGTTATCCTTAGTTAAAAGTCAAACTATGCAAGTTACAGGACCACTATAATCGAAACAAAGGCCATTGTACTTTTCTATGCTGTCCCGGAAATGGTGCAAGTATATTTTTCGAGAAGTTCCTGTGCGGGCAGCGGCAGATTGCATAAAACACTGACAGCGAAAAAGGCGACGCCATCAGAACGCTGTCGTATTTTCTACATTGAATAAATTGTGAAATAGCAGATCATAGATTACCTTAACGCGTAATATTTACATGCATTAAAACAAATACGGGTACTTTTAGAACCAGCATACCTGTCCTCTTGGTTCGCAATACATGGTTACTTCATACACAGGTATTCGCACATAGAACAACTTAGGAAATTGACTAATTGAAAGAGCTTACAACCGTATGAAGTAATTATTGAATTTGACTATACTTCGCTTGTCAGAGGTGCTTTAAAAAGATTCTTACAATCAAAGCAGTACAATGCATGATCAACTCTTTATTTACTAACAAAAAAAAATTTCCAACCCGGTCATTAAAGCTAAAAGAATTATTCTTAAAGTCTTACAACAGAAAAGAAAATCACAGCACTCACAGACTGTTGAAAAAGTTGGTCTTTCCATATGTTTGAACAAATAAAATAGCGTCGTTGAATTAGTCCTATTCGACATTTTTGTACAGTCTAAGTTACAGCATTGGCCAGACCAAGCAATCAAAGTGGAATTCAGCCCCACTATTCGGAAATGAATCGTATCAAATACTAGATCGTGCTAAGTACGACATGAATATAAGCGTGTCCTTGTGAGGGCGATTTTTGAAAACGACAGTTCAACAACTATCAAAACGGGAGATTTTTTTCGTAAATACTCAAAAGGAATTACACACAGGACAACAAAATGTTTTTAAACTCCCCCACTGGGGCGTTCGATCGTATACCACTGCTACAAAGAAGAGTTCAGCATTTCCAATGTTCCATCTACAACTAAAAGTTGAGACCAAATTTGCAAAATCCTGTTATGTGAGCATGGAAATAAAGGTGAAAAAGAAGATCGTCATCACAGATCTCTTAAAATGCTTTTTTTGAGGAAAAAAGAAAAGTTTTTTTAAAAAAGTTGTCAAAGTATAAAATGTAAATAAGTCAAAATGGGGTAAAGTCAAGCACAGTAAGTTGCCCACATCAGCTGCTTCTCTCCCTGCCATCCCAACGATAGGGGACTCAACAGCAGCCAATGGACGCATCCGAAGAAGGGGGTGGGGCCTCCGCCGCGGGCCAATGGGTGGCGATGGGCGGTTGCAGGGCGCACGTCTGTTTGTTCAGGGCTAGGACCCCGGCCCATGCGCAGCGCTTCGTGCAGTGAAGAGGCGGGGTGGCCTTGCTGAAATATCTCGGTTCACTTTTCTTCCCAATGTCCAGGAGATATCGCTTCTGCTTTTGAAAGAAAACACAATAAAAGAGATATATCTACATTATATACAAGTATAACCTCGACTTCTAAAATCCTTTAAAATCGCTTGATAGTTACCCTTCTAAATCGATGGGGTCATGTGATCCTGGGACCCAGCAAGAACACAATTCAATCAAATCTCAATAAAACACAAAAAAATTATTGGAATTTTTTTCTGTTGCCTCGGAGGGTTGGGGATATGGAAGAGGGGGTACTGCCAAGCATTTTTTTCTCCTCCCAATCAAAATACTCCCGCAGTTTTTCGACGAAACAAATATCGTTTTTATCCCCCTTTTTCTGGTTTGTAAAGTAAATGTAAAGGGGACAAAAACAATGATTCTCGCACTTTCAGGAAAAGAAGTTTTCAAACATTTCCCACTCCCCCTCCTCCCCCCTCAGGAGCAAAAAAAAAGGCGCATGAAACAAACATGTTCAAACAAAACTGAAAGTGGGTTGTTGATTTTTTTTTAAAAAGTAGAAAGGCGATTTTTAAAAATAATAAAGACAGACGTATAATGTTTTCTACATTTTAAAAAACGTGTTTTTTTCCTTACAGGAAAATGCTCTGAACAGCTCTTACTTTTCAATGTGTGTGGAGTTGGATTTTTTTTGTTCTTGGTCATCTCGCCCCTGATTTGATGGCGAGGAAACCCCGTTGACAAGGCACGCTTCATGACGGTGAGTTCCTTCAGTGTATTATAATTTTGTGATAAAATTTTCAAGGAAAAAAAACAACTCCTTCGGGGAGGTGGGGGGAAGAAAGAAAAAAAATAGGGTCTAAGGGAAAATATTTTTTTTGAAAAAAAATCACCTCCCCGTCTTTAGGAACAGCAGCAGCAAGCCGAGCGGAAAAAATAATCACCCAACAACGACAACAGCACCATCAAAAGAAAAAAAAGCTATTCCAGTGGCCCACTTCTTTATACAAAATATACTCTTTTCCCCCCCCGTTTTCGTTCTCTCCTAAACCCCTCACCCCACCCCCTTCCCTTTCATCTCCACCCTGTCCCCAAACTAAATGAGTCATTGTACAGAGAAAGCCGTTCGAAAATATATTTTTTTTCTTTCCGCCCCCGTGATCACGACCAGTCTTTTTTTAAAAACAAAAAAAGATCGGAGCGAGGGAGAGAAATAATCGTCCGAGATCCCTCCCTTTTTTTTCCCTGCTTTCTAAGCGGTTTTGTCTGGAGTCACGGACGGCTGTTAGTAGCACCATTTGGTAAATTGACCTCACGGGGTTATTTTTCAAAGCGGCGATCCTAGATTCTCCCAGTAGATGTTTTTTTTCTCCCCCTCCCTTCTCTCCACCTTCGTCGCCTCAAAGACGGCAATAGTCCGGAGAGAACAAAAAAAAATCCCGACCAAAGATGGATGAAGCCAGACTCGACAGTCGGCGCCGCCTTTGTGTGTTTCTAAGCGCTCCGTTACAGATTTTTTTTTAAAAAAAGCCCAAATCTGCGGATTGCTAGTGTTACCGAGCAGATGCTGTCCCTCAGCGGCTTAAAACAAAATAAACCTTAAACCCGACGCCGAAGAGGAAAAAAACCTAAGAAGCTGCTTGTTCCGCTCCTCCCGTTCATGGCGATGGGCGGGATTGGAGGTCGATCTTTGGTTTTATTTTCAGACTTTTATTTTCTCTCTTCCCTTCTGATGGTCTCTGACTCATTTCCAACTGCTTCATTTAAGGGTTTTTTGCTAAAACTTTTTTTTTGAAGGAATGGATGGTTTTTTTTGTAAACTACTATGATGATTATTTCTCCCCATTCCTCATTTAAACCTTAAATAGGTTGTTGTTTGCTAATTGGGCTGCGATTCCGGATTTTAAAGAAAAAAATAATCGTCGCCTTTCAATGTCCCACTGTCCGGTTATTATTTTGATGTAGATTATCCTTCAGTTTCGTGGCTTTTCTTCTCGCGCAATATATCATTGGAAATGATCTTCCTCTTCAAAGGACAAAATATTTTCTTTCCTTCCTTTATTCGGTGTCCGTCTAAAGTTGACGAAAAACTACACGATCCGATTTCTTTCTTCGGAAAAAAAATTCCAAAACTGCCGCACCTGTGGGCGGGATTTAGGTTTTTGTTTAAATTCGGTTTCAACCCAGTTTTTCTTTAAAAAAAAATCAACTGAAATAATGGCTAGCCTACATTTTTTATTATTTCAAAAAAGGCATGTTTTCCATGGTTTTCCTTGTTAAGTAGCCACTTCTTAGCCTTTTGGTTTGTAGGCCTCGGAGTCTTTTGCTCGCCCTTTTCCGCCCGCTTAATAATCGTCAAAAGGGTTTTTGTTTTTTTAAAAAAAAAACTTGTTTCTATTGATCATATTGGCAATAAATATTTTTATTGCAAATAATAGCAAATACTATTGTTCGTAATTCCACTCCGGCAGATGATCACACTGGCACTGTGCCAACATTGATTGCGCAGTTTAAATTCGCTGTAGCGTCGCCATTATAGCTGCATGAAGCCATCGGACATTTCAGTCGGACAAACGTTTTACGTGTTCCGTTATATTTCCAATCTGCCCTAATATAAAGCATTTTTATGACATTAAGTTTTAATCATAATACGCACTGTATAAATTTTGCTTTAATAAACAATGTAATGATTTGTGTGCTTTCGCGGAACTTTTATTTGTAAAAGTTCTGTTTACTTAATGCAATGTGGCCCTTTAAAGGTATTTATCCTTCAAGCTGTAGTTTTAATATTGCTCACGGGCCAATAGCTGAAAATTTCAGGGACTTTATTAAACTGCAGTACAAGTTAAGACAAAAGCAGTTTAGTTAATAATTGGTCTACATTGGTCCCAGAGATGCGGACCTCAGTAAGGCTAATTAGCATCTTACGATGTAGGTCGTCAATGCTGCAAAAAGTACCTCCAGTATTGAAGAATATATACATAACTTGTTTTGATTACATTTATGTATGGATTGATGTATACCAATAAATATATTTACATATTTAAATGCTAAAGGTTTGCATGATATGCAATGTGTTAATGCAAAATTTGGAGCTTGAAACAGCTGTCCTTTGATTCCATCTGGTGGTTTGTGCTGTAAAGATAGTTATCTTTCAAGTAAAGTTGTGACATTCTGCAGTTGAAGGAATTGTGGCCCATGCTAAAATGAATACATAAGGCTGGAGAACACAATACGTTTTGCTGAATGGGGCCATTTTTGAGAATGAATGTTTAGATTTGATTGTGCAGTTCTGGTACTTAAGAATATTTTTCAAAATCACTGATCACACATTAGATTAGGGGTAAGAGTTTATTATTTTGAACCTAGCATTTTCAAAAACTGCATGAAAAGTACAAATATAATTTACTATCATTTATAAAAGACATAGGTTAACCCTTATGCAAGTGGGGATACGAATTTGATTCCTCAAGTGGCAAGTTTGATAATGAAATTCTTGAGGTGGTATGAATTGACTGTCATTTCCTTGAACATATCAGATTCCAAATGTTCTTATTTCACTCCCACATCTGATCTTCCTTCTGGCTTTCCCAAGTGTCACAACAGTGAATCAAAGACACAAGTGATTGTGGCACAGACCTCAAGCCTTCTGGTGCCTCTATCACCAGTCTTTGACACAGTTGATCTTACAGTCCTTCATCTAATGACTCTTTCTCCAATATCTAGCTAGGTGGGACCACCATTTCATGGTTCCATCTTTATTTGTCCAGTAGTAGCCAGAAACACTCCAGTAATGGCTTTTCTCCCATGTGGTTGCCCCAGGAGCTCCCCCACAGATCCTTCTTGGCATTTTCTCTACCATTTTTGTGCTGTTCCTCAGTAATGTCTGAAATTTGTTACATCCAGAACCCACATGAGATTCCCTCATTTGTTACAGTTCTGGATAGAGTACCCCAGGTTAATTGTTAAATTAAGTTCCCAGATGAGGTGGGACAAATTGGATCCCCTTCTTCATTCACCTGTCGCCTTGGTTAAAAAGGGCCAGTTATGGATACCCTTCTTCCAGACCACATGAACTTGTGTTTTAAAGGGATCCAATTTAATTAGGTTTTCTTGAATTAAAAAAATGTTCATTTATTACTACATGCAAGAAGAAACCCTAGTGCAACATGTAGGCAGAAATAAGAGGTGAGTCAAAAAGATAAAAGTTTAAAACAAAATACATCAGTCTCTGAATTATTAGCAAAGAACAGACACCTAAATGTGACTGTTACCAGTAGAAGTTTGTGTTTGTTGAACAATTGATTTTATGTTCCTTTTGCAGATTTTTTGACATTCTGTAGTTTTGTTTCTTTTCATCTATGATTGAATTCTAGCATTCAGCATGAGAGTGTCTTTTTGTTGTTCTATTTCCTTTTGTTTCTTGCAGCAGTCTGAGAGATTCTGTACCTGCAGTGCAGGGGTAACCTAGGAATAGTTCTTTGACTAACCTTCACAGCATGTGAGCATTTGAAACCAAACTGGTACATGCCAAAATGTACAGTCCCACTAGTGCCCCTCACAGTGTTGTCGAAACTGGCTTTTTAACTGCTGTAATTGTGTGTATTCTTCAAAAGGGAAAAAACACAATGCGTCTGCTCTTTGGGCCAGGGATTTGTTGTCAGAACTTTGTTGTCTTTGTAGAATCACAAGAAATTGCAGTCCAGTCTGTTTGAAGTTTCTTTGACACTACAAGGTCTTACATTCCATTGATACTTCTCTTCCCAAAAAGCCAATTCATTTACATCCACAGCCACAAATTTTGGAATTACATTAAAATGCCCACAGTGCTCAAGGGTAATGATGCATTATCATAACAAAACACAATGGCACATACCATGTGAATGTTGCTGGCATCCGTCTCTATCTCACCACCACTTTCCCAGATTAATCTACTTTTGACATGCTGCTTGTTCAACATCTAGTATCGGACAAGCAGGAGATTCTCCCACTTAAATAATGTAAAGTTCATAGCCGTCAAACTCTAGCTATTAACCCACCAACATCATACAGTTTTACAACATGGAAAGAGACCCATTGTGTTCACGTTGGTCATCAACCACTATGTATTCTAGGCTAATTTTCCAGCTTTTAGCTTGTGGCTGTGATGCTTCAAATAATTTTCTAAATACTTCTTAAATGCAATGACAGTTCCTGCTTCTGCCACCTGCTCAGGCAGTGAGTTCCAGATACTCACCACCCTCTGGGTGAAAAAGTTTTTCTTAATTCCCGTCTAAATCAACCCTGTCATTTACCTTAAATCTGTCCCCTTGATTATTGATCACTGTACTCAGGGGAGATATTTTCTTTCAGTCTTTGTCCCTTATAACTTTGACATGTACAAAGTTATAAGGTACAATCAGGTTCCTCCTCAGCCTTCTCTATTTTAAGGAAAACAACCCAAGTCTACTGTGTATAATTTTTCTTCGTTGCTGAAACACCCCAGACCAGACAACATTCTGGTGCATTTCATCTGCAGCTTCTCTAGTGCAGACACATCCTGCCTGTAATATATGCAGTTGTGGTTGCCATAGTACTGTAGCGGAGGCCTACCTACTATCTTATACAGGGCTGTCAAAACCTATCTTTTTTTATTCCGTACCTCAACTAATAAAGGCAAGTATCCCGTATGCCTTCCTAGCCACCTTAATAAAATGTCCTGTAGCTCTCAAGAATCTGTGGTCATACATAGATTGAGTGTGAAACCGGCTGTAACAGTCACTGCAACCTATTTGATCCTGAACTAATCTGCTTTTTTTAAATTTCAAAAATATACCTTTTTCAAACAAAAAATGGACCTGAGTTCGATTCCATGCTTTGGTGACTGTCTGTGTGGAGATTGGAGTTTGCACATTTTCCCCATGTTTGCGTGGATTTTCTCCAGGTGCTCCGGTTTCCTCCCACAGTCCAAAGATGTGCAGCGTAGGTGGACTGGCCATGGAAAATGCCCCATAGTGTTCAGGGATGTGTGGGTTATAGGGGGAATGGGTCTGGGTGGGATGTCTGAGGGTTAGTGTGGAATTGTTGGGCCGAAGGGTCTGTTTTCACACTGTAGGGACTCTATGAAAAAAGTCTCTGTATGTACATAGTCACAAATGCAGTTCTGTTTTGTACAGTATCATATCAAGGAAAATAAACAAAACATTGGAATTTGACTCTATGCCAAAAAAACCAAAGACCTCTCTTACACATAGAATACTATATTTGCGTACATTTGAGGCACGAGGAGGGTCCAATAACTGAACTGATCCCCATTAAACTTAAGCAGAAAGACCTCAGATGTTGGTCTTTTCCCATTGCGCCTTGGCGGCAGCTGCCCCGAGCTCATTCAACTTTCATTTCAAAACTGTGCTTTATTCATAGAAATATCTTTTGTATATATACATTGTCACAAATTAAGTTTGGTTCTGTACAGTAGCATATCAAGTAAACAAGCAAAGCTTTGAGTTTGACTCTGTCCCAATAAACCAAAGGATTTCCTACGCGTATCAGATGATATTTATGTGTATTGAGGCACTAGGAGGGTCTGATAACCAACAGCTCCCCGTTATCTTCAGCAGGAAGGTCTTTCTCCACTGCACCTTGGTGGCAACTGCTGCAAGCTTCAGTACGTAGCCCGGGACCTTGGAATGTGCAAGTCTGCAACGCTTGGTTGAGGTCAGCTCCTTGCTGTGGAAGACCAACAAGTTTCAGGCAGACCAAGAGTGATCCTGAACTAATTTGCTGGGCCAAATTCTCTCCATCACCAAACCACCTAAATCATTTAACATCATCAGTCTGCATCCTTGCCTAGGCCCAAAAGCTGCTGAATTCCTTGTTCATGCCTCCTGCCTCCAGGCATGTAAATTCTGTGGGAACAGAAGCAGGTCATTTGTACGATATTTGGTGGTGTCTCCCTCCTGACTCCTCAAAGCTTTTACACCACCTATAAAAGTACACGTCAAGAGTGCGATGAAATACTCTTCACTTGCTTGGATGAATGCAGCTCCAGCACTACTCAAGAAGCTCATCTATCCAGGTCAAACCAGTCAGCTTGATTGGTACCCAATTCATTACTTTGACCATTCACTCCCTTTTGATTGAAGGACAATGGCTGTAGTATGTACCATGTTTAAGTGCAGTGCAGCAATTCACACAGGCTCCTTGGCTTGAACGATCCATGTGTCTTTGTGACGCATTTCCTCTGATGAGTTTGGCAGAGTAATGGCTTTTAAATACCTTAGGAGATGGCATTGATCTAGATTTATTTAATTTTTAGGTGAAACACTTCTGCATTGTGACAGTTTCTCATTGTCACATTCTTTAGGCCACCCATTTGTCTCCTAATTGAGCACTTCACTGATCACCAGACCCTTTAAGTTTGTTCACTAATTTCTCTGACAGACACTGGCATGCTGATTGTGAAGGTAAAGTAATTTACAAATAACTGCAGAGGCTAGAAATGAATCAGTTCTCGTGGGAAATCTCAATGGAATGTCTATATTTGCGTGATCTGCTGACTAACGATCTGTAATATTCTACTGAAGTGCCAGAAAAATCAGCACCTGTCTCTGAAGCCACTGTGCTGCCACTAGGAATGGTACTCCCTTCTTTAAAGCAAGTATGATTGCAAGGGCTTGGTGGTCAGTTGACAATATCAACTTCCTAGTGTATAAGCATTTATGGAATTTTAAGCTTTTTTTCACCTTTTGAGTCATCTTGCTCAGCTTTGTTAAAGTGTGAAGCAGCACCTTAAACACTTGGGCATCACATAATAAAACTAATTTTCTTTTAGTGATCATTGTGGGTCAAAACTGTATCACTAGTCATTATTTTCTTCACTTCAAATGCTTTCTGACACACCACCCTCAATCTATCCCATCTTTGAACAGTTGACAACGTGGAACCAATGAAAATTAGCTCAATCTGGAATTAATTTAGAACAATAGATGAGAATCCTATGAATATTTTAAGTTCTTCCTTGTTCTCTTTCTTTGCTTTCAAACCCCCTAACTTTCTGTCTTATGTGGTGACCCAGGTATGTTATTGTCGACATCTTGAAGTGGCGCATGCTCCTTAGCTTTGAAATCAATCCTAACTTCGTTCAGTTTTATAATGTGCTCTTTCTTTGTCTTACTGCTAACTAGCATGTCAACTAAGAAGCAGCATACACCTTTCATTTCACCTAGTAATTCACCAATTATTCTGTGGAATGTTATGGGAGCAATAAATCTCCACAAATCCAAATAGACCTAACTGCTTTTTAACTACCACAATAGTTGCAACTCATCTCTGCTCTTCTTTTCACCTGTTCTCTCTGATCTGTTCAAGTCTTTACACTTTCTAACTGCGTAAGGCACTGACCTAGCCTTCAAAATATCAGTTGTACATTGCCCTTCATCTTGATTTCCACCTTGTGATTCCTAATTTTGTCATTTGGTCTTTGTTGCTCAAAGATGACTTTGTGTTCTCTTAGAACCTCCTCAATAACAAATACTCTTACTGATCTCTACTGTAAATAACTTGGTTGAGTTAAACCATATTTTCTTAAGTTAATCTCTTCTTATTAGAAAGACCTTGTTCACTCCTACGACCAAAGGTAAGTAACAGGATGCATCATCACGTTCTACTATAAACACTAACTTTGCCAAACACTGGATTCCGTTATTGGTATAATTCGTCGATAGTTCTCCAGTTTTGTGCGAGGGAATGAAGTTTTGGGATTCCTCGGGCACTCTCTGAGCTAACCAGGCACCTGCTGCAGCTCTAAAGATAAAAATAAATTGTGAATGTCCTGTGAATAATTGTGAAAAAATTGTTTCTTCAGCCTTTTACTGTCATCATCCTTGTGCTTTTTTTTTGTGCTTTCTGATTGAGTACAACTGTTGATCTTCCTGCTTGATTACATCAAGCTCTGTTTCCATGTCTAAAATATGTGCACTTAAGGATTTTGGACTCCTGAATTAGCTTTAGATCTACAGTGACTTTGACCTGATGCATGGCAATGACTTGTAGCATAATTGCAACCTAAAGGATTGGCTATTTCCTCTCTATGCTGTCTGAATATTACTGACTTTTCTACAGGCATAGCACCTTGACTGGAAATAGGGGTGTTTGAATGGATGGTGGCTGTCATGGCAATGATGGTATCAAGGTTTCTGACTTTCGCACTGTCAACCTGAACTGACTAGATCTCACTGAAATCCAGTGGGCTTCCCCTGTAAACTTAGAAAGAGACCTGCTTTGCAACCTGCAACTATCTCTTTCTGCCTTTTCTGTGACTGTGGCCTCATTATGTACAGTGCTGACTCTGTTCTCCATATACACGTTGTACGCAGCTTTTTAAATACATCAACCTTAAGAGTTCAAAAATGTATCACAACCTGGTCTTACTTTCTCAAATAAAATTAAAAGAAAATGCTATCCCATCTTCAGCACCATATTTCAGTAGTATATTGCTCTAACACATGCTGATCTTCAAACAGTCATTATTTAACTTTATTTACACTCCCTAATGGAAAGGGCAATCTAATAATGCTCAGATCTTGAAGTATCTTTGGAATTCTGAGAGTGTTCCCTTTTTATTTCATAGTAGTCGACTGGAGCTCCATTGTTGGCCCATTTCTAGCAGGACAGCTGGTGAGTCAGTAAACTTATCCTTGGCTGCTTGTTTGGTATCATTCAAACAGGAAGCTTTAATGTGTATGTAAAGCCATTTGCAAAACACATTTTTCTTGAATTTAGCAGTAGTTGAATGATAATAAATCTAGTAGAAATATCCTGGATATCAAAATCCTGAAACTACCTTTTTGTTTGTACTGTGGGCATCTTACTCCACTTAGATTGGCCGCTATTTAAGAAAACTGCAATTAGGGATGGGTGATAAATGCTAGCCTTGCTAACCACACTCATTCCAAGAAGAACTGAAAAAAACATGATGAATGGTTGCATCTACCGATGATTTGGAATAATATGTACAAAATAGCAATGCCTCTTGTTAAAGATTTGCCATGTTTATTAGGGACAAGCCACTTGTTGCTCCTTAAGATCTCTGCTACATATTGTATTACTTGACTAGTAACCCAGAGATCTAGGCTAATGATCCATAAACTTGAGATCAAATTCCACTACAATAGCTGGGGAATTCCATGAGTTTTGATTTTAACAATATTTTACACTATATAGCATTGAATCATATTTCTGTCCACACCACTTGATTGCCATACCTATTTCCAAACATGATACCTGAATGCAGTTAGGGATGGGAAGTAAAGGTTCATGTTGCTAGAAATGTCCGCATCCCATGAATTAATTAAAAAAAAATTTTTTTTTAACCATTACTGGAACTGAATTAAAAACAATCGAAAGGATTCATTTTCTTGTTCACAGCTTTGCTGATTTTCAATTTCAGAACTTAAAACAGTGCATAAAATAATTTCATTGTTTATTACCTTTACAACAATCTTACATTACCTTTATGATTTCTACCTATTTAGATGAACTTATATTCTCTTTTAAGTTCTGCTGTTGAAATAGGGCTTATTATGACTGGACCATCATGTTTCTACACTGACTATATTTTAAAAAATTATAATTAAAAATTTAATATTTACTGAAGAAGTATTGGTGTAATTTTCATTAATTTATAATCTCTACCAGATCTCCCATGGCAAGGCAAAGGACATACAGATGTAAGTGTGTCATAAAGAGGAAATGCACACTGTGTGCAAGATACTGAAAATTTTTATATTTTGTAGAGTACATGATAGGTCTTCCCAAAATGATCCTGTTCATGCAGTGTTTTTAGTGTCTATCCAGATAAATTCAGCTTTCAGGAGCTGCTTAAAACTGAGGGTGCTTGTTAAAATAGATAAAAGCAATTAAAAAGTAGTAAGGACAGGGAGGCCAAAGGAAAGTGAAGCTTCTGAAGGTGAATTCCAGATGCAGCATGTACAAACCTACTAAAGGTGGCACCGTTTTTACAGATCTGTTACTTTTATTTGTTTCTCAGCAGATGCTTGACCTGTTTTAGGCTGTTATAACAAATGTAAAATCTGTGCATCTCTTGCGAACAGAGGGTATGGTGTGTATTTCCTGTCTTCTACATACTTCCTATAACTTACCTGCTCCATTTTGTTGTTTACATCTAATAAGCGTAAAATCTCAACATTACTGAGGAGATATGGTGCAGAAAAAGTAACTGGAATTCTACATCAAATTAATTGACAAATTAAAAGCTAATGCTGTCAGTTCCTCATGCAGAATCATCAATGTAGAAAATAGACTTCTGTGTCAGATATTAAAGGCAACATTCTAGAATAGGTTAAAAAAAGTGAGATACTGTATTAGAAGAACTGTGCCGTAAGCATGCAGGGGATCCTGCTGTGAAATCTGCCAACTAATACATGGAAGCAGATCATTGACAACATAACTAAACTTAGTTGTAGTGGGTGGATATGCAATTGTAGGGAGATGCTGATAGTTTTCATGGGGATTCATTTAGTCTATTTGAACAATATTAATAGTAACCCAAATTTAGGAATTTTGTAATCAGAAGGCTTGTATCTTAGGTCTGTTCTGTATCTCACAGATTACTTCAAACATCTCACTCCTTGGATAAGCCACAACCTGAGCAGCATCTATCATGTTGTTCTATGTATGATTTAATAATGAAGTAGAAGGAAAGGTATAGGACCTCAAGTAGAGGTAGAAAGAAATTAACTCTAAGGAGAAATGCCCCACATCCTAGCATGTCACGTTTGTCAAGCTGGATACCCGGTGCCTTCAAAATGATGCCTTCCAGTTGTTGCAGAGTGAACCGCTGGAAATTTTATTTCACAGTTATCTCCCTAACCACATTAGAAAATCAAAGCTGAACAAGATTCTGAACCACATCCTGCTGATGGCAGACCTGGTGCATACCTGATAGTGTGCATCCCAGGGGCTTGAAAGAAGTACCTGTAGAGATAGTCTTACACTTGTAACCATCCTAAGATCACAGTGGATTGAAAAATCATGAATGTAACATCTGTGCTGAAGAATGGAGGCAATTAGAAAGCTAGAAACTAGGCCAGTTTGACTGATAATGTTGCATTGGGAAACCGCTGGAGTCAATATTTAAGGAAGTAATAGTACAACATTTAGGAGCTCAGATCCCATTCATATTATGTGGCCTTATGGAAGGGGAATCATATTTGATGTAGCATATTTGGATTTACAAAAGGCTTATAATAAAGTGGTATAAGTTTTTATTGTACAATGTAAGAGCTCATGATGAATATATTAGTATAGATAGAGGATTGACAATCAGGAAGCAGAGTGTTGAGATAAATGGATCATTTTCAGGTTAGAAAAATGCAACTAATGGAGTGCTACAGTGATCCATGCTGAGGCTTCAACAATTTAACCTGTATGAATAACCTAGATGAAAGAACAGTGTATTAAAGCAACATTTGATGATGGTACAGAAATAAATGGGAAGCAGTTTGTGAGGAACAATCAGAGTCTGAAACGGGATTTCGATTAAGAGATTTGGCAAGGATTTGGCCTCTGGAGTAAAATGAAGGAAAATGTGAGGTTATTTACTTCGGTAGAATGGATAGTAAAGCAGTATAGTATTTAAATGGAGAGAGACTGCAGAGTACTGAGAGGAGATCGGGTATTGTCATACATCGGTCACAAACGTTGTGATGAAAATACAGCAAATAATTAGGAAACCATATAGAATGCTAGTTTCTTTTTGCAAGGGAAATGTAGGGAAGCCTTCTTGCAACAGTACACATTTGGTGAGACCCCATACACACACAGTCCATACACGGGCCACCCTCTGTGTGAAAAAGTTCCTCCTTCGGTCCTTTTTAAATCTTTACCCTCTCAGCTTAAACTTATGCCCTCTAGTTGTGGACTCCCCTACCCTAGGGAAAAGACCTTGGCTATCCACCTTATCCGTACCCCTCATGATTTTATAAACTTCTACAAGGTTCCCCTCAGCCTCCGACGCTCCAGGGAAAATTGCCCCAGCCTATTCAATCTCTCCCTATGGCTTTCGTCTCCTTAGTTGCATCGATGTAATTCAAATGAGAACATGTAGTAGTTTGCTAGCACAAACGGTTTATCTTATGAGGAAAGTTTCAGCCTCCATTTAGTGGAATTCAGAAGAATAAGATGTAATCTTACTGAATATATGATTCTGAGAGGGTGTCAGAGGGTAGCTGCTGAGAGGATGTTTTCCCTCGTGGACGAATCTTGAGTCAAGTGAGTACAATTTCAAAATAAAGGATCTCTTACTTCAGATGGAAATTATGGTGGAATCTTGTGTCCTTCTCCATGATAAATTGGCAGTGGGGTGCATTTAACTTGATGAGAGGGTGGGAACACTGTCACCTTTCTACTTCCACCCTAATTGTGTATGAGACCATAAGACATAGGATTAGAAGATGATAGCTAATCTGACAAACTCCACTCTCCTGCCATATCCCCATAGCCCTTGATTCCCTTACTGATTAAAAATCTTCCTAAACTTTGAATATACTGATTGACACAGCCTCTCCAACCTTTGCCTTTGTGGCAAAGAATTCTGCAGATTCATTACCCTTTGAGAGAAGAAGTATCTCTGTCGTAGCTAGTCATAGAGTTACAGAGCTGTACAGCATGGAAACAGACCCTTCGGTCCAACTTGTCCATGCCAACCAGATATGCTAAATTAATCCAGTCCCATTTGCCAGCATTTGGCCCATATCCCTCTAAAGCCTTCCTATTCATATATCTATCTCTGTCTTTTAAATGCTGTAATTGTACCAACCTCTACCACTTCCTGTAGCAGCTCCGTCCATTCACATACCACCCTCTGTGTGAAAAAGTTGCTCCTTTGGTCCCTTTAAAATCTTTACCCTCTCACCTTAAATCTGTGCCCTTGAGATGTTAATGGGATAACATCCCATTAATTCTTATGTTCGTTATCCTCTTACACAGAGGTATGTGGAAACTGTCTTAAACTTCCTGCCCAAATAGGATTAGGTGGGAAACATTTGTAAATGTGTGAGACTTCTGTAATTCTGTAAAGGGGTGAAACTTCTGTAAAGGTATGAAACTTCTGTTTCCACTAAAGTGGCCAGGTCAGGGACCTTTGTTCAAGCTAGACACTTTGGCGGCTTGAAATCGCATTCTGTCACTTCGGCGACTTGAAAACACATTCTGCCATTATCAGTCACTTCGCAAACGATCGATGTTGTATCCTGTTCTCTTTATGTTCCAAATGTAGTATTTGTTTTTTCTGTTTTAGCCAATTCATACATAGAGTATAAAATGCGGGGACTGTCCGCTGTTCGGAGAGAATCGCTTATGGAACTCAGCACTCTGTGCCGGGTTGTGTACAGCGATCCTCCACAGCTTGTACTTGCTTAATAATAAAGGATTGTGTTTTGTAGCGAGGTCAGTGTCTTGCTATTGCATCAAGTCCGTGAGGCTCTCCAAAAGCGAATCTACCACCCTCTAGTTTTGGACTCCCCCACCCTGGGGAAAAGGCATTGACTATTCACCCTATCCATGCACCTTATGATTTTATAAACCTGTATGAAGTCACATTTCAGCCTCCGACGCTCCAGGGAAAATAATCCCAGCCTACTCAGCCTCTCTCTGTAGCTCAAACCCTCCAACCCTGGCAACATTGCTTGCCTTTCCATGTACGTTTGTGTCATCTGCAAACTTAGCTATGGTACATTCATTTTCCTCATCCAAGTCATTTATATATTATGAATAATTTTGGCCCCAACCCTGATCTGTCTGCCATTCCACTAGTTACAGGTTGCCATCTGAAATAATTCTAATTCTCTGTTTTCTGTTAGTTAGCCAATTATCTAACCGTGCTAATATACTATCTACAGCACCTTCTCAAACACCTTCTGTAAATGTAAATATATTACATCCATTGCGTTATCTTTATCTGTACCTCTTCAAAGAATTGTAATAATTTTGAGTGGCATGATTTCCCCTTCATGAAGCCATGGTGACTCTGCTTGATAACATTATGTGCTTTTAAATGCTCTGCTTTTACATCCTCTATAATGGACTCTAACATTTTCCCAATTACACGTTATGCTAACTGGCCTATAGTTACCTGTTTCTTTTTGTCTGCTTCTCTTTTTTAATAAAGGTGTTACTTTGGCAGTTTTCCAACTCTTAGGAACTTGTCCAGAATTTAAGGATTCTTGGAAGATGTCTACCACATTCACTATCTTTGTGGCTACTTCCTTTAATATTCTTGAATGCATCCAATCAGGTCCAGGGATTCAGTGGCTTTTAGTCCCATTATTTTTCCCTAGTACTTTTTCTGCAGTGATAGTTCTTGTATTTATTTGTTCTCCCATTTTTGCCCTTGATTATTTCATATTTTTGGAATGCAATGAAGGCAGATGCAAAGTATTTATTCAACTCCTCTACCATTTCCTGGTTGCCTACTATCATTTTCTCAGCCTCATTCTCCAAAGGGCCTATGCTCACTTTGACTCTCTCTTTCTTTTTATATATTGAAAGAAGCTGTTGCTTGTAGTTTGATATTACATGCAAGTTTACCATCAAAGTTTATTTTCAACCTCTCTTTTTGATCATCTTTGCTTGTTAAAACTCTCCCCATCCTCTTGTTTACAACTAAACTTTGTCACATTGTATGTTTCTATCCTTTCAATTTGATGCAATCCTTAATTTTCCTGGTTAAACCAGGTTAGTTTGTCCCCTTCCGGAGTCTTTGACGATGGAACGCTGTTGGACATTCTCCAAATGCCAACTGGCATGTTGAAGTGAGTAGTTAATGCCCATTTAAGAGCCTCATCCTTCTTAGGGAAGTGGTCCCTCATTAAATGGCACTCGGTGCTGTCTCAAGGGACCCAGCATTGGGAAGGGTGAAGTAATGGAAATCCATCCCCTTGTCCTTGCTGACAACTCCATCTGCTGTAAATCATCCCCCCTCCACCTCAGATGTGCTGGTGAGTACAGAAGAAGTACCAGCCTTGGATTGGTCAGCAGATATTTTTGGTGGGACTTTGACCGTTGAGTTCCTTGTTTTTGAAGGCCTGCCTCTGGCCTGAGTGGTACACGTATGGTTGATCTTTCCTTAAAGAGGTGGCAGGAGGTTATGACTTGTTCTGCCTGTTGCTGTCACAAAATTCCACCTGAGGAATTTCTTATGTCAGAAGGTTATAAATCTTTATAATCCATTCCATCAGAGAGAATTGGAGACCAGGATCATTCAGTAATTCAAAACTGTTGGACAAATGTTTGATTTACAAGTGAGTCAAGTGTTGTGGTGAGGGTTTAGTTAGCTCAGTTGGCTCTATGGCTGCTTATGATACAGGGTGATGCCAATAACGTGGGTTAAGTTCCCGCACCATCTGGGGTTATTATGATGGACTGTCCTTCTCAGCCTCTCCTCTCGCCTGAGGAGCGGTGACCCTCAGGTTAAACCACCATTCTGTTGAGAGAGCAGCCCTCTGGTCTTGTAGTTCTATGATGATTTTACCTGTTGTTTTGGGGTTAGGAGTTAGGCATGAAAGTCGAATTGAGGCAACAATTAGACAAGCCACCATCTTTTCGTGTGGCGCAGCAAGCCTGAGTGCTGAATGGCATATGTCAGCTCTTGTCCTTTATAATTCCATATTCTTACACATCTAAACACAGATGTGAGAAAACATTTTCTGTAATTATATCCAGAAAATAATCAAAAGACCGATGGCATGTGATGAAAAGAGTGACTTTGGATAGAGGCTTGTATGATCAAATGCCAAATACAGTATACTTGTATAATGGAAGAAATACTGTAGGACAGTTAAGTACAAGTCCAGGAGTTCAGAGAAGATTGAGTGCCATTCATCATAATTGACGGTGCAGCAAGATCCAATCAATGTCCACGTTTGGGCTGACAAGTAGTGAGTAACTCTCGTGCCACGCAAGTACCAGGCAATGACCATTTCTAACAGGAGAGAATCTGACCATCACCCTTTGGCAATCGATGGCATCACAATCACTGAATCCTCCACTATCAATGTATTGAGGTTTGCCATCGATTGGAAACTGCACTGGACTAGCCGTACTTTGTCTACCAGAAGGGGTCAGATACTAGAAATCTTGAAATGAATAACTCACATCCTGACTGCCAAAAGCCTCCTATCCACCATCTACAAGGCAACATTCAGGTATGTGTGATACGCTTGACTTGGAAATGTATTGTAGTTTTTTCCGTGTTGCCTTCGTGAAAATTCTCTCTCCCTAAAGGCATTGTTGGTCCAACTAAGGAAATGGACTTCAGTGGTTCAAGAGGGCGCTTCAACACCCGAACGCCTAGCCAATCTTAATTTAATGTCTGCTGAAATTGAGATGAAGTTGAGATGAGTTGGCAACATAAAGCATTGTGCTGTGTTGTTTCACAACATTATTTCCACTGATCAGCATTATGGCATGTTTCTAAGAAGGTGGAGCCAGGTTTGACAACACGGTTGTCATAGTACAACAATATATCCACCTCTGTGGGCAGAATATTCCACATACTTAACAAAAAAATCCAAAGAACCGCAGATGTTGGAAATTAAAAACAAAAACAGAATTTGCTGGAAAAACTCAACAGGTCTGGCAAAATTTTGGATAGAAAGCAAAGTTATTTTTTCAGGTCCATTGACCCTTCTTCAGAACTCTTTGTATTTACGGGTGCGCAGGTGCTAGTGTGTGAAAGTTAAGTGCTCTTGGCATCCTTTTGTAATAGCCAAGAGCCTTAAGAAGATCTAATTATATGCAGCCATTTGGATAGCTGTAGAATCATTCCTGTATTTTCAGATAAGTTTCCTCATTATGGGCCTGTGGACAAAAGATTTTATATCGGCACCTTCCCTTGCAACTGCCGAAGGTGTAACAGTTTAGAGACAAAAATCTGCAGATACTGGAATCCAAGGTAGACAAACAGGAGGCTGGAGGAACACAGCAAGCCAGGCAGCATCTGGAGGAAAGGAGAAGTCAGTGTTTTGGGTATTGCCCTTCTTGTGGACACTTACCCATTTACCTCCTCCATCTCCAGTATCCAAGGGCCCAAACATACCTTCCACGTGAAGCAGCATTTTACCTGTATTTCCCACAATCTGGTCTACACATTCACTGCTGACAATGTGGTCTCCTCTACATTGTGGAAATGAATGTAGACTGGGTGACTGCTTCTCATAACATCTATATTCTGCCCGCAGAAAAGACCCTGAGCTTCCCGTTGCCTGCTACTTTAGCACACCACCCTGTTCGCTGGCCAACGTCTCTGTCTCAGGCTTGCTGCAGTGTTCCAGCGAAGCTCAGCACAAGCTGGAAGAACAACACCTCATTTTCGACTTGGAGACCCTGCAGTCCTCCAGACTCAATATGAATTTCAGTAATTTTAGGGCCTGAACACTCTCATGTCCCAGCGATCTACACCACACACCAGGCCTTGTCATCACATAGCCTTCCATTACACACTACCTATTATTAACCACTAATAGTCTCCATTAACAACTACTCACCCTCCAATCCAGATCGTTATCAACTCCTTTGCCTGTCCATCTGTTGTTTTCTCTCTTTGGGCTTTATCCCCACCTATCGTTTACTTCTTACCCCCTCCTCCCACCCTATCTCCTGCAGATAAACTGACATTTTCCTAGCTACCATCAGTTCTGAGGAAGGGTCACTGGATCTGAAATGTTAACTCTAATATTTCTTCACATTTGCTGCCAGACCTGCTGAGCTTTTCCAGCAACTTCTGTTTTTGTAAAAGATTTTACATGCCTTGCTGTTGTAGCCACACCTTTCCATTAATGGATATGTGCATTTTTTCAAGGTCTCCAGAGGAATTATGTTTTGACCAGGTGAGGAGGGGACTTGAGCTCCTTTCTTTCTTAAATCCCTCTTGTTTGGTTTCAACAGATATTTAATTTCTTTCAGTTTGGGGCTGTATTTAGTTAAAGATGTGGTCAACTGGATCAGAATGAGAGAGGAAATGAGCCAATTTCAAGGCTTTCATTAATGACTGAAAGAAGAATTTTATTACCTCCCAATCCTGAGGAAATAATGAAAATGCATCAAACACAAAGGTACTAAGTTTAAAAGGGAGTATCTGGTACAGACAGGGAGAATTGAGATTGCACTGTTGATGTTTTTTAACTTGAGATTCGTTAAATTGCTGACTGGTAAATCTCAGCAGCGGCAAATGTTGGAGATGTATTTTGAGTTCTCATTGACCAGTTGTTTCCCCAATTTGCTTTTTTCACTAAGTGCTGTCATCTGAGATCATGAGAAATAGGCACAAAGAGAGAGGGAGTCTGCCAGTTCCTGCTAACAAATCCAGTTTTTTTTTTAGCTCTGCTGCTCAGAAGCAGCTGTGGAAACATAATTCTATGTGTATTCTGGTGTCCGGAGGATATCCTCTCTACTTCTTATTTCCTGTTTAGTGTTTACAAATTGGTAGAAGAGTTTTGGTTGTCTTTGTTGACTGCCACTTTGTTTTTAGAGTATCTCTTTGCAAGTCATATTTTCTCTTCTCCTCATCTCCCAATCTCCTTTATTGGACCTGGTTTTCATTTGAAGAACTCACATGATATACATCATACATCTTTTGTTTCATCATAAGCTCTGACACCTTCATCGTCCAAGAAACTCTGATTTTGGTCTCCTTAGCTTTTTCCCTTGCTGGAATGTACTTAGCGTGTACCTGAAGTTTCTTTTCTTTAAAGATCACCAATTGTTCCAGTACAATTTCTCCACTCAGTCTCTGGTTCTGATTTACTCTGCATAACTACACATACTCTGATGCAGACACTGACACCATTGTCAGTGATAGCCTGGTTGAAACAAGGAATCAATTGTTGAAATCTTTCAAGATAAAATAAAAAGCAAAAGTGGCACTATTTGGAGAATTAAAGATGTAGTGGAATCACTTTGTCAATATAAATAATTAAGTAAGAAAGCTATTTAAAAATGAACAACAAATGAAAATTGAAATAGATCCAGATTCACCATGCAACTTGAACTGGCAAATACAAACCACAACTCCATCTCAAACTTTCAGTTAATAATCCCTTAATAATTTGGCGAAAAAAGGTTAATTTAAAAACATCAAAAAATCAGCAGCTTGGATGGTGAAGCCCCCTTCCCAGGTAGGTAGGGAAGGATTTGAGACCTAGCAGGATTACTGGCACTTCAGTCTGTTGATCCAGGCAGTTGATCAAGTCATGAAACTGAAGGAGATGGAAAAATCCCAGTCAACCTATCTTTAACAAGGCCATTAATGAGACAGATTCCCTGTTCCAAACCTATGTCAGTCAAAATAACTGTTTGGAACAGAACTGGCAGCATAATATCTGGGCTTTGTCTGCCTCCATTCCCAATGTTGCAGGCCCATAAAATCAACTTTATTTCTTTTACAGTTTGGAATGTTTTTAGGAATGAATAAATTTGCTTAAATCTCACTATCCGCTAAATACAGCTGTTTGTAAGAGATTAAGTTGGACTGTGGTCTGATTATACTTGTAACTAACTACTTGTAACTGAGGCAGTGTCAGGAGATTTATTTAATATATATGGTTGGTCGTTAAGCCGATACTTTTCCTGTTTTATGGTTGTGCTGACTTTTTCTTTTCTTATTTAAAATTCCTTCTGTGAAAGATAAATGATTTTCTTACAGTTGCGGCACAAATCATGCTATGATTTTCTATTACTTATTGTGATTAAAAGTATAAACTGCTCAGGTTACCTATTATGCATAAATTTTGTCATTTTCATGATGGACTGGGAATATTTTGATAGCTGATGCTCTCTCCATTAACTTGTATATGATGAGTCACATGTGAAAACTGCTTAAGGAAAAGGCTACAGGCGATTGCCTTGTAATGATTTCTTATGGTGCATTAGAAGTAGAACACCTGTTTAACAAAATAAGTTCAAAATATCTAACAACTGTTTTCTAATATAATTTAAGAGTATAATAAATTGAAACATGAGTAAACCATTTGGCCCTTTGAGCCTGCTCTGCTGTTCAGCGCAATCATGGCTGATCTGTTTCAGCTTCACCATCCCACCCAATTCCCGTTTCTGTTGATTTATTGAATGATCGAAAATACCTTGCCAAGTCTTGAATATATTTAACAGTGGTGTATCTACAGCTCTTTAAAGCAGAGAATTCCAAAGGTTTACAACCCTTTGAGTCAACTTGCCTGATGGTAGAAGCCTTGAATAGAGCAGCTGGACATAAACAGTATCATACCGACTCAAAGAAAGCTATTATGGAGGCCCTGATATCATGGTTTATGTTCACTCATTTTAGTTTGTTTGTCTATGGTAGTGCAGAATTCTGAATTATAATTTAGTAATTACTGATTGAAGGTAAAATGTACTATTCTAATCTTGCATCTTTTCCAGTTGTCATGGATGATGATGATGACCGTGATCTGCGAGATGTTATTGGGTATGTATTCGCTTTGTAAAATTATTTATATAAAATAATTTAATATTGTGTCAGCTTAGTACGGAAGGTTGTGGGATTTGAAATCGCACTCGATGTTTTTACCTTAAGACATAGAAGAATAGAATTAAGCCATTCAGCTCATCAAGTCTGCTCTGCAAATCACTGAGATTATGACTGATCCGATAATCTTCAAGCCACTTTCTTCCATATTCCCCACCACTTTCTTCCATATTCCCCATAACCCCTGATTCCCTTAACTGATTAAAGATCTGTCTATCCTAACCTTGAATATACTTAATGACTCAACTTCAACAGTCCTCTGTGGTAAGGAATTACAGAGATTCTACAGAGAGAATAAATTCCTTCTCCTTTCTGTCTTAAATGTGTGACCCCTTATTGTGACATTATGGCCTCTAGTCCTATATTCTCCCACAAGGGGAAACCATCCTCCTGCATCCATCCTGTTGAGTCATCTACGAACTTTTTATCTTTCAATAAGGTTGCCTCTCATTCTCCTATATTCCAATGATTACAGGTCTGATTTACTCAATACTTCTTTATAAGCCAGTCCCTCCATATCTGGTTTTAACTTAGTGAACCTTCTTTGGACTGTTTCCAGTGCCTGTATATCTTTCCTTAGATAAGGGACCCAAAACTGTTCACACTATTCCAGCTATGGTCTGCTGAGTGCCTTGTACAATTTAAGCAAAACCTCCCTATTTTTATGTAATAATTCCTTTGAAATAAAGGCCAACATTTCATTTGCCTTCCCAATTACCAGCTGAACTTGGATGCTAGCCTTTTGTGATTTATGAACGAGGATTCCCAAATCCCTCTGTTCTATAGCTTTCTGTAGTCTATCTTGATATAAATAATATTCAGCCCCTCTATTCTCCCTGCCAAAGTGTAAAACCTCACATGTACATTCTCCCCGTGTCTGCGCGGGTTTCCTCCGGATGCTCCGGTTTCCCCTCTCAGTCCAAAGATGTGCAGGGTAGGTGGATTGGCCATGCTAAATTGTACGTAGTGTTCAGGTGGGTTAGACATGGGGAAATGGAGGAGTAGGGGATTGAGTCGCGGTGGAATGCTCTTCGGAGGGGAACTGTGGACTTGTTGGGCCGAAGGGCCTGTTTCCACACTGTAGGGATTCTATGAACGTTTCTATGAATGTCCAGTCACAGAGAGTAATACCATGGAAACAGGCCCTTCGGCCCATGCTAACCATAGTGCCCATTTGGCTAGTTCCAATTGCCCGCATTTGGTCCGTATCCTTCCAAACCCTTCCTATCCAGGTACGTATCCAAATGTTTTTTTAAACGTTGCTATTGTACCTGCCTCAACCACTTTGTCTGGCAGCCCATTCCACATACGCACCACTCGCTATATTAGAAATTGCCCCTCAGGTCCTTCTTAAATCTTTTCCTTCTCATCTTAAACCTATGACCTCTGGCTTTCAATTCCTCATTCTTGAGAAAAAGACAATATGCATTCATCCTACCTATGTCTTTTATGATTTTATACGCCTTAATAAAGACCCCTCATTCTCCTACGTTCCAAGGAATAAGGTCCTATCCTGGCCAACGCCTCCCTATAATTCAGGCCTACTAGTCCTGGCAACATCCTCATAAATCTTCTTTGCACACTTTACAATTTAACTATGTTTTTCCTGTAACAGGATGACCAAAACTGTACATAATACTTCAAGTGCGGCCTCACCAATGACTTATACAACTGTAACATAACGTCCCAACTCCTACACTCAGTGCCTTGATCGATGAAAGCCAGAATGCTAAATGCCTTCTTCACCACCTTATCCACCTGTGACACTGTTTTCAATGAACTATGTACTTGTACTCCTAGGTCCCTCTGATCCACAACACTCCTCAGGACTCAACCACTTATTGTAGAAGTCCTACTTTGGTTCAACTTTTCAAAATGCAACATCCTCACATTTATCTGTATATTCCATAATAATTCTTTGTTCACTTTTCTGACACAAGGCATTAATATGTTGTAATTAATTGTGGCTCCAGAGCTGATCCCTGTGGCACACCAGTAGTTTCAGTTTGCTAGCTCGAAAATGCTCCCCCATCTCATCTTTCTGTTTACTATTAGTTAGCCAATCCTCCACTCGTGCTAATACATTACATCCAACAACATTGGTTCTTATCTTATTAAGCAGCCTAATGTATAGTATCTTATCAAGGACCTTCTGAAAATCCAAATACATTACAGCTGTTTTTTTCCCTTTATCTGCCTTGCTTGTTACCTCCTTGAAGAATTCTAGCAAATGAGTCTGGCATGATTTCCCCTTCATGAAACCATGATGACTCTGATTGATGATATTATGTGCTCTAAATGCTGTTTTATTCCATCTGTTATAGTCGATTATAACATTTTCCCAATAACAGACACTAAGCTGACTGGCCTTTTGTTACCTATTTTTGTCTCCTTCCCATTTTAAATAAAGGTATTACGTTGGCAGTATTCCAAGACCTCTGACACTGCCTGAATCTAAGGATTCCTGGAAGAGTACTACTAGACATCAACTATTTCAGTAGCTAATTCCATTAATAACCAAGGATGCATCCCATCAGACTCAGGGGACCTTTTGACTTTTAGCGCGGTGGCTTAACACTGCTGCCTCACAGCGCCAGGAACCTGAGTTCAATCCTAGTCTTAGGTGACTGTCTGTTTGGAGTTTGCATATTCTCCCCGTGTCTGTAGGTTTCCTCTGGGTGTTCCGGTTTCTTCCCACAGTCCAAAGGTATGCAGATGTTTTGGCCGTGCTAAATTGGCCATAGTGTGTAGGTTAGATGGATTAACTTAGGAGATGCAGGGATAGGGTAGGCAGTGAGTCTCGGTGGGATGCTCTTTGGAGAGTTGCTGTGGACTTGTTGGGCCAGGTGGCCTGTTTCCGCACTGTAGGGATTGTATGATTCTCTGTTGAAATGCTTGAAGAGGATGGATGTTTCCCCTCAGACCCCTGGCCAACATTTCCCTTTCATCGTTCCTTACTCAACAAACACACTGAAAATCATTCATATTCTGTGTCCTAATTGGAAGGAAATTACCAGCCCCTTTTGTTCTATAGTAATAGTGGCTGCACACAACTGTGAAGGCTTTAAGATCCCTTTAGCCCATGGACGGTGTAGATAAAGTTGTTTCTAGTAATAGTCTGCTTTATTTTTGGTATGGTGCTGTATCAGTATTATCAAAACAAGTAAACATAAAATACCTGAAATTACCAGATATCCTCTCAGCACGTGAAAAAAATTTTAAATGAAAAATGACCACAGCTGCCTACTTCCAGTTGGACCATTAGGGTGACCTGTGACTGAAATTCCAGCCGACCTTTGATCATTTACCTTAATTGGTCTTTCAAATATCTTGAATTTCCAGCTGCTTACGAAGAGGTAGCCATTCCTTTTTCTTTTATCTGGCAGGAAAATAGCTCAAGCAAACTGACATGGGTCAGTGGCACAGAATTATTCACTTGTGGCTGACTCATATTGTATGTCAAGAATACTTTGATTGAAGAGTCCCCACAAAATAGGTAATAAAGCCTATCTTCCTTTTAAGGGGAAAGTGGTTGACAAAAAAAGAGCAACAATGAAAAACATTTTTCGATTCATACCCTTTTAGAAATCTCACTGGATGGACAAAAGTTTGATAAAGAGGAGGTACTGATTATAATTAAAGTACATAGGTTGCACCTTGGGTTGCTGATGGAAGTAAGGGTGCAAGTTAGGGAGGCATTGACTCTAATTTTCCAATCCTTTTTATTTATGGGCTACTGCCAGTGGACTAGAGAAATGGTAATATTACAGTCTTGTTCTAAAAAGGGTGTCCAATTAAACAGAGCAATTACAGAGCAGTGAATTTAATCTGAATGGCAGTGAAGCTTTTAGAAATGATGATTAGGACAAAGTCACCACTCACTTGGACAAGCATGAAGTAGTTAACAAAAGCCAACATGGATTTGTTAAAGACATAAAACCGAAAGAACTACAGATGCTGGAAATCTGAAACAAAAATAAAAATTGCTAGAAAATCTCAACGGGTCTGGCAGCATCTTCCAGACCTGCTGCGATTTTCCAGGAATTCCTGTTTTTGTGAAAGACACATTAGGTTTGATTATCGTGATTGAATTCTTCGAGATAGCAGGGAGGGTTAATGTGACTAATGTATATGTGGACACTTGAAAGCTGTTCGATTAAGATCTTCACTATAGTTGTGTTAGTAAAGTTGACACCCATGGAAAGAACAAAGAACAGTGCAGGCCTTCAGTCCACCAATCCTGCACTGCTACGTGGCACTTTTATAATTTAAAAATCTTTTGTTGCTTTGCAGTCTGTATCCCTCTATTCCCTGCCTATTCATGTATCTATCAAGATACCACTACCACCACCTCTGGAAGCGCATTCCAGGCACTTACCAGTCTCTGTGTAAAAAAACTTGTCTCTCTCTAATTTTCACCATTTTACCTTAAACCTATATCCCCCAGAAATTGACATTTGTACTCTGGGAAAAAGACTCCCTACTCTGCATTCTATATGTGCCTCTCATAAATTTGAAAACTTCTTTCAGCTCGCTGCACAGCCTGTTCAAGTGAAAACACACCAAGTTCGTCTAATCTCTCCTCATAGTTAATACCGTCCAAACCATGTTAACTTTGCCTAACCATGTTAACTAGGCAATACCCCAGTAAACTTTTTCTCCTAAGCCTCCACATCCTTCCGCTAATGTGGCAACCAGGAACTGTTTGCAAAATTCTAAATGTGGCCTTACTGAAGTTTTATACAGCTGCAACATGACAAGCCAATTTTATTTTCCGCGCTCCAACTAAGGAAGGCAAGCATGCCGTATGCCTCCTTGACCACCTTATCCAGGGAACTGTGGACCTGTACACCTAGATCCCGCTATATTTAATGCTGTAAGAGTTCTGCCATTTACTGAATACTTCTCTCCTAAAAAATGCATCACCTCACATTTGTTTGGATTAAACTCCATCTCCCATTTCTTGACTCAAATCTCCAGCCTATCTTTGTCCTGTTGTATCTTCTTGGCAATCCATATTATCTGCAGCTCGCCAACCTTGGTGTCATCCGCAAACTTACTAATCAAACCACCTGCGTTTCCCCAATTTATTGCAAACAACAGAGGCAAGGTTAACATGGATATGAAAGTGGTTAAATAACAGGGAACAGTGTAGTGTTGGATGATTAATTTTTGGACTGAAGGAAAATATATAGTTGCATCAATACTAAGATTACTGCCTTTCATGGTACAATTTAATAACTTTGATTTGGGTCTTGACATTAAAGTTGGAAGTTTAGTGAACATTGAGAATGATGATCGACATGAAGAGGACATAACTGGGCTGGTGAAATTGGTGAACATGACAGGTCAAATTTAATGCAGAGAAGTGAAAACTGATACATTTCCATCAGAAGAAAGGACAGGCAATGTAAAATAGTAGGTACAATTCTAAAGAGGTGAAAGAACAGAGAAACCTCTGGGTATGTATGAAGGTGGTGGGACAGGTTGAGGAAGTTGTTAAGGAAGTACACAGGACTTTATAACTAATAGTTCAGAGTATAAAAACAAGAAGTTATGATGATCCTTTATAAGTCATTGGCTTGGTCACAACTGGAATACTGTGTCCAACTGGACTTTAGGGAGGAGTGGAATCCTCAGAAAGTGTGCAGAAAATATTTACTAAAATGGTTCCAGTGATGAGCAATGCCAGTTATGTGGATAACTTGATGAAACTGCTGTTCTCCTTAGAGAAGGTACCGTCGATTGGGTATTTGATACAGTCTTTTAAAAATCATGAGACATCTGTACAGAGGAGTAGTTAGAAACTTACCTTTGGTTGAAGAATAAACAGTGGCATGAGATAAAACATTTCTATGCAGTGAGTGGTAAGGAACTGGAATGTGCACCCTGATGTGGTGGCGGCGGCAGATGTAATCTCTGCTTTCATGTGGGAATTGGATAATTGAGTTGTATACATTTGCAGGACAGTGGGGAAAAGAAAGGGGTGTGGTACTGGAGTTGTTCTCGCAGGCAAATGGATGCAGTGCATTGAGTGGTCTTCTATTCTGTTATGATTCTCTTGATTCTCTTTGCCCTTTCAGTAATGTTTATTATGAATTTTTCTTTACTTGTGTCTGGTTTGTTACTTTATCACCTGCAGTTGTTTTTGTGTCCTATCCCGCTCTCAATGTTTCTTTCTTTTCTGTGTGTTTCGGACCTTTGTTTCTTGAAATCTTAATTACAGTAGATTAGTGCGCCATTACGTCATGTTACAATAAGGGTTAGTTTTCCTCACATTCCCTGGTACATTCCTGATTCCTGAGTCTTAAGTAGTGGGAGGGGCGTTGTACAGCAGAGGTGAGGTATTTTACACAAGAAGGTGGGGAAATTGGAGGATGTTCCAGTTTTGTTTTTTCAAACTTATAGTGGCTAATTATATAGCTCAATAGACAAAGGCATGTAACTGGTATAATCTCCAAGGCCGCCTTCCCTAATGTATGAGTGGGAAGACTTTTAAAACATTGAAAAACAAAATCAAACTCTTCATATTTTGCCTTTTATTTGCTTATATTTTAAGTTTCCTTTTAGTGCAATCTATATAGAAGTAACTTTAGTATTCAGAGAGCTGTAGAAAAAAATATTTGGACTTCATTCTGCCACATTTCTGGCTTGTTTCAGACAAATCTCCATTCAATTCCATTGCAACCATCTATTTTCTGTATAAAATCCAAAAAATTCAAACTGACCTCCTATCCATGGGCAGGATTTTGACCCTGATGCATGGACAGGAGCTGAGGCAGGTGGGCATACGATTTCACATCAATGGCTGATTTGCAGGCATTATTCTGCGCCCAGACAGTACCCCCTGATGCCTGATAGGAGGCAGAATTGTGACCTGCCAACAAGCACTGGATAGCCAAATAAGTAATTAAAAGATAGTAGCAGTGTTTAGCTCCTTCCACACTGGAGGGTCTTTGCTGTCCAGTGTTGAGAATCTGTCCACCATTTAATTGGATGGTGAGCATGTGCTTAGGCCACAGTTTATAAAATTTCAGTACAATCACTGTCTCCAGCACGTAATGGGACCTCAACCTATATTTCACCTTATTGTCAGGCTCCTGACCCAAAACATGGAATCCTGCCACCTATCTCAAAAGTAGCTAAAGTGCTAAATAAAACCGAAAGAACTGCGGATGCAGTAAATCAGGAACAAAAACAAAATTGCTGGAAAAGCTCAGCAGGTCTGGCAGCATCTGTGAAGGAAAAAACAGAGTTAACGTTTCGGGTCCGGTGACCCTTCA
>JAHRHZ010000019.1:32095566-32153018 GCA_024137785.1 Ginglymostoma cirratum | reverse complement strand
GCCTCTTCGACTTGTCTGCCTCCTCTCCACCTATCCTCTCCTCTATCCATCCTCTATCCGCCTCCCCCTGTCTCCCTATTTATTTCAGAACCCTCTTCCCCTTCCCCATTTCTGATGAAGGGTTTAGGCCCGAAACGTCAAGTTTTCCTGCTCCTATGATGCTGCTTGACCTGCTGTGTTCATCCAGCCCCATGCTTGTTATCTTGGAGGTGAATGGGGCTGGTTTTGGGATGCGGTTGGGGGAGGGTAGATTTTGAAGCTTGTGAAATCCACATTGATACCATTGGGCTGCAGGGTTCCCAGGCTGAATATGATTTGCTGTTCCTGTAACCTTCGGGTGGCATCACTGTGGCATTGCAGGAGGCCCAGGATGGACATGTCATCTGAGGAATGGGAGGGGGTGTTGAAATGGTTCGCGACTGGGAGGTGCAGTTGTTTGTTGCGAACTGAGCGCAGGTGTTCTGCAAAGCGGTCCCCAAGCCTCCGCTTGGTTTCCCCGATGTAGAGGAAGCCACAACGGGTACAGCGGATGCAGTATACCACATTGGCAGATGTGCAGGTGAACATCTGCCTGATGTGGAAAGTCTTCTTGGTGCCTGGGATTGGGGTGAGGGAGGAGGTGTGGGGGCAGGTGTAGCACTTCCTGCGGTTGCAGGGAAAAGTGCCAGGTGTGGTGGGGCTGGAGGGGAGTGTGGAGCGGACAAGGGAGTCGCGGAGGGAGTGGTCCCTCCGGATGGCAGATAAGGGTGGGGAGGGAAAAATGTGGCTGATTGCAGATGGCGGAAGTGTCGGAGGATGTTGCCTATGTCCTCCCTACCTCCCCAACTACACTCACCTTTACTGGCTCCATCCCCGCATCTTCGACTTGTCTGCCTCCTCTCCACCTATCCTCTCCTCTATCCATCCTCTATCCGCCTCCCCCTGTCTCCCTATTTATTTCAGAACCCTCTTCCCCTCCCCCATTTCTGATGAAGGGTCCAGGCCCGAAACGTCAAGCTTTCCTGCTCCTATGATGCTGCTTGGCCTGCTGTGTTCATCCAGCCCCACAACTTGTTATCTCGGATTCTCCAGCATCTGCAGTACCTTTTATCTCTGATACATCCTCGTTTTTCAATTGGGAATCCTGCAGCATTCAGTATTCAATATCAAGTTCAATAATTTTAGGGCCCAAGTACATTCTCCCCTGTTTTTATCTCAATCCTCATATACCAGGCCTTGTCATTACACAGGCTGCTACCACATCTAACGCATTGTCAGCCACTAATGGTCCCCATTAGCAGCTGTGGATTCTGCTCGGCTGACCTTTACTGATTCCTTTGTCTGCCTAACAGTTGTTCTTGCCCTCTGGCTCCATCCAGAACGTTAACTCTGCCTTTTGTCCACAGATACTGCCAGACCTGCTGAGTTTTCCAGCAATTTCTGTTTTTGTTTTTGTTTTTCAGCATCCACAATGCTTTGGGTTATTTTTGTCACTGTGGATCCCATGTAGCTTCATCTCTTGTACCAGCCCACCGTGAAGGACCTTGTCAAATGCTTTTGTAAAATTCCTGTAAGTTCTGTTTGACTACTGCCATCTTCCACATGTTATCAACAAGATCCAAAAGATTTGTCAAGTTCATCCACATGACCCTGATGTTCTACCTTGCCAATCCATGAGTAGGCATTTTGTTTCTTTGAATTTGTTCTATTGTTCGTTGGTATGATGGATTCTTTTCACTTGTTGAGCAGAGACTAAGCACCAAGCACTCACTGAAGCAGATAGATTAACAATACTTTTCTAATTAGATATTGTCTGCCTTGAGGTGAGTGGTGACTGTTGAATGAATTGCGGCACTTCTTTTGCTGGGTTTGCACACTGCATGTCTAGGTGCCAAGTTTCTTCACATTCCTGTTCAGCTTCAGCCAAGTGCAAGGGACCCAGTTTCTATCTGTGGTCACAAGGAGATACAGCTGAGCGCTGGCCGTTGGAGAGGCTTTGTGCTGACATGGAGAAACCTACACGTTTAGCCTTTTTCACATAGTTGCTAGTCTTATATGAATATATGTTAAAAATGAAAAGCAAACCAGCATGCACACAAATGGAAGGCGTGGTAACTCTCTTCACCCACACATCATAGATGCATCACATCAACCTATGGGATCTCGATGGAATACTGGCTCAACACTGACTAATACAGATACTTCTGGTTTGGACCATTGTTGGGATGCAACATTTGAAGTTTCTCTTGCTTTCAAAGTAAAAATGCTGTCCTCACATCAACATTAGTCATATTGTCTTCACCGATTTTAAAAAAAAAATCCCAATTGAGCAGGCATTCTTTGGCATTTCTACGGAAAGTGCAAAAGCAAAGTAGAATTTACAGTACTTAAAGTTGGGTTAGCATTTCTGAGACTTTTAGTGTAGTTAGGTTTTGTAAGTCCTTCCTTATTAGAAAAGAATTAAAGTATCATACCCTCGAGTTGAAATATTTCAAAATGCTAAATCCTTAATGAAATAATTTTAAAAGTATAGTAAGTTAAATATGGAAGAAAAGTGTAACTTGCTACTTACAGTACAGGTACCTCCTTGCATACAGTCCTGCTTCCTGATCCTGTGGACCCTCCATGCTTCCAGACACTTTGAGTTGTGGCCTCTGCCCCATTCCCTGTCCTTCAAATTGTAGCCTCCCCCACTACCCCAACCCTTTGCCACTTCTTTCTCCTGAATTTGCTTTCCCATTTAAGATCCAGATTAAATCTGAAGCTAGAGCTTCAATGCCTTGGAAGTGCAAGCCGCAATGGTTCAGGAGTGCTGAAGCTTTTACAGTTTAAGTTATTTCTCAATTCCCTTTGCTTGCTACTTTGCCATCCTGAACACTTGCTGTGATTGAAGGTTTAAGACCTGGGTTCAAGAGAAGAATAACAAGGCAGAAGCACCTTTGAATATCATTTAAATTATAAGAAAAGATTGTTTTCAATCACCATGATGGAACCAGTCACTGAAGCCGAATGTTCCGCTTTTATTAATCGTAAAAGCGAGTAGAGTGAGAAGACTGGGTGACTGTGAGGCAGAATGTTAGTAACTGTTGATTGCAACTTTTCCAGACCATCCAAATACACACAATACTAGGGTCATGTATGATGGGATCAAAAAAGTAACAGGTCCTTGGGAAAGAAATGGCTTCATTGGAAACAAAGGCAGAGAAAGTCATCACTGACATCAGTAGACAGTCGGAGGTGTGGAAGGAACCCTGTTTGAATGACTACGAAGCTCATAGGGTTTGATGCTGCCCTGTCATAGCTCATCTTCTATCATGTTGTCATGGAAACAGGAAATCACATTAAGCAGCTTTGGTGGGCAGTGATTCTCCCTCTAATGCTTTTTTTGGTGCACAAGAGGACCTGATTACTGCAAACACCACCTCTAGGTGGCACATGAAGAACGCATGTGTAAGAAGGCATCTAATATTATTCTTAAGAGTCAGAAAGCAGCAATTAGTTTCCAAGACGGTGCTACTGGTAGATCCATGTGATCCAGGACTCAGTGGCCTGAATCATATCCCACACTGAGTGTGAATGACAGAGGTCAGATTGTGAAGGCTTTGAATGGCGGCTGAAGCAGGGATACGGAAGTAGCAGCGCTTTTCCATTGGCCATCAGTTGGCAGCCTGAAACTGGGATGAAGAGATGGAGGGAGCAGCTGCCCCTCAGGCATGGCCTCCTGATTCCAGAAAGGTCTTTCCCTGTGCCTTGGGCATTTGGAAAGGATTTGGCAGCAGTGCCGGGTGCTGTGAGCATGGCAAAGGAACAATGCCATTAGTGGTGCATGTGCAGATGATTCCTGTGGTCTGCTGCGGCCACCTGATATCACAGGCTCTGTCTGCCACATGTGTGGGGGCTGTTTTAGTGTCATGAGTAATCATTCAGAAGTGCAAAGCTCACCTGGTTGAGATAATGGCTTGGACAAAAAGAGACCAGCGAATCCTCGACTTTTTTCAGTCCACTATCGTCTTCTGCATAAAATGTGGCAGAGACTCATATGCCAGAGTGAAGCGCCAGAGCTGCGAGGCAATGCTTATCATCACATTGCAAACAATTGCATCTTGAGATTTTTGATCAGCTCAAACTGACATCTTTCCAACCTTCTCATTTCCTATAAACCCTGAGCTCTCTGTTTATCTCGCATATCCCTGATTTTCTTAGCTTCATCAATGAAGGTTATGCCTTCAATTGCCACGTTTCTAAGTTCTATAATTCCCTCCTTAAACTTCTGTGGTTTCTCACCTCTGTTTTCTTTAAGACTCTCTTCTAAACCTTTCTCTTTGATTGTTGCATTCTCAGTTCCACAGACATTGAAGCAGCCCATGCACACAAGCAGAAAGACTTGCATAGTATCCAGGTTTGGATTGATAAGATTGGTAGTTGACAATGATCATCACCAACATAGGAGATTGCACTTTCATCACGACAATCAGTGAGATTACCATTGTTGAATCACTCACCGTCAATATGCTGGTACTAGACAATGACCAGATGCCCACTCCAGTCCTTATATTTCAATGTGGTTCAATGTCAAATTTAGTTTCATAATCACTCCTGTGAAACACTTTGGCATATCAAAATATATTATAAGTATTTTTGTAATTACAATTTGTCGATGTTTAATACGATTGAGTCTTGGATCTTTGGTTTTCACAGATAGATGAGGATGATTTGCTTGGTTCAGCCTGCACTATTGACAACTCCAATTCACTTTTTGCTGATGCCATTGTAAGTACTGAAATAAAAAAAAAACAACTGTATACTATGTATGTGGATTATAATAACTGTAAGATTACTCTAAATATGATTATGTTGCATCTGTTTTAGAACAAACAAAGAACAAAGAAAATATGGCACAGGAACAGGCCCTTCGGTCCTCCAAGCCTGCGCTGATCCAGATCCTCTATTTAAACCTGTCGCCTATTTTCCAAGCATCTGTATCCCTCTGCTCCCTGCCCATTCATGTATCTGTCTGGATACACCTTAAATGACGCTATCGTGCCCGCCACTACCGCCTCCGCTGGCAATGCATTCCAGGCACCCACCACTCTGCGTAAAGAACTTTCCACGCACATCTCCCTTAAACTTTTCCCCTCACACCTTGAAATCGTGACCGCTAGTAATCGAGACCCCCACTCTGGGAAAAAGCTTCTTGCTATCCAACCTGTCTATACCTCTCATGATTTTGTAGACCTCAATCAGGTCCCCCCCTCAACCTCAGTCTTTCTAATGTAAATAATCCTAATCTACTCAACCTCTCTTCATAGCTAGCGCCCTCCATACCAGGCAACATCCTGGTGAACCTCCTCTGCACCCTCTCCAAAGCATCCATATCCTTTAGGTAATTTGGTGACCAGAACTGTACGCAGTTTAAACAAAACACGTTTTAATTTTCTGTTTTCTATTATTTTCTTTATTGTTTTTGACAGCTCGCTTCATTGACCATCCCTTAACCCATCTAATCTTTCCTTCTTTGTCTTGATTAATCCTGTCCGAATCACTTTGGAAGTTAAAGGCATTAAACAGTTATGTAGTTACTCTACTTGACCTGTTTGGATTTGTTATGACATAACTTCAGGGCAGGCAGGGCTTCAGTCTGGACCTTCTGGCTCATTGGTAGAGATGCTATCACTGCACCACGAGACATTTAAAATGTCAGGTGTGGGATAAACTGTTGTAAGTTTGTTTACCATGAGTGACGGTTATCCTGTGATTTGGGAATCACAATTAGTAAATACAGGTGTTAATCCCATTGTGTTCTCAGAGCTTGATGCCATCTCCCCCATCAAGTTTCCTTTGTGAAAATTGAATAAATCGTTGTTCAAACTCACTACTATACCAAGGCTAGAGATGATAATTGATAAATACTTATTGAAAATATTGCTGATCTGAAGAGTCAATAACACAACCTTCTTTTATGTTTCATCAGAGAGGGTAGCTCGGGCTTCATTTTAATGTTTTACTCAAAAGACTTGCTGTCATGCACCCTTCCCTCAGTTCTGCACTGAATGGCGAATCAACCTCCACTGAGCTGTGCTGGCGTTTAAAAAAAGTGCAATTTCAACTTTATGTTGACAGAACAAATAGAATTCGTGTTGTTCTAGCTTAGGCTAAAATTCTTTGACCAAGGAGAGAAAACAGGTGGTTTGTTGATGGAACAGCTTAAATGGTTTGATACTTCTAACAAGTAGTTCATCGCCTTACCTGTCAGAATTTATCCACAATGAGCAGAGCTCAGTCTTCTGGGTGGGTGCAGATTCAACAGCATTGAAGAAGGTTGACACCAGCCAGGACAGAGTGCATCATTTTGGACTCATTGTAGACTGCATCTATTGGAATGTTTAGTCTGCATCGTGTACAATCTAGAAGATGCACCGCACCAGTTCATATGGTTACTTTGACAGATGTAACTCATGAAATAATAGTGCCACTATACACCTAATTGAATTAAATTTCATATTCATATCAAGCATTGACAAGTCAGATTAGAACTAGTTCTAAATTTACCAATTAATATCTATCAAGGCAGGCATGAAGGGCAGCATTTAACAGTTCCAAGAAATAACAGCTGCCAATCAGCAGTAGAAGGAAGCCAGATTTTCCTAAGTATTTTTGAAATTCTTTATTAGCATTCTTTTGCTTCCTCCCATAAGCTAAAAACTTACGAAATATTGAAAAATTAATTACCTTACATAGCAACTTTTACGCTTTTGAAATGCCTATAACAAAATTTTCTGTCAGAGGTGTCTGCCTATATAAAAAGCCTAAACCTCGAGTTCACAAAGACTCACTGAAGAGATTCTGATGAGTTGTTTGTAGTTCTAACCATGCAGGTATAAGCACCTTGTAGTTCTTTTTGAATCATTCTTGAATCAATAAACCATGCTTGATTAGTTGTTTAGAAAGTGTAATCCTTCCTCTGTTGTTGTGTATATTTACTCAAGAATCTGTACCTGGGTACCTTTGTACATAAGCTGGTGCCGTTAAGTGATGAGTTGTAAACTTTTCACTGTACTCAATGGGAGTACATGACATTAAAGCTAATTCAGTTCAATTCAGTTCAAGTCTAGAGGGAGACTCACAATATAAGTCTTGAGTTTTAGATGTTTTATCAGAAGATTCAATTTAAGTACATTTAGTATGATTCCAGAGCTATTTGTTAAAGCAAAAGAAGTGCAAATAAGGACTTTGCAAATTTGATGAATTCCATGAATTTTGCTATAAAAAACCATATCCTAAATAGATGGGCAACATCAATAAAGAATTGCAACTCCAAATTATTTGCAGAGATGTGTGTTTATTTAATTGTGATACTTGGGACAACTTTAAGACAACTTTATTTGTTTATCTACTTGCTGTTAAAAGAATATTTATTTCAGTTTTTTAAGGTGATTTCTTCAAAAAATCTATTTCCAGCTTTTTCTCCATGGATGTACATGCCTTTCCCCAGTTCCATATCCCAGTATCCTCAATTGTGAGCAACAAAATAAATCTGCTTTAATATACAAGCAGTATATTTTAATACTCTTTTCATGGCTGCCATACCTTGAATGTTGCACTAAAATATCTATCTCATGCTTGAAAGAATATGTGAAGAACAAATGTGATTGTTTGTAACCTCTGTATGCTTGTCATCATTTTCTGATAAAGAAGAAAGGCCTGGTGGTTTCTTGGAGAGCTATTAAAGTCTGTCATCACCTACAGTTTCCTTAACAGAAGTTATGTGGCGTTAAACATGGTGATTAGAAAACAGTACATCATCCACCTTGAGCAACATGGAACACCTGCTGGTAGTAAAAGCATTAGTATGGTTCTTGTATTTCGTCGATGTTAGCATGTTCCTGTCCTCGTCATTATTTGATTTACCATGAGCCATACTTTGATGGATTTAATAATTATATCTTAACAGTAGTGCATCTACTGTGCACATATAAAGCTATCTGGATGCTAGTGAATCCCCTAAGCTCCAAAAACCTTCCTTAGTGTTTATGAACCTTGGTGATACATGCAGGGCAAATCTTGCTAATATGTTTCATGTCAGGTGAAGTTACAGAATGGAAAGAAGTCCAGATAACTTCCCAGACAGTGTTATTTAAAGTATATGGAACTTAAAGTTTTGTTTAGGAATAAACAGAAAAAGGTTTCTACTTGGCAAGCAAGAATTTGAAGGTTTTTTAATTCAATCATTTGACATGGGTGGTGCTGGCTGGCCAGTATTTATTGCCTCTCCCTAGTTGCTCTTGAGAAGGTGATGGTGAGCTGCTTCCTTCTTGAACTACTGCACTTTAGGTGGACTTGCAATATTGAAATGTTGACTGTTGAAAAGGATCCACGTGTTTGCAATTTTTCTAGTCCATCCCAAATATCAGTTGAAAGAAAACTACTGTAGGAGTTGGGTAAGTTCCTAGACCATGCCAGAATTATTGTGGTCTTATTTGACCCAACTGAAGTATCACTAGCTAACAACCAGCATGGATTCCTATGAGACCTTAATAAAGATTCGATGAATGTTTGAAACAAAGAATGGGATTGATTACCTTTAAGAGTACTGTATTTTATTCCCTCAGGAACATAACAAGAAACATTAACCTGTTTTGCCTCTTTTCCCAAACTTTAATTTCTCACGGAGTGGGTAAGAGCCATTCTGACTTCCAGTGGTGAAGCAGGACAGGGGTCCCTGAAGTATGCTTGAAGGTGAAGGCTACCCAAATGCATGCAATCCAAATTGTGTTCACAATACCATCTTTAATATGTGGGCAAATGTTGTCTGGCCATGGACAACTGCAGTGTTACTCTGCAACAGATGGAGCAACAACTTTGGAAAGTCCACTCCTATTAAATGTTGCTTCTAGCTGTTTCTAAAATGTTGTAATCTGTCCAAAACTTAACTTTTCAAAAAAAATAAAATTGTGCAGTCGTGTGTTTCAGACAAGATTGTGTCAATTTGATAGACATATGATTACATTATGTTCCAACTTTCATTTTTCAGAGTGCTGACCCTACCTCTTCTACTAAAGATACACATAACCATATTGGAGAAGAATCCTCAAGACTGCAATTAGCCAGTAGTCTTAATGTTTTGGAGGAACTGGATACCTCTTCACCACTCTCAAACTTAAATGGGGACCAGCCTTTTGATATTCTGCAGAAATCTCTCCAGGAGGCTAATATCACTCAACAAACCTTGCAGGAGGAAGCAGATTTGGCGGCTGGTATTACTTCCACCCAGGATTTTTCTCAAACTCCGCATCATGCTGCATCCTTTTCTCAGGTTTCACAGTCACCTTCTGGGACTTCAACAGTAAGAGGCCTGACACAGCAGCAGATGAATGTAACACCGGCTCCCATCTTGCAGCAAGTTTTGCGAACACCCTTTGTGAATAATGAAACTAATGTACAGCCTGGTTTTTTTCAACAAATGGGCATCAACAGTGTTGCGATTCAGCATGTACCTAGCAGCAACCAAGCTGGTGGTATTGGACCAATCCAGCTGATTAGTTCATTAGATACTCAGCAGCCTCCAATGACTCTTAATCACCTTGAAGGGTCTCAGTTTATATCAAAGAGCAGTGGACAACCACCAGCTATAAACCCTGTGCCTGTAGGTGGTTACAATATGTCATCTCTTCCTAACCAGCAACAAATGTCCTTGAGTACATCTGGCTTAAATGAAACTGGCGGGTTGTTGCTTCAGAGACGGGTGACTGCACTTAATGGAAACACTTACTGTGGAACCTCTAATATTGGCCAGGTACCACAACCTATGTCTGTTCACTTTAGTGGTAATAACATTCAAACAGCGCTGCCTTTGCATAATATTATCATTCAGAGAGGCCCTGTACCAAGTCAGCCGAAAATTTCACTGAGTATTCAGCCTAAGCCTGCTCAAATGAACCAACAACAAACAGTTTACAATGTCAACAACTTGGAGTTGCAGACAGCGTTCAAAATCCAAAATGAAGTTGCATTACAACAACAGCAAATACAGCATGGCCTTCCTTTTTGTTCCACAAACTCTGCTCAGAGTTCATCAGTGGGTCCATCACTGGGTGTCAATATTGCAAAGCAACAGGTGGCTAGAAAGTCCATTAGACCACAAGTTTTAAATCAAACTGGAAACAGTCTCATAATTCATCCTCCCATTGCGCAACATGAACCTCTTGTATCCCAGAACCAGTTTTTCATTCCTACCAGCCTAGCATTAAATATGAATTCAACTGTTCCACACCTTCAGACTGCAAATGGACAGATTCTTCAAAATCGAACCGTATCAACCCAATTGGTCTCTAACCAAGTAGCTTCTGAATGTGTTTTAACAAATCGTAATTCTTCAGGTACAGTGTTGGCTACCCAGTCTTTTTCAGGACAATTCTTGAATAATCAGAACTCTGCTGGACAGTTGGTTTCTAGTCAAAATGGCATGGAGCAGGTTGTTAATGCTTCAGGAGGGCAGCTGCTAACAAACCATGGCTCATCGCAGCTAGTTACTGGGCAGGTTCCACTCCACCAGGCTTCACAGATGGTATTTAATTTTCCAACCACTCAAGGTGTGCAACCCACTGCTGGTGGTTCAAGCATTAATACAGGAATATTTAAGCAATCTGGGCAGAACGCAGTCCGGGGAAAGTCATTGCAAAACCAACTTAGTGTTTCAAATACGCCTAGCTCTGTGTGCTCCAGCTATGTGTCTACAGTACAGCCTGTAATATCAGCAAGCAGTTGTGGTGACCATGTCACACAAATGTGTTCCAGTGGTAATATTGTAATGGTTTGTCAAGGAGAGCAATCCCTTATGACAGTAGAGTCTGCACAGCAGCAACCACAGTGTCAGCAACAGTTGGGAATGAATCAAATTTACCGGATTTCCAATCCTTATCACCAAAATGCAGGTGTAATGCAGCCCTCTCGACAGGTTGTTTTCAGCCGGACGGACATGCCAGTAACGCAAACCAGCAATCACCAACAATTTCTGTACTCCCAAGTAAGTGATAAATTACTTAATTTGTGAATGATAAATTTTTAAAGAAATGAGATGCTGTACTCGAGAAGGTTCTGTTTTTTCATCGCATCACCTGAGCAATTTCATTGTACAGCTATTGAAATGTATGTACAATAATACACTGATTTTATTGGTGCAAAATTCCATATGCATACATGCATCTTTTAATGTACTTTTAAAGATACCAAAGCTATGTAGTGCTTCATTAAATTACTTATCTCTCCAAATGAGCAAAAATTGAAAGAAAGGCTTTATTGCTTTCTGAACTTTTAGCAAATTCACATTGTATTTTATCAGATGACTGATGGAGTCTGTGAAACATTTACTTATTAGACTACATGATGATTATTGGTATGTTCTTGTAAGCATAGCTTGTTTGAAACATTTGATAAGACCGTAAGATGTAGGAGCAGAAGTAAGCCATTCAGCTGACTGAGTCTGCCCCTTCCATTCAATTAGACCATGTCTGCTCAGATAATCTGCAGCTCTACTTTTCTGCCCATTCCCTATAACATTGATTCCCTTAATGAAAAATGTGTCTATCTTGACTATGAATATACTTCACAATCTGTCCTCGATAGCCTTCTGCTAAGGAATTCTGCAGATTCACTGCCCTTTTGGGAGAAGAAATTCCTCTTCATTTCTGTCTTAAATGTGCGACCCCTTATTCTGCGATTATGGCCTGTGGTTCTAGACTCACCCACAACAGAAAACAACCCCTCTTCTACCCTGTCAAGCCCCCTAAGAATCTTGTTTGTTTCAATGAGGCCATCTCTCATTCTTCTAAATTCCGATGAGTACAGACTCAACCTACTCAACTTCTTCCCCTAAGACAGTCTCTCCATACTGGCATCAGCCTGGCGAACTTTCTCTGGGCTGCTTCCAATGCCAGTATATCTTTCCTTAGACAAGGGGCCCAAAAATGTTCTTAGTATTCCAGCAGTGGTCTGCCTAGTGCTTTTATTATTTTAGCAAATCTTCCTATTTTTATATTACATTCTCTTTGATATAAAGACCAAAACTCTATTTGCTTTCCCTACTCCTGCTGAACCTCGATGCTAGCTTTTTGTGATTCATACCGGAGAGCTCCAAATTCCTTTGTTCTGTAGCTTTCTCCACTTAAATAATATTCAGCTCCTCTGTTCTTCCAGCCTGAGCACATGACCTCACATATTCCCACATTCTATTTGGCAAGTTTTTGTCCCCTCGCTTAACTGGTCTGTATACCTCTGTAGACACTTTGTGTCATCCTTACTACTTGCTTTCTCATTTATTTTTGTGTAATCCGCAAACTTGCCTATAGTACATTCGCTTGTTTCATCCAAGTTGTTGATATAAATTGTAAATAATTTTGGCCCCAGCACTGATCTCTGGCACTGCACTAGTTGTAAATTGTCATCCTGAAAATGCCCCCCTTCTGCTAACTCTCTGACTCCAGTTAGCTAGCCAGTCCTCTACCCATGCGCATATATTGTATCCAACACCATGGGCTATTATCTTATCAAGTAGCCTAAAGACCCTTGTCAAACACCTTGTGAAAACCTAAATATATTATATCCACTGCTTCCCCTTTATCCAGCTTCTTAACCTCCTCAAAGAATTCTAGTAAATTTGTCAGACATGATTTTCCTTTCATGATGCCCTGCTGACTTTCTGCTTGATCATATCATATATTTCTAAATGCTGTGCAATTAAATTCCTTCCCAATGCCAGACATTAAACTATCTAATCTACAGTTACTATTATTTATTTGCTTCCCTTTTTGAATAAAGGTGTTACATTGACAGTTTTTCATTCCTCCAAAACTTTTCAGAATCTAAGGATTCTTGGAAGATTACTACCAGTGCATCACTATCTCTGTACCTTCTTCTTTTAATGCTTGGATGCACCCCATCAGATCCCGGACTTTTAGTCCTGTTGGTTTCCCTCGTACTTTTTCTCTAGTGATAGTTGTCGTATTTATTTCCTCTCTTTTACACCATGAGTATTTCGTAATTTTAGAATGCTATCAGTGTCTTCTATTGTGAACACTGATACAAAAGTATTTATTCAACTCACATTCCATTTTCTGGTACGCCATTGTTATTTCTCCAGCCTCATTCTCAAAGACGCCAATGTTGACTTTTCAACAATGTTGGTTTCTCTCTTTTTTTATGCATTAAGCTTGTGCTGTCCATCCTAGTTTTGCCTGCAAGTTTTTCCTCAGAGTTTTTTTATCTTCCTCTTTTATTGTCCTCTTTTGTTGAATATTTGAAATGTCCCCTGTCACTGGCTTGCCACTGATCTTTGCCGCATTGTTTGTTTTTTCTTTCAATTTGATGCTATTATTAAATTCCCTGGTTAACCTTGGCTGGCTTATCCTCCTCTTAGAATCCTTCTTCCTCAGTGGAATATATCTTTGCTATGAACCATTAATATTTTCATGAAATCTGTCATTGTTCCTCGAGCAGTTTTGTTGCTGAACCCCTTTCCCAGATCCAAAATAGCCTGGTCCCTGGTTGGATTTGCAACATAATTTTCTAGGAAACTGGCCTATGTACACTCTATGAATTCTTTCTCATGTCTTCCTCAGTCAACCTATTCAGGCTACATGAAAATTAAAGTCTCCCATGGTTCACTGCCTTTGTTACATGCCTTTATTATCTCCTCGTTTATTCTTTGTCCCACTATATAGCTACTGTTGATGGGGCTGTGGACTACTCAAAACTGTCATCTTCCCCTTTTTACTTCCTACCATAACCCAAATGGATTGTACGTCTTCTGATCCAAGATCAGTTCTTGCTATTGTACTTGTTCGATCCTGTATCAGCAATGCTACCCTATTACCCTTTCCTTCCTACCTGTTCTTTTCAAAAGTCATATATTCCCGAATATGTAATTCCTAGCTTTGATCTGTTTGTAACCATATCAGTGTTATGGCTAAACGATTGTATCAATTAACCTGTAGTTATTTTGCTCTAAATTCTACGATCATTCAAATAAAGTGATATGATTTTTGTCTTTTTACAATTGTTTTCTCCTTTTGAACCTATTTAATACTAGTTTTCTATGTTTGTACACTCTGTCCCTTACTGTCCAACTCTGAGTGTCATTATCTAAATAAGCTGTCCCCTAATGCTGCCACATTTTCTTATTTTGTAAGCCTACATTTCCCCTCTCTCACACCCTCCCTCCTCTAATTAGTGTAAAGCCCTCTCCACAGCCCTAGTTATTTGATTCACCAGGACACTGGTCCCAGCACAGTTCAAGTGAAACCCATCTCACTGGAACAGATCCCTTCTACCCTACTACTGGTGCCGTGCCCCACAAACTGAAATTCATTCCACCTTCACCAATCTTTGAGTCACACATTTAACTCTTTGATTTAATTTACCCTATGCCAGTTTTACCATGGTTCAGGCAGTAATCCAGAGGGTTCCAGCTTGGAGATTCTGTTTTTTAATTTGGCTCCTAGGTTTTAAAAATGTTTCAGCAGAATTTCGTTTCTAGTTCTATCAATGCCATTGATGCCATGTGGATATTGAAAACTGGATCTCTGCCCTTCCTCTCCAAGTTCTTCTCTAGCCACAAAATATTCCTTAATTCTGGCACCTGATGCTACAATGTATCGTGCATTATTCTTAAACATAAACAAAATTTAAATATGTCAATTTCTACATCTACCATACCTTCATGAACATGAACAACATTGAAACTTAGCATGTTGATTTCATCATTTTTGTGTTCAGCTCTGTGCTAACTTAATTTTCTCTATTTATCGTCTTTCACAAGGAACCCTCTTTTTAATTTTCTTTTAAAAAATTGTTTGTGGTGCTTTTCTTTTAGTTTTTCCAAGTTTCACCTCATGCCAATCGATCAGGCAATTGACAGTTCCATACAAGTGACTGACAGAATTGAGAGATCGTAGAAGTTCCAACCCTCATTTTGTGTTCCAGCTGAATTTGAATTAGAACTGTAGCCTGGACAAAGTACATGCAATTAGTGTGAACTGTTCATTTTCTGACTTGCAGGTCAACACTACAGCTAAAGCTGAGCTAAATCACAAGTGTTCAAATACTTTATAGAGTTAATAAGCTCTGAAAGGCTATCAGAAGTGGTGTGATGGGTGCTAAAGGAATTGTTCCTGAGTGTAAAGCTTCCCTACAAACCATAAATCCCAGACACAGGTGCAGTCTTAGTCATTATCTTTGGAATGCTACATGACTTGGGGAATGAGCAGAGGGACACAGAGCAAGACACTTTGGAAGAGGAAGGGAAGAAGAGTTCATAACAAACCGTTATTCCACAGTAGCAGCTAATACTCTCCAGGCTATCCCTCAGTATCCTGTGGTGAACTCCATATGTGAACTACCATTTGTGGAATATCTGCAAGATACAATTAGACATAGTAAAAGAAAAAAGCCTGTGGCCGCAATGATATTCTAGCTGAGGACTTCAAAGGTTGGGAACTTTTGTCTACTAGGAAACATAATCTGCTGAGGTGAAGTAGCTATAGTTGAGTTGTTGGCAATGTATTAAAGCTGAGATAGGGTTGTGAGATTTTTGATTGTGTTTCTTTGTTTTTCTCCTTTTTAGTAAGAAGGACTGTAATATTTAATTTTTTAACTTTGTTTCTTTCTTTTTCTGCTTTGCATCTAAGATTCTGTACCTAGGTACCTTTGTAACTAAGATGGTGCCATAAGTTGCGACTTGCAAACTTTTCACTGTACTCATGTGAGTACATGTAACAATAAATGTAATTCAATTCAACAATACTAAATATGTAAAGATCGTGTGAATCTTAGCTTAGAATCATGATCAATAGAGATTGCTGGTTGGTAACTACTAGGGTATGGAGCATGGAGTAATATCCAAGTCTGGTATTGTAGTTGATGAGACATAATATTTGAAGGTGCATTCACTGATCTTGACCACTTGTTTGAGTTCATTGAATTGTATCTGCTGTATCCTGGTGCATGGGTTTTGACTTTGTCACACCCTATAGATGCTGCATATTTCTCCTCAACCCGAAGGCTTCAATGTGGAATGACATACATTCTTCTCGGATCAGAATTATTTGTAGACTGAAATTAATACCTGCTCCAGCCACAATGCCTCTCCTATGTAAAAAGCTTGGAACTTCAACTCATGTTAGCCTCTTACAATTTTGGTTCCCTTGCTCGGCATGTTGCTGCTCAACAGGGTAGTTCGTGCTTGCTGTAGACTACATCTGTAGTGATGCATAGGCGGTATTAAATTGGTGTGCGGTACATGTTGAAAGTAGCAGGCAGGTTAGTTCAGCATTATGATTTCTGTGTCTTTTTTAGGAAATGACTGAATTTTATAAATATTTTTTGGTGCTGTTATTAACTTTCAAACAGTATTTTGGAAATATCAAAATAAAATTGATTTTTAACTTAAAAGTTATATTTCTCTGGAGTATGTTTATGGTTCAGTGTACTGAAATTTATTATTCTTTCATTTGAGTGAGAGCAAGAACAAAATAATTACCATGATTAGATTGAAAAAATCTTCTTATTACTATTCCAGAATTTGTTTCTGACTCAATTTTATTAAAATGCTTCTATATGAATTAATATGTTAGAATTGTAAATGTGTTAATTGGTACCTTGATATATTTTCCAAAGTTGGTTCAGTTGTACATTTATGTGAATTGTTTAATCGAATGCTTATATGTATTCAGTGTATGATTTTATTCATAATCGACATGATTGCAGGCTCCAAAGAAAATGATGGCGACAAGTAAACATCAACCAGTAACTAATCATTCCTTGGCTAGCTTGGGGCAGCTCTCCAGTCAAGTTTCAGCTTCTGTCTTTGGCAGTCAGACTCTTCCAAGTTCTGTTGCAAAGACCCATTCGAATGATGGCATACAACAGCCCCGTATACCCAACTTATTGAATAATACAGGAATTCATAGCAAAACCACATGTGCGGGTAAGGAAGGGAAATTTTCCGTGTAATTGTATGGACCGAAATTGCAACAAGACCCACTGCCTTGTATTTTTATTGTTAAGAATAAGTCTCAAAATGTTATTATATATAGGGTGCACTTGTATAAAGAATATACCTAGAAGTGTTGTAATGAGGCGTTAGAAGTATGGGTAAAATAAATGATAGTGCTGTAAACTTACAAAATAAGCATAATGCTAGAAATAGACAATAAATGATTAAGCATTTGAATAGAGAAAACATGAGTTCATATCTCAATTGCGAAGCCTGAATGAGAAAACAAATTGGCTACATTTTTCAATAATACTGAAATAAAACAAAGGGCAGACAATATATACAAAAACATTTTTTTTATATATAATGTTGAAATTGTAGATTGAAGATAAAAATTGTAGATAATTCAGAAATTAGGATAAAATTCACAATCCAAATCAATTATAATTCAAAGCAATAGAGTGTCAAGTAAATAATTAGCACCTTTTTAATCAACAGGAGCTAAATAATATCAGGTCCAAAGTAAACTGAAACCTTTAAAAATGCATAAAAACAGATAATCATTTTCCTGTGGAATACTTCGGCTTCCTACTTTCTGAAAATGTCATGTGGTCTAGGATGTGTTTGTGGAAAATGTATTTTCTTCCGTGATGTCTTGGGACATGAGCTATGTTAAAGTTTTCTATTAAATGTAACTTGTAAAATTAATTAGGCCTTTTAGACTTCTACTTTCCTTTCGTAGGGGAGTGCATCAAGAGAAATATTTTTGATCCATATTTGTTGTGTGGAAAAATGTTTGATTGACAAATGGCTTTTTCTAGTTACATGTTTTCTTAGTTTCTAATAGTACATCCATTAAAAAATTGCCTTTAGAAAGATATAGCAATTTACAGCAGTAACATCTTCCAGGTTACAATACGCATGTATCTAATTTATCTCATTTAACTGTCTTTAAAAGCTTAGGAATGCTTTTTGACATGTGTGAACCAAATGAATTGAAACAGTTTGTTTAAATCCACTTATACAGTATTTCTTAGACAAAACGAGTAATAGGAACAGATATGAAGTTCATGTGACACTGGTGCTGACTCTTATTGTCAAGACACTGAATGTCAGCAAAATTGAGGCACATAATGTATTTTAGTTTATTTTAATGATCAGTGTCATCAGAGAGATAAGTACAGGATTTTGTTAAGATTTTTAAAATTAGCAGTGTGAAAATATAAGATGAAACCTTTGCCGTGTTATGTCTTGGAGATTTTGTGTAATGGTTTACAGAACTTATCAACTCAAAAATATAATTCCCTGTGATTAATTAGTTATAAGTTGAACAACTAATTAAAGATAAACACCTTGTTTCATTAGTAAATTGCCAAATTTAACTTGCCTTATGGTCATATTTCTTTAATTATACTTTATAAAGTCGTGTTCTATATATTTGTATGTTACAGCTGTGCAAATGAATGACAGCCAACTTCACAAAACAGCTGGTAATTTACAACAGCACTTAGGACAGCTGCATCCGCTACAGGATAAAATGATAGGACAGCCAGAGATGCAGAAAATTTCACAAGTGGGTTGCTTTTATGGTGTCTTTGGTTTTTTTGTCCAGTGCAATTTTACAATTGTTATGCTATCAACTTGTTTAGGCATTAAATTAATCAGAGTACATTAGCTTAAAAATGGGGCTCTCAGTTACAAATTAAGGAAATTGTAAGCAACCTTCCCAAAAGATGCAATGAAGTTATGACAAAATTTCTGCATATTTTTGCATTAATAGTTAAGCTTAGAGTTTAAAATGCAGTGAATAGTTACTGTGTTAATGTTAGCATAAACTTTTAAAAAATTACTTCAAAAAGAAAACTTCATTTTTTACAAAGCCACATTCAATACAATATTTTTATAGATTGCTGTAATATCTTTACATCTGAATGTTAAATGACAATGTCACAATTACAAGGATTCCTCTTGTTGCAAAATGTAACTCAGTACTTTTCTGTGTATCTGCTTTGCAATGTTGAATGTGAGAAATATGTAAAATTCTTTCTGTACAAGATGAGTAGTAAAAATGCAGTTAGAAAGATTCATGAAAAATGCGAAGCATGATATCTATTTAAAACATTGTGAATTTGCTAACGATTTGAGCTATTTAGTAATTTTAAGTATTTTCTTACAATAATATGCAATATGAAAATATTGAATAACTCTAATAGCGTATCTTCAAGACATTGAGTTGCCATAAATTGGTATTTACTTTTCAAAACCCCACAGTAAACTGAGCAGGTCTAAAATTCTATCTTGCTCACAGGGGCATGACTAACTTCTTAGCTAGTTCAGTCAAACGTGGTTAATATTCATATGTCAGCCTCCCTTCTCCACCATTGCGTACAGCTTCTTCCCAGCCATTGTCTCCTTGCTGTCCTTGTGGTCTCTGCCCTATCTATTCTTTCTCAGATCCTCATAGTTAAGTCCTATTGTTGCGTCAATAATTGCTTACTGTTTCATTTCATCAGATCTTGTTTCTCCCTGTCAAATGCACTTCTGTCAATTTATCCTGAAAAAAACCATTCAAGCCTTTAATCCTTTGTGACTGCTCCAGCTTCATCTTTACACCCATCATTTCTACAATCCTTCAGAATACCGTCAACAGTTAACTCACTGCCCACCTCTCTATCCATTTATCATTTTAATGCCTTTCCTTTTGTTGCTAACCTGCCTGTAACAGGAGATTACACCATGCAATTCATCTTGACACAATAACTGTCCTTGCCCTTAGTGTCCTGGTTTTTGCTCAATGAGGACAAATTAAGCAATAATTTGTATAATGTATTATTTCTGTACAGTCAGTGGACTCTTAGAAAGGAGCTTTTTCCTTATGTTAAGCACTACCTTGGTTTGCTATTGTTTAGCAAACTGCAATTTGTCTATCTATCTAACTATTTATTTATTTCTTGTTTGCAAGCGGTTTAGAAGGCTGTAATTTGAAGTGGCATTGTGCAAACAAAAGTTAGTGCGAACCGTTAAACAATGCTACGTGTCTCAACTGCATTGTGATCAGCTTGGAGATATGTTAGGCCATATTTGTGGACATGTTGATAAAGTTGCTATGTATTACTTGTATTACTTCTGCTGTACATGTATATAGTTTTATGTCATTCGTTTGTTTCATTCTAGTTCGAAGGCCAAAATGTTGGGCAGAAGAGACCTGCTTCAAAGCAACTTACTAAAGAAAGTTTGTATGTATATTTGTTCAACTGTTTACTGTACATTTTAAAAATATTAATGTGTATTTCTAACTAATATTTTCTATAGCTATCTTTCCTCTGGACCAACGCTTCTTAGGTTGCTGCCTCTGTCGTTCTACTCCATCTCATCTCTGCCTCTGCTTTAGATGGCTTCGTCTCCTGCATTTCCTTCATTGTCCTCTCTCGTTTCTGACGTCCTAACACATCTGTTACCTTTACTTCCTCAAATATGAGTGCCTTAGGCTTGTGTGTTCCTACCGTCTGACTGGCCTGATTGTCCACTGCCAGATTTGGCTAAACTATCTCAAGCTACATTGCTACTCATGTTCTGTGACTAATCCCAGTGCCATCTGAGTGACCACGAGCCTCCTTTCTCCACCATTGCATACAGCTTCCTCCCAGCCATTGTCTTCTTGCTGTCCTTGTGGTCTCAGCCCCATCTATCCTTTCTCAGGTCCTCATAGTTAAGTCCTGTTGTTCCGTCAATAATTGCTTACTGTTTCATTTCTTCAGATCTTGTTTCTCCCTGTCAAATGCACTTCCATCAATTTATCCTGAAAAAAAAACCCATTCAAGCCTTTAATCCTTTGTGACTGCTCCAGCTTCATCTTTAAACCCATCATTTCTACGATCCTTCAGAATACCGTCAACAGTTAGCTCACTGCCCACCTCTCTATCCATTTATCATTTTAATGCCTTTCCTTTTCTTGCTAACCTGCCTGTAACAGGAGATTACACCATGCAATTTATCTTGACACAATAACTGTCCTCGCCCTTAGTGTCCTGGTGTTTGCTCAATGAGGACAAATTAAGCAATAATTTGTATAATGTATTATTTCTGTACAGTCAGTGGACTCTTAACAACTAAAAGTACTGACCATATCCACCAGCCTATGTTTGCAAAATTCAGAACACTGCATCCAACTTCAAATATGATTCTGCGATTGAACAATGCTTGCTAAACGATGCTATTTGTACTAAGAGTTGCAGTAACAACCAATTTAAGATTATCAACGGACTCACAGAGTGGCTAATTTACATGTGCTAGAACTATCCATATTCATTAGGAGAGCACTGTCCTTTGAAAATGGAAAGGGCATGTTCATTCATTGCATCTTTTTCAACTAAACAAAAGCTTGGGGCACAGCTAATCCTTGGTGATTTCCCCATGGCAAGGCCTTGACCAATCAGAAAAGCTGATGTTCCTAGTTTGAATTCAAACAAATCCTTAAGTCTAAATGTTCTCTGTTGCATTCTCTATAGCAACCCTCTACCAGTCTGAGTCTCCTTGCCAACCAGTTGACACCTTCTTCACATGTCGATTCATTTGTTGTGGCCCTTGAGATTTGGTATTTTTGCATTTCGTTCCTGATGAGGACAAGCCAGAAGGTTCAATTGCATGTCTTTTTTTTAGCAGTTCTCAAGATTTTGTGTTGTAGGTCCATAGTTACAGACCTAGGTCAGACTAATAACAGTAACTTTTTGTAGAAGAATATCAGATAGAGATGGACAAAACCTTCAATCAGTCAGTCTAGTTGGATTTGTACAAATGCCTCAGTGCTGACCTATTGTGATAGCAAATGCCCCCTTTTTTTTAAACGATTTGGTTAATTCAGCTATGAAAACCTTTTTCCCAGAAACATGACTTGAATATAAATATATTCCACAACAACCTTCTGTATGTTTTTGAAAAGCTAAGGGGCCTAATTAAACTCGCTGCCCACCTCCTCTTCCTAGTGCAAAAAGTGTAATCAGTAGTTTTTTTGGGATGCATACAGGTATCGTACAGTACAGGAAGATTCTGGCCATTAGGCATTTAACCTAAAACTGGATAAATGTACAATTTTTTTAAAACTGTAAATTAACAAGTTGTCTTATTTTGATAGTTCCTTTTTATGTTTTTACTTAAGGATTCTTCAGCAATTACAAGAAGAACAAAGAAATGTTCTACAACCTGACTACAAAACACCCTTCATTTCACTACAGGATGCCATGCAGCGGCTTCTTCCATATCATGTTTTCCAAGGGAATCTGCCTTCCCAAGAGGAATTCCTGCTAGGTAAATGTTTGAATATATCAATACTGTTTTAGTATCAAAAGCAGTAATCCATATTTTTATGTGATTTCATAAAGAGATTTAGCAATAGTTTAGTCTGCAATAATTAGAAATTGTATGTTCATAGCTTTTTATAAGTTCTTTCTACTCTGATTGCTTAATTACCCACTACAACTGTAATGTTCTTCTGGAGTTTATGGTAACAAATGTGAAGCAGTTAGCATTTGCTTTATTGTCTGTACTTGGATAGATAAAAGTTTAAATGAGAGCAGTGAAGTGCGAATAAAGAAATTGGTTTAGTACTGTTATCCTCCAAAAATGTGCACACATGCACACTTCTGGCGCTGGATGCCATTTATGTGATGGTGCTCGCATAGTGAGTATCCAGTGAAATAAGCCACGGTAGGCAGTTGTGCTGTCAGTCAGTGCCACGGTACTGATTTGAGACCAGCGTTTCTATTTTGGAGCTCAGTACTCCCAAATAATGCCCTGTCTTAACCTTGCAGACCGAAGATATCTAGACAATGCTATTTACAGGGATCAGCAACCTGCGTTTACCTTGTACTTGAGTCAGATTGGGAGGAAAAGGGACGACACAGAAAGGGGCATGCTACTAGAAGAGGGAGGGGGTGGACAAACAAGCCTCTAGAAGGAGCCCTTCTCCTCCTTGAACCTCAGCGGGGAATGGTGTGCTGGATGTTTCCACTTGACTAGGGATATCTTCACTGAAATCTGCCAGTTGTTGCAGCCTCGAAGCAGGACAAGGACAGCATTGTTACTGGCTGTGAAGGCAACAGTGGCCATGAATGTTTCTGCATCTGGCGTCTTACAGCATATGTGGCATGGCAGCATGGTGGCTCTGTGGTTAGCACTGCTGCCTCACAGCGCCAGAGACCCAGGTTCGATTCCACCCTTGGGCGACTGTCTGTGTGGAGTTTGCACATTCTCCCTGTATCTGCGTGGGTTTCCTCTGGGTGCTCCAGTTTCCTCCCACAGTCCAAAAATGTGCAGGCTAGGTGAATTGGCCAAGGTAAATTGCCCGTAGTGTTCAGGGATATGTAGCTTAGGTGGGTTATTGGGGGATGAGTATGGGTGGGATGCTCTAAGGTTCGGTGTGGACTTGTTGGGCCGAAGGGCCTTTTCCACACTGTGGGGATTCTATGATTTTGCAGTTTTGCACCAACCTTTTGTATGAGGCAAGTCACTGATGTCCTGTGTTCCAAGAGAGCTGAGACTGTTTCACTTTTGTTGCCAGAGAGAAGCAGGTGCAAAAGCATAGTGCACCATAAGGATTTCAGTCTTACAAAGATGCACGGTGCATCTGCTGATATCATGTTTCAACGATGAGATGTACCTCAATTGAAAGGGCTTCAACTCTTTATGTTGAATTGGTGTGCAGCTGTTCAGGCAGCAGTCATGATACCTTAATTTTGTTGCCATCCACTATGCCATCTGCATTTAGGCTGTCATGAGCAGAGGTTTGCTTCTGGATGGCAAAACCTATCCTTTGACAAGATGGTTGCACTCCAGAGTCCTGAGCTCTTGTCATATTTAGCAGAGCAAGATTCACAGTGGTCTGTGTGCATCATAACTTTACCAACACAAACAGATAGCTCTTGTCACCAAACATACAGAGACCAGCTATAGGAGAGGATGAGGAAAAAGAGAAAGTTAGGAGGTAACACCAAGGTCCATTTCTGGTCACACAGTATGATTGAATCACCTGACTACACTGCTGGTAAACGTGACGCAGTTCCTATTTACACCCGTCCAACTCTACCTTGCCAATGTGCTATCACCCAGTCTGCTCAGTCACAATGAAATAAAAAGTCACCACAAAATAAACATTCCAAACTGAATTTATATTTTAAGCCATGCCATGCTGCATATAAATGTCAACTAATCATCTTTGTCCATTTTGTGTGCTTGGATGGCTTGTTTGTCTTTGTGTTAGTACGCGATGGCTGCAGGATGATTGGCTTTCAGTGGGAGAGACTCCAAATGACTTTGCAAGATAACCTTGCATAGCTTTAAGCATAGAAGGCCAGGCTTCAGATTGTACAATGTAGGAATGAGAGGCAGTAATTTGGGCTTGCTGGCTGACTGTCATAAACTGTTGGAGTTGCAGTGGTGAAAGGATGAATGCTGTCATCCTGCAAGGGTGTAGCGTTGTAAACTCTTGGAGCTCATTTTGTGGAATGAGATGCCATTATTGTGTGTTCCTCACATCAGCGTTACTCTGAAGGTGACTTAAGGCATCTGCTCCAGCTATAACATCCCCATGTGTTTATGAGTTATAGGTTGGCTTTAAGTAGTGTTTTAACTTGTACTCGCCCCTCACGATTTTTGAATCTCTACTCAGTCCTATAGCTTCTCAATAGCACTCTTAGTTCTAGCTGCAAGTATTACTAGACAGCATGAAGTTTGTGTCTGCCTGATCAGAAGTAGTGGACACAAGGTATTTCTGCACTGTGGCTTCTGACTTGTTTTCAAGCCCTGTTCAATTTTGTGCTCACTGTTATGGTTTAAATATTGTAAAACTGAACATGAGATGGGGTGCATCGGTGGCAACAAATGGTTAGGGACGTATATTGTGGTGAGCTGGGTTTGAGCGGCCTCCTCTCCTAAAATACGCAAAGTATGGGCAAAATCTTCCCTATTCTTATTAAAAGTGTTGGGCATTTGTCCAACTCATCTGATTGCCGGCCTATCAGCTCATTAGAAGTTGACGGGCAAGCAAGGGCAAATATCTCGCCTTGACATGGGTCACCAGAAGCTATGGACCAATCAAAGACCAGCAACTTCTGAATCCTAAAGTCAGTCATTTGAGGCCTAATGCTCAGGGGATCCACTGGTGAGAAGGTAAGTTTTTTTTTGTCACGGGGTAGGGGTCGTGGGGAGTGGGGGTGTCAGGGAGTTGGAGGGAAAGTGAGACGGCTTTTGGAGGCCAACCCTTTGCCGGCCAATCTGTTCCACCACCTGCCCCAGATAGGGGCGATTTGAGGCCCTCCCCAACCTGTAGACACGTCCCCATGGTTTCCAGTTGGGAAACTGGAACCTGCTCTCGCTCGCCAGGGAGTTAGCATGTTGTGGTCCTTAAATGACCATTAATTGACTACTTCATTTGCTTCCCGCTTCCCACTTCCCTACAAATGTCAGTTGCAAACCAACTGATTAAAAAGAAATGGCACCCTATATTGATAATACGCTTCCAGCAGCCTAAACACCTGAAGGCTTCAGAGTAGCTGCAGTTGGAACTGCAGTTATTTTCCTGAAGAAGAGAGCATAGACCCTGGAGACAGGTAAGTTTAGTTATTTTGGGTGGGATAGAATTGGGCTTTCTAGGAAGGGGAGCTAGAGGCTGAGGGTGTAGGAGACAGGAAAGGGAGGCACAGAAGTGCTTGGAGGGGAGATGACATCTTTTGGGGTGGCATATCACGTCCATTGCTCACAGCTTACCCCCAAGGGTGTATTTGGCTTCCTTCCATCTTGTCATCAATTTGGTTAAAAAAAAATGCCCTTCCACTCTTGTCAGTGCACCACTGTCTCGCATATTGTAGACACTGGATTGGGAGTGGGTGGGAACACGAGCCAGCTACCTGTCATATTTTATGTGCCCATCTCCTCCCATTCTCCCAACCTGCAAAATCATGTCTGGATGTGGCTGTAAAATCCTGCACCACCTGTTGGTAGTTTTTTGCTTTTACAAGTAACACACTGAAATTGTTCCTCACAGATTTGAAATGAATACTACAGCCATTTTTGCCATTTTGAACATTTGCAATTTGGTGGCATTGTGTCAATGTAACTGGACTAATAATCCAGAGGCCCAGGTCAGTGCCTTTGGAACATGGATTCAAATCGCATAACAGTAGCTGGTGCTCTTTAATAAAACAGGAATTGTAAGCTCAGACTCAATAATGGTGGCCATGACAACTATTAGCTATTGTTTAAAAAACCCACCTGGTTCACTAATTTCCTTTGAGGAGAAAATCTGCCATCGTTACTTGAGGAGAGATTGACTAAGTTGGGATTGTTTTCACCTGATTTCAGACAAATGAGGGGATATCTGACAGAGACTTATAAAATTCTAATAGGACTGGATAGAGTAGCTGCAGGGAGGATGTTCATGATGGTGGGTGTGTCCAGAACCAGGGATCACAGTATGAGCAGGGTAAACGATTTAGGATGGAGACGAGGAGACATTTCTTCACCCCAAGAGTGGTGAGCCTGTGGAATTCACTACCACAGGAAGTAGTTGATGCCAAAACATGGAATGTATTCAAGAGGCAACTAGATATAGCGTTTGGGGCAAATGGGATCAAAGGTTATGGGGAGAAAGCAGGATTAGGCTATTGAGTTGGATGATCATGGCTCGGATGATCATACTCCTATCTTCTATGTTTCTATGGTCTGACCCTTAACTGCCCTAAGTTCATGGGTAATTAGAAATGGGCAACAGTCTTCACACCCTATGAAAAAACTGTAGGAGAGGGTTGTGTTATTTTGCTGCAGCGCTTGTGTTCAGTCAATTCTCTTGCATTGTTTTTGTCCCATTCCTTGCAGGTTTCAGGCATAGCTTAGTTTTTGCATTTTTTGATTTTTCAGCAGCTCCCTATTTTCTGTTTGTGGTGGCTTGGTGGCAGCTGCAAATTATATTTCAATAACACATTTGTTGAGATGGACATCCTGCTGGGTAGACCTGTCTATTTGCTGGTTATAGAGAAGGAAGAAGAGGATCTGAGGAGACTTAAGAGAGAGGTCTGTTTGCATTGAAGTGGTCTTGCCGCATTCGCTCTTACCTCACATCTCACGTCTCCTTCATAAAAGTTCCCTGATGCGAACAGCTCTGCCAGTGGCTGTCCGGGTAACTCATAGAATCCCTACAGTGTGGAAACAGGCCCTTTGGCCCAACAAGTCCACACCGAACCTCAGAGCATCCCACCCAGACCCATCCCCCTATAACCCACCTAATCTACACCTCCCTGAACACAACGGGCAATTTAGCATGGCCAAACAACCTAACCTGCACATCTTTGGACTGCGGGAGGAAACCGGAGCACCCGGAGGAAACTCACGCAGACACGGGGAGAATGTGCAAACTCCACACAGACAGTCGCCCGAGGATGGAATCGAACCCAGGTCCCTGGCGCTGTGAGGCAGCAGTGCTAATCACTGTGCCACCATGCCACCCTTAACTGCAGCCTTTAACTTCAATGCTACTGGATCCTTTCCATCAACAGCAGGGAAATATGCGAAATTGCACAACCAGCGGTCCTCCAAGTAGGTGACAAATACCTTTCTTGGCAGAGCTTGTTCTTTTTCTTAATGAAAATAGGCACCAATAGAGCTGACTGCTGCTCATTCTCCTCTTGTGAAGGGCATTTTGATGATGCATTTGTGGCTATATAGGCCCCTACTTTATCTTTGCACTTTGGACATAAAATAAGGTTAACACAATTAATTTGGTCGTTGGATTGTAGGCACAAAGTTGTGATGTGCTTGCCTCCTATCTTTGTATAATCCTGATTTCTTGATTTAGAAGTTATCACATTATTTGGCGAGACAGTAATACTGAAAGGATATTCTAGGTCTCTAAGGAGTTAACCAGTTTTATAGGTCTTTCAGCCCAACTATAACTGGGGAAAAAAAGACTGCTGTATATTCAAGGAAAACATGAATGCCTAGTCAAAGTGTTCAATAGAGAATTGAACTTAGGACCTCTGTTACTGGGTGCAACAAAGTAGATGATCATACATTGAATGACCCCTTCTGCCCATATTCTGCAGTTCACTTAGTCTTCAAAAATCAGTTCACAGAGTTAGTAAATAGACTTTTATTTCGTTGATTTCAGCCTTTGCAAGTTAACAGATTTTTGTGTGTAATGGTCTCAGAATGCGTCAAGCCATGTAAGTTTCTGATTGTGACCTGAGCAGCTGAAGGAAGGCTCAAACTAGTTTTGTGCACTTAAAACAAAATGAACAGACGCTAAAATGCTTTGCATTCTGAGTAATGTTGAACTAAGCTTTAAGTGAGGTATAGCATGCAATGCTTGGCAATACTGTAAAATCATACAAAATGTGAGCAGTATTTATCAAAGCCCAGTAAATTTCATTCTCACTTTCTCTCACCTTCATTATTCAGGTGAGACAATATTTATTCTTTATGCTATCACCATCCAGCCTACTCTTTGGCAGCTGTTCAGTATTAAGTGACCATCAGTGCCCCAGCTTGGTTTGCTGTGTTTCAGGTTGTAGTAGCATAACAGAGCTATTTAAGCAAATGGCACAATTTTGTGTTAATTCTTTTCCAACTCTTGCATTTTAGCAGGACACCTGTAAGGGTGTGTCTGATAGTTCTCACCTTACCAGATATGAGCTTAAATAGCTCCTGAATAACATGTCATCCTGGTGCTACTCTGTTGGGACTGCATTATCAGATTCCACAATGCCTTGAGTGTTGATGCTGGTTCTATGACAATAGACTAATAAAGTCACCATTAACCTGATCTCAATGATATAAGTAGAATCCTTCTGAATCTAGGTAAGATGTTGAGAACACTTCTCTAACAGACAGTGACATCATGAGATCAAATTGGTTGAGCTCTTTTGAACTCTTAAGACAGTCAACAGTTCAGAGAAAGATAATACTTCCCCTTACCTTCAATAAATCTTAGCGTCAGTATTTCAAATTGAAGTCTGTTTTAGACATCTTATCAAGTTCAGTGACATCAGTTGCTGCTGTAGACTCACTGAGCTCTTACTTGTATGAGTTTATCTTGTGCTATCCCAGACTATAGGGGAGTGGAGCTGGTTACATTAGATTTTCTGTGTAATTCTGAACTGTATATTTGTGACTTCGGCATGTGAACTTAGTCACCCTGAAGGCTGATCAAGTAAACACTTGAATGATGTGAAGTTTGGTGCAAATCCATTATCTACATTAGGTCACATTAAGTGAACGCACAGATTGGAACCAATGAATTCAGTCAATGCAGCTTAACTTTGCATAATAATACAAACTAAAGAATATGCCACAATTCTCCAAAACAGTGCATCAGTTTGCTTGACTTCAGTAAGATGACTCAAGACTACCACAGCATTTCTAACTTCTTAATCTCACCTTGCTGAGCCTAATTGTCTTACTGCTTCATATTGAAAGTGCCACATATCTCTCTATTATCTTCAGCTAGCAGGCAAGAAGGAATAAAAGACTTCACAAAATAGTGAGTGTGAAGTATTTTTTGATTGCAAAACACTCTAAAGAAGTAATTATCATTTCCTGTATCAAGGGTAGATTTTTAGCAATTTAACTACTATTGAGTTATTGAGTCCATTTCATGTTTAATCATTCTCAAACATTTGCACACCTTACTTATATGTTGTCGACTCATGTTGCCCTATATAACTTGTACAGTAGGTTAACCTAATAATATAAGAATAGCATCTAATCTGAACCAGATACTGTTGTGTCTTGCATCTGTATCTCTTGTCTGAAGGCTGACTGGACAGTTAGTGAAAGGAAACTTAAAACAAATTGTTAAGCTGCTTTATTTTGATCAGTTGAACATACAGAATAACAGTTCTGATTGATTTAATTATTTCCATCAATTCAATTTGTTTTTGTCTTTAAATTATTCACAATGAATGTAGTGTACCACGCCACCTCTAACCTTGCTTTACTTTAAAAATAAGTTCTAACTCTGCTGTTTTGAATTCTATTCTTCATGCAATTCTTTGTTGCCTGACTGTCTCTAGCTTTCATAGCTTTTTTTAAAAATAAAATTAAATTCAGTATCAAGTTTGATCATTCCCTCACTATTGAATCCCATCACAGAGAAACATCCACTTGCCTAAATTGGCAGTGATACTTGTTGAGTTCAAATTTAGCATTATCGTAAGTAGTGAGTATTCATGATTGACTGTCATTTGTTTTCTGCAGCACACTGGTTCAGGCACCTTATCTGAAATTCCATTAGTACTTGTTATACATGTTTCATTTGAATTTAATGCTCTGAGAGCCAGGTTTACCTCAATGAAACCATTTTAGTTATATTTGTGCCTCGGTCCTCCCATGACAGTATAATCTTAAACTTGAGATGTTATGGACTTCTGCAAAAAGCTTGTATAAATTCATTATGCCTTAAAACAAATCGTTATGAGTTTTCAAAAAATTTAAATATTTTATTTGGAAAAATGATCTCAACATTTTTGAAATATGATAGATGGTCACTATTGTCTTATTTGTTTTATGGAGATGTACCTATTGACATCAGATAGTTCACTCACACTGAAATGACCACTTTTAATGATGTGGACAGTCAAAGAAGTGACAAAGCAGATCAACATAAAATGTTTTTAATGTTCTTTCTGAAATAATAATGATGTAAAAGTATTGTGTATTTCCTTTTCCATTTATCTCAGATCGGCCAGTGATACTGCAGAAATTCTCTGCATACATAAAGGAGAGTAGAATTGATCTCCCATTAATGATATGTAACGATCTTTGATACACAAAAGTAAAGCCAGCATTTGAGGAACTATTCTTGCAATATTTTTAGAAGACATTCATTATTTTATTTACAAATATAATAGTGCTTTGTCATTGGCATAGAATATTAATTTTAACCTTTTTCTTAAATTAGTGGATAATGAATTTGAAGATGTCTCAGCACAATTGCTAAAGCGTACTCAAATGATGCTCAGCAAGTATAGAAGTCTGTTATTGGAAGATGCAATGGTAAGTAGTACTATAATATGAAAGCATCTAGTGGGCACTTAACATCCTACCTTAACCTAATGGGAAAATTACAGCAGAAGAAGACATTTAAGAATTTCGAATGTCGATATATGTACAAATCACCTGTAAATTATTGAATGTAAACAATAATGGATTGTAAATGTGCATTGTATTATGATTAACAATGCAATAATTGCTTTCATATAGAAAGTATACTTTTTGGTATGCGTATATCAATGAGAAGTGACAATATTTTTGACAAATTGTAGTAACCCTTATTTGTTTGGGTTTAGCGGGTAAATCCTTCTGCTGAAATGGTGATGATTGACCGAGTGTTCAATCAGGATGAGAAGGCATCCCTTATCCAGGACAAACGCCTTGCTTTGGAGGATTCTGGTTAGTACTGTGGCTGTCTTGATTATTGTAAGGTAACCTGAAATAAAAATATATTTTAATGTACTCAAATCTGTCAATATTTTTTAATAAAACTTTGCCGCAATGATCAATTTGTAAAATGTTATTCAGAATCTGGTAATTGTTTTTTTTTTGAAAAATATTGAGAGGCAAAACATCCTAGCCTCCTCATCTGCAGTCAAAAGTGTGCTGGTAGAAAGTCATAATGAAGGTCCTGTGACAGTTGAGGGACAAAGGAACTCATACTTGACAATACAGGCTAAGCTATTCAAACTGTAATAACATTAGTAGCCAGCAATGGGGATGTGGTTAAAAGAATTTCACAAACAGAATAGCACTTCTTTTTGTAATCATCCTAGTTAACGTGCTTTGTGCATTTATTATCAAGGCATGTTTCCTTTGTTAAAAGAAATACAAATTCAGTGAACAGATTAGCTATTTCATAAAGTTAATCATATTTCAGTAAACCAGTATAGTAAAATGGTCAGCTGGGTCACTCTGCTGTCTCGACCACTAGTAGATTTCTTACCAGGAGTGATGGGGCATGCATGTGCATACTAACATTGGTATACATTGTTGTACTAAACATAGATAACAGAATGTAATAACATGAAATTATTCCTGCCTAAAAATACTGAGCACTAAGAATGCCTTTGTATTTTTGATGTCCAGGATTGCTGTGGAAGCAAGAATAATATTTAAAACTTAAGCCACATAAGCTAAACAATCAATTTGGAAGAATATAGTAACATAAATGTTTTTGAAAGACTGTCTTAGATAAAAAGAAAGGGACCACTTCCAGAGGCTGCAAGCCATGCTATTCTGGTTTTGGAATTACAAAGAAATAGATGAAAGCCTACTATAAATTGAAATCATGCACATTTTAAATTATCGTTAAATAATCTTCAGGGCTTTAACAATAGTTGTTTAGTTGAAAACATTGCTCATTACAATCTGATAAATATTTAATTTTATACTGTAATGATTTACTTTTTTTTCTTTTCCTTTAGATGGCTATTTGGCAAAATTCTGTTGCTCCTCTACAGTTCTTATAAAATCTGTACCTGAAACACAACCACTAACTGCAGATATGATGCTACATAAATCTTTAGCCAGTAGTAGCAGTCAGTCTACGCCAGCAAATGCTACCATTAACCAGAAAAATGACTCCTCGAGATTAGTTCATTTAGCTTCTTCGGTGACAAGGGAAGTCAAAGCAGTCACCAGCTCTCCCACTAACAGTCCATGTGTTGGTAAATCCTACAGCAGCAGCAGAGCACTAAAACTAACAATCAAGCCAGAGACATCTTATGGAACTGGAACACAAAGTAAATCTTCAAAAACTCAAGAGCGATCAGACACTGGCAACTATGGTGGTAAAGTTACTATTGGTTCCACACCTGGTTACGCACAGACTCAAAGCACAAAAGTTTGTGAACCTGCTGTTGAAGCTGTTCAAGTGCGTGAAGGAGAAGAAAGTATGTCTGATGTTGAGGAGAAGCATAATAATTCTTGTGATAAAATCCCTGTAGAAGGTCTAATGAAGGAAGCACCGGACACTGTTATTAATAAGATTAGTGATCCCATTAAATTGGAACATGATGAGGGTGACTCACAATTGCCTTGGCATGACCAGTCCCAAAACAGAAATGCTAAAAGTTCTCAACTGCAAGACTTAACACGTGTCCAGACTAAAGAGGCAAAAGAAGCACAATGTGACACATCACTCCATGAACATTTGGAGAGTGCAATCAATAGCATTTTGGATCTACAACAAGCTCATAAACCTTCTGACAATGCTGTCATCAAAAATAACTCACCTGAAACTCCTCACTTTTCAGCCTTAGCTCCTGTGGAGAACTATGTAGACAAATGTATCCCAGATCATAATGAGGGCATTAGAGAAACAGACTCCATCTTAGAAGCAGCAGTAAATAGCATCTTGGAATGTTGATAATGTGACCTCGAAGGAAGAGAAATTACAAAGATTGTCAGCTGTGTTGACAACTTATATTGAGAAAGTAGCATGTTACTCAGTATTGAGAACAGGCATTTAGAGTTCCTGGAAAGAGGATAAATGGAGTAGAAGCTAGGAAATAGATTTATTTTGAAGCATACTAGTTTGAGTTTAGGAAGATCCATTGTAGTTTGTACTTTGAAAATAATTATGGTGGCACCAGGTGCACATTAAGTCTTTTGTTTAAAGTCGTTAAAAATATTTAATTTTATTGAGTTTTGTTTTGAAAGCTCTAATTTCATGTAAAATGTACTCTTCAATTTCAAGGGTGCTTTTCAGTTTGTGGTAGTAATTCATGTTTTTGTTCATACATTAATGTGTAAGTGTTATTTTGTGTTCTTCTTGTCTTTCGCTTTATGTAAGACGTTTTGAGAATCGAGTGCCAATAAGTTGATTTTTGAATAGTTGATGATCAACATTCCCGTTTAAATCAAAATTTAAAACTGGAACTGTAGATATTGAAGTGAAAACCCACTTCATTATTCATTTTCCATTTTTAATACCACTAAGTATGATTTCTTAAGGAAGCTGCTTTAGGTCTTAAAAGACCCAAGTACAAAGTGCAGTGTGGATGTCCATATTGTGATCCACTGGACTGTAGATTTAAGAAATGATGATTGCATTCCCATTTTGCAGACTTATTATTTTTGTCTTGCACGTGCAACAGTAAGCTTCCATGCATAAGTGAGGAGCACAAAGTACACCATTAGATCAGTGAGGCCTTACAAACTGACTTCACAAGAAGAAACTGTCACTAATGGACTAAATGGTACAGCACCTTTTGCTTTAAATTCTCTGATTTGTGTAGTGTCCAGCTATGGTCCTCCTTAGAAATGCTTTGTACACATTTTTAAAATATTTATAAAGATTTTTTGTAAAAAAAAAAAGAAAAAAGGAAATGTCAAAGTTATTTTTGTTATGTTGGTTCAGTACCTGTATATAAAGCATGGTAAAACATGATCTGAATGAATTATTAAAAAAATATTTTAGTTGGATGCTAACAAAACACTGAATCAACTTGTCAAATGAGCCAAAGAATTCAACAAAACCGATTTATGTTGATCTTTTCTTCTTTTAATTTATTGAAGATTATCTGTGTATTCAAATTTGTAGCACTGCAGGCTAGTGGCCACCATTTCTCAAGATTACAGTTTATTTGAATGTTGTGTTGTAATTATTTATTTTGATATTCTTTGCACGAGTAGTAACTGAGTCTATGATAGATATACCTGGATAGTACAGTAACAGTAAGAATCTTAGAATTCTTAAAATGATGGCAGAAGATTGGCACAAAATATTTTGACATGTGGGATTTATTTCTTATGAAAGGAAGTATGCTTTGTGAACAGTTATTTAATTGCTGCCCTGCCAAAGATGAAACCTAATTAATTTTTGTCGTGTATTTTTTAAGATTAGCAAACTGAAAGATTTGTACGCAAAGGAAGCAACAAAAGTCCTTGAGTTGAATCCCCAGCCTTAAAGACAATAAACTGAGAAAAAGGCATGTTTCATTGATTGTTAAATTTGTAAAATCCCCATTCATGTGAACTTTGAAAATGTTAAATATTTTTGGAATTTAATGTAAGAAGTGTTGAGAAAGCAAAATGAATCTGAATAATGATAGTTCACCTATAACTGGGGTACCTGATGGTTCAGTAGATAAATTGCATTCTTGATTTGTGGTCCTGAACCAAACAGACAAGGAAATTCCCAAACTTTATTTAATGTAGAACAGATCAGAAATTATTCTTGACTCTATTACAGTTGGGTTCAGTTCTTCCATGCCAGGGAGATTAATCAAATAAGGCAGTTTCTAGTGTACTACTTGTGACTATTGCTGAAACTATGTTGGACCAGTAGAGACCAGGTTCACTTCCTTATATGAATAGCCCTTCAATTGTCACTTTTTGTGTTCAGTCTAAAAATTAATAAGTGGAGAAATGCTAATCTTTGTGGTTAATATGAAGCATGAATCACCTTCCTTGGAGGAGGAGAGGAGAATTTTTTTTTGTAGTATTTGCTGTAGAAAACCATTTTATAATTGAATCAACTTAAAACACCGTTATAGTGTGCCAGAACACTAATTAAGGAACCTTAATGTTGAATTGATAAAAACAAGGTTTCTCTGTTGATTGTGAGGTTCAAATGTAAAAAGTTTAATGATGGTAACCTAATTTATTGTGGGATAGAACAGCAGCCCAAATTCAGCAGTGCAACAGGATATCCTGATAATTGAAGTAAAAAGTTACATGACAGCATTTCAACCCTCAGCTAGTTTGGTTCCTAGAATGATAGAGTAGTTCTAAGATGAGAGTTGAGTAAAATATCTTGAAAACTTCAAAAAAATGAAGGATGTAAGAATCTGAAGGGGTCTGACAAGGTACACTGTTCAGTTGTTTGTCCTGGCTTCTGATTCTAGAACATTGGACCACAGTCCTAGAATATAGTGTCAATCGTTTTGACCTGAGATAAATAGATTTCTTTTCACTTAGTAAGTTATGAATATTTGGAATTCTTTATATTCAAGGGTTAAGATTGCTCAGTGGTTGAATATATTCAAAGCTGAGACGCATGGATTTTAGTTCCTCCAGGAAGTATTAGGTGGGAAAGTGGAGTTGGGCAGATGATTAGCCACAATCATATTGAATGGCAGAACAGGCTGCAAGGGTGCGTGGTCTACTACTTCTGTTTCTTATGTTCTTAATGAGCACAATTAACAAATAAAGTACACATTCTGAAAAATATTTAAAATACCGCGATTTGAGTTGATATGATAGACTTTAAAATGATTATGCTGTCTACCATCTGCACACTATATGAAAGATATAAAGGTGCGTGAGGGTGCAGTGAAGTTATAACTACTCAGTAGTGGGAAGAGGTATAAAGCCAGAATAAAGAAATTAATTCATAGCTGATTTTCCAATTGGGCATTGACAGTGGTGTGGGAGTTTTGCTTTCTCAATCAGGTGAGAGCTGACGCTGGTGTCAATGCTAAGTACAAATTATCTCTAATATAGGGGGAGCTCTGAGGAGAAAGGATGATCTGACATTGTAGGATTCAAAAGACCTGCAGCAGCTTAAAGGAGCAGAAATTCTATTGCATTAGAAATAACAGAATGAAATCTATTTGCGGCCAGGATTTTTATTTCTGGGTCTGAAACTGGTTGCCAGTTCAATTCTGCATCCTTATCCTGTGCAGCATATTCCAGACGCACCCTCCAGAACTTTAAGGGCCCACAGGCCAATTAATGGCAAGAATAGGCTCATTTTTCAATTAAGAATTGCAGGTGAGTTCCTGAAGCTGGAGGGTAATTAGAGCCCCTCCAGCATTGACACATTGGCTAGCCCACCAGCCAAGGTGGGTGGTGCAAAAATGCACTTCAAAAAGGGGTACCTCTGAAAAGGAGGTCAGTTTATTTTAAAATGCCTGCATCTGCCTGGCCAAAATAATGGAGAGACAACAGCCAGCGGCACAAAAAAAGCTTAACCATTAAAATGGATTGGGGTCTGGAGTCCTTCATGTGAATTAGTTCCCTATCCCTCCTTGCTTTCTGCTCTTTTCCGACCACTTTAGACCTGGCCCTAACTTGAGCTACCCGCGTCACTGACTAGAAATCTGAGTTGCCAAAAGAACAGGACTTTATTAAGGCCTGTAATCAACATTAATTGTGTGCACTTCTGGTCGCCACACTACCAGAAGGATGTGGAGGTTTTGGAGAGAGTGCAGAGAAGCTTCACCAGAATGTTGCCCAGTCTCGAGGGCATTGGCTATAAGGAAAAGTTAAAGAGACTAGGATTATTTTCACTGAAAAGACGGCAGCTGAGAGGAGACCTGAAAGTGGTCTACAAAATCATGAGAGGCGTAGATAGGGTGGATAGTCAGAGGCTTTTTTTCAGGGTTGAAGTTTCAATTATAAGGGGGCACAGGTTCAAGGTGAAAGGGGGAAAGTTAAAGGGAGATGTACGAGGTGAGTTTTTCACGCAGAGAGGGGTAGGAGCCTGGAATGCACTGCCAGAAGTGGTTTGGAAGCAGGCACATTGGCAACCTTTAAGAGGCATCTGGATGGTTACATGAATAAGGAGGGAATAGAGGGATATGTACTGAATAAGTGCAGGAGGTTTTTTTTTTAGTTTAGTTAGAGCATGATGATTGGCACAGGCTTGGACGGCCAAAGAGCCTATTCCTGTGCTGTACTTCTCTTTTGTTTTTTGTTTTGTTTTAATTGGCTGTCTGCTGGAAAGTGGTGGGGTCAGTTTGTCCTTGAGCCATGATCATTGAAATTGCCTTGAATCAGGACGTTTGTGGGCAAGCAGAATAGAGGTTGGTGGTTTGATCTGTTTGCATCTGATCTTGGTCCTGAACAACTTGAAAATCCAGCCCCTGGTGTCAGATCTGTTTTAGCAGTAATGTTTTTCACTCTTGATTCCAAGGGTATGCGTTCAAATTCTGCTCCACGTTAATTCCAAGGCTTCAGTGCAGTACTGAAGTAATGAAGAGTAATACAGTAATGTTTCCACCGTCCCAGAGGATCATGTGGCTGCTCCCTCCTGAGGGTCACCACACCTCAGGTGAGGGGAGTATTGAACTGTTGTACGATGTCTTTTGGAAGAGATGAAACTTTGTTTTTAGGTAAATACAAAAAACTCCCTTGATACTATGAATAAAAGTAGTTTTAGCCAATGTTTATCATTCAGCTAACAATTGTTATCTGCTCATAGTCTTTGCTTGTTATGAAATCTTGCTGAATACAAATTGGTTGCTGTGTTTCCTACATTACAACTTTGATTCCACTTAAAAATGCAGTGTTGGCCATGAGATATTTTTGAAAGTCTTTTGTAGTTCCAAAAGTTCCAGTGCAGGTACAGCATTAGCATTTCCTTGAGTATGTGGAAAATGCCCAGTATGTCCTGTGCACAAGATGCATGCCAATACTGCCCAGTCAATCTATTTTTGATCGTAGGTGATAGAAGGGGTTTGTTGACAGTGCTGTCAGGCAGCACTTACAAAGGAATAACCTGCTTGCTGACGCTAAGTTCTGGTTCTCCCCGGATCTTTCTAGGCCTGATTACATCCTTGGTCCAAACGTTGATAGAAGTTAGAAGTGAAGTGAGTGTGATTCCCCACAATATCAAGGCAGCATTTGACTAATTATGTTTTCGAGGACTCCTTGCAAACTGGCATCAATTGGAAATTAGGGAAAGCTGTCCATTGTTTGGCATATGCCTAGTGCAAAGGAACAAAGCTGTGGTTGTTGCAGGTCAATCATCTCTGCTCCAGGACATCAATGCAGAAATTCTTTAGGGTAGTGTCTTAGACCCAACCATCTTCAGCTTCATCAATGACTTTCCCTCCACCATACTGTGAGAAATAAGGTTGTTAATTGATGATTACACAGTGTTCAGCACCATTTGTGACTCCTCAAAATACTGAAACATCCTGTGTCAATGTGCAGCAAAACCTTGAGAACTCCTGGTTTTGCATGATAAGTGACAAATTGCATTTGAGCCACGGAAGTGTCAGGACATGATTGTTTGAGACAAGAGAGAATCTAACCATTGCCCATGATGTTCAATTGCATTACCCCTGCTGAATCCCCCACTATCAACATCTTGGGGCAGGGGTTTGGTATAGGGGGAGTGGGTGTTGCATTGATCCAAAATAGAACTGGATTAGCTATGTAAATACTATGGCTATAACAGCAGGTTAGAGGCTAGGAATTCGGCAGAAAATAACTTGCCTCACATCTCAGTGTCTTCGCTATCTACAAGGCAAAAGGTGATGGAATACTGGACTGGATGAGTACGGCTCCAAAAGCTCTTGGAAAGCTCAACACAATCCAGCTCAAAAGTCCCCTTGATTGGCACTCCACCACCTTCAATATTCACTCCTTCACTACTGATGCACATGGGCGATGTGTACCATCTACAACATTCCCTACAGTAAGTCACCAGGGTTCCTCTGACAGCACGTTCCATGCTCATGTCTGCTAGCAACAAGAAGGATAAGGGCAGCAGATGCATGGGAACATTATTGTAGGAAGTTCCTCTCCAAGCCACACACTATTGTGACTATATATCATCATTCACTGTTGCATGGAATTCCTTCACTAACAGGACTTGTGGGTGTCCTGACATCGCAAGCCCTGCACCAATTCAAGGACGCAGCACAGCACCAATTAGGGATGGACAATAAATGCTTGCCTGGCCAGTGATGTCCATGTTCCATGAATGAACAATGAAAAGAAGTTACAATAATTTTTAAATATAGACAGGGGAAGACCATTCAGTCACTCAAACCTGTTGAACTCTTTAATTAAATCATGTCTGATTTGTATCTTTAATTTCATCTCCCTGCTTTGGTTCTACAGTCCCTATTTAATAAGGCTTAATATCTCAGCCAAAGACAAAGGTATCAATCATGAATTTAAAATTTTCATTTGATCTTGGCTCAAGGACATATTTTTACTCGATGCAATTGTATAAAACAAAATGAGCTGCAAACTTACTGCCTATTTTATTCAAAACTAAGGTCTACCCCACGGATTTATAAAGTAAATGCCAACCATGAAGTAACACATTCAGTTAGGTGAAATCAGAGTTGAACATGTGTTGTTTTCCCCAAATGCATGTCTATTCATTTTGCTTTGGAAACAATAGCTGGCATTCCTTTGAGAGTTCTGTCCTTACACTATCCATCAGTGTCATTGGATATAGGGAAGTAATCTGATTAGATGTACCTTTCACCTTTTGAGTACTTAATACCACAGTTGGCTTTAACAGGAATTTAATTGTATATTTTATGCTGCATGATATGAAAACTAGTAAGTGTTATTTAATGACTTAAATATTCCAATAATAACCCCAAGAGTTTTTCAGACAGCTGTCAGCATAAAAACAAACACTGCAATGTTCTCCTCAGAATAGAATTAAGTAAGTCATTTGTTGACATAAGTTAAAAGACCTGTTCATCAGTGCTGCGAATGAACACTAAGTTTATACTGTTGCATCAATTTCACTTAAAGACCTGCATTACTAGCCAAAGTGTCACCTTGATTAATGATCCACTTGCTTTGAACTTCTGTGTAGTTTTACAGTAGCATGCATTACAAGTCAAACTAGAATCAACAAGGAATTTACAATATAATCTCTTTGATCAGCTCTAGTATATATCACTGCAGACTTTTCAAATCTACAATGGTTTGCTTAATAGAGGAACCAGTATGGGCTATAGGCCAAAGGAAGAGAAAACCAAATACTTACAGTTCAGATTTTTAAAAAATCAATTGGGATTCAGAAGTAGAAACTAGCAGTGCTCACTTTTCACACTTAGTCTTCAGTTATGCTACACTTTCATGCCAGTGGGAATCTTTAAAATTATGGAGCAATTTAATAGGCTAGATATTGAAAAGATGTTGAAGTATTCAAAATTGGATTTCAGAAATATTAGAGTCAGTAGTAAATACTGTAAGAAGTTCAGGAAGAACTTACCTTAATGGTGGTTGGAAAATAGAACTTCCTACTATGTGGAACACATGAGGACAATCACATTAATGTATCTCAGGGGAAACTAAATAAGTACATCAGGAAGAACTGGTTAGGAGGACATCCTGATAGGGTTAGATAATGTAAGGTAAAAGGAAGTTCATGTGGAGCATAAGTACTATTGAATAGTTTAACTGAATGGTCTATTTACTGCAAATTGTATAATTTTATGTAATAATGCTTTTATTATTCAATCAATTTACTTTTTCTCAGCTCTTTTATTACTTTTTCTAACTTGCTCTGCTTTTTTAAAATATAGTTAACACTCTGCCTGCCAGATTGTAACAATCCTTTTTATGAGTCAGTCAACTCACTTTGTATCTTTCTCGCAAGTTCTTTTATTACTATCTGTAATATGCATGTTTTCATAATGCAATCAGTCTTCTGCCCACTGGATTTTTATATTTTTGAAAGCCTCCTACTCATCCACATTTAATTCCATTTGCTGTTGTTGACAATTTATCGATTATGAATCAACATTTTTCTCTCCCTAAAGTTTATAAAAATCAAAATGGATGACAAGAATGCCCATGTACAGGTTACTAATGCCAGATGGAAATCAACCAAAAATTTGATGCGTAGTCTTTTGGTTGTGGTTCTTTTCCAGAAATATGTTACTAATATGTTCAACAATTCTGATGTTATGAGGGAGGGAAAGTCATTGATGAGCAGCTAAGATGGATGAACCTAAGCCATTATCCTAAAAAAAACTCCTGCAATGTCGTCCTGGGACTGATTTTGAACTCTGATAAAAACAGCCATCTTCCTTTGTGCTAGCTCAGATTCCAATCAGTGGAGTGTTTCTCCCTGTCTCCCACTGGCTTTGACTTTGCCACATCTCCTTGACACCACACTCCAGCTCCACACCTTGTTATCTTGGATTCTCCAGCATCTGCAGTACCTATTTTCTCTGGATTTCAACTCTTTTGGTCTACATTTGGATCAAGACTGTATGTAATGCGGTCAGGAACTGAGTGAACTAGTGGAACCTAAAGTGAGCAGGTATCATTGTGCAAGTGGCACTTAATTGCACTCTCGACAACCTCTCCCATGACTTTGCTGATTATTTGTAATAGACTAACAGAGTGATAATGGGCTAGGTTGGCTTTGTCCAGATTTTGTGGAGAGAACATATTTGGGCAAGTGTCCACTTATTAGATAAACGACTAGCATTTTGGCTCTGCTGGAACAGCTTAGTTAGGTGAAAACAACATTCTAGAGCAAATATCTTCAGTACTACTGTCACAATGATGACACGGCCCATAACCAGTGCCTTCGACTATTTTGCGATATCATGTTGGATGAAGTGAATGGTTGAAGACTGACATCTGTGACACTGGGGACCTCAGGAGGAGGCTCAGATAGACTGTCCAATCCCCATTATTTCTGGCTGAAGATGGTTAGAAATGCTTCAGTAGTAAGTTGCACACAGTCAGGAAGGAGAGATCACACCCGGAGTGAGACACAGCCCGAGTGAGTATATAGTTTGGGGACTTTTGAGACAGTTTAGGAATTTGGTATAGAAGGGAAGAGGTCCTTTTTGCTTGCTTCTTTGGTTATCGCTTGTAATGTCTTTCTACAGGATAAATTGAAGCCCAGGGTCGGGGGCCAACACAAAAAAGAGTGACATAACATGAAAACTGTAAGTTCATTGGTTTGTAACAGCTACTAATTAGACTCCCTATTATAGGTTACTTTCAGAGTGAAGGTTTAATAGTGGAAATATTTACGGGTTACAAACTAAAGACCAGTAGGAAATTTATAAAAGTCAAATTAAGGACTAAGTGATCAAACTAGAGATGTTGGACTAGGTGATGAGTTGTAACTGTATTATGTAGGAACTGGTGGACCCCATTGTGGTTTGTAGTCACCAAGTTTGTAGCAAGTGTTGGTTGCTTGAGGAACTTCAGCTTAGAGTTGATGTGCTGAAGCCTGAACTTCGAACACTGTGCCACACCAGGGAGGGGAAGAGTTACCTGGATGCTGTGTTTCAGGAGGCAATTATGCCCCTTAGATTAACTATCTCGAATTCAGTCAGTGGTTGGGACAAGAGGCTGTGACATTGAGCGAGCCAGGTCGCGGGATCCAGGAGGTAGTATTGAAGGAGCCTCAGCCCTTGAACTTATCTAAAGATTTGAGATTCTTGCTCCCTACGTGGATGAGAGCAGCGGCTGTAGAGAGGATAAGCCAACTGACAATAGCACTGTGGTACTGGGAGCCATTCAAGAAGGGGAGAACAGAGAAATGTAGTTGTATATGGGGATGTTGTAGGCAAAGTAATGGACACTGTTCTCTGGGACCAGGATCGAAAGTCGAAAGTCCTAAAGTTGCCTCCCTTAGGTTCAGGTTATCTCATCTGGGCTGCAGAGATTCTTGGAGTGGGAGGAAAAGGTCCAGTTGTTGTGGTCCACATAGGTACCAACGATGCAGGTAGAAAGAAGAAAGAGGGTCTGCTAATATGAGCAGCTAGGGGCTAAATTTAAAATTTAAATTAAAAAAAACACCAAAAAGGAAATGATCTCCTAATTCCTGTCTGAGCCACGAGCAAATTGGCACAGGGTCAACAAGATTGGAGAGATAAATGCATGGCTCAAAGATTGGTGTGGGAGAAATGGGTTTGAATTCATGGGGCATTGGCACCAATACTGGGGAAGGAGAGAGCTATTCTGATGGCTGGGTTCTATCATGCTGGAACCTTGCAAATAGCATAACTAGTGTTGCGGCTAAAGCTTTAAACTAAATGGGGCAGGAGGTGGGTTCAGTTGCATGGAAAACTATGGAAAATTTAATGGCGGGTTGGGGGGAGCTCAGCAGAAGTTATTAACATTTCTAGAATGAGTAATAGGCCAGAGAGTATGGAAAAGGTCAGGAATCTAACTTCGGGCACAGCAGAAAAAGGGACAACTATCAGAAGGGCAATGGTCAACGCAGGACTGAGGTGGTTGTACTTAAGTGTACGCATGTACAAAACAAGGTAAATGAACTTTTAGCACAGATTGAAATTGGTGGATAAGATATTGTGGGTATCACAGAGACATTGCTGCAAGGGGATCAGGACTAGGAACTAAATATCTAAGGATACAGGTCCTATTGAAGGAAAAGGCAGATAAGCTGAGGGGACAGGATTGCCTTGGTAGTAAGACATGGAATTAAATTAATAGCAAGAAGTGATATAGAGTCAGAAGGTGTAGAATCTGTGTGGGTAGAACCACAAAGGAAAAAAAATGACCCTGATGGGAGTTGTGTACAGGCCTCCTAGCAGTAGTCAGGATGTGGGTCAGAAAATAAATCAGAAGATAGAAAAGACATGTATGAAAAGCACAATTACAATCACAGTGGACTTCAATATGCAGGTGGACTGGGTAAATCAAGTTGGTGGCAGTTCCCAAGAAAAGGAATCTGTGGAGTGCCTACAAGATGGTGTTTTGGAGCAGCTTGTGGTAGTGCCCACAAGGGAACAGGCAATTCTGGATGTGGTGATGTGTAATGAGGCAGATTTTATTAGGGAGTTTAAGGGGACAGTGATCATAATATGTTTGAATTCACCCTGCAGTTTGAGAGGGAGAAGCTGAAATCAGATGTAACTGCATTACATTTGAGTAAAAGTAACTACAAAGACATGAGGGAGGAGCTGGCCAGTTGATTGGAAGGGGTGCCAGTGGAGGAGCAATGGAAGGAGTTTCTGGGATAACTTGGGAGTCACAACAGAAATTCATCCCAAAGAAGAAACAACATATGAAGGGGAGGACAAGACAACCATGGCTGACAAGGGAAATCAGAGACAGTATAAAAGCAAAAGAAAAATCTTACACTGTGGTGAAGATTAGTGGGAAGCCAGAAGATTGTGAAGCCCTTAAAATACCAGCAGAGGATAACTAAAAAAGCATATTAAGTGGGAGAAGATGAAATATGAGGGTAAGCAAGATCATAATATAGAAGAAGATTGTGAGAGGTTTTTCTAGATACATAAAAGATAAGAAAAAGGCAGGAGTAGACATTGGACCACTAGAAATGGAGAGGTAGTAATGAAGAACAAAGAACTGGTGAAGGAACTGAATAGATACTTTGCATCAGTCTTCATGGTTGAAGACACTGTAGCATATCAGAACTTCAAGAGAGTCAGGGGGCAGAGGTGAGTGTATTGGCCATCACTAATGGGAAGATGCTGGGAAAGCTTAAATGTCTGAAGGTGGATAAAAAACCTGGACTGAATGGACTTCAGTCCAGAGTTCTGAAGAAGATAGCTGAGGAGATGTAGAGGCATTGGTGTGATCTTTCAGGAAATGTTGGAGTCAGGGAAGGTCCCACAGGATTGCAACATAGCTAATGTAATGCTCCTATTTAAGAAGGGAGGGAGACAGAAGACAGACAACTGCAGGTTGGTTATCCTGACCTTGGTCTTTGGTAAGATTCTAGAATCTATTATTAAAGATGAGACTGGGGAGTTCCTAGAAGTACAGGGTAAAGAAGGCTGAGTCAGCACAGCTTTGTCAAAGGGAGGTCATGCCTGACAACTCTGTTAGAATTCTTTGAGGAGGTAATGAGCAAGGTAGATAACGGAAATCCAGTGGATGTGATCTATTTGGATTTCCAGAAGACCTTTGACAAGATGCTGCACATGAGGCTGCTAAATAAGATAGGAGCCCATGGTGTTAGGGGCAAGGTACTGGCACGGATAGAGGATTGGTTGACGGCAGAAGGCAGACAATGAGAATAAAGGGAATTTTTTCAGGATGGTAGCTAGTGACTAGTGGAGGCCCACAGGGGCCAGTGTTGGGATCACAACTATTCACATTCTACATTAACAATCTTGATGAAGGAACTGTGAGTATTGTTGTTAAGTTTGCAGCTGATACAAAGATAGGTAGAGGGGCAGGTAGTGCTGAGGAAACAGGAAGATTTCAGAAGGACTTGGACAGGCTAGGAGAGTGGGAAAAGAAGTGGCAGATGGATTATAATCTGGGTAAGTGTGAAGTTATGTAGATTGGTAGGAAGACTAGAGGTGTGAACAGTTTTCCAAATGGGCAAAGGCTTTGGAAATCTGAAGCACAAAGGGACTTAGGAATCTTAGTTCAGGAACCCCTTCAAGTTAAATTGCTGGTTCAGTTGACAGTTAGGAAGACAAATGCATTATTAACATGCATTTCAAGAGGGGTATAATATAAGAGCAGAGATATATTGCTTAGGCTGTATAGGCTCTGGTCAGGCTGCATTAGGAATATTGTGAGCAGTTTGGGCCCTGTGTCTACAGAAGGACATGCTGGCAATGGAAGGGTTCCAGTGGAGGTTTATAAGAATGATCCCTGGGATGAAAGAGTTGTCATGTGAGGAGCAGTTGAGAATTCTGACTCTGTTCGTGGTAGAGTTTAGAAGAATGTGGGGGGATCTTACTGAAACTTACAGAATACTGAGGCACCTACATAGAATGGACATGGAGAAGATGTTTCCATTAGTAGGAGAGATTAGGACCTGAGGGCACAGTCTCAGAGTGATGGCATGACCCTTTAGAACTGAGATGAGGAATCTTTTCACCCAGAGGGTGTGAGTCTGTGAACTCATTGCCGTGGAGGCCAAATCATTCAGTATATGCAAGACAGAGATAGATAGGTTCTTGATTGGTAAGGGGATCAAGGGTTACAAGGAGAACGCAAGAGAGTGGGGTTGAGAAATGTATCAGCCATGACCTAGTGGTAGAGCAGACTTGATCAGCAGAATGGCCTAATTCTGCTTTGATATCTTATGGTCTGAAGGTCTTATGCAAAATATACTGCATTTTGGGTTGAGCTAATTGTGCAGTTTCTACTTCCAGTTGGCTGTTTAATTGTACACCTCTATTCACAACTGAATGAGGCTGCTTTGCTGAGGTTAGACCTTATGTACTGGTTATGGGATCACTTATTTCTCTTTGTTGCATGCTGTTTCTGCTGTTTGGCATGCAAATAATTTGTCTTGTAGATTCATGAGGTTGATACCTCATTTATAGTTATGCATGGTGCTGCTCCTGGCATGCCCACCTATGCTCTGCATTGAACTCAATTAGTTGTCCAGCTTAATGGTAATGGCACAGTGAAGATATGCCAGGCTATCAGGTTACATATTGTGGTTAAATACAAATCTGTTGTTGCTGATGACCCACAGCTCCTCATTGATATCCAGTTTTGAGATGCTAGATTTGTTCGAAGTCTATCCTATTTAGGACGATAACATAAAACAATGCAAATCGTTCGGACCTCATCCCCACAGGACTGTGTGGCAGTCATTCCTACCAATGCTGTCATAAACAGTTATGTCTGTGACAGGTAGTTTCGTGACTATGCGGTCAAGTAAGTTATTTACTCTTGTTGGTTCCCTCACCACTGCCACAAAAGTGGCAAAGCTGTCATATTCGTCAGGACTCCTTGATCAGTGCAGGTACTAATGAGTCATTGTTGGCTGATGGACATCGATGTCATCTGTGTGAAGTATATTCTGTGCTAGCCTCAGTGCTTTTCCATTTCATGTTCAACATGGAGGAGCTCTGATCCATCAGCTGCAGTGGGGAGAATATGGTGGTGGTAGTTAGCAGGAGGTTTCCTGACCCAGTTTTTAAGCAGTGACATCAGACTAGGGACGTTAACTCTGTAGATGCTGCTCGGTCCTGCTGAATTTCCCCAGCAATTTCTGTGTTTGTTCCTTTACCCATGTATGATCTGATTCCATGAAAGATTTCTTTTTAGTCTAATTAATGAATCTATCATAACTAACCTGAGGCTTTTAATAAACTTAATGAACTGAAAATTCCTAATGAGTGATCAACTGCCAACATTCTGCCAAAGCAGAATTAGGCCATTCGGCCCATCAAGTCTGCTCCAGCATTTGGTCAGGGCTGATATGTTTCTCAACCCTATTCTCCTGCCTTCTCCCTGTAACTCTGTGCCTTGAGATGGAGATGTTCTTGTCATCTCTGACCTGCTCTGGCAATCATTCCCTCTGCTGGAGGGCTGCCTGTCATGGAGCCTGCAGCTTTAGGAACCAACCAACGACAACAGTCACTGTCTGATGCCTCTGGCCAGAAGATTGTGTCAGTCTTACCAGTGCAACTCAGTTGGCAATATTTGGTGTTCAATCATGAATCTGACCTTTCCTGTAAATAAATAATGGTGGATGCCGCGAGCCTCACTGTATTTTGACGACAAATTGTAAAACACACCTTGCAAAATAGAAAACTCCCTTGTCTACTAAATTCAGAATTGAGTGGTATTTACAGGATTTAAGAATTGCTAAATAAACAAATGAGTGTAAAAAGACTGACTCCGTTGTTTGAGATAACACAGTGTGGAGCTGGAGGAACACAGCAGGCCAGGCAGCATCAGAGGAGCAGGAAAGTTGACATTTCTAAAAACCGAAAGAACTGCGGATGCTGTAAATCAGGAACAGTTCTGAGGAAGGGTCACCGGACCTGAAACGTTAACTCTGTTTTTTCCTTCACAGATGCTGCCAGACCTGCTGAGCTTTTCCAGCAACTTTGTTTTTGTTGTTGAAGTTGACATTTCTACTCGGTACCCTCTTTCAGAAAACAGTCCCAACCTGAAACGTTAACTTTCCTGCTCAGCTTATGCTGCCTGGCCTGCTGTGTTCCTCCAGCTCCACACTATGTTATCTCTGACTCCAGCACCTGCAGTTCTTAGTATCTCTGACTCAGTTACTCCGGGGGTGTAAAATACCGTATGGCATTACCCTAATTCAACCACTAGATGGCAGATGATTCCTGTCTGAAAGCAATGTTACAAATGCACCTTCGTGTAATGTTTCTAGATTTCCACAATGAATTTCATACATACTGGAAAGGAATTGGGCTCCTTAAAATTTATCTGTGTGGGTGCCATGTGCGACTTTGGGATTTCCAAGGTGGTATCTGTGGTGTGTGTCTGTGTGTGTGCACGCTTGTACAATGAATTGTGCCAGACACTATTGGCGGAACAGTGAGTGAGTGTCTGCTGGAAGTTTGCAGACAGGCGTACCGTGTCTCAGCATGCAACTCTAAAATCTGATGCTTGTGCTGGCATTTTGAGCTCACTTAACCTGGAGCACCTGAAGGTGCATTCAACAGCAAGAAGGACCACACAAACACTACACATGCACCATTTACAAAATCACGAAATAACAAGTTGGTTGATTTTGGATTTCTTGTGATTTGCTATGTTTTAAAATTATTTTCTACATTCTAAGGTTGTTTCAATGTACGGAAGCCTATAGTGAGTGGTGTAGCCAATGCTGAAGAACTTTTTTTTTTGCTGACTTCAAGGCTTTGGTTCAAGCCTGTAGCTGTCAGACATGGGTATGCTAGTAGGTGCACTGCTTACAATAAAACTTCTTTTAAAGCACAAACAGAGGCCACAACAAACTGCTGGAGGGGATGGCGAGAAGAAGATGACAATTAAGGCTATCAGTAGGAGGCCATAGTGGCCTAGAATGTTTCCTGGGAGCAATTCTTCTCCTAGATGTCGGGGAGGAATGATGTTTACACTTGTGTAAGAATGCCCTCAAGGAACTGTATTTGCCAATCTCCTTCCTCAACTCAATAATCTCGGTGACAACCCTGTACATTCTGCCAGTACTCACATTCACTCTTCACACATTCCTCCAGAATGTCATCACGTTCTCTCACTGCCCTTTTATCCTGTTTAATCTCTCCCTCCAAGGATGTTGTATTATGGCATACATTCTAGACCACCCCAGCACTGTACCTGTAAGACAGTTACATAACATCACAACGTGTTCTGGTATGAAGGTATCCATCCGTCTCTCCCTCAGTCACTCTCTCTGAGTCATGTAGTCCCTGTGGTGTGTTCTGTCAGTCTGCTACATGAATGTAATATAAAACAACATGACACAACATAGACACCAGTCTATAAAGCTGAATGTTATTTTTTTTTGAGTAAGTATCAATTGTCCTATAGTTTTTGGAGGATATCTTGCCGTGAGATCCAACACGATCTCTTGTCATATCTGACTAGACGCACCTCATTAACTGTCTACTCCACCCCTATGGGATCCCTCTCATCTGGTTCCAACCCCATCTGAACACGTGCCATTCCTGGAATAACTCACTGTTCAGCAGAAATCCATTGAAAGACAGGCATCACTACACCCACGTCATCTTTAAAAGGTGCAAAAGTGCAAAGAGAACATAGGCCAAACCATGCTTATGAGGGAAATTAGAGATTGTATTAGTTACATAAAAGAGGCATACAAATTGGCAAGAAAAATCTATAGATCTGAAGACTGGAAACAGTTTTGAATTCAGCAAAGGAGGATGAAGGTGAAATAACTCCAAAGAGGCTGGTATCCCATCACCAAGTCACTCCTCAAAGGAGGACACAAAGAATAACAGACCAGAAATGATGGGGAACACAGGGCTTAGTGAGAGGGAGGAACTGAAGCAAATCTGCATCAGTAGTGAAATGGTGGTAGAGAAATTGATGGGCTTGAAGCCTGGTGAATCCCCAGGGCCTGATAGTCTACATCACAGAGTACTTAAGGAAACGGCCCAAGAAATAGTGGATGCTTTTGTCGACATCTTCCAAGATCTTTTAGACTCTGGAACAGGTCCTACAGAATGGAGGATGGCCAATATAACCCCACTATTTAAAAAGTGAGGTAGAGAAAAACAGGGAATTACAGACCAGTAAGCCTGATTTTGGCAGTGTGGAAAATGTGGGTCCATTATGAAGGATTTTATAGCAGAGCACTTAGAAAACAGTGGTAGAATCAGACACAGTCAGCGTGGATTTAGAAAAGGGAAATCATCCTTGTCAAATCTACTGGAATTCTTCGAGGATATATCTTGTAGAATTGATTGGAGAAGCCAGTGGATATGGTTTATTTGGTCTTTCAGAAGGATTTCGACAAAGTCCTATATAAGAGATTAATGTGCAAAATTTAAGCACATGAGATTGGGTGTAGTGTAGTGAGATGGTTAGAAAGTTGGTTGGTGGACAGGAAACAAAGAATAGGAATAAATGCATTTTTATTTTGACTGACAGGCAGTGATGAGTGGGGTACTGCTGGGGTTGGTACTAGGACCCCAGCTATTCACAATATATGTTAATGATTTAGATAAGGGAACTAAATGTAATATCTCAAAATTTGCAAATGACACAAAGCTGGGGGGAAGGGTGAGTTATGAGGAGGATGTAGAGATGTTACAGTGTAATTTGGACAGCCTGAGTGAGTGAACAAATGCATAGCAAATGCAATATTAAGTGCATAAATGCAAGGTTATTCACCTTGATAGAAAAAGTAGGAAGGCAGATTATTATTTGAATGGTTGTACCCATGCACCAGTCCCTGAAAGTAAACATGCATGTGCTGCTAGCACACAGTAAGGAAGGTAAACAGTATGTTGGAATTCATAGCGAGAGGATTCAATTACAGGAACAAGGATGTCATGAATTTATATGGGGCATTGGTGAGGCCACACCTGGAATATTATGTGCAGATTTAGTCTCTTTATCTGAGGAAGGATTCTCTTGCTATAGGAATACAGCAAAGGTTTACTAGATTGATTTCTGGAATGGCGGGACTGATGCATGAGGAGAAATTGAGTCAGTTAGGATTTTATTCCGTGGAGTTTAGAAGAATGAAAGGGGGAAATCTCATAGAAACCAAAAAAATTCTAACAGGACTAGTCAGGTTAGATCCAGGAAGGATGTTCATAATGATCAGGGGGTCCAGAACCAAAAGTCATAGTTTAAGGATAAGGAAGGGATAAACCATTTAGGACTATGAGGAGAAATTTTTTCATCCAGAGAGTGGTGAGCCTTTGGAATTTGTTACCACAGAAAGCGGTTAAGGCCATAACATTGTGTGTTTTCAAGAAGGAAGTAGATTTAACTTTTGTGGCTAAAGAGTTCAAAGGATATGAGGGTAGTTGGGATGAGCGTATTGAGGTCGATAACCAGGCATGACAATATCAAATGGCAGAGCAGGCTCGAGCGGTCAAATGGCCTATTCCTTCTCTTTTCTTATATGTTTCTATGCAACGCTATTGTGCAGCCAGACACTTGGCAATCTGGTGATGCCCCTCACCAGCAATGCAATGGTACAGTCTGGCAATGCCCCTCCCCAGCAGTGCAATGGCGCAATGGTATAGTCTGGCGATGCCCCTCACCAGGAGTGCAACAGTACAATCTGGCGATGACCCTCACCAGCAGTACAACGGTGCAATGGTATAGTCTGGCGATGTCCCTCCCCAGCAGTGCAATGGTGCAATGGTACAGTCTGGTGATGTCCCTCACCAGCAATGCAATGGTGCAATGGTACAGTCTGGTGATGTCCCTCACCAGCAATGCAATGGCACAACAGCCACAAAGATGCGCTGCTCACAGCTCACAGCTGGGCATATCCTACATTTCCTCGCACGTGCAACCCATCCTCCCACCCTGGTCTCTGTTAAACAGCCATGCCACACACTTTACCTGTCCTTAGCTACATCCCACTTAAACATCTTAAGTCACTGCTACTCTGTCCCCAATGCTGAATAGACACCTCCAGCTTATTATTGCCCAGCAGGGGACCGTTGCACGCAGGCAAACAATTAGACATCTCCAAACGCAAGCTTTTATTTACAGCCAGCAAAAGCAAGCACAAACAAAACCAACAGAGGCTGAAGTCCACATCCACAATGCCACCCAAATGCTGGCAATACAACCAATGCATATTTATATTCCATGATGGTTTTCTGTATTCAATTTACATCTACTGGAACCAGGCGTCAATCAGATCCTGGCTGGCTTGTTGTACTCAACATGCTGAGTTTTCCTCCCCAGTGTCCTTGTCATTCTCCTCAGAATAGTGTTCCCAGTTCCTCAACATCCAGCACATCACTCTGTTCCCTGCTCCAATTGTGTTGAACACAGCTCTCCCGGATGATACCACACATTCTGTCTCAGTTGTGCTGGAGGGTGTCGAAGGCAGTCTAAGCAGAGGAATTGCATCTTCAGCAGCCTTATCATCTTTTCCACTGCCGCCGTAGTAGAAGAACATGCATCAACCTGGTGAAAATTCAATGCCCGCTGAGTGACCAATGTGTTACGTCAAAAAGAGAATACTCACTGTGCTCCGAGCCCCCTCCCCATCCCAGAGCCACATCAACCATTCAACTGCTCATTGTATTCAGTACAGTCCATTGGAATACTTACATGACGTATGATGAAGTAATGTCCTTGTCATCCCACAGCACTCCTGGAAGTTTCGCAAGTGATGGGATACTTCTGGCATTTGTCTGATTTTAAACTGTAGTTGCTAACTTTTGCATCACTGAGATGATAATCTTAGATCTACTAGAATAATATTCATCTTGACAGCATTTAAACCCTCAGCATATTCACTCCACATGCATTGAAAATGGGCAATGAAATAATTAGGAATTAAATGTAACTGAAGTGTGCAAATGCTTGCTTCATATTTTTGCCTTTTCAGTGGCCTAGTATTCAGCAAACTTAGATCCAATGACTCTCTCACCTTGGGTATTGTCCCAACCATTTTTCAGTTGTAGTTAGCATCTAAAGAATGGTAAATGTTGGCAGGGAGCACAGCTTACCATGAACACCATCAGTACTGGGTTCTGCCTGGTCATCACATATCACCCAGAGCCGCCATGTCCCACTTTACTTAACACTACCCTGTGAATACACATCACATTGACCTGTGCCTCAACTATCCTCCATGTCTCTTGAGCATCAACATTACACACTCACTCTGTCGTGTCTGGTCTTTTATGCTCCACTTGTGGAAACCACAGCAGTAATCACTGCCAGTATCCCTCTTCCTGTAGCCTACCATGCCCTCCGATTCTGTTCCTGCCTACACTCTTTTTACCTTGAGATTCCAACTCATCTCAACTCATGCTTCTGCTTTTCCCAAAGCTTTGACTACCCCACCTCTTTTGCCAGTGAGCCCCGTTTGCCCCTACAATACCCCCAATGCAGCCTCCTGAATGATCAATGCACAGAGCTACAGGACTAAATTCATCCCAAACCTTCGAATGACTCAGAGTCGTAGAGTCATAGAGCTGTACAGCATGGAAACAGATCCTTCAGTCCAACTTGTCCAAGGCGATCAGATATCCTAAAGTAATCTAGTCCCATTTGCCAGCATATGGACCACATCCCTCTAAATCCTTCCTATTCATTTACCCATCCAGATGCCTTTTAAATGTTGTAATTGTACCCGCCTCTGCCACTTCCTCAGGTAGCTTGTTCCATACATGCACCATTCTCTGCGTGAAAAAGTTGCCTTTCAAAAGGTCCCTTTTAGATCTTTCCCCTCTCACCTTAAACCTATGTCCTCTAGATTTAGACTCCTAACCTTGGGGAAAAGATCTTGGCTGTTCACCCTGTCCATGCCCCTCATGATTTTATAAACTTCAATAAAGTCACCCCTCAGCCTCCAATGCTCCAAGGGAAATAATTCCAGACTGTTCAGCCCCCCTCTATACTTCAAATCTTCCAACTCTGGCAACCTTGTAAATCTTTTCTGAACCCTTTCAAGTTTCACAACATCCTTCCTATAGCAGGGAGACCAGAATTGCATGCAGTATTCCAAAAGTGGTCTAATCAATGACCTGTACAGCTGCAACATGACCTCCCAACACCCATACTCAATGCACCGACCAATAAAGGCACGCATACCAAGCGTCTTCTTCACTATCCTGTCTACGTGGGACTCCACTTTCAAGGAACAATGAATCTGCACTCCAAGGTCTCTTTGTTCAGCAACACTCCCCAGGATCTTACCATAAGTCCTGCCCTGATTTGCCTTTCCAAAATGGAGCACCTCACATTTGCCTAAATTAAATTCCATCTGGTACTCCTCAGCCCATTGGTCCATCTGATCAAGGTCCTGCTGTACCCTGAGGTAACTTTCGTCACTGTCTAGTGCGCCACCAGTTTTGGTGTCATTTGCAAATGTTCTAACCATACCTCCTGGGTTCACATCCAAATCATTTACATAAACGATGAAAAGCAGTGGACCCAGCACTGATCCTTGTGGCACACTGCTGGGCACACGCCTCCAGTCTGAAAAGCAACTGTCCACCAACACCTTCTCTCTCTCCTACCTTTGAGCCAGTTCTGTATCCAAATGGTTCGTTACTCCTGTGTTCCATATGATTTAATCTCGCTAACCAGTCTACCATGTGGAATGTTGTTGAACACCTTACTGAAGTCCATATAGATCACGTCCAGTGCTCTGCCTTCATCAATCCTCTTCATTACTTCATTAAAAAGCTCAGCCAAGTTAGTGAGACATGGGTTCCCATGCACAAAGCCATGTTGACTATCCCTAATCAGTCCTTGCCTTTCCAAATACATCTAAATCCTGTCTCTCAGGATCCCCTCATACAACTTGCCCAACACTGATGTCAGGCTCACCGGTCTATAGTTCTCTGGCTTTTCTTTACCATCTTTCTTGAAACATGACTGACCAGACGCCTGACTCTGCCTTCGAAGCTTTCAGGATTGTTAATATGTAATTCCCTTGACTGCTTGTGATGGATCTGACTGCTGCCCATGCTCCAGACTGTAGTCGGACATATTGCCTGACTGTGAATGGATGTGTGGACAACTGACTGTGGCCAAGCCCCTGGACTGTGTGTGGACTGTGCCCGTGACTGACAGTACTGGGAAACCCCTACTTCAGGATTCCTCCATCTTCAAACATATCCTTACTAACAAGTACACATTTAACAATCAGCCTGTGTGTGTGCCTGTGCAAAAGAGCACATCACCCCAGCAATACTGACAGCCTTTAGAAGCTGGCTGAAGGGGACAATGCCTACTTGTGAAGATGCAAAAGGTTTGATTACAAGCCAAGTTTCCAAATGACCATCCCTGATGTTCTTAGCCTTCTTCCAAACCTCACAGAGAACAAAGCTATTCCTGTAGATCTATAAGTAGACCTTACTGAATCTGAACTGGAAGATAGTCTTTACGTCAATTTCATGCACTTCCTTCACTGCCAAGCACAGCAGACCCAGAAAATTACTTCATGACCAGCTATAACAACTCAAAAAGATGGTACTCAATGTGTGACCTGAAAGCATCCAACAATGATAGAAACCCCCTTGTCCTCACTTTTCACCCCACCAGCCTCTACATCCACAGGACTATAAGCTGCTGTTTTCAACACTTCCAGTGGGATGCTCCCACCCCCCCTTCCTTGTCAGCTTTCCACAGGGACTGCTCCCTCTGTGACACCCTGGTCCATTCCGCCTCCATTGCTCTGTTAGCACCATTCAGCATTTACCTCCTGCCTGGCTTATCATAAACAATCCCTTTGTCTGCTTCCTCTGTTATGCTCTCACTTTCTGTGCACTGTATCCATCTATTCAACTTACTCCATTTCGCTCATGCCTAGATATCAGCATAAATATCACCATTTCACAGCTACTTTCACTTCTGACAAAGGGTCACTGGACTGCAAACATTCAATCTTCTCCAGAATGCAGTTCAAGGAATCCACCCCTCTAAACCCTTTACACTATGACTATCCCAATTAATGTTGGGGAATTTGTGCATACTTCAACAAAATATGCCTTACAATGGTCCACAGTATATTCTTATTTTCAAGATAAAGCAGCCAATCACCTCTGAGGTAGACACCTCTGGCCACTGTTGGAACTGCAAGCAGACCTTAAAACAGTGATCGTTGATGTAGGGGAAGTTATAATGTGGGGAGTTCTGGTGTAGACAGTCCGCCAGTGAGGTTGGTGGAGGCCCAGGATTAGGAGAGCAGTTGTGGAAATTTAGGGTACTGTGGTTGGGGATGGGGGAGCCATGCCCCAATTGGGCACAGGGTACCTGGACAGGAGGGGCTGCACCTCAGTCAGCAAAAAAGCCTACTTGTCATGTGGTGTAGACAGCTCTCAGCCCACGTAAAACATTGTTAGTGTGAGAGGAAGCCTGTGGGACCTCAACTAGTTCAAGGGAAGGTGAGTTACTCAGTTCTTCCCTCATACTTGTAAAATGCCAGCAGATGTGGATAGACAATGGGCACAGTGGTACCACCATGACAGCTCCTTTCCCTGCCAGTTCATCTTCACGGGAGGGGGAACTGCATAAAATTAAACCCAATGCATCCGAATGTGCCATTATAAAGAAAATATATGGCATGGGAAAGATTAATCTGTAATAATACAATGATATCATGGCAGTAGGACAAGGACCACGGGTCATTTTAGGATCTTAACCAGAAGGTTCTTCTTCAATACATGGCATGATCTTTTAAACTAGAGCGATGAAGACAAAAAAAATCGTGGAATCATCTAAGGAATATCAAGATACAGCAATGGACTGAGTTCATTATAGGATAGGACTGAACCTTCACATCCAGAAGTATTTTGATATAATAAGGTGTAGAGCTGGATGAACACAGCAGGCCAAGCAGCATCAAAGGAGCAGGAAGGCTGACATTTTGGGTCTGGACCCTTCT
>JAHRHZ010000019.1:32076050-32095166 GCA_024137785.1 Ginglymostoma cirratum | reverse complement strand
AGACCCGAAACGTCAACTTCCCTGCTCCTCTGATGCTGCTTGGCCTGCTGTGTTCATCCAGCTCTACACCCTGTTATCTCAGATTCTCCAGCATCGGCAGTTCCTACTATTTGAGAAGTATTTTGGTGTTGTTTTGTTATTTAAAACAGAGAAAAGGGAAACAACAGAATCTGGAATTGAACATTGTAAACAGCTATCTCAGTGAAGTGTTGGGCAGAAACATGAGAAATCTAAGAAAGAAGCAAAGGCACATTGTAAATTTCGGTGCAAATTCTGTCGATCGTACGCTACGATTGTAGAAGAACCAGGTCAGCAATAGCTGGAGAAGGCCTGGGTGAAGTGAATGCAGGGAATTCAGAACAACGGAAAATGTGACAGTCCAACGATCATCAATGAAGTTAAATAGGCTTGTAAATGTAATAAAACTGAAGTAGTCAAACTAAATATTCAGAAAAAAGAGATGAAGTTTGCAGTGAGCTTTGTTGGAATAGTGTATTAGTTAAGAAAAGCCAGAATGGGAACAGGAGGGTGAATTAACACAGTGAACTATGGATAGCCTGGGGCATAGCACTTGCAGGGAAACTGAAGTGATCAGCAGAGCAGTTACCTAATCTGCATTTGGTTTTCTTAATATGGAGGGGGCCTCATGTATCCAACAGAATTAATTACACATCATTATAAAATCTGAAACTTTATAGATAATAGATTTCATACAACATTTCATGGCCTGCTGCACATTGGCAATAGTCCCAGAACCATTTGGAGATTGGGCCTTTAAATGGCTTTATATAGTTGTTTCCCCAAGTTGGTTGTATATTATATGTAAAAGTACAAACCTAAGCCAAGGAACGTTGTAAATGTGATGGCTCTTAAACACTGAGAAAAGTACAGATTATGATAGAGAGAAGAAAGCTGCACAATGGATTATCGTCATGTTTGATTATCAGCAGATCAAGTCTGATGAATTTTTTATGCTGGAAATGGCCATGATGGAAATATGTGCACAAAGTGTGAAGCTGGTTTTCAATACAGCAACCCATGAACATGCCTGTTACATGATTGTATCTGAGATCCCATTGTCAATTCTACCTGGCGAAACAACAACGATATAGATTATGGGAAATAGACCGGGGCAGTTCAAGAAAACATCTGCTACCACCTTCGCAGGAACATCTAGGGATGGACAATAAATGCTGGCCTACCAGTGAAGCCCATGTCCCACAAGTGAATATATTAAAAAAATAGAATTGGTGCAATGAAATTTATAGCATGATGTTGCACCAAAGTAGAGGAAGCTTCTCTCTGCATCAAGTTGTGCTTTTCCTGATTTGGGGTTCTTAATGCTGACACTGCATTCCACAGACGTTCCATTCTAAGTTGTATTGGTCGCACCACAAAGTCATAGCTAAGGGTTCATGTCAGCCATGTCATTTAGCTGCTGGTCTCAGTGGTACCACAGTGGAAAGGCAATGAGCAGATGGCTGCTGCTCAAGCTGTTGTCTGATCGCTGTTGTGAGCTTCAACCATTATGTGCCAATTAGCCAACCACACATCTTTGTCACAAGAGGAAGGTTATCCATTGAGGTTGTGGGATCCAGGCAGCTTTCTCTTCTTTCCTGCCCTGCCACAAATAAAACTGAACACATCAACTGAAAACTGATCAACGAAACACTCCACTATCCATATATGTTGAAGAAGGAGGTCTGGAAAAGGTAGAGCACTTACCATCTTTCAGCAGCCACCTCTTTCAAAGGGCCATAATTGACAAAGAGATCCAATACTGAATCTGCGCATAGGACATCGGAGCAGGAGGAGGCTATTTGCCCCTTTGAGAATGATCTATGATTCAATAAGATCATGGCTGATCTGATTATGGTGCCATTCCCAATTCTCTGACAACCCCCAGCCCCCCAAGCAAACCTTTGACTTCATTGTATACCTAAGTCAGCCTTCAATACAATTAGAGAGCAACCTGCACTACCTTCTATGGACATGAATTTCGTTTATTAATGACCCACTGAGAGTAACAGTTTCTTCACATTCCTGTCTTAAAAGGAGACCTCTTATTCTTACATAATGTGCACCAGTTTTAATCTTCCTCACAAATGGAATCATCCTCTGGGTAACGATCTAATTCAGTCACTTCAAGATCTTTCATTTTTCAATAAAATCACATGTCGTTTTTGTAAATTCTGATGGAGACAGAACTAATTTGTTCAGACTTTCTTCATAAACTTTCATTTCTTTTCTCATCTTCTACAAGCTTGTGTTTGGCACCAAAAACAAGTCAATAAAGGTCCTTGTGTACCGAGAAGGTGTAGTCACCATGCTCCTGTACTGCAGTACAGGAATCAGTGATGAATAAGAACACTAGAGAAATTCCATCAACAATGCTTCCACCACATTCTCAAATCCAATGTGTGAGTCATCAAATAAATGCTGATGTCCTCCTGGAATCCAGACTCAGAAGCATCCAAGCAAACTTCTGCAAAATCAAATACAATGGACTGGGCACTGTGGCTGAAAAATGGCTCCTTGCTATGTTCTGCTCCCTCACAAGTGGCAGCAGGGGAGGAAAAGTAAAAAGCTTCAAAGGCAACCTGAAGCTCGCCTTGATGGCTGGATGCATTGACTATGCAGAATTTACTACCAATTGTCCAGAACTGTGACAACTTGTCCATCAAAGTATGGAGTCCCAACATAGAAGGGCGTACACCTGTACAAGAAACTCCATTTCTTGGATGAATATGCTTTCACCATGTTGAGCACAAATGTTCACCACAAAATACAAGTTATAATTATGGCTGAAGGGAATTGAGTGAATTGTCTGAAAGGAGGTTATGAGATAAAAAATGAAACAGAGCAGAAGTTGTGTGTTCTCCCCTCTCGGGAATTAGCAAAATTACAAAAGCTGCCTTTTGACTGAACTGAGCATTTTTAAATATTGTATCACATGCAACTTATATAAATCTTGCTGCAGTTGTATGGAAGAACCGTGAGTCAGGAAAGGATTGAAGCAGTGATGCCTGACTGTGGTTGAGCAGTGTCTGTTTTCATTGTTGCTTTTCATGAGCATTGATTGTTGACCATTCATCGTGTTTAGTGGCAAGGCAGTAAATGCTGTCAGAAAGAAAGTGCAGCCATCAAATGTGAGGAGTGAAGGAAACAGAGCAGATATAGGAATGAAAGATCCTCTGCAGAAGAAGTCTCTCAGGAGAATATGGATAGGAGTGACAGAGAGAAGTGCCATTTTAAGAGAGTTAGACAAAGAGATGCTGTAGCCAGACTGAATTGATATTCAAACTACTTCTTCCCGTGTTCTTTGAGAGTAAGCCTACTTTATTCACCTGAGGTGAAACAGCTAGGAGTGCCACAAGAATCGGCGCTGGGTCCACTGCTTTTCATCATTTACATAAATGATTTGAATGCGAATATAGGAGGTATGGTTAGTACTTTTGCAAATGGCACCAAATTGGATGTGTAAAAGGAGGTTACCTCAGTGTATAATGAGATCTTGATCAGATGGGCTAATGGGCCAAGAAGTGGCAGATGGAGTGTAGTTTAGATAAATGTGAGGTGCTGCATTTTGGAAAGGCAAATCAGGGCAGGACTTATACACTTAATGGTAAAGTCCCGGGGAGTGTCGCTGAACAAAGAGACTTGAGAGTGCAGGTTCATAGTTCCTTGAAAGTGGAGTTGCAGATAGACAAGATAGTGAAAAAGGCATTCGGTACGCTTGCCTTTCTTGGTCAGTATATTGTGTATAGGAGCTGGGAGGTCATGTTGCAGCTGTACGGGACATTGGTTAGGTCACAATTGGAATACTGCATGTAGTTCTGGTCTCAGTGCTGTAGGAAGGATGTTGTCAAATTTGAACGTGTTCAGAAAAGATTTACAAGGATGTTACCAGGGTTGCAGGGGTTGAGCTATGGGGAGAGGATGGGGCTATTTTCTCTGAAGCATCGGAGGCTGAGGGGTGACCTTTTAGAAGTTTATAAAATCATGAGGGGCATGGATACGGTGAATAGGCAAGGTCTTTTCCCTGGGGTGGGGAGTCCAAAACTAGAGGGCAGAGGTTTGAGGTGAGAGGGTAAAGATTTAAAAGGGTCCTAAGGGGCAACTTTTCCATGCAGAGGGCAGTGTGTTTATGGAACAAGCTGCTAGAGGAAGTGGTGGAGGCTGGTACAATAGCAACATTTAAAAGGCATCTGGATGGGTATATCAATGGCAAGGGTTTCAAGGGATATGGGCCGAATGCTGGCAAATGGGACTAGGTTTATTTAGGATATCTGGCTGGCATTCACGAGTTGGACTGAAGGGTATGTTTCTGTGCTGACCAATGCTATGACTCTCGTCTGATTGTAAGCTGTGAACACTAAATAAAATAAATGATGTTTTTCATGCTAAATACTTTGGATGCATACTTAAGGAAATTGTGATTGAGACCTAAGTCTTTCAGTTGTCAATCATTCAGAGTACTCTGGTGTTTCCAGGTTTTCCTGGTGATTGGTTGTAGGTGGGGGTGGAAGTTGTGTGCTGGACCTACTGAAAGAAGGATAAATGCAATGGGAGCGAGTATTCCTAATCTCCTGCCCCATTTCTCTCCTGTCAATATGCCTGGGATTCCATGGGTGAGAAGCATAGACAACAGGCTGTCTCCTGTCCTGTCAATTGCAGAGTCTGTGGGGACCCCCAAAGAAAGGGCAAAAACTTCAGGTAGGACCATTATTTGCTTTTGCAGGAATCTACTGGGAATTATCATTCTGGAATCAGAACCTTCTGAATCCAAACTCCAGCTTTGATCAGAAGGTCCCAATGTCTACAGAGCCTGTAGATGTGCTCCAGTTTCTTGCCTTTTTGGCTTTCTCGGGGGATAGGCCTATGCTAGAATTATTCCTGGATATGAAACAGGAAATTCAGGTCTCATATGACCAGCACATTTTACATTGTGGGTAGGGAGTTAGGAAGGGGAAGGTGACTAGGGAGGGGTGGAGTGGGGGAGGTGGTGGTGGTTGAGTATACCCTGGCCAAAGAATGATTAGAATTTGACCTCTCCTTCCTTTGCTTTGGGTAACTTCTGAATCTAATTTTGACTTTCTCTTTAAATCGTTCCAAACATAAGAGCTGGAATATATTCCACAAAGATGTTAACCCTTCAGGAGACTGAACATTTTGAATATGAGACAAAACTGACATTTCAATTTTATCCACACTTAATCATGACAATAACTGGAATAGATGCATAATTCCTGACTACCAGGGAAAAAATTCATATACAAAATCCAGTAACGCATCATAAAAAGTGGATGCTGAGTGATAAAGTGCCTGTCATGGGTTTCACTTCCAGGCATAGAAACACAAAATGCATGATAACTCTTTTTGCCACTTCACTAACATGATGACACTATAGCATTGGCCAACATACATTGATTTGCTTCACTGTGCATCTTTAGAGTTGTTATCTTTAAAGAGTTAGGCTTTTTGTTTCAAGCGAGGCAATTATATTTTGTTTGTTCACAGGATGCGGTCATCATTGGTTAGGACACTATTTATCGTCATTAGAAAGGTCTTCCTGCACTGCTGCGGCCCATTGAGGGGTAGGTACACCCGAAGTGTGGTAGGAATGCACTGACTTGTTGTCCCTCCTCCTCTTTGCAGACGTGCAACACAGCTGAGTATTTGCCCCAAGGCTTCAAGAACTGACCCTGGTCAAAAAAGTCCAAACCCAACACCCCATTGTTTCACTACATTGAATTTCCAATGCACCATAGGCCTGCAGCAGGGCATTGTGCCATGATTCAAATCTTTACTGATGTAAATTCTTGATTATTTTGATGAGCAGGGACGGTGGAAAATCTTTTGCTCTGTTTCTGAGCAGTACTATTGCAGCCAGGGAAATGAAAGAAAATCTTTCATTTATATAGACTCTTTCATGGTCGCAATGCAATTTAAAGCCAACTAAAAACTTCTGAGGAGCAGTCACTGTTGTAATGTAGGAAATGTGGGAGGCAATTGGATAGAACAAGCTTCTACAAATATGATCAGGTAATGTATAATATGCATCAATATGATAATGATCAGATTATCTGCTTTTGTGACATTGATTGAGCGGTAATTATCGGTCAAGACACTGTGGATAACTGGTCTCCACTTCTTCAAAATACTGCTATGGGATCCCCAACTGAAAAAGTAGGTGGGACCCTGTTTACATGTCACATTCAAAATCCAGAATTTCTGACAGTGCAGCACTTCCTCAGTGCTGCACAGAAACATTTGTCTTGATTTTTATGCACAAGTTCCCAGTGTGGGGCTCGAACCTGCAATCTTGTAATCCAGGTAACAGTGCTACCAACTGAGTCATAGAGGTGTACAGCACAGAAACAGACCCTTCGGTCCAACTTGTCCACGCCAACCAAATAGCCTAAATCTCAACCTATTCATCCTCTCCCTATAGTTGAAACCCTCCAACCCTGGTAACATCCTTGTAAATCTTTTCTGAACACTTTCAAATTTCACAACATCCTTCTTATAGCAGGATGTGACTAGAATTGCATGCAGTATTCCAAAAGTGGCCTAACCAATGTCCTGTACAGCTGCAAAATGACCTCCCAATTCCTATACTCAATGCACTGACCAATAAAGGCAAGCACGCCAAAGGCCTTCTTTACTACCTTCTCTACCTATGAATCCACTTTCAAGGAAGTATGAACCTGTACTCCAAGGTCTTTTTGTTCAGTAACAATCCTCAGGACCTTACCATTAAGTGTATAAGTCCTGCCCTGATTTGCCTTTCCAAAATGGCGCACCTCAAATTTATCTAGACTAAATTCCATCTGCCACTCCTTGGCCCATTGGCCCATCTGATCAAGATCTGAATGTACTTTGAGCTAACATTCTTTGCTGTCCACTACACCTCCAGTTTTGGTGTCATCTGCAAACCTACTAACCATACCTCCTATGTTCACATCTAAATCATTTATATAAATGCAAAAAGTAGTGGATCCAGCACTGATCCTTGTGGCATGCCACTGGTCATGGTCTGAAAAGGACCCCTCCACCACCACCCTCTTCGTTCTACCCTGGAGCCATGGCCGTCATGGTAACAGAGGTGATGCCAAATACCTTTCGGTGAAGAAGCAGAGAAGATTGAGGATGAAATATTTTCAGTAAATTGTTTTCAAAGTTAGTCAGCAAACAAATGATCAATCCAGCCTTGAAATTGCTCATTGCAGATAAAGAGGTTTGTTTTATTAATGAACGCAGACCTGAAAGTATTTTTTGTACAGGACACTGGGGGGCATTAGAAGTCAATGCCTGCAACAGTAGACCATTAAATCAGAATCCCAGTTTTAACTGAAATTAGAAGTTGATTGGCCTTGCCCTTATATCGTTATTTGAACTATTCTGAGGCACATGACTATGTGGACAACTCTATTTTACTGGATTTGGGGTTAAATTGGATTAGTCCTAATCATTAAAATATGACTCTGATTATTAGCAAAGCTGTTTCCTTCTCTGCTGAAAGAAGAACTATGACAGTGCTTTGTTTACATTTAATCTTGGCCATCTGATGCTTTGCTCTCTATCAGTTGGCCACCCATCATTCATAACCATTGCTAGCCCTTCATCATCACTGCTGCTTGCCCCTTCCTGTTTTTTTAAATTCTCATTGGTCGTTATTTCTCTTGTTGTTTGACACTTGCTACTGTCTATTTAAATCAAGGTGGTCACAAAAGAGCCTTAGTTCCGTGGGTGTGATAGCTACATTCTGCGGTCTTTGATAACATATTATAAGGACATGTATCTTAAACTTCACTGCGCAGGTTCTGCATCTCAAAGTTGGAAACCTCAAGCCTGAAATCATGCTGAATTAAATCTTACGGGTTTTCACTGGAAGAAATTGAAACCTCAATTCAACTCAAAGGAGACATGTAAAATCACGTGAATACATTTTGTTTTCTCAAAGTTTAACAAAAGAATACATACTAATGAATAAATAATGTTTGAAACAAAATGAGATGGTAAGTTACGTAAGGTTGACATGCAGGCTGTGCTGGATTTGAGTTAAACCCAGTAGGATAGGGCCAAAGTCACTCAGACCCACTTGATACAAGAGAAACGACTGACAGAGGGAAGTGATAACTAGTTTGGTACACCAGCAGTAAGTCATTTTATTGATTTAATAACAATTACATCTGATGCGTGGCAACTTACAAAAATGTCTGCTTTTTGGACAACTCCAGCTTCCACATAGTTGGATATGAGACACTGTGCTTGTATTATATTGTGAAAAGATCAATTTTTCCCTAGGATGGGGGATTTCAAGACCAGAGGGCACATTTTTAAGGTAAGAGGAGGGAGAGATTTAATAAAGACATGAGGGATAAATTTTTTGCACAGAGGGTAGTTCATGTCTGGAATGAACTTCCTGAGGAAGTGGTGGATTTGGGTATAATTGCAATGTTTAAAAGACATTTGGATAAGTTCATGAATAGGAGATGTTTGGAAGGATAGGGGCCAGGGGCAGGCAGTTGAGAATAGTTTAGTTTGGGATTATGTTCAGCATGGACTGGTCGGACCAAAGGGTCTGTTTCTGTGTTGTATGACTCTCTAACTGCATGACTTTGCATTAGCTAACATTTAAAATACAAACTATCGCATAACATATCCAGCAGTTCACAGGCTTTCCACATAACATGGCACATATCACTGGTTTTGTTCTCATTCCCAATATCAACAAATCCAACTACGTCCAAACTATTCCTCCCACAAATAAACTATCATTGTTCATATGGGATTAGCACTTTCAGATGCCACCCTTTTATTACATGTGAGTTTGCCTTTAAACACAAGAGCAGTGCAGACTAAGATGCAATGATCTGGCCCATGGAAATTCCTTCCTGGAATCCATCCAGTATTCCAATATGGCATTTATAATGTGATTTGCAAAAGCCTGCTATTTTTCACTTCTAATTCCTTACTTGTGACATTCTTGCTAACACTTCGTTGTGTTAGTGAAGCATTTTTTTCCCATTAAACTTTTACAATTGAAACTTTCCCTCTATGTTTGTCTCAATAACAAGAGTCATTGGATTCTAAAAGTCATTTATAATGTGAAGCGCTTTGACTCAGTAAATTGTCATGTAATTGCGTGTATTATACTCTTCTTTCTGCATGCCTATTTTGATGTACTGCTCAAGTCTTAAATATATGCTTCTTCTTAAACAGTGCAGCTTTCTCCTGGACACCCTCCCAGCCCTCCAGAACATTGGGAACAAGCTTAATGCTGTGTCTAATCCATTGCCAAACTTTACAGCTTCTTTACATGTTGGAAGCTGGCTTGTCATGTCAGCAATCCTTCTGTGTTGTTCTAGGACAATGTTCGCCAACATATGCCGAGCTATATCATTAAAAATGGCTTTGTATTGCTGCTGCCGAGCAATTTTTGGCTGTTAGCTGCAATGTTCCTGCTGAATTATGGCAGTTCAGAAACACTGAAAGTACCTCATGATTAACTAGTAGTTTTCTTTGTTAGTAAACTGCATGCTTTACAATTGTTTTTTACAAATGACACATTTTTACGAAAAGATTGACAAGTATGTTTTTCTCCATTTTTGTTTTGAGCATTAGAGTTGGCCTTCCTATGATCTAGAACAGTTGTTTCTAAGCAAACATTATTAAATCTTACTTTTATCTGTGAGAATATTGTGCTGAATATCAACATCCCTCACCTGAATGATTCACTAGGTCATGCTCTGCTTGGTATTGAAAAGTAAATAAAATAAGAATTTAGTTGGGATTGGGAGGAAGGGGAAAAGGAGGGAGAAAACCAGGTAATTCTGCTATCCTATGAACTCTATGATGACCTGTCCAATCTGAGTCATACCATCCTATGATTTGGTGTTAAACAAACCAAACCAATCCAATCTTTGGCACACAGAGATCTGAAGGACAATATCAAAGGGCAAAAGTACTGTGTAAATAACTGGTAGATTGCAATTGTCTGTTGCTAATTATTTGAGAAATGTGAGCTGCTTTGACATCAAAAGCTGCATCCTCTTTTTAATTTAGTTATTTGTTTCAGGAGGATAGCCGTTTAATCTAACCAAAATGAAGGCAGATATTAAATCAGAAAAATCTGAAGAATGTGTTTGTGCCTAATCAGCTTTGCAACTCAAAAGCTTGTGGTCTCCACAGGAAACCGAGTCTAAAGCAGGGGGCATGGTATCATTGTAAATCTCATTTACGTGACCCAATGTTTGAAAAATTTAAACACATAGGGACAGTGTTTTTTAAGTTTGCGCTTATCCTTTTTAACGTTTCAACAACTGTGAAATTTGATCTGTGATGGTGATCAATATTTATAGGAACCTGACATGTCTTTAATATTTTGAAGAATTTCTTTTCAAAACTGGCCATGAATCACTTTTTATTACAGCAAATGTAAATCTTCTGCTTTAACTACTACCAGCAGGTTTTTTATAAGTAACTTCCACTGCCTTAGAGACACAGGTCTAGATATTCAGGTGAATAGCTTTCTAATGGTAAAGCATGGTATATATGCACTCATTTAGTACTGAACGTGCATCACTCACCACTTGCATAAGGCTTCTCCACAGTTATTCAGGGCACCTGACTAGAATATTTAAAAAACATCACTAAATTAGCTAAAAAGGAATCTTGCACTTCTTTTGTAAAATCATTTCAGCTCAGTTCTTGGCACAGTGTGTAATAAATTTTCTCTACAAATTGTGGCATTGATAGTTACGACTACTTACAAAGGTCTCTGCTGCCTATAAGTTTTAGCAGTTGGCTTGTCCTTTTTTTTAAGGATGATGGATATTTCCTGGATGCCTCTCTTGCTATTTTTTGCAACTGACCTCTCACTTCTGCTAGCAATATTTTGTTACTCTGGCACAGCTTTTTTCTGCCTTCTCATAGAGCCGTAGAGATGTACAGTGTGGAAACATGCTGACCAGATATCCCAAATAAATCTAGACCCATTTGCCAGCATTTGGCCCATAGCCGTCTAAACCCTTCCTATTTATATAATCATCCAGATGCCTTTTAGATGTTGTAATTGCACCAGCCTCCATCACTGGAAGTTGATGTTTGAGCGGGAGCAGTCAAGATGAGAGGAAGACGCAGGAGCTATTGCGAGCAGAGACAGAAGGATGGAAGGATAAAACCTACAATGAGTTTTCAGAGAGCATTACTTCTCTCAACTTGACTGAGGAGCAATGTGTAATGCATTTTCTCTCACCTGTGTGAGTAAACATAATCACAGATTAAGGGATGGACTATTTTGAACTGAGATGAATGGAAGTTTCTTCAATTATTGTTGGATTTCTTTAGCCCAGAGGGCTATGGAGAATCAATCATTGTGCAAATTCAAGATGGAGATTGACACATTTCTTGATCTTAAAGATTTCAAAATGGCACGAGGATAATGCGAGAAAATGACTTTGAGGTAGCAGTAATTATCTAGATAAATGGTAGAAAATACTCAATGGGCCAAATGGCCTACTCTTGATTTTACTCCTTATGCTTCTCAAGAAGGTTATCATCAAGAAATACCACCTGATGGAGTCACATCTGAAATCTCAGTATATGAACTTTTGGTTGTCAGTTTCCCCACGGTGTTTAATTATGATGTCAGTTCCAGGCTGCTTCTGCTATCTGTCATCACATCTTAACAAACCTGCCTCATTAACAACTACACTGCTCCTATGGCATCCTCTTGCCAATTCCTAGCCCTATCTCACTGCATGCCTTACCAGGAACAACTCATTACTGCTGGGATATCTCGGAATTGACCGGCATCCCTGGCATTCATGCCAACTTTTCAGGATCATTGTGCACCTGGACAAGCGGGGTCAAACTGGTGCTGCCCTGCATCTTTCCTGACATTTGCTCCAGACGTGGTAAGCAAGAGAATTTGCCTCTTACTTTATGGGCAGGGACTTTATGGGCAGTGCCCTGCTGGATGGGTGTGGTGCACAGTTTCCTCAGGACCGGCAGAGGGAGCCACAACAGTAGACCATGCCAGCCTGGCCCGAGGTTCCCACCTGGAGCAACACGTTCTCAGGTGTCTGGAGGAATGCCCAGCTCTGTAGGAAGAAGTTCAATGTCCTTCTTCACTTCACCAGCGAGTCACCATCTTCTCTCCAAAACCTTAGACTCACTCTATCTCTGCTTCTGTACCCACCACCCACCAAGGCTCATGCTCTAAAACTCTCGCTGCTGCCTCCAACATCTTCCCTCAGTAGCTGTTACTCATCCCACCCCCTGACACCACTAATCCTGCATGCCCTCTGTATTGCCTACCCATTCAGGACATTCCCCCTCTCCCGTACCAACAGTAAAAACTGTATCACCCACTTCCATCTCATGCAATATCTGCCCATGTCTTACTTCAGGTGGAAAACAGTGCACAACTGTAAAACAGAGTCCACAGATGGTGGGCTGCTTACTTTTTGGTTCCTTACCCCTTATGCAGAGAGCATCCTGACAGTAACTGCTCACTGACAGTGCCTGAACCTCTGACCTGGTATTGCAAGCTGCCCTTGACTTACTGCTCTTGCCCTCTTAAGTGCAGGGTACCTCCCTTGACTTGACTGATGCCTGCTGACAACTACGACAAGCTTCCTAGTGTTGAGTATGTGCTAAATGGCTTGGCAGCACAGCGGTACTGTAAGCCTGGTAGCTCTGGCTGGGTCAAAGTTATTAATGAGGCAAGAAGTGCCATGAATAAAGTCTTCAACTAGCAATAATCTCTCCTTTATTCTTATTCATTCCTGGGATCTGCTCTAGACTGGTAGCTAATAAACTTTAGTAGATATGAAGAAGTTATTGAGGACAATGTCAGCAGTGATCACTGTGAGTGTCACACTCACTCATGAGCAGAAGGCTATAGATTCAAGTCTGACTTCAGTGTATTGTCCATGTTGTAGAACAATTCAATATCAGTGAATGGTGGGGGTAGAGCACTGCCATCAATCCTCTCTTCTATAGTTCAGTATTTATTATATTGGCAGGGTAGGTGATGTGTTGCTGCTGTAGCATGTTGAAGCTGCTGGACACCAAAGCCATATATCAGTGATAAGTGTTTGTAGTTCAAGGAACTTCAAGCCCGAATTAAGGATCTGGAGTCCGGGCTGCAGACACTGCAACACATCAGGGAGGAGGATAATTACCTGAACACTTTGCTCTAGAGGGTGGTCACACCCCTCAGATTGGGTAGTTCAATTTCAGGCAGTAATTAGAGACAGGAGGCTGTGACTGCAGGTGAAGTAGGTATGGGGACCCAGGGATTATATCTGAGGAGTCTTGGCCCCTGCAATTATCCAATAGTTATGAGGTTCTTGCAAGCTGTAGATATGAGAATGGGGAATGGTAGTGAGGATGAACAAACTGACTACATCACCTTGGTACAGGGAGACATTCAAGTGGGGGAAGGAAACAGCAATGTAGTTGTGGCAGGGGACAGTATAGTTAGGGGGATAGATGAACGGATTTCTCAAAATCTGTTTTGCTTGCCTGGTGTCAGGTTCAAGGACATCTCTTTGGGCCTGGGGTAAAAACATGGGGTAGGAGGGGAGGGTTCCAATTTTCATCATCTATGTTGACACCAATGGCATTGATAGGACTAGAAAGCAGGTTCTGCCGAAAGAAGTTGAACAGTTATGAGCTAAATTGAAAAGCAGAACCTCCAAGGTGAACATCTCTGGATTACTAACTGAGCCTTGGGTAAACTGGCAATGGGTGAATAAAGTCATAACAGGAACAAGAACAAGGAGCTGTGGCTTAAAATGAACTGCAAAAGAAACAAGGGTGAAATGGGGAAGAACATTTTTACTCAGCAAATAGTTGGGGTACAGAAAACACCGCTTGGAAGTATGGTGGAGGCAGGTTTAATTGAGGTATTCAAGAGGACATTGGATCATTATTTGGGCAAAATTAATGTGCAAGGGCATGGGAAGAAAGCAGGAAATTAGCACCAGGTGATGACGCTCGTATAACAAGCCAGTTCATCAGGATGGGCCAAGTGACCTCTTTCTGTGCCGTAAAGTCTCTGTGATTTTGTGAAGTGAAGGAGTTAAATATGTGGCTTCAAGATTAATGCGGGTGTAATGGCTAACAGTTCGGGGGGTCACTGGCACTGTACTGCAGTCGAATGGAACTGCTTTGATGGAATGAACCACACTTGACCAGTGTCTGGTGAATCAAATAGCTAGGGCTGTAGAGAAGGCTTTACACCAATTACAGGAGGGAGGGTTTGGGAGAGTGGAAATGTAGTCTTAGGAAACAAGAGGATGTGGCATTATTACAGAACAGCTATTTGGATAATGACACTCAGAATTGGACAGGAAGGGACAGAGGAAAGACTTGAGGAAGAATTCATCGAAAGCATTTACAGTATGTGGTAGAACTAGCCAGGAATCATGTTATTTTAGATCTAATGATGTGTAAAGAATAATCTTAGAGTGAAAGGTCTTCTAGTAAACAGTGACAGTAATATGGTAGAATTTAGCGTTTAGTTTGAGAGGAGGACACCTAGTTTGAATCAACTTTGCTAAACTTAAGTCTGGGTAATTGTCGCGGGATGACGGCAGAGCTGGCTGGACTGGACTGGGAAAGCCGTTTAGCACCAAAAACTATTTTGGAACAATGGCAGACATTTGAGGAAATAGGTCAGCGTTCACAGTAAAGATATAGCCCAGTGAGAGAGAAGTATTCTAGAAAGGTGATAAGCCAATAATGGTTAACATTAAAGATAGCCTTAAATTGAAAGGAAAAAATATATGATATCACAAAGATTACTGGTAAGTCAGAGAATTGGGAAAGTTTTGAAAACAACACAAGCTGAGCAAAGAAATAATTGAGGAAGACAGTAAACTTTAAGGATAAAGTTGCTAGTGCTACTTTAAGTATATATAAGGAAGAGAGATCCAAAGCAATCATAGGCTCCTTGGACAATGAGGCTGGCGAAATAATAATAAGGGAGGAGTTAATAAATAGTTTGCATCAGTTCCCACAGTAGGAGACATTACTAGCATTCGAAGGTACTAAATAATCAAATGGCAAAAGGGGGAGAAGAAATAAACCCAATAACCATCATTAGAGAAAAAATACTAGGGAAAACAATGGGGCTAAAGACCGATAAGTTCTCTGGACCTGATTGGATGCATCCTGGGCAATTAAAAGTAATAGTTACAAAGATAATGGATGCACTAGTTGTAACCTTCCAGGGCTTCTTAGATTCTGAAAGAGTCCTAGAGGATTGAAAAACTGCCCATGTAACACCTTCATTTAAAAAGATAGGGAGAGAAAAGCAGGTAAATATAGCCAGTTAGCTTAGAAATGCATAATATTCATAATTGGGAAATCATGCCTGACGAAGTTATTAGAATTTTTGAGGTGGTAACAAGAAGGATAGACAGAGGAGAAGAGATGGATGTAACTTATTTGGATTTTCAGAAGGGTTTTGATAGGGTACCACACATTAGGCTACTTAGTACGAGAAGAGCCCATGGTATTGGATGTAATATATTAGTATGCATAGAGGATTGGCTAACTAATAGAAGTGGAATAAGGGGGTATTTCAGGATGGTAAACTATAATTGGTGGAGTGCCATAGGGATCGGTGTGCTGGGCTTACAATTATGTACAACATACATTTATGACTTGGATGAACAAAGTGGATGTATTGTCATCAGGTTTGTGGATGATACAAAATAAGTGGGGAAAGCATATGGTGAGCACGACATGATGACTCTGTATAAAGACAGGTTAACTGAGTAGGCAAAGACTTTCTAGTTAGAATATAATATGAGAAAATATTAACTTATACATTGTGGCAGGAAGAATCAAAGAGCTGAATATTGGTTACATGGAGAAAGACTGAAAAAAGCTACAGCACTGAGGGATTTGGCAATTCTTGTGCATAAAACACAAATAGAAAGTTGGCCTTTACTTAGAAGGAAATGGACTTTAAAAGTAGGGAAGTCTTGCTAAAATAATACAAGGGACTATTTTGATCCTACCTAGAACACCAGAACTCTCACACATCCTGGACGTCCTGGTCAGGGGAAATACCATCCTTGTATCCAGTACATCCAGCCTTGTCATAACCTCTGTCTAAATAAGACAATGTTTATGTAGATGGAGATGATAGCAACGTTGTTGTTGTAGATGATAGCAATATCAACAAGTTACATCAGCCTGTTCTACATAATAACTAGGACGATCAGGAAACAATGATGACTGAACCATTAGGAACTTGAGTTATACTTTGTTTTTCCCCACCCATGACATTATCAGATTGGTTAGAGCTTATTGAGGTCTCCAACACCAGCCCTTTCACAACCATTACTTTATTTAACAGTAATTTGAGCATGTAATCTAGGTTGAGTGAGCTGTCAACTTTTGAAGGTGTTGACTTTTGGATGAAACGTTAAGCTTACCCTCTCTGGTAGGTGTGAAGATCCTATAGCATTATTGGAGGGAAGGAATCATCTTCTTGATGTTTTTGCTCATATTCATCCCTCAACTGATGACATTAAAATTGATCATTTGATAAATTATCCTATGTGTGAGATCAAGCCAAACACAAATCAGCTGCCACATTTGCTATGTAAATGGCTGCACTCATAAATCAATCTTTTTTTCAATTTAAGCATGCAGCTACCAAACTTCAATTAAATTTAATTTGCCAGATCAAAAATGGAGAGCCATTTCTAATATTTACATAACTGAACAACAGTGAGATTTTATTAGCTGAATAAAATTTAAATGTGACAACAAACACACACATAAAACACGGATAATGAGCGTACAAAGAAATGGGATTGAAGTGGGGGGGTCTCTGGATAGGGATACAAAGTTAAAGGTGGTTGCAGTTTAGTTATTTTTAATCATTCAGTTGCAAGAGTCCAATTTGACTCCAACTACGTAGCTGCTGTCTTGTTTGCTCTAGAATGGTGAGGGTACAGATATCCTGGAGCTATTCGTTACTGCTGTTTAAATAGTTTTTCATCATCTACTGTCTAAAATTGAAGGTAGAAGAGAAAGCTTTCCAGCTCTTCACAAATCCATTTTTCCCTGTCTCCAATCTGCTCAGAAGCAGCTGTTGATAAAGTTCCATTTGTACATTCCTGAGTCTGTACATTATTTTTCAAACTGAATACTCTGCAGACAAACTGTCATCTCAATGTACAACTTTCAGAAAGGTATGAATCAATTTGGAGATTCTGATCTGTGTCTATGTGTCCGTAGGATGATGTTAATTTTGGCTCAGACTGATCTGAGTTTAGTGATGGGCCCATGAGCTTAGCTCAGCATAGTCAGGGAATTACAGCTGGAATTTTAGGCCAGTAGTTGTTCTTATTAAACTCATTTTTAGTCCATTAAGTTCTTAGGTATTAAAGCCAAAGAACGAAGGTTGAATATCCATAGTCCATTTTCACTACATTGGAACATCTCGCCACCACAAAGATCAGAAAGTGAACAATATTTCTCTGTGTTGTAAATCGTCATCTGAGGTTTGATTCTTATAGGGTTCTTGAATCCTTCTCTTCAGGCCTTTTATCAGCACAATGGAATTTAATCTGCTTCCAGGGGAAAACATTTATTTTCCTAGGCAAAGTTTTGAGAGCATGTAATGTTCTGGAAAAAGCTGGATTTTCTCTCTGGCTGTGTAAAACAGTCAGTGGTTACCAGTCCTTTGGAAACAAACTCTTGACAGCTATCCTGGTCAAATAGTCAAGTCTGAGCAAACTTTGACTACCTTTAATGCCACAGATAATGACCTTGTAGCCCTGACCTTAGCTGTTGTCTCTATCATAGTACTCAGTTTCTAGCTTTAGTTATTTTGCTAACTATTTTACAATTCCTGTTTGCTAGCTTCCTGGTGTGGTTCCCTGATATGACAATGTTTATGGAATCACCCATAATATAAGAAACTGGGTGTGGATACTGTGATATTGGAGAACTCAAAAGACACATTTTGCAACCAACATTTATGTACAAACATTACATTCCTCAGGCATATAAGTGTCTGAGCTATTATTTTATAAGAGTGACAGATTGGCACTCGAGTGTCATGTTCCAAGTTATCTGAGGAAAGATGGAGCTTGAGACTTTTATACCTTTGAGTCATATGATAAAATGAAAATATCACGAATATGTCTCTTAAGGGTATACTGATACACTGACCATGAAACGTAACACACAATGTTCAGGCAGAAGTCCATCTCAAAGTGCTTGGCTGTTACTTTTAATTCTTCCAAGGATATGAGTTTTAGATTTCTATAAGTTACTTAGTTCTGTCTTCAAAAGGGTATTAACATCAAACATTAGACAACTTAGCACTCTTACTCTTAGACAGTCAAGAAAACTAATTCACACATTTTTCAAGGAACAATTTGTTTCCCACGTTCATTTATTAGTGGGTTCAAATCCTGGATGAGCCACCATTGATCTATGTATCACTGTCCTTTTATAATAATACTAATTATGACTCAGATTGACCGATGTTTACTGAGGGTTCCATGAGCTTGGCTTGAATGAGTCAGATGATCACAGCAGCCATTTTAGGTTGATGTGTGTCCTTTTAAAGTCTATTTTTAATATCTGATAACATTACTGTATCAAAATGAACTGATGGAAGTTACATATTGATTGTCCATTTTCACTGCGATTACAACATTAGTTAATGTTTGTTGTTATCTTCAAATCTAGAGCAAGGAAGATCAGGGACAGGCAAAAATTATCAGCAAAGCCATGATTTTTGTGGACGTTTTTGAATCTTGTTGCTGTAAGGATTAAGAGGGAAAAATTGCCATGTATACTGGGGTCGGGAGACAAAAATAGAGAGTGATGGAGTTCAGGGTGGAATTCAGCAATAACAATTGTATCAGAGATAAAAGGTACTGCAGATGCTGGAGAATCTGAGATAACAAGCATGGGGCTGGATGAACACAGCAGGTCAAGCAGCATCATTGGAGCAGGAAAACTTGATGTTTCAGGCCTAAACCCTTCAACAGAAATGAGGGAGGGGAAGAGGGTTCTGAAATAAATAGGGAGAGAGGGGGAGGCGGATAGAGGATGGATAGA
>JAHRHZ010000019.1:32049196-32071050 GCA_024137785.1 Ginglymostoma cirratum | reverse complement strand
AGGCTCGAAACGTCAGCCTTCCTGTTCCTCTGATGCTGCTTGGCCTGCTGTGTTCATCCAGCTCTACGCCTTGTTATCTCAGATTCTCCAGCATCTGCAGTTCCTACTATCTCTAAAATATAGGGCATACTGATTCTGGAAATTGTTTTTAGGAAAAAGCCTGGCTTGCCCCTACATTAATGGCAATGCTATTGCAATGTTGAAGAAAGTTTATGTAATCGTGTTGAGTAAATCATTAATATCGACTCTGCAGCCACCACTAGGATTTATCATGCAAAGAGAAGATGCTGGAAATTGTTCTGTGAGCATGAGGGATAATCAAATTCACTTCAGGAGTAAATCTGCCAAATTGTTGAGATTCAAAAGCATTGCCTGGAATTTAACCTGTATTTTCTGGCTGTGGGCTGTTTGGTTTTCTGTGTATTTGCAAAAATTTTCTTTTAAATTCAGATTTCCAGTATTCATGAGCTGCGTTTTACCAAAAATTCAGCTTAGTTTCAGTTTCAGGGAGTTTCATTGAGGATTTTGCGCTGTGAGCCCCAGTGAGTTTTCTCGTGCAATTCTCTGCTACTCACCTCATTACATACTGGGTCGATTCATGCTCGTCCTACTGTGTCCGTGCCAGCAGCGAAATGCCTGCCCACTACCGGGAAGAATTGCTCTGGAGATGGCAGACAGATGTAGGTTGGCACCTGGCTCTCTGACTGGGATTAGGAGGTCCTAGTGGATAGGGTAGTGCAGAGTAGAGCCATCACCTTTCATCTGAAGTGCCAGAGTGTACCACTCTGCCAGCCTGATCTGACATTGTTGCCCGGGTCTGTGCCAGTCCGTAAACTGGAAGAACACCCCAGCACTGCTGGAAGAAGGTGAATGACGTCTGCACTCTGCAAATTGCCACCATCTTCTCTCTGCTACCCTCATCAAAGTAATATCTTTTGGACAGGAATAAGGATAGATAAAGCTCATCAAAAATATGAGGAAATATGTAGAAAGTGCATGTGAAACTCTGGAACAAATGGAAGGGAGGACAAAAGCACCTACTGAATGATGCAGGAGCTCTGCAAATGGGAATCATCTGGATCAGATGGACTACACCCCAGAGCTCTAAAGGAGATAGCTGAAGAGAAAGTGGAAGCATTAGCAGTGACCTTTCAGGAATTGCTAGAGTCAGGGAGGGTCCCAGAGGACCGGAAAATCGTTAATGTGACACCCCTATTTAAAAAGGGAGTAGGGCATAAGATGGAAAATTACAGGCTGATTAGCCTAACCTCGGGTGTGGGTAAGATTTTGGAGTCCATTGTAAAGAATGAGATTTCTGAATATGTGGATGTGTATAGTAAAATAGGGCAAAGTCAGCATGGTTTCATCAAGGGGAAGTCATGCCTGATAAATCTGCTAGAATTCTTTGAGGAAGTAACGAGAAAGGTAGACCAAGGAGAGCCAATGGATGTTATCTACCTGGACTTCATGAAGGCCTTTGATAAGGTGCCACACAAGAGGCTGCTGAGTAAGATAAGGGCTCATGGTGTTAGAGGCAGGGTACTAGCATGGATAGAACCCTGCAGCCCAATGGCATCAATGTGGATTTCACAAGTTTCAAAATCTCTCCTCCCCCAACCGCATCCCAAAACCAGCCCAGCTCATCTCCACCTCCCTAACCTGTTTTTCCTCTCACCTCAAGCCACACCCCCATCTCCTATCTACTAACATCATCCCGCCCCCTTGACCTGTCTGTCCTCCCTGGACTGACCTATCTCCTCCCTACCCCCCTACCTACACTCACCTTTACTGGTTCCATCCCCGCCTCTTCGACTTGTCTGCCTCCTCTCCACCTATCCTCTCCTCTATCCATTCTCTATCCGCCTCCCCCTCTCTCCCTATTTATTTCAGAACCCTCTTCCCCTCCCCCATTTCTGATGAAGGGTTTAGGCCCGAAACGTCAAGTTTTCCTGCTCCTATGATGCTGCTTGACCTGCTGTGTTCATCCAGCCCCATGCTTGTTATCTCGGATTCTCCAGCATCTGCAGTACCTTTTATCCCTAGAAGATTGGCTGTCTGGCAGAAAGCAGAAAGTGGGGATAAAAAGGTCTTTCTCAGAACGGCAGATGGTGACAAGTGGTGTTTTGCAAGGGTCAGTGTTGGCACCACAACTTTTCACTTTATACATTAATGATCTAGATGAAGGAACTGTGGGAATTCTGGCTAAGTTTGCAGCTGACGCCAAGATAGGTGGAGGGACAGGTAGTATTGAGGAGGTAGGGAGGCTGTAGAAGGATTTGGACAGGCTGGGAGAGTGGGCAAAGAAGTGGCAGATGGAGTACAACTTGGGAAAGTGTAAGGTTATACAAATTGGTAAGAAAAACAAAAGCATGGACTATTTTCTAAATGGAGAGAAAATTCAGAAGTCTGAAATGCAAAGAGATTTGGGAGTTCTAGCCCAGGATTCTCTCAAGGTAAACTTGCAGGTTGAGTCAGTAGTCAGGAAGGCAAATGCAATGTTGGCATTTATTTTGAGAGGGCTTGAATGTAAAAGCAGGGATGTACTTCTGGGGCTCTGTAAGGCTCTGGTCAGGCCACATTTGGAGTATTGTGTGCAGTTTTGGGCCCCATATCTCAGGAAGGATGTACTGACCTTGGAGCAGGTTCAAAGGAGGTTCATGAGACTGGTCCTAGGAATGGAAAGCTTAACATATGAGGAACATTTGAGGACTCTGGGCCTATACTCGTTGGAGTTTAGAAGGATGAGGGGGGATCTAATTGAAACTTACAGAATACTGAATGGCCTGGACAAAGTGGATTTTGGGAAGATGTTTCCATTGGTAGGAGAGTCTAGGACCCGAGGGCACAGCCTTAGAGTAAAGGGAAGACCTTTTAGGATGGAGATACGGAGAAACCTCTTTAACCAGAGAGTGGTGAATCTATGGAATTCACTGCCACAGAAGCCTGCGGGGGCCATGTCATTGAGTACATTTAAGGTTGAGATAGATAGGTTCTAGATTATCAAGGGGATCAAGGGTTATGGGGAGAAAGCAGGAGAATGGGGTTGAGGAACTTATCAGCCATGATTGAATGGCAGAGCAGACTCGATGGGCCGAATGGCCTAATTTCTGCCCCTATGTCTTATAGTCTTATGGACTTACAGAATTGCTTCCATAGTCAGCAACTTGATCTTCGGTACCCTGTGGACTATTTATGCAACATGCATGTGACTTCTGAATTTTTAAATTAATGATTAAAGATTATTTAGATAAATGGAACTTTAGACTGATGCAATCGATGGTTTTGTTTTGTATTGCAATGTGGTGTGCCTGTGTTCAAAGTCCTCAGTGTTGGTGATGTCATTTTGTTGTTAAAGTGATACAAAAATATTTCCATTTATTGAGATTATAGTTGGATAGGCTTATTCATTTCTAGATCAGTAAGTTGTTTATGTATGAGGGCAAATGGTCTTGGAAAGCACGTAACTGTTTGGAAGACGTTCCCATAGTTACAACTTGATAGGTGGTTTACAGGATTGGTGCGGTAAGGGTGAGGACTTGCTCCAGTGTCCAAAATATGCCTCAATGCCGTGTCCTAAATGAATAATCTTAATTAGATACAAGCATGCAAACAGAAATCTTATTCTCAAGAATGATCAGAAGGTTTCTACGAGTACAATGTATGATTAGTCAATTTATTCAGTTACAAAATGTTCACATGACCAGCTGTTTCGTTCGTAATTAGTTTTTTCACCTTTTTCCCTGATCCCATTTTTTTTAATCTCATTGTTAAATGATATTGTCTATTTCTCTATTTGATCTCATTTCCTTTTGATTAGAAATTACCCATAACCCTCTATCTCACAGACAAATGCCTCTTGAGTTTTAGCAGCTTAGGTTTTACACCAAGTATCCCACGATTCCTCAAGGCAGACTGATAGAAAAGGTAGAGTCGCTCGGGGTCAGAGGTGAGCTTCCAAGGTGGATAAAAAACTGGCTCGGTCATAGAAGGCAGACGGTAGCAGTGGAATTTCTGAATGGAGGGCTGTGACTAGTGGTGTTCCTCAGGGATCAGTTTTGGGATCTTTGCTATTTGTAAAATATATAAATGATTTGGACGAAAATATAACTCGTTTGATTAGTAAGGTTGCAGAAGACAGAGAGGTTAGTGGAATTGTAGATAGCGATGAGGACTGCCAGAGGATACAGCAGGATATAGAATGGTTGGTGACTTGGGCAGAGAGATGGCAGATGGAATTTAATTCGGAAAAATGTGAGATAATGCATTTCAGAAGGTCCAGTCCAGATGGCAAATATACAGTAAATGGCAGAACCCTTAAGAGTACTGATAGGCTGAGTGATCTGAGTGTACAGGTACACAGGTCACTGAAAGTGGAGAAGGTCATCAACAAGACATACGACATGCTTGCCTTCATTGGCTGGGGCATTGAGTTTAAAAATTGGCAGGTAATGTTGCAGCTTTATAGAACCTTAGTTAGGCCGCATTTGGAATATTGTGTTCAATTCTGGTCGCTGCACTACCAGAAGGATGTGGTGGCTTTGGAGAGGGTACAGAGAAGATTTACCAGGATATCGCCTGTTATGGAGGGCAATAGCTATGAGGAGAGGTTGGAGAAACTTGGGTTGTTCTCACTGGAATGATGGAGGTTGAGAGACAACCTGGTAGAGGTCTACAAGGTTATGAAGGGCATGGACAGAGTGGATAGTCAGAAGCTTTTTTCCCAGGGTGGAAGAGTCAGTTATTCAGCAGCATAGGTTTAAGGTGTGAGGGGCAAGCTTTAAAGGTGATGTATGAGGCAGGAGTTTTACACAGAGGGTGGTGGATGCCTGGAATTCGTTGCCGGGGGGTGGTGGAGCAGATACAATAGTGACTTTTAATTGTGACAAATACCTGAATAGGATGGGAATAGAGGAATACAGTCCCTGGAAGGGTAGAGGGCTCTAGTTGTGATGGACAGCATGTTGGTGCAGGCTTGGAGGGCTGTTTGGCATGTTCCTGTGCTGTAATTTTCTTTATTCTTTGTTTTTTGATTCCCATTCATCAGTCTCCCCTTACAATGTCAATTGGGTACAACTGTAATTACTACTCAACCTGTGTAACCATATAAAGCAGCATTTTTGCTTATTAAAATAGGATTTGAAGGACTTTTGATGGAAACACAGAAATTTAAAGAAATATATTGAAAGGTCCTCACTTGTCCAGCTGGCTTATTGAGTAAACATACAATATGATGTGGTATCAAAACAAGCATCCCCAGTTTTCGGTCCCTAAACTATGCTATTAGCTGATATGGACCAGGATGGTGACTGAGGTATTACAATTGACTTTGATGCCCTTAAGCTTGAGCATAGTCAAAAAACAACCAGCATTTCCACTCAATGATATTGATCTTGGGATGGAATGTGCTCCCATGAGTATCAAGGCCAGGTTCAATTGTGGTGACAGTTTGGTTGAATTGTCTGATGACATTCACTGTCAAGGTAATGTTCATCCGAAGCATCGTTTCTTATGCAAATTATGAAAAATTGACAGTCCTGGATCTGGATGCCTGCATGATTTCTGAAGAGAAAACTGTGAAGAATCAGTCCATCTACCATAATGAGATTCTTTTCCAATACAGATTTACCCCTGTGGCTGTCATTTACAGGTAATGAATACCTGAGTGGTTTGCGTTTGTTTTAATTCTTTATTGTAATGGAGATAAGTTTCTTTTAGGTGATAAGATTATGGATGTGGCTCAAATGGACACCATTGCCCCGTTTAGAACTATGTTTGCCATTTAACCAGGTCAAAGTCCATTTTCTTAGCCATTCACTGTCAATAGGGCATGCATTAAGGCATTTTAAAATCCATTTCTATTCCTTGCACTCACAGTGTGTAGAAAGACCCTCTCCAAGTAAGTGAGCCTAACATTTCCTGGCGAATTAGTTATGTGCTTATCAGGATTAAACTGTATTTGCAGTGCAAGCAGGTAACCAAAAGTTTTGATTATATTAGTTGTTTTTGGCTCCTACTCTGTTTCTGCTGCTTTTCTGATTTATTTTGTTTGGAAGAGTGTCATAATCAAGTTTTACGCATTCTATTGCATTTTCAATAGCTCCTTTTACAAAATGTTTCTTAAAGCTGGAGGACAACTATATTTAACCAGTGGAAAGAAACTAACAAAAACCACTAGACATTCAGTTGCATTGAAAATCGCTTCCACAGCTTTTAGTGTTATTTCAGTGTTTGTTTTCAGAGATTCAACGTTTATATTCTTTTTCTTCTCATTATATATTACGTTATCTTCTGCACTTTCAGTGGTCTTTTCCATTTATTTTTCCTGAGGGAGCTGGCAGATAGCTTTCGCGCAGACCAATATCGGTGTCTTTCTCAAATTAAGATCAAAACTTTTTTTATATGTTATCTCTAATCTTTATTTTAAGCTTTAAACTTATCTAGTGCAATACTGCATTTGATACTTATAGTGCAGAAAATATGGTCACTAGAGTATTGTGTGTGGCCATGCTGTAAAGCTGTTTCCAGATACAAATATAATTTGATTTTGTTTCTTTGGATTTATACTTTTACATACATAATACATTTTTATGACTTTATCATAACCTTGTTGTATCTTTTTTCTCTGTTAATTCTCATCATCCACTTTGGATGTGTGAACAACATTCAAAACATTGGGTTGGCATTGTCTGAAGCTCAGTTGCCAACTCATACGGCGAAGGTACGCACTTTTCACTGTATTTTACATTGAATACACATGAAGATAAATGATTCAATTTAATGCACAAATGTAAACATTGATTAAAACAAAAAACAGAAAATGCTGCAATTGAGCAAATCACTCAGTAGCTATGGAGAGAAAAACAGAGCTGATGTTTCAAGTGGATCTTTCATCAAAAGATTCTCTCTTCCGCAGTTGATGTTTGACTTGGTGTTTTGTTTGAAACAAAACAGATTGCTAAAGTCTATAGTAATCAGCATTTGTATTAATTGATTGCCTTGGTTGCATCTTAGGGGTGACCAGGCCAATCCAAGGTTCAAAATTGGACCTCATTTTAGCTGCTGATTAAAATGATAGTTGTGAGCAATTAATGATAAATGTGCTGCTTGAGTGACTGCAGTGTCATCAAGGGATCCAGGTATTTCTGATGTTAGCACCACTTGAGCCACAATAAGTGGTTTGGATCGGGAATGCAATGCCTGAGAGGGTGGTGCACACTAATTGAATTGTAGCTTTTTAAAAGGGCATCAAATAAGCTCCTGAAGACAAGGAAAGTTACAGAGCTATTGATAAACAACCTGGACACTAGATGTATTGTTGTTGCAGAGAAATCTTGATGCCTTGACAGCCTGAATAATCTTCTTTTGTGGCACACTCATTCTGTGGTTGTCATTCTATCATAACCTAATGGGTCCTTGTCTTTTTCTTCCAGTAATTGTGAAACATTTGCTTTCCACAGATTATTCTTGGGTAGAAATTGTAAATTGCTTTGAATTGTCAGGTACTAAAATGAAGCTGCTTCAAGAAGAATTAAACAAAACAAACATCCCCCTTCACTTATATATCAGGGCTTTACCCAGATACATGCTACTAGAATTCCAATAATCTTGTTATCTCTTTTCTCTGGCACACTGAAAAGTAACTATAGAGGTATGGGCTAAGTCTGTAATCTTACTTTAATCCATTTGGACATGACTGGCTCTGGGATAAATTTGGGCTTAAGAGCACTTTAGGTCAGCTTGAATGGCCAGAAGCTTTAAAATAGATTTTAATAAGGTTCGTATCATTTATCTCACCTCTCACTATATGTTCTTTCTGTAAACATATATGAAAGTGTTGTATTCTTACAAACTAGCATTGTTAGCATATTTCATCTTGTTACCAGCCATTGGCGAATTGTGCTTGGGATAGTTCACTGCCATCATTTTTCCATTCTTTGTTGGGTATCAGGAAGTGTCTGAATATTAGCATTAGAGGATAAAACATGAGAGCTATGTTGCATAACAAGATATATTTTATTGCATAACAGCTGTATATATTATATATATAAAAAACTAAAATTAACTAGCATAGATATGAGCACAACTAGCAGAAGAATGGTATGTCATGTTTGTCTCCTTTGGGACACAAACAAGACTAATGGACTCTCCAACTAAAGACTAGTGAGCGATCCTGAATACTTTGTCCAAATGTATGCCTTATCTCATAGAGGCAGCAGTTCCTGATTTCCTGCGGGTTTAACTCTTAGCAGACCTACGTGACTCAGCTCATTCACATAACAGGCCATTGTTAAGCCTCTTATCAGTTCCTGCTATCTTCAAACTTATCCAACAGATCTGACCGATGACTTTGAATGTAATTCTCTGTAAATAATTTCTCTGCACACATTTTTCTTTTAGGTGCCCTTTACAGAAGGTGTTGTTTCTGCTGAAACCAATAGTTGGCCAATTACCTTAGTAGAAGGCCCCTTCACTGCCCAAGTTTCCTTCATTGATGAACTCTTCACTAGTGACTGTTGTTTAACATCATCTGGCAGACTTTTAATCTCATTTATGTCCATCAAGGAAGATGGCTGCTCTGTTGCAGAATTACTTACTTCCTAGTATTATCCTGGATTTCTGGACCAAGAAATTGCTTATTGGCTTGAACAAGTATTCTCTTTTTGAAGCTTTCTAGGAGTTGTTCCAGCTGGAGCATATAATTTCATTTTTGTAGGCTGGAACTTCTGTTTCTTCAGACATAGTATCTAATCTTACAGAATAGTGAACTTGTTCTTGTACCAAGCTTACATCTAACGTTGACATAAATAAGTTCTGTGAAAGTCAAGTTAGTCAAACTTTTGTTTGAATCACTAATTTTTTTTTCCCAGGAATGCTTCAGGTACCTTTTCTAATAGAGGTGGACAACGATATTAACTCTTTGTATGAACAAGCTTTTTACTGTTCTGAACTGTGTCCTACTTCTGCATGTTTCTGGATGTGACCTAGTGTCTTAAAGAAGTATTTTTTTTTGTGATGGCTGGGAATTGCCTGTTCCTTTGAGGCTACATTGTTCCACAACACTGACACTAACTGTTTATATCTGCTATTTGCCTTCTTTTAACTCATTCATGGGAGGTGGATGTCACTGGCTGGATAAGTATTTATTGCTCATCCCTAATTAGACTCCTTTTTCTAAAGGGCATAAATGAACCAGATGGATTTCTTTGACCGTCAACACCAGTTTCATGATCAACATTAGACTCTAAACCCCAGAACTTTACATGGGTCTCTGAATTATTAATCTAGAGATAATACCACTGCGCCATCCACCTTCTCTGGCTTTTTATGTATCTCTTTATGGGTTCTGTTGATGTATTGCTGTGTTTCTCCTCTGAGGATCTGCCTGAGAGTCCTTCGGGTTTCTGCTTCTAGCACAATACAAATAGTTTTCCTCAAAGTTAAATCTCCCTTGGACTGTAAGAAATCTGATAAAGATCATCAATAGTTCCAGCAGCATTTCTGTCTCTTATAAATTCTGATTTCAAAGTTTCATACTACAATTTTCCATTAATCTCTGGAAGTAATTAATGAAACTATATACAAATTCTGCAGGAAGTTGAACATTTCAGTAAGCCCCAGTCATTTAAGAATTTTTATTCTTCTCAGGTTGAAGTGATCAACAAAGGCTTTTTAAACTTCATCAGAAGCATCTGCACTCTCTTTAGTACATTGGTAATCTGTAACATTGTCTGCTATAGGGCCCATTGAATCGCACATTTATGCATTATCAGACTTGGAGTTTATTTTTGAAGCAATTCTGTATCTCTTCTCCCAAGTTCTGTCTGGCTGACTTTGTCTACCTGGAAGTATTACAACTCTTTCTATTTCCTCTTAATGTGTTTAATTATTCTTATTCCTTTAAAGCCATTTAAATTCATAAGATATCAATGTTGTCTGTATTTTGCTATCTTTAAGCTTTTATTCTAGCATTATATCAAGACTGTTTTAATTTTCTTTTCCAGAAAGATTGAATCATTTTGCTGCTATAGCAATGCTTTCTCACACATTCTTTAGACTTTCAAATTGTATCACTGCAATGTTGCAGTATTTTGTTCTAATAAACCATTAAGTTCTGTTAAATAGTGATACCATATTTTGTTACTGTATTCTAGTTTCAAATTATATTAAAGGGCAGTTTCTCTGTACTACAGGAGGTTCTGCTACAATGCGATAGTTGTGTTCCTGTGCAACTTTGTATGATAGAAAATTGGGGCTGATGGGAAAAGTGGTGTTGGGGCAGACCACCAAAATATATCCCTCAAAATTTCTCAAAAATCACCCAAAAGCCTAACACAAAGGACAGCGCCGTTTGAATAAATGTTTAATTCATATCTAATAATGAAATAAAAGTAAATTTAACACCTTATCTTGAAAAAGAACTTCCAGATGGCTTGATGGGGGAGGAGGTTTTATGGTTGGTCTGCTGGTAATGCAGGGGCTTATGGTCATCATGATCATCATCATCTCTTTCAGGTGCAGTTGTGGTTGCAGGGTAAGAGTGAAAAATAATTAATCCGGAAATAGATGGCTGTGCTTCATTGTATTCTGACTGTCTCTTGGGGGTTGGCTTTAAAAAGACATCCAGTTTTTGCTGCTTTGCCTTTTCTTTTCTTTCATGAAGAAGCTATTGATAGAAAGCCAAGTAAGACCTTATTTCATGAACTGCTACTCTGCTGTGTTCTGCATTGTCATTGCTGTCCTCTAAGATCTGCAACTGCTTCTCACTATCCCTCAGGATAGGAGACATAACCGAAGTGGAAAGTTCTTGTGGTGCTGCATCCTGGACTTCATCTTCTTCATCTCCAACTTCTACTTCCCCCTCAGTTACAAGTTGTTGTAGATTAGCTGTGGAGAGGTCTTCACAGTGGGACTCAAACAGCTTTTCAACATTCTCATTCTCCACTTCTTCAAATCCAACTTGCTTTGCAAGATCAGCGCAATGTTCTTTGATTCTTGGGAGCTCCTCTGATGGATCAAAGGTTTTAAAATCTTGAAAAGAATCTGGGAAAAGCTTCCATCAAACTGAATGCAAGCAGCAGTCCTTACTGACTTCACCCCAGGCCTCCACGACAATGTCAATTGCAGTCTTGTGTTAATGCTCTTCCAAAATTGAAGAACACTGTCCTTATTCACCTCAGTGTATACAATCAGCTTCTTAAATAATCTTTAAAAGCTGCTATTGTACCCTGATCCATGGGTGGAAGGAGAGAGGTTGTGTTTGGGGGTAAAAATAGCACTTTGATGTTTTCAGAAAACTCACCATTGGTGGGAGGATGGCTTGGTGCATTATCCAAGATGAGGAGAATCTTGAAATCCAATTTTTTTTTTTCTGCAATACTTTCTAAAAACATCTTCCAAGTATCAACAATAAGGTCACTGATGGAATTGTGTTACGGGCAAAGCAAGTTCAGGTTTTAGAAATAGTATTCCCCTAATTGTCAGTCGCATTGTAGCCAATTCACCTTGCTGGAACACATGTTATAGCAGAACACCCTGCACTTGAATGGGGTTTCTTCCATTTCTTTAATTATCAGAATGATAGATCCTACCTTCTGGATGGGATTTATGCATTTTAGCCAACATGGAGATTTTTTTCACTTCTGCCTGGGTAGAATGGATGCTTTCTAACCGTTTGCAGTCTAACACGTAAAGCACATCCTCTGATATAATTTTAAAAGCAAAGTGCTTTACTCTGGCTTCTATTAAGATTCTAACTGAATTTTACAGTTCTTCTGACATCTTCTCATCTGTTAGACTCTATCATCAAATCTTAAAAATTTTGCCTTTTATCACCTGAACTTTTTGCTGCTATGGTCCCAATATTAATTTTCTGGTCCTTATTCTGTTCCTCATTCTATTTCACTTGGAACATCTTTATGATGACAGATAACGAGATGTGGAGTTGGATGAACACAGCAGGCCAAGCAGCGTCAGAGGAACAGAAAGCTGACGTTTCGGGTCTGGACCCTTCTTCAGAAATGAGGGAGGGGAAGGGGGCTCTGAAATAAATCGAGAGAGGGGGAGGCAATGATAGAAGGTGGATAGTGGAGCAGATAGGTGGAGAGAAGACGGACAAGTCAAGGAGGTGGTGAAGATGCCATTAAAGGTGTATGTAGGTAGGGAGTTGGGATGGGGGTTGGTCAGTGAGGAGGGAGCGCGGGTAGGTGGGAGGAAAGATGGACAGGTCAAGGAGGTGGGGATGAGACTAGTAGAGGTGAGGTGAGGTGAATGTAGGTAGGAAGTGGGCATGGGGGTTGGTCAGTGAGGTGGGAGGAGCGGATAGGTGGGAGAAAAAACAGACAGGTCAAGGAGGCGGGGACAAGATGGGGTTGGTCTTGGGATGAGGTCGGGGGTGGGGAGATTTTGAAGTTTATAAAGTCCACATTGAGACCATTAGGCTGTAGGGTTCCCAGGCGAAATATGAGGTGCTATTCCTCCAGTTTTTGGGTGGCATCGTTGTGGCATCTGGAGGAGGCCCAGGATGGACGCGTCGTCCAAGCAGTGGGAGGGGGAGTTGAAGTGGTTCGCGACTGGGAGGTGTTGTCGTTTGTCATGAACTGAGCGTAGGTGTTCCACAAAGCAGTCTCCAAGCCTCCGCTTGGTCTCCCTGATGTAGAGGACGCCAAATCGGGAACAGCAGATACAATAGACCACATTAGCAGATGTGCAGGTGAACATTTGTTTAATGTGCAAGGTTTTCTTGTGTCCTGGGATGGAGGTGATGTGGGAAGTGTAGGGGCAGGTGTAGCACCTCCTGCGGTTACATGGAAAGGTGCCGGGGGTGGTGGGGTTAGTGGGGAGTGTGGAGCGGACAAGGGAGTTGCGGAGAGAACAGTCCCTCCGGAAAGCAGATAAGGGCGGGGAGGGAAATATATCCTTGGTAGTGGGGTTAGATTGCAGGTGATGTCAGCTTTCCTGCTCCTCTGATGCTGCCTGGATGCTGTGTTCATCCAGCTCCACACCTTGTTATCTTAGACTCCAGCATCGGCAGTTCCTACTATCTTTGTGATTACAGAAATGCTTATTTTGAGAGTTGTGGTCTCTCTTTTGTTCACTCCCTTTTAGACTCTGGTCTTAATGTGCTTTTTGTGAAGTTTCCTCAGGGCTCTTCATCTTGACTTCTGGAGCTTTCAATCACTCCCTCCTGCCTCTTCCCAGTGTGATTTGGCTAGCTTTGACTCTGTTCTTAGCCCATAGTGTTTTCCCTGTGCCTCTTACCAGCTCTAAGGTGAATACCTTTTTTTGAAGCACTGCTTTTGTCTCTCTGCTGCTCCTGCAATTACTGGTGACTGTCTGTTTTGGTGCTTGAGCTGATGCTTGACTGATGGTCATATTCCTAAAGTTCATTTTTCTAAAAAAAAATTCTTACAGATGAAATGGAGTTCTAATCTTCACCCACTGCTCACCATGTCATATTGCCACATTTGTTTTCATTGTGAACTTGTGAATGCTGACCCGTTTTTGAATTCTCCTGACCAGCTCCTGAGTTCTGGCAGTTTCATGTCTTCTTACATCTGGAGCAGGGAGGAATGTTATTACCTGAAAATTCCTGGAGAACGTAAACCAAAGCAAGGGAGATGTTTGCCAAAATATACAACGTATCTCTTCAAATGCATAAGGTGTAATTTACCAAAGTACTTTATGGTGATTCTTTATCTCAGCCAGGGTGTTTGGATTCTGCTTCAAGATTTCCTGCTCAATCACGGAGTGCAGGCATAATGGTGGCCCACAATTTATCAAAGAAGGATTCCTACTTCTATTGCCTTTGTTGAAAAGTGGCTGAATTCTGCATGGCTTCCACAAGGTATGGAAGGCAAGCATGGCAAGATTCTTCTCAAGATGCCCTCTTGAGGGACTGAAGTAAAATGGTGTTTCCAATAGGGTGGAGAAGCAGGCTAGACTAAAGCCAAGGCTATGTCTAGTTGTCCTTTAGACGATTTATTTACTTTACTGAATAATTTCATATTAGATCAAGATGAAGCCAGGGTTAATAAATGATAAATGAAACTAAGCCCTGGAGATTTTAGATAAATGAACTTTCTTTGAGGTAACAAATAATCAGGAATGTTTCATTTATTTAACTCCATAAGTGATCCCTTTTTTTGAGTGTATTGTATCTCTTTGAATTCTACCCTTTCAGGTTTATGTCATCCTCTAAACAACATCTTTGATCAGGAAAACGGGGCAATATCCCATTGACCTCTTCAACAGTATTGCCGTAGTCTCTCTTCGACTCAATCTGAAAGGTTCATTTAACTACTTTTTCCTGAACTTATCTATCCCTCATATGCCATTATTACTTGATTCTTTTGGTAACTTATAAAACCATGCATACAAATATTATTCAATACTGAGACTATAATGTGAATATCCATGATAAGACTAATAATTCAGAGTCAACCTTTAAAATGCTATTTTCCCTTATTTATCCCTTTATTTCCTGTGTCAAACTCTTAAAACTATACTATTTCATTTAAAAAAGGACAAGGACATCAAAGTGCCGAACTATGAGGGCAACTCCTATTAAAACATAACTCTTCTTATAGATTGTGGTCCAGCCATATGAGAGAAGTTGAAGGATCCTGAGGCTTACTAAAATATACATTGTCTTCTGATACAACCATATACTGATGTTGCAACTGCCATCATGGGAACATTGCTCAAAAATTTATTATATACATTAAGTACCTCTGTCCAAGCTACCTTGTTTCAGATAATTCAAATTATAAACCCACCAGGATAAAGCTGATATACTTTCTTGCGTGCTTTCATCATTTTCATGGAACTACTGTACATTTTGACACCATTGTGTTGAAGAATACTTTGATGCATTTAGGTTTGAGGTATGCCTGCTTGAGCTGTAAATATGTGCCACGTAATCATTCAATTCTTTTATTTCCATTTCAGAGTTTTACCATATTATACAAAATGTTCCAAATGAGAAGCACCAGAAGGTAAGCTAACTTCAGGCTCTCTCACTCTTTTAACCAACTTCTTTTTAAAATCTGCGTTGATTTTTCTTGTTTTGCTTTGCATTTGGTGAAAAACCATTGACCTCCAATTCTTAAGTATGTAAGACAAGAACGTCCCTTTCTGTGGCATCCCAGGTACCAGCCTGTGCCCTTGGCACAATAGAGCAATGGACTTGTTGTATATGTTGCAATGTCAACCACCATGAGCTTATGGTTGAGGTTGTTTTCTGCCAATAAGTGAGTTTTAATGAATGATTTATTACTATTGCCACTTGCAATTTACAATGAATAATACAGTAAATTACAGTGAAAAGCTTCACTTGTTGCCGCAGTCCGGCTTCTTGAAGAGACTTAATGAGACTTGAAGCTTATCTTCAGCAAGATGTAATTTATTTACAATAGCAAACTGATGCAAATATGAACATACGAAGTAAGCCCTTCGTCTCCCCAATCTGATCTGCCATTCATTAAGGTCATGGCTGATCTGATTGCTTCACATTCTTGCCTATTACTAATGACTGTTTGCCCTCAGCCTTATTAAGATATCTGTCTTCAAAAAATGTTCAAAGACTTTGCTTCTACTGTCTTTTGAGGAAGAGAACTGGAAAGATTCAAGCCCATCTTTGAGGATAAAAGATCTCCTTACCGGAGCTAAATGGGGAACCCGAGATAACAAGGTGTAGAGCTGGATGAACACAGCAGGCCAAGCAGCATAACCCCACTGCGAAGCATCTTCTAAGGATGCCTACCCTGAAGAAGTTACCCTCCTCCCTCCGGGAGCCTTCCTGCTCCTCTGATGCTGCTTGGCCTGCTGTGTTCATTCAGCTCTACACCTTGTTATCTCAGATTCTCCAGCATCTGCAGTTCCTACTATCTCTAAATGGGGAACCCGTCGTTTTGAAGTAGACCCCAGTTCTAGATTCTCACACAAGATGATACAAGAGGTACAAGTTACATCAGGTTACTAAGTAGGGAGAAAATCCAGGATACAGTTCTGCACTTTACAAGACTGTAAGCTTTTTCTACATTTTCCTCATCCAGGTCTGTGTCATATTATCAGATTGAGTGGAAGTAAATACAGTCTCCAACATTAACCCTTTCAGAATCATTACCTTATCCGCAAGAATCAATGTCTATAAACATACATCATATTTCTTTTCTGAGAAAGTGACAAATGAATTGAAACTTCTATCAGAAAATACTAAGGTGTATTATCAGTTTATAGCACTATTTATGCAGCTTTACAACATAAATTGTTGCTATAAATCAAAATTATTTTGGTAAAGAAACTGAGCATATTTTCACCAAAACATATTTGCTCTTTAGATCAAGATCAACAAATCCTCGAATCTTTACCAGTTTGTTCCCTTAATTGCTTTCTAGTTAAGATTGCTTTGTAAAAGGATAATCTCTTATTTTTTTACAATTCATTCACAAGATCTGGGCGTTGCTGGCTAGGAGAGCAATTATTGTCCATTCCTAATTGCCTGACCAGACGTTGAGAGTCAAATGTATTGCAGAGGGTCATAGTCACATGAGGCCCGATCATGTAAGGATAGCACTTTCCTCCCCAAAAGGATGTTAATGAACCAGATGGGGTTTTCCCAACAATAGGAAATGGATTCATGGTCATCATTGGACACTTAATTCCAGATCTTTTTAATTGAATTCAAATTTGACTATCTGCTGCGGCAGGATTTGAACCCTTGTGCCCAGAACATTAGCCAAGTTCTCGATTAATAATCTAGTGATACAACCAGCAGGCCATCACCTCCCCTAAATTTACTTTGATGGGCAGACATAATTTTGAGAAGACAAAGGACTGAATTTTCTCATTTCCAGTTGTGTTTTTATGAGTGGGAGTTGTTGAGTTTGATCCGCCATAGCTTCCAGTGATTTTTCTCACACAGTTTTCTGCTCTTTGCCTTATTACTTATGTGACTGAGTTCTTCAGTGCACTTCTTGTGTAATCGCATGGCCTGAGAGGCAGAAACACTGATCACTGCCGTGACCTTGCACCATTCATGCCACTCATGTCATATTTAAAGGCCCAGTTGCCCACCAGATCAGATGCTGTAAGCCAGGAACCGTCTCTCACACTGTACTACTCAACTATCATCTCTGAGGGTCAGGCCCAGAAAGGAAAGCTTCCCAGACAGGGACCTGGAGATGCTGGTGAATAGGATGGTGGAGAGGAGAGCTATCCTTTAGCCTGCTGACCACCACAGGACTCCCATGTCACAAGACATAGCCAGCCTGGACCCAAATGTGTTGTTTCCAGAGTTCAAAGGAAATCTCAACAATGCAGGGTGTCCTGCAATTATCTACTTTGCTCTGCAAGCACCTCCATCTTCTGTCTGCTACCTCGCACTCACAGGACCAGCATTCATTTTAATTCTGCCACTGCACACATATCTCACCAAGGCTCATAGATAATAACTCTCGGTAGTGCATTCATTATGTCCACTCAATAGCTCTCACCTCCATCATCCAACCAAACTATTAATCTATCTGCTTTTTACATTTCCTTACATTTGTCTCGTTACAGATAAAATGGCTGCCCCCACACCTCATCAGTCTGCATAGCATCCCCAATGACATACCTGTAATGTGTGGACTGCTGGCAGATGAGCTGCAGGACTAATACTGGTCACGTGCCCAGACTGCAAGGACATGGATTCCCAGAGTCTAGGAAGGTCAAGTGCCTGACTAACAGTTGTCAACCTCCTGAATTGGAATGTGGTGAGCTCCCTGAATGATTGTAACTCCCTGACTGGCTGTAGTCCCCTTTCTCCTACTGAAGTCTGGGTCCCTTTGTCTTTCAGACATAGACATTTACTTGAAGCACATCCAATGCGCTGGTTACAAAAACTGCTGGCGGTCTGATGTTGATGCAGCGTGGTGTAGCACAGTGACTTTTCACTCTTCAGTTTTTTTCAATGTGACAAGCTGCCTGCCAGGCCTTTTCCACTAAAAAGCCATCTAAGTTACAGAAGCTGACAATCTATAACTGAGCATTAAAGACCTTGTGCACTAAAACGCATTGTGAATCTCAGAGGCTGGTAGCCTCCGAGTAAGCGCAAAGTGAGCTTTAAAAAATGGCAAAACTTTATCTTGATGTTGGGATTCTGAATTTTTCATCCTTGCCATATTTTTCTAATTTTCTTGCTATTATCTGTACCACTCAAGGGAAAGGAATAATGCACCAAAAGTCAGGAAATTTGAACTCCTCAAACAATTAATTATTTAATATTTGCTTTATTTTGACATTAGTTCCGATGGATGAATATCTTGCGTGGCTTTTGATGGGATTTTCAGTTCTTACTAGATTTTGGGAAAAATTTGTCACCATTCTGTAAACCAGGTATTGTCCTGACATTAGAAGCAAGGTTCACTATTAGGTATGAAATGGAAATTGAAGTTTAAACTATGTCATCAAATCAATTCAATGAATAAGCTGCGGGGGGGGCAGCATGTTCTTTGTTAATGAATCTGAGCTGGTAAAGATGAAGTTGTCACAGTCCTACCAGTCCATAGGGCTGCTCATTAGACTACTACTGGTTTAATATGAGACTCACCATTTTACAGATGAGGGGAGACGTTGAGAAGAACAATCCTTCAAAGTAACGTCAGCTAGCTTAGGAATTGAACCCACACTGCTGATATATCTCTGCATTGGAAACCAGTCATCAAAGTTAACCGACTTCTTTCATAAAACCTTAGGGAATGGGAATAAAAGACAGAGCCTGCATTGCCACAGCTCCTCGTCATTTTCAAAGAACTTCCTCAAGTGCTTCAATAATAATGGAGTGCGTTTTGAAGAGCAAGCACCATTGTTATGTCTGAAGTAATGAAAGTGATTCAGATACTTTTTGGCCAACCTAGCTCCTTCTTTCCATCATTTCCAGTAAAAAGTATTGTCTCCACAAAGATTTCTTCTTCCTCTTCTTCAACACATAGACACTACAATATACACTCGTTTTTTAGACTGATCTTTTAGGCCAAAAGTCATGGGCCAACCTTTACGTGAGTTGAGTTTTTGAGAGGCTGATATGCTAGATTCGGGCTCAAGTGAAATCCAGAAAAGACCATAAAAATGAATAGTAGTGAAAAATGAACGGGAGTAATTAAAATAACACATTTTATTATTCGTAACATTATAACTTTAACCAATTGAATAAATTAAAACAGAACATAAATATGTAAAAGTTTTATCACCCACACTTATTTTAATTAGCACTTACATGTTTACAGTTAAATTGAATCATTAACACCTCTAGGATTATCCTTTTGTTCTGAAATTTTACGTGGTATGTGAAAACTTATAGCTTTCAACGGCAAAATTGATGAGATGGCTTTTGCATGAGTATTGCCTTCAGTTGTCTGATTATCCTCAAGTCTAATTTTTGTATGAAATCATTTATCTCAGTTTTCTTCATACTTCTTAATGACTCTTGCTACTTTTAAATGCTTCATTTTGACAGCTATCAAGATTTAAGTTCTTTGCAAATTCTTTCTGAAAAAACTGCATTTAATTCACCTTAGAATCTCTTATTTTCTAAGGAGAATATGTGTTACTTTCTCTTGACTTAAATTCTTGGGACTGAGAATCGTTATTGTAGCTCATCTTATTCCCTATCAATAATAATATTTTCTCAATAATTAGGCAGCCAGAAACAGTACTCCAAATTGGAGCAATCCTTAACATAAGCAGAAATCTTTTTCTTGGAAGACGTTCTTTGTAACAGAGGTGGATTACAATAAAAATAGTACCGTAATAATGAAGGAATAAGTTCAGACTAAGAGTTTCTTTAATATATCCAGTACTGGAAATGCATTCAGAATTTTGATGCCAATGATTTCTTTTTCATATGAAGAGTATTCACATGAAAAAAATACTTTCCTGTTCTTTAGCTTCCTGGTGCATTGGAGAGATTCAGACATTTTTCCTTCATTTAAATTTATTGTATACTTACAAATAAGCTGCCCTTGCTCAGCTGCATGTTTGAAAGATTTGCAAAGGAAAAAATAATTTGCTCAATTTGCTTGACAGGTTGAGCATGCTTCATTGATCACAATACAAATGCTGACCTGTTTTATTTGGATTAGACCTTCTTCCCTTTTATTTCAACCATAATCACAGCTTTTGCAGAGGGCAATTGTTGCTCAGGGAATCTTGAAGCTCCACGTGTGATTGCTTAGTAGACAGAAAAACAAACGTATTTTAGTGGAACAGTATGAAATCCTCAGGTTTATTTTATTTTGTGCCACATGCTCACAAAACACATCTGTTAGTATTTAATTTACAAAGTACAGGAAGGCAGTCACCACAAGAACCAGACCACAGAGTATAAACAAAACTGGATCCAAAAGCCTTTTTATATACAAATAAAATGTAGTTTTACTGGCACAACTGCTGGTTACCATACCCTGATTAGTGGGTAGGATTGGTCTAAGTATACAATAAAGAGTTGATAGACTTATAATTTATTTGGTGGACTTCATAGTATTGAAACACTTTAAAAATGAAACTATCTCTATAACTTCCTTCTTTATTGTTTTTTTTTCTTGTATTTTATGTTTCCCATACTCTATTGTTAGTCAAAGCGAGCAGGACAGACTCTGTCAATGCTTGGCAGTACTCAGCTGTTGGGACCATACCTGACTATGAGCCAGAGTGATTTGCTTTGTGATATCACTCTACCATCACTCCTTCCTCACCCCTCACAAGGGATGCATGCAGAATCTAGCTGGCATTGGTCCATGACCATGCTGACAAGATTGGGAGCTCTTCATATCAAACTGAATTGGCAAACCACATTTCCAAAATGCAGCCTTACGTGCCTATCAATTTGCTGTCCTTTTAATGTTGTTTCGATTAAATAAGTAGCTCAGCTTAGCAGGATTCTGGCACTTCCATTTCATAAAACCAATGCTGATAAATATCTACTTCCTCACTCCAGGGAAGTCCGATTGTTTTAAACACAACCTAACTTACAAATTAATATTGGTTGGATGAAAAGTTGAAGAGCATTATGTGAATTAAGAGTTCCTTGCAGGAATATGGGCCAGAGAATCAGTGCTACAGCGCTGCGCATCTATTCTCTATGGAGCCCCCAGTTGGGAGTACCGAATTTCTCCAAGTATATTGTTACCATTGTAGTGATGATGGACTATTAATATTCAATGTTCATTGTTTGACTCAGTGCCTCACACCTTACAGCCTTAAAATGGTTTTAGAAAGGACACAACTGACATCTAATGGTTTCTATAACCGTCTGACGAGCCCAGGCAACACACATGGAGTATATGAAACCAGATCCATTGGAATTATTATTTTACTCAAGAGGCTCTGAAATGAAGTGAGGTGCCAAAAGATTTCTACCTCTTATTTTACTGATGTTTGTGGGGTAAATTTGCAAATTGAATGATGAAATGTTGTCTACATCTATTCAGATTGGATTTTAACACAGCCTCAAGCGAAAAGGGCACAGTAGCCCTTCAGCAGCGGAGAGATGAAGCAGCATGGACTGATAACAGCAAACACTGAAAGTTCTTCCCTCTCTCCCTCTCTTAATCTCTGAAGCCAGCACTGGTCTAAAAAAACAAGTTGCACAAACCGCAGTTCACTGAGAAATCAAGGTTGTCTGTCCTGAGGAAATAGGACAAGAGCTAAATCCTCAGTAGTCAAAATTCTTTGTCATAACTCAAGGACTCCAAAAATATTACAGCACCTTTGCCTTTACAACTGTATAGGTACCCTCCATCCTTCTTTGTAAATATATTTCCTGTGTTTTGTGTGTGTGTGTGTGTGTGTGTGTGTGTGTGTGTGTGTGTGTGTGT
>JAHRHZ010000019.1:32023253-32048382 GCA_024137785.1 Ginglymostoma cirratum | reverse complement strand
GTTTATGTGTAAATATAACACTAACTTTAGATGAGGAACAAATGAACAGGTAGAAACCAATGTAATGGATTTTGATTGGCTTTTCATGACGATGTTGGGTGTGACATGTATCATGTTTCGTGTTATTAATTTTATTTGTAATGTAACAGATGATCCTAGAACGGTACAGTGTTGGGAATTACTTTCTAATGCTGTGTTGAAGAGATCTATAATTCCTTGAGAGCGATTCCAGCTGGAGTGATCCAAGCCTGACATTGTCAATAATCATCCAGTTTAAACCTGCTTGTATTTTTTAAATTCAACCTCTTTAGAGATGTTGTTACACACCTCTGTAGCAGGTGGGACTTGAACCCAGGCATTCTGGCTCAGAGCTTAAACCTACTTACGTACTACCTTGGAATATTTCCTTGTGTTAAAGATAATAAAGAAATGCAAGTTTTATTGACATGAGCCAGGATACAGGAAAATACCCCTGATCTTCTTTAAAATTTCAAATAATTATGTGGAGCTGGAGGAACACATCCGAAGCTGAAGTTTCGGATCGGGATCCTTCTTCAGATCCTTTTCTGAAGAAGGGTCCCGACCTGAAACGTCAGGTCTCCTGCTCCTCTGATGCCGCCTGGCCTGCTGTGTTCCTTCAGCACCACACTGTGTTATCTCTGACTCCAGCATCACTATCTCAAAGAATTATATGTTGTTTTTAATCCTGGTATTTTTCTATTTTCCTTAATTTGCCTTGGTGAAGACTTGAGGAAACTGCAGGAGATACTTTGTATGATAATTCAGTTCTCTTATTCTGTCTAAGTACGTTAAACAGAGAGAACCATATAAGTAGAGAACCATTTCTGAAGAAGGGTCTGGGCCCAAAACATCAGCTTTCCTGCTCCTCTGATGCTGCTTGGCCTGCTGTGTTCATCCAGCTCTACACCTTGTTATTTCAGATTCTCCAGCATCTGCAGTTCTGGCTATCTCTGAACCATATAGGTATCAAGGTCTCGTCCCTACTGATGATCTTTTAGGATAGTCATGCTACCAGCTAATACCTTAAAGACTGTTCCTCTGATTAAGCCACTGCAGAGGCTGTTGAATAAAAACAAATAAGAGGAATGGACATGGAAACAAGGAGAGAAACCAAAACTGTGTTGCAAAGTTGCTCTGAAATGTTAACATTGTCTTGCTTTTGACTGACCTGATGTGAATTACCAGAAATGTGCATTGTAATTTAGGAGAACAAAGAAACATCTGTGGAAGCCATACATGTTGGGAACTGACTGCCCGCTGGGTCATAGCTGCAGTCCCTGACTGGCATTTGATCGAGGAGTCTTTTGCATAGTGTGTGCATGCCACACTTAGAGACTCTCAGACCCCACCCCACACTTACACTAAAAAGTAGGAAAATCCTGGTAAATGTTTCAGCTCACTGATCTTTAAATGTTTATGGAATTTTTATTTTGGAATGGAAGGAATGAAACACCTGCCCTCTTAAACATTTTTTTTCTGGACAAACTCAAAAGTCACATGACATCAGGCTATAGTCCAAGAGGTTTATTTGAAATGACAAGCTTTTGGAGCGTCGCCTCTTTGTCAGGCGAAGTCAATTTTTTCTGGGCCAGCGAGGTTTCTCATAAGTATTTATGACTCAGCACAACTTTTAAAAAAGTTTAATTTCTTTTGATGGTTTTTACAGTGAGAATAGTGCACAAGAGGTCTATATCAATCTGATGAAACTAAGCTGATCACACGTGTGAAGACTGTGAAAGCACATGCTATGGAGGAGCACGGCATCACCAAGAGCAAGCTTAGGGTTTCTTCTTCTAATTGCACAAGTGCGGAAGGCAGAACTTACTGTCAGTTTTACAAAGTACTGACAATAAGTGCCAATGTAACAGTGCAGTTCACAACTAATTAAAAACTCTTGAATTTATGTCGGCTTTTTATATGGATGTATTCCCACAGAGTGAGGCCCAACAAAACTACACTTTATGATTAGTCATTTATCAGAATGCCAGCCTAAAACCAATAAACAACACAAGTTCAACTTTAAATGGTCGCACTTTTCTTCAAACTTACTTTCTCTTGTGAGAAGAATAATTTCATGTGAGAAAAGCATTATGAGATTCATTTTCTCCCTTGTTTTTAAATGAATAATTCTACTCCTATTTTAAATCCCCTTTTCCTTTACAGCTTCTATCACTTCTTAATCGAAAGTTTTGATGGGTTACAAGTTTCTTATTGAAACCTGCCACTGCTGTTTTGCAGCTGTGTGTTTGGAAGTGCCAACTTTACTTGACCTATTACAATTTTCTCCCTCTGTGGTGGGGAGGGTATCAACATTTCCTTTTGAAGGAGATCAAGAATCATGAATGGAACCTTGAGATGGATCTTTGCTCTCTCACCTTTTGTGTGCCAATGTGCTGTACCAATGGGCCACATTATTTGTAAAGTTTGCTGAAAGCCTGAAGAACCGTATGGGAAATTCGAAGCTTTCAGAATTGCAGATTTTTAAAAATTAGTCCCAGTAATATTGATACATGCTCATTACTTTCCATTTTAAATGAGAAGGGGGCCTTTGCATGGATCCTGGTCATTTCAACCACCTGCAGTTTGACTTCAGTGAACCTGCTGAAGATCATCTGTTTCCAAGTAACTTTGGGATTAATTAGAAGAATGAGGACACAAATTTCTGTTCTCTTTCAAGCTGTTGGCCCACAAGATCGAGTTCTGACTGCCTTTCTCTCACCTTTTCCCTCAGAGACAGCGTATATTATTTTACCGCGGGAGGTGTACACTTGCTTGTCCTTTGAGACTTAAGGACACAAGGAAATAATTGCATAGAAGTAAGGAAGAGAGCCATTATTTAATCAATAGATTGTGACTACAGGAAAAGATTTCCCTAGAAAAAACAAACATTTAAACTTTCACATTCTGCAAAAACAAGGGAAGATTACTAACAGATCTCAGAAATGAAGTCACTGGTTTGATATGATGGAAGACTGACATTGAAAATTGACACAATTTCAAGGTAGAATAACATGGAGAAAATTCCATGTGATAAACTGGTGAGGTGGATTGAATTTATGAAACAAGAAAATGCTTGAACGGGCTCATTGTTTAGTTTGAGTCGTTCAAAGTCAGACCTATTTCCATGCCATTTGAATCTACCAATCAATGTTGGGGGACTTGTATAATTCCTCATTTGGGTAGATATCTGGTGGAATCTCTGTCTCAGTTCTATGACCTTTGTCTTTGGGAGGCCTGGAGTTGGAGTGTCCAGGAATGACTGCCTGTACACAATGAGGTGTACATCTCCTGGGTTCTGTGAGGGGTGGCTCAGGGTAGCCAGGGTGGGGGGCAATGGAGTGGGTCCTCTATGTGAGGCTATGGTGAAATGTAGGCAAGGCTCACACCTGGGTCTTCAGTTTGCAGTATGCAGGGGGAGTCAACAAAGAGGTGGAAATCCAGGATTGAGGAGTTGGAGAAGGAAGTGCATGTCCTGGTATCACACATCAGTCAGATTGATGTGGAATGGGCCCTGCAAGAGTTGCTTGAAATGAAGAAGATCCAGTCCGTCCAGGAATTAGACACTACACCTCCTGCCACACACTGGAAAATAAAGCCACAGGGTCTGCCAGCAGCTCTACGTGCTACTTGCTGATGGCAGATCTCTCATCTAAGGCCCAGAGGCAATCAGAGACCTGGTAATGGAATTCTATTCCTCTGGATCTGTCCAGCAAGGAATTTCACAGAGTTCTGTGGGAGGAGTTCCTGCAGGTCATCCTGGAGGGCACCAGGAGGCTTGATGCTCCTCTGAGCTGGCAGGAGCTGACCAGTGTTCTTAACTAGATCTCCAGTGGCTAGTGCCCAGGGCTGGATGGGCTGTCACTAGTATTCCTTAGGGCATTCTGTGAAGACTACCTGCAGGTCCTGGAGGAATGTATCATGACTGGAAAGATGCCTCTGTCTTGGCACAGTGCTGTCATTGCTCTGCTGCCCAAGAGGGAGCATCTCTGATTGGATAAGAACTAACATCTGGACTTTCTCCTCGACACAGATTACAAAATCTTTTCCAGGGCCTTATCTTCTCACCTTGGCACCATGCTGGACCACATGATTCACCCAGACCAGTCCAAAACAATCCTGGGCCAGAGTATCTATGACAACATCCATCTGGACCATGACATGATCGATCTTTCCCAGAGAAGATCCTGTCAAGTGCCTTTCTCACCCTTAACCAGGAGAAGGTGTTCTGCAGGATGGATCATGAGTATTTACTCAGGACTTTGTGAGATTTTGGGTTCAGGGCACTCAGACCTGACTTCAGCATGCCAATGTGGAGTGTATGGTGAAAGTTATTGGTTCCTGATGATGGCCTTGTGCTTTGGGATGGATGTGTGTTAGGATTGCTCCCTGTCCGGTCAGTTATATTTGATTTGAGTGGAGCTGTTCCTATGCCTCTCGAGGAAGTGGCTGTCAGGTTTAACTCTGAGAGGGCCAAACGAGGGCGTGAGCTTTTTGACTTACTCTGATGATGTGCTCCTCATGTTCACTGACACAGCTGAACTGGGGGAATGTGCAAGGGCCACATGTTCTATTCGGCAGTGTGCTCCATGAGGATCAACTGGAGTAGATGTTGGGGACTGCTGATCAGTCCGTGGCACATGGACCCCTGCTGGAGGAACTCCAGTGCTTCATGTGGAGTATCATTCACCTCCTCTACCTGGGAGTCCATCTCTGCCTGGCTGAGGAATCCTGGCTAGCAAACTGGCATGAGTTTGAAACCAAGGTGGTCGCTTGCTTGGGATGCTGAGCAGGGCTGTTCTGAGTGTAGTTTACAGGGTGTGAGGTTTTGTCTGATTTCTGAATACTGCCATGTTGTGATAGGGCTGGTCACTTTGGTGCCATTCCCAGAATTTGCCACAAGTGTACAGAGAAAACTTGTCCAGTTTTTCTGGAACAAACAGCAACGCTGGGCTGCTGCTGAGATACTGAGTCTCCCACTTTGGAGGTTTTATGGACCAGACCAGACCCTCTCAACTATCTTAAGAAGGTAGCCTAGACCCTAACTTTTTCTTATATTAACGGTAAATGTAAGGTATCTGTTCCTGGTGCAATGTGATTGGCCAAACTACTTGACGTTAAGCAAAGCACAATTTATTTAAACACTGTAGTTAAAATACAACCAAACAATGAGAAATTTAGAATTGCAACTCTCTGGGAAACTTAACTAAATAATAGATACAGTATCAATTACTAATTAGCTGTTCCAATATAGTAACATCCCATAAGCACACCCCTTGGCAAGAAAAGGAAAATTCAGTAACAGATTCTCACATGTGGTTATCCATTTCAGGTTGAAAAACATCAAGAGAGAATTCAGAGAGAGCAGCAGCCAGGAGATATTCATAGAAGCTTTCAATTCTTTTGAGACCCCAAAAGCTTCTGCTTGAAGTTAAACCTAAAACTAAAAACAAAATTTTAAATCTGTGAGAATTAGCCACAGGTTGCTTCCATTGTTCCAACTTTTAAAAAAAACTCAAGACTTCACAAGCTCTTTACTCAAGTGGTGTTCAGTAAATGGCCTGAACTTCTGCCTTACAACTCCTCTTCAAAAAAGACCAGGACAAAATAACCTCTTGAAAGCTAGAGCATTATCACAGACGGAGCCAGCACTGGTGTACGTTTGCACGCTCGTAGCGATTTTTCACCTACAGACCCTGTAGTGATACCTTTTCATTGACCCTCTTCCAAGGTGGTGCACCCTGATGACATATTTCTTCCGTCAGATACATGGCTTCAATTATGACATGCAGTTCCTCTTGTTGTCCTGCCCTCAGACCTCCTTTCAGAAATTATCTGTTTTACTTGGACTTGATCAAGGTCTGGGACACAGCTGCCCTCATGCCAGACTGCCCTTTCTGTAGGAGTGGTGGCTGTTGTCGAGAAGCCGCTACTCAGGAACGGGTTCCTTCATCACTACAGGTTTCTCCATCAGGTTGAGGAGAGGGATCGGGACACTGAGCTGACCTGAGTTGGATGTGTGTTGGAGAGCGGAAGAATGGACTGGATGACACTAATGCAGTTGGCTGAAAGGGCATTAGTCAATGTCCAGTACATGGCCTAAGCCATCTAGAGTCTCCTGACCAAGGTACTCGGCCTACAGAAAACATAGGGAATTGAGGCAGCTCAAGCATGCAGTGACAAACTGGCCCCTGTCTGCCTGCAACTTGACATTGGCCCCATGCACCAGGCCTTCCCCAGGATGTGACTCACAACAGTCTAAGGAATCTCAAGGCAATTTCCACAGTGCCCTTCAAAGTAGCATGGAGGCATTTCCTCTCTGAGTTCCACTTTCTCATCTATGCCCACCACTCGCATACAGCATAACGTTTCACCCCCTGGTGGCAGAGACCCCAGTGGGGTGGGGGATTGGGGCCCTTGTGACAGGAGAACACTGTAATTAACGGGGAGGGGGGAATATACAATGCGCAAGTTACGTACAAAGGGCAAATCATAGTGCATTGGCCTGATGTAAGGTGTCCTTTCCCATTCCATTCGGAATTCGGGGTGGAGTGCTGCATGCTACAGTCCCAAACAACAGTAAGTTCATGAGGTGCCAGGCCAGATGTAGATGCTGTGGCTTGGGGAAAATGGTTTTCCATATTTATACTGAATGCTTTTGTTTGCAGCCCCTCCTTAGTTTGTCAAAGGTCAGAAATCACATGATACCAGGTTATAGCTCAACAGGCTTATTTGAAAACACAAGCTTTTGGAGCCTCATTCCTTCTTCAGTTATTAGTGACAGAGGTGGCATCAGGCACAGAATTTATAAGTAAAAGATCAAAGCGTCATACAATTGATGAGGAAGTATTAAAGAAATGTAAGATGCTGTTAAATCTTTAATCAGTTAGAAGGTTTTAACTGATTAATGTATATATGTAAACCCCAAATTCCTTTCAAGTCACTGCCCTGAGAGAACTAAAGGTTTTATCAATGTAAAGAGGAGGTGATATTTTAGGGCAGACAATGCATGTTTGATGTGTGGCCTTGTTTAGAGTCTGTTTGTATTTTGGTTAGGATTCAGATTGGTTTTATTTCTAAAGTAGGAATTTATAAAATGCCACATTGACTGACTGTCCATAAATTGTGTACTTTTCGAATGAAATAGAGCGTATCTGCAAATTAAAGTTCACCCCGTGTGTGCGTAAGTGTGTGTGTCTGTGTGAGAGAGAGAGAGAGAGAGAGAGTGTCTGTATGCGAGAGAGAGAATGTGTGTGTGAGTGGGAGGGTGCAGAGAGAGAGAGTATGTGTATGTGAGGGGAGGGGAGAGAGAAAGTGTGTGTGTGTGTGTGTGTGTGTGAGAGAGAGAGTGAGAGAGAGAGAGAGAGAGAATGTGACTCCAAACCAAAACACAGACAGATTCTAAACAAGGCCTCACACCTAACATGCACTGTCTGATCTAAAATGCCACCTCCTCTTTACACTGATAAAACCTTTAGTTCTCTCAGGGCAGTGACTTGAAAAAAATTCAGGGATTTACATATACATATTAATCAATTAAAACCTTCGAACTGATTGAAGATTTAACAACATCTTGAATATATCCTCATCAGTTGTGTGACTCTTTGAACTTTTACCAATAAATTCTGTGTCTGATACCACCTCACTCACTAATATCTGAAGAAGGAGCAAGGTTGTGAAAACTTGTGTTTTCAAATCAACCTGTTGGACTATAACCTGGTGCTGTGTGATATCTGACCTTGTCCACCCCAGTCCAAGGCCGGCACCCCCATATCATAGTTTGTTGAAAGGGCTGCTCCTAAATATTTGTTTGCACATCAGCCCAAGCCCCTGATCTATGGCCATCTAATGCAAGGAGAGCCCAGAAGGCCAGTGAACCTTCTTATGGGCCTGCTCCTGGGCTTCGTCAAAGTGGCCATGAATAGGTCCAGGCAGCCATCAGTGCAGGAGACCGCACTACCTGACTGCCTGCTCCGCTTTTGTGATGGTAATTGAGGAAGTGTGAATTTTCTGTCCTTCTTTACAGATATGGATCTACTCTGTAATACCAATGAAAACAGCGTCAGTTAGTAATTAATAAGACTTGCAGATTAGAACATAAGGGCATTGGAGTTAGGGTCAGAATGAGGCTACTTCAGCAGAGGTTTGGGCCTTTTGGGCCTCCTCCGCCATTCAATAAGCTTTCTTACCTCAACTTATTCATCTGCAATTACCTAGCTCCCTTGGAAGCCAAGAGTCTACTGGGCTCCATAAGAATGTAAAGCTTGTTGGACACATTGATAAAGGATTACCTGCTGAAGGATATGTAAACATGCATAAAATATATAAATATACAAAGATTATATCTTCAGTCTTTCAGAACCATTGATTAAATAGCATGTAGACATGGGGCTCTCCAGAATGTGGGTTTGCCTACTCTGCTCTATATAGATATCAGGTTGTCTGGTAAATTAACAAGGAAACTGTAGTGATTACAACAAGATCAGCTAGGTGGACATCATAGAATATGACTTCCCTGATTGGGGCTGTTAATCTGATCTAATTAGGGACACCTGGTTGACAGATAAGAACTGGAGTATCAGGCATCCTGTTCATGCTGAGAGCTGACTATGAGGGAGCTGGGTCAATGTCAAGGACTCTCCACATGTAAATAAAGGGTGACATGGTGATGAGATACTGGCCTCTGTGGAGTTATTTCAGAAGCCTTTTCATTTTTGACACCCCTCCCTCAATGAAGATGGATATACCTGTGTTGCAAAGTCATCCATGACAAGAATGTATTGGATGATGTATTATAGCTATTGGCATATCATTTGAATGTGCTCACCCACGTGAGAATGATTCAATGTCTCTTTCAGTAGAGGATCTCGGAAGTGGCAGCAGAGGCTGAGAAGGCAGCAGGACAGCTCCCTGCTACATTTCCTGCTCTCAACCATCCAAAGACAACCTGGAAATGTGTGGCAAATCTTTGGAAAATCCTGGCCCCTATCTCCTAAAGTTGCCTCAACGTTTGAGATAATTGCAAGGAAGTGAAATTGTGCACATATCCTATTGGAGTTCATGCTGTGATGATGACAGATCCCTTGTCAGAAACAGGAAACAGACACGTATGCACTGCTGGCACACTGCAGGGAATCTCAATAACTGTTTCAGTCAGGTGACACTTGACCTGACCTATGCAGTCTGCAGCGCACTCCAGGCCTTTACTGCACTGAGTGGCTCCAAGTGTTGACATTGGAAAAAGTTGAAAGGGTTCAGAGACTTTCACCTAAGCCTCATTTAGGCCTATTTGTGCTGTAAATTGACTCTGATTTGATGTGGTCAAGGTTTTTGGTTTTGAGGTATGTACTTTATTTTGATTTTTCACCCACACATACATTCCAAAACAAGTTATAGTACAAATCTTCTTGTTACATTGCTTTATTTGTCAACTGAATCTTGCCTTTATATATTCCTATCATAGTTCTGTATATCAATTCTGATCCAGTAGAAAGGAATGATATTTTGCTGAAGTTTAACTTGTCTCATTGAACTATGATCCAATTATTTAAAAAAAAAACATGTGTGGTACCTTCACATCATGGAAACAAATGTGATTAATAACTTCTTTGAGTATGCATTTGAGGATTTTATTGTCTACTTTAATTCTAGTTCACATATTTCACTCAGGGGTTAAATTGAGTACTTCTACAGATGCACCATTGAAAGCATACTTTCCGGGTGCATAATGGCCTGGTATGGCAACTGCTCTGCCCAGGACTGTGAAAAAACTACAGAAGGTGGTATGCACAGCCCAGACCATCACAGAGGCCAACCTCCCATTCATTGCCGTGGAAAGGTAGCCAACATCACAAAGTCCCATTGTATCCTGGTGATGACCTCCCACAACCTCTTCTGTCATGCAGAAGATACAGAAGCCTGAACACACGCATAAGCAGGTTCAGGAACAGCTTCTTTCCAGCTGTTATCAGACTGTTGAATGGGCTCTAGCCTCAAATAATTTAGGCTGCAATGTAATCTGTATGCCTCTAAGTCTTTTTGATTTTTACATCCTTTGCTTGCTGTGATCTGCCTGTACTGCTTGTAAACAAAGTTTTTCACTGTATTTTGGTACACGTGACAATAAGATCAATCAATCAGTCGAGTAACCTCGGCATGGGGATTGCAGTTTCTGATCATTAGGTTGGTGCTACCAGTTTGAGCTGGCAGTCCTTTTAACTGGTTGTTGTGTGCAGCCACCAGTGCCCACACTGTTCTGTAAGCGTCAGCAGATGGTCTGATATTTTGAGTTAGTGGCAAGTTCTACTAAGACAAATTACACTCCTTAGGGAGGAGGTGCACTCTGGATACAAGGAATGGCGAGGGTTTTTTCAAATGTTGTCAGCTTGTGATTCTTTGAGGAATGGACTTCAGGGGCTAGGTTATGGGGAAAGATTATACAAATTAGGCCCATTTTATTCAGAATTTAGAAGGTTAAGGGTGATCTGATCAAAGTCTTTAAGATAGTAACAGGAAAAGACAGCATAAAGATAAATTGTTTTCACTAGTTGGGGATTTTAGAATTAGGGGTCATAGTCTGAAATTAGGTCTGACTAGGAAAAATGTTATACACAAAGGATGCTAGAGGTTTGGAGCTCTCTTCCACAAATAGAAATGGATACTGGATCAGTTGTTAGTTTTAAATCTGATGTAGATACAGTTTTGTTAAGCAAAGGTATTAAGGGAAATGGGCCAAAGGCAGGCATGTGGAGTTGGGCCACAGGTGATCTCATTCAATGGCAGAACAAGCATGAAGGGCAGAATGGCTTACTCCCGTTCCTATGTTTTTATGGTTGCATGCAGAAGTGTGAGCAGCAATATTGTCAGACAATGTTCAGGGGATCTTTGTAAACAAAAGTGTCAAAAAGAAACATTTTGCATCTATTGTGGGTTTGCAGTCTTCTAGATTTACGCTTAGGAGATAGTGGGAACAAGAAATGGAAGTTAATGCTGGAAGAAGGGTTACTGCAAGAACAGGGATGCAGAGTCAGAAGAACTTTAATGATTGGACATGTGTTGTCAAAGTGAGTGAATTTGTCCTCAATGGCATATCCTAGTAATAACCAATGCTTAATTCTCTACGCACCCATTGTTCACCAACTGACAAGTTCTGTCAATCCTAAAATTCATAGGCTTTAGCTACCTTACACATTTAGAACTGTTGAAAAGGTTGAACATACAATTCACAGCTCAGACACACTGGCAGACATTCAGTCATGACAGCTGCATAATCTAAACATATTTCAAAACACTAACTGACACGCTTCGCTTTCAAGGAGCAAGGTCGAGCCCCAGAAAAGAACTGAAGGATGATTTGCATTACACTATGACTTAACCTCCAGTGTGACTGCACAGCGCATCACTGAGCCTGTGGACACTGACAGACCTGGAAGAATCAATGATGTGAATACTTGTATTCATCCTTCAATAATCCCACATCATCCATATCCCACAATTTCAGATGAATAATAAGCTGTAGCTTGTGTAAGTACATACTTCTCACTTTCTCCACTTCCTTCAGCAGAATCCAAACATCTTTTTGTCTTTTCTTCAGGTGTTCAAGAACTGGATCTTTCCCAGACAGTGGTGAAAAGAAGGAAAACAATATTTTGGAAATATTGGAGGGAACCTAGAGAATCATCGTTCGGTCAGTCCATCATTCATTGTTGGAAAATTACTAGCATCTACGATTAACGGTAGAGTGACTGAAGATCTTAACAATTTTCAACCGATGAGAGAGACTCAGCCTGAATTTGGAAAAGTTGTCATTAATTGTATTCAGGGGAGGGCGATAATTAGGCACCCAGATCGACTCATATAAATGCATACAGATTGAAACTGTGATTGTTGTGTTAGGAAGCTCATGCTTGTTATATGTGGCTTTGAAAATAAATGGTTAAAAACATTTGTAATGATTGGTTTCAGTTCTATCCCGACTTTCTATTGTATAAGGGTGAATTCAAAAATGAATTTGAATGATGAAAGCTGTGTGATCCATTACTTTGTCTTATTTACAAAGATGGAGTTGAGATTTAAATTCACATGGAAAGGAATGTTGTCAATACTTTATTAAACTATCTAATTCGGAATGAACATAATAAATATTTATCCCATAGGTTAACCCCTGTTCTATAATTAATCTTAATTTTAAAGGCTTTATGCAATCCTTGTTGTAAAATGGATTAATTCTAACTGTTTAATCTGCTGATCTACAGATACTGCGTACATTATCACGGGAAGTATTGCAACATCCCATGGATTTGGTCTCCTGTGTAGCCTTGTGGAAGATGTAACCAGAGCTGTGACACATGTTCCAATAAAACTTGTGTTTTATGTACCTCCGTAGTCTCATTATATGTTCCTTTTTATAATTACTTGCGGGTGTTGCTGCCTGGCCAGAATTTATGACTTGTCCCTAGTTGCCCTTGAGATGTTAGTTGTGAGCTTCCTTCTTAAACTGCTGTAGGTAGACCCTCAACGGCCTTAGGGAGAAATTCCAGGATTTTGACCCAGTGACAGGGATGGAATGTAAATATATATCTCTAAGTCAGGATAGTGAGAGGCTTGGAGGGGAACTTGAAGGTGGTGGTGTTCTGATGCATCTGCTGCCCTTGTGGTTCTAGATGGAAGTGGTCATGTGTTTGGAAGGTGATGTCTAAGAATCTTTGGTGAATTTCTGCAGTGCATATTGCAGATATGTAGATAGTACACATTGCTGCTGCTGAGTGTTGGCGGTGGAGGGAGTGGAAGCTCGTGGATGTAGTGCCAATCAATTGTTCTGCTTCGAACTGGATGGTGTCAAGCTTCTTGAGTGTTGTTGGAGCTGCATCCATCTAGGCAAATGGGGAGTATTCCATCGCACGCCTGACTTCTGCCTTGTTGATGGTGAACAGGCTTTGGGGAGTCAGGAGGTGAGTTACTTGCTGCAGTATTCCTAGCCTTTGACCTGCTGTTGTAACCAATATATTTATGTGGTAAATCCAGTTGAGGCTTTGGTCTGTTAGTTGAAGAATATAAAGAATATTGGATAGGGCCTGGCCTTCAGACATCTCCCACACTTACACCCATCTTGTCAGTGAGAGTATAGAATGAATAATGATTCTATTGATCTCTGGAGGGATAGATTATTTCCAAGTCTCAGCTCTTCACAGGAGCACACTGTCATTCAAGGCTTGGAGATGTCCAATGGGCAATTTACATCTCCACGCTCCCTCATAGTGCATTGGCCTGCTATGGAAAGCTGCACAAAGCACTGCCTTTTCCATGTTCGATGCTGTTGAACAGGGTGGTCAGGCACTTCAAAGCAACTTGACAGTTTACGGTCGCTCTGAAAAATTGAAGGGTTACTGATAATGGAAGAGTCAAAAGGTGTTTCTCAGCATTACCTTTAACCTGTTGCCCATCATGAGAAACTTTTGCTGTGTAACAGTTTGACTTCAGCCTGAAAAGCTATGTAACTTTATCACCATGTGATGTTAGTGCTCTCTGTCATTGACTACTACATTGTCTCTCAGGGTCAGTAAGTCCCATAATGTGTAGAGACTTGAAAATGGGATCATGTGAAGATATCAAGCATACAATCATGGATAACCAATCATTTATTTAGCATCAAAAAAGGTCAAGGACTGCAAAAATAATTAGGTCTATGTACCCTTTGTACTAAGAAGGGAATTGTGCCATATGCCACCAGGACGTTAAATAATTTTTAAAAATCATCATCATTCACCCTGGAATTGCATGTCAATTGGATTTCTGTAGAAGGTCCCTGACTCAAAACGTCAGCTTTCCTGCTCCTCTGATGCTGCCTGGCCTGCTGTGTTCCTCCATCTCTGCACTGTGTTGTCTCAATTAGGTTCTCCCTGGCTTCTCACCTTAATAGTCCATAGCTTTATCATGTTCTCTTGGATATCCTTCCGATCAATGTCCTGACTCTCATCCTCATTGTCATCCTCAGAGGATGTTGTTGATCTTCACGTAACTCTGCATCGAAGACATTCCTCTTCTTGTTGCTTCCTGTTTTTAAGGGCACAGAATACCATAATGACATGGAACACTGTCTTTGGGCTGTACTGTAAGGACCAGTCAGAAGCTCTCCTGAAATTGAAATCTCAGCTTGCAGAGGCTATGGTCTCTTCCACTATGACCCTGGGGGAAGCATGAGCCGTCTTGCACATTCATTCAGTGCCACTCTGAGGGTTTCATAAAGATGTCAGCAGCTACATTTGGAAGGGGCAGCCCTTGTCTCCAGCAACCATACTGTATGACCCAAGGAAAATTCTCTAGTATATATGAATCATAGAGCTCCCAAGTTAACTCGAGCAGATCTCTCAAATTTGACTTTCATAGTCTCAGATAATTTGAGCATTAGAGGAGTGGAAGCCCTTTCAATTGATTAATTCTGCAGCTTGGTGATAGGGCACTCATAAAACAACATGGTAGCAGTCTGCAGTGCTGTGCACCTGGAGGAAGCCAGAGATGATTGAGAATTCCATTGACCAAGAGTGAGCTGCTATATTCTACTTGTGATCGGGAAGGACATGAAGAGCTGTGAAAATAACACCAGTGACATCTTACATGTTCCTGTAGGCCAATGAAGGAGAGGTGTTACACTGGTCCTTAGGTGCTCCTTAAAAAGAGCCACTGGCATAAAATTCAATGCATCTGTGACCTTGACAGCCACCAGGAAAGGATGGCTATTCAGTCTTTCTGAGCACAAGTCCTATTCCAACAAAAGACAGCTCGGTGATGATGGTCTGGGACATCCTTAATCTCTGCCTGCACTATCATCCTGAGAGCTGCAGAAAATGACAGTGAGGTCTGAAGATATGGAATGGGGTGAAATCATTCTCCTGGACCTCCCAGGGGGATTAGTGTCTCCTGCCTTTGCAACTTTAGAGTGAGATTCTGAAGATTGATGGGAAAATCAGGAAATTTTTTCTCAACATTGAGATTGGGATTTTTTATCTTTGCCATATTTTCCAAACTTTCACACTTTTGCTCATATTGCTCAAGAAAGGGAAAACTCAGGCCAAAGTCTAACTAGTCAACGTAACTTTCATCTATTACTATTATGTGTTAAAGTGCTCCCTGTTCTGTAAGACAAGTGCCTTCTCTTGTTAAGACTCATCCATTCACTGATAATTTGACCAGCCCTTACGCACAGCAGAGAATGGTAGATTGGTGGCAGCATCTGTCATCAACCACCCAGAACTCAATATGACAATATTGTTTTGCAACAACATGCCGTGCCCTACCAGAAATGAATTCTTTAAGAATGCACATGCAATTCAAAAGGTCGCAACAAAATATGGCATTCAACACAAATGAAAGGATTCCTAATACAACTCAAATGATGATCTCAGTCTTTTCATTGATATCATTTGATTTTTCTCTCTTCTATTTCTGTGATACTTTTTATTTTCAATTGTGATGTGATATGAATGCCTGGCATAGTGTTTCCCACCTAGTGTTAGCATCACCAAACACCCGGAGAAAACGTCATGTTGTTTAGACGTGAAGAAAAGTCCCTTTCTACATTGCCTTACAACATGATGCAATCCAACCACAGCAAAACATATTACTACCTGAATATGGGCTTTCCATCTTCCACAAGCACCTTTACATTGCCAGCTTATGCCAATTTCCAATGACATATGGGCCTTTTTATGTGTTGATATTATGTTATTAAGAACTGCGTGCAGAATTCATGGATTTCTACAGCAAGCATCACCGTTAACAGAAACAAGGAGCCTTCAACCCTTCAGACTAAGCCTAGGTTCTAAAGATGAAAGGATATTATTCTAACTGAGTTATTACAAACCCTTCTAATTTGTGAGAAACCATTTATTTTGTACATTCTGTCTGTTGCTGGTGGGTGACTGGTACCATTAAGCTAAGAGCTGATAACAGGCAATTGTGTATGTTTAAGCAGGTTTATTTACTGGAGGAACAGAGGGTTTTGACTGGTTTAACTGCACTCAGCGACTGCCTCAAGCTACCGTCAATGGTCTGTCTCCCGTTCCAGGATAAAACTAATACTTTTATATTCAATAGTCATTATTCTTAAATTTGTAGTTTGACAAAGTCAGGAGCCTCTCAGCATCTCCAGACATAAATGCCTTCTGCACATATGTTTGGAATGAGCTTAAATCAAAAATCTACAACACTAAGCTAAATTATCTAGCCAATGGTTAGGGATTTTTACTCCTCATAGGATCTTCCTTCATTAATCATTACTCACCTTTAAAAAAGTTGTATTAAACAACATGATAAAATCTTGGCAAAATAAAAGATTGCAATTGAAATGCAAAAATAAGCTTTCTATTCCAAATGTGGAACACACATGTTTTTAGTCAGAAAGTGAAAAGAGATATAGCATCAATAAATTACCTCTGGAGTAAGAGGTTTCATTTTATTCAACTGACTAAAGGTTAAAAGTATTTACAGAATAATTTTGCTTTTAAGTTTTTTGGGAAGTGAATAGAGTTCAAAATTAGAGGATTGTGAATGTTACAGTAAAACAAAAGCAAAATATCATGAATGCTGGAGATCTGAAATTGCTGGAGAAACTCAGTAAGTCTGGCAGCAAATGTGGAGAGAGAAACAGAGTTAATATTTTGACTCTGATTTGACTGTTCATTTAAATGTTAATGTTGTGAAGGTTGAAGACTAAGGCTTTGTGTAAGGGAAACAGAAAGGGATAAGACGAGGGATTGTGAGATAACAAGGTGTAAAGCTGGATGAACACAGTAGGCCAAGCAGCATCAGAGGAGCAGGAAGGCTGACGTTTTGGGTCGAGACCCTTCTTCAGAAAATGACAAGGGAGTGTAGCTGGTTAGTCTTATCTCATTTATGGTAAAGGTAAAGTTGCCATAGTCCCAGAGGACCATAGGCCTACTCGCTCACTAGAGAGAAATGACTGATGATGAGTTTAACCTGACCCGTCACCACACTTCAGATAAGGGATCAGTTTGAGAGAGTGCCACTTCCATGATAACCTCAGTTGATATAGGATTTGCACCCATGCTGTTGGCACAATTAAGGATAAATGGATGAATGCAATATAAACTCAAAAGAGCAAGGATTAACCAGGAGCAGTTAGCTTGCATTAGTAAAGGTATCTATGCTTGACTAATTACATTAATTTTGTTTTTAAAGAATTGAAATACTAAGTAGTACTAGAAGTTGTATCTAGGGATTTTCAGAATGTGTTTCCATGGTTACATACGGGCTTGGAAGGCATATTACTTTGAGGATTGTAGCTAGATATGGAGTGGTGCTAATAAGAACGGAAAACAAGGGATAAGATAATTGGATACGAAAAGATTTGAGGGATGTGGACTGTGGGGCAGTCCAGATCTCTGTGCAGGGACTTCTTTTACTTTCTACCAAAAATAAATACTTGTATTTAAACAGTCCCTTTCACCACTACACAATGTCCCAAGGCTGTGCACAATCAATAAAAGAACTTTTGAAATTAAGTCACTACTTTAATGTAGGAAATGTGGCAGCCAATTTACACACGGCATGCTCCTACAAGCAGTAATGCAAAAATAAATAGGGAATTTTTTCAATGTGTTATTGATGCTTGTAATTATTGTCCAAGATATCATGGATAACTCCCCAGCAGTTCTGAAGTGGATTTAAATGAAAATGGTCATGAATCAGGCTTCAAGTAGGGTGACTAATTGAGTATCCCAGTTGACTGACCCAACTTGTCCATGCTGATATGCTAAACTGATCTAGACCCATTTGGCACATATCCCTCTAAACCCTTCCTATTGATACACCCATCCAGATGCCTTGTAAATGTTCTGATTGTATGTGCCTCTACCACTTTTTCTGGCAGCTCATTCCACACACACACCATGCTCTGTGTGAAAATGTTGCCCCTTAGGTCCCTTTTAAGTATGTCCCCTCTCACCTTAAACCCATGCCTTCTAGTTTTGGACTCCCCGACCCTAGGAAAAACATATTGGGTATTTACGCTATCTATGCCTCTCATGATTTTATACGCCTCTATGATGTCACCCTTCAGCCTCCGACGCTTAAGGGAAAAAAGCCCCAGCCTATTCAATTTCTCCCTTTCGCTCAAACTTTTCAATCCCGGCAATATCCTTATAAATCTTTTCTGAACCCTTTCAAGTTTAACAACATCCTTCCCATAGCAGAGAGATCGGAATTGCATGCAGTATTCCAAAGAGGTCCTGTACAGCTGCAACATGACCTACCAACTTCTTTACTCAATGCACTGACCAATGAAGGCAAGCGTACCAAAAGCCTTCTTTACCACCCTGCCCAACTGCACCTCCACTTTCAGATTGTGAACAATGCCGTTTTTCTTTTTAATTCCTACAATCTGCAGTTGTTAGGTACACAACGAACAGGAGGCATAATTCATTTAGGTTGGAAATATACATCACTTAGCACCAATTCCAGATGTTTGCCGAGAACTACTGAAAGGGCTCTTGGGGCTAGAAGATAGCACTTAAATGACTGAGCTTTTTCATTCCCACATATCTTCCCTGGAGGACTGTTAAAATGTGTTTAAAGTGAAATAAGTCTGCCTGCTACAATCAGCTTCCCAGTGAGTGTGAATGCTTGTACATAATATCCTGCTTTAGTAATTTGTATTCAGTTGGACATTCTCAATCTGAAAAACTTTTGAATTAAGTAATATGAAAAATTAAAGGTCTTTTGGGCTGTTGCAGTAGGAACTATTCCTTTGGAGCCTGGAATGGTGTGTTTTTTTGTCAGTACAATGTGGTGTTTTGGCACATTTGCATTATTGGTTCGAGCATTGGAGTTGGGATTGCATGTTGAGGTTGCTCATGTCATTGGTGAGGTCATTTCTGGGGCTTTGTGCATAATTCTGGTTGCCCTGCTATAGGAAGGATGTTATTAAATCCGAAAGGGTGCAGAAAAGATTTACAAGGATGTTACTGGAACTGCAGGGTTCGAGCTATAAGGAGAAGCTGGACAGGCTGGGACTTCTTTCCCTGGAGTGTAGGAGGTTGAGGTGATGAACTTATGGAAGTATATAAAACCTTGAGACACATAGATAAGATGAAAAGCAAAGGTTTGTTCCCTAGGATAGGGGAATTCAAAACAAGAGGGCATAGGTTAAAGTTGATAGGGGAAAGATTTAAAAGGGACCTGGGGGCAACCTTTTCACACAGAGGCTGGTGCATACATGGAATGAGCTGCTGAAGAAATGGTACAGGCAGGTACAGTTACAACATTCAAAAGACATTTGGACAGGTACATGAATAGGAAGGGTTTGGAGGGACATGGGCCAAATGCAGGCAAGTGGGACTAGTTTAGGTTGAGACACCAGTTTGGCATGGCTGAGTTGGACTGAAGTGTCTATTTCTGTGCTGTATGACTCAATGGTTTACTTGATCAACACCTTTGTTCCCTCCAGCATGGGATGGTTGGACTGACTATGAATCCGGAACTTTCCCCTCTTCTTGCTGCTCTGCGCTGGCACCTTTTTCACTGTTTCTTAGCATCCTTCTCAGCAACTTGTCTTTTTTTTTCCTCAATTATGGTGACAGTCAAGCTGAGACACAGAACTGTTCTCCAGTGGTGTCACCTGTTTGAAACCACAGTCACAATCAGCTTCACGTAAATTGACCTCTGCTAGTTCATGCCTGCTGTTTTTCCAAAGTTGTAGGCTCCGTCAGGGAGTTATTTTTTACAGGATCTAATCTGCTTGGTTTTCTGGGGAAGGTGGGGATTGGATGGGAGAGTGATTTGCTTCCTAAATGCAACAAAGGACTGGAGATGAATGATGCCAAATCTGCTAAACTGCCCTGACACAGGGGAACCCTGGCTCATTATAACTATGCCTGTGTTGACCAGCTCTTAGGATTTGAATGAGGTGGGAGGTGATGGTTTGAGACTGTCTCTCCAAACACACTTTCCATTCCATTTCTTCTTGGCTTCCCATAGTGTGCGGCCTTTGCTGAAACTCTCTGAAACCATTCCCCCCAGCCCACACACAAGTTTTGCAGTATTTTAATGGGCAGGCAACATGGCAATATGAGAGAACTTAATTAGTCAAGGGCCAAAATCTCCAGGTAATGCAGTTGCTAAGTCAGCAGCGTTGCAGTGACATGTCAGGTCTCATATTAGCCTATGGAGGATTCGTACTTTTAATTCATTTACAAGTCTGAATGCTCATTATCTTAATGTTATTTGATATTATATACTATCTTCGCGATAAGTCAACAGTGCAGGGGAAACCCCTGGCATCCAGGGTAAGAAGTTATAAAAAATTTTCATATGGATCCTTTCTCAATGTCTCCAGAAGCACTTGTGGCTACCAGGCTTGGAGATTGAATTAGGAAGACCCAGGGGCAAAGAACTATCCTCGTCTCCGCTCCCTAGCCTGGGATCATGGTTGGATTCTGTGTGTCAAGTCTTATTCCCTTCTGGGCATGGTCAATTACATCAATAAGACATCTCCACAGTGCAGCAGACACAAATGTAGGAGGAAGGTTAGGTAGTGTTGAAGAGGTGGGAGGCTGCGGAAGGACTTGAACAGGCTTGGTGAGTCATTGAAGAAGAGGCAAATGGAATACAATGTGGGAAAGTGTGAGGTTCCACATTTTAGTAGGAAGAACAGAGTCTTGGACTATTTTCAAAATAAGGAAAGGCTTTGGAAGTCTGCGGCACAAAGGGACTTAGGAATCCAAGTTCAGGATTATTTTAATGTTAACTTGCAGGTTCAGAGAGGGCTAGAATACAAGAGCAAGGATGTATTGCTGAGGCTGTTTAAGGCTCTGGTCAGACCATATTTGGAATATTTGAGCAGCTTTGGGCCTTGTATCTAAGGAAGGATGTAATGGCATTAGAGTCTTGTAAGAATGATCCTGGATGAAGGGCTTGTCATGGTAGGAGCAGTTGAGGATTCTGTGTCTGTTCTCAACGGAGTTTCAAAGGATGAGGGAGTATTCAATTGAAACTTACAGAATAGAGAGAAGCTTGGATAAATTGGATATGGAGAAGATGTTTCTGCTAGTCGGAGAGAATAAGCCTCAAGCCACAGAGTGGAAGAATAACCCTTTAGAACTGAGATGAGGAGGAATTTCTTCAGCCAGAGGGTGATGAATCTGTGGAACTCATTGCCACAGAAGACTGTAGAGGTTAAGTCATTGAGTGCATGTAAGACAGAGAAAGATAGGCTGTTGATTAGTAAGGGGATCAAAGGTTACAGGGAGAAGCAGAAAAATAGGATTGAGAAGCATATCAGCCATGATTGAATGGTGGAGCAGACTCAAAAATGCCGAATGGCTTAATTCTGCTCCTGTATCTCATAGTCTTCTGGCTTACACCTTTACCAGTGTGCTCATTGGACTAACCATTGGCTTGCTGAAAATGCACTTTTGCTGACTTTATTGGACATGAGGTGTTTACAAGGATTGCAAAGGTTCAAGGAGGAGGCTCACCACCACTTTCTCAAAGGAAATTAAGGATGGGAAATAAATGCTGGCACAACCAGTGATGCTCACATCCTGAATAAATAAAAATGCATAAATAAATAGTGTGATCTGCTATGCATATTAAAACATGGCCTTGTAGACGGAAACTGAATGTAAACACATATTGTTTCCTCTACAATAAAAGAGATGTCACCAACTCCTCTGGAATGATCAATCTTTGCCAACAATGAGACATGCCAGAGATTTAGCTCTCTGACGAAGCCAGTGATAACAACTGATGATGATGTACTCATGAATATAGTAGAACTAATGCAATGTGTCATGTTTGGAAACTCACTGGTGCCATTGTTAAGACTTATGCTGATGCTCTTGGTTGTGATATCTTGATGCAACCCTATCATCAGCAGCTAAGGGTTCTAGGCCTGGAGGGCTCCTGACCAAACAGGGTTTCCTGCATTGGTGCAGGGGCATCCTTCCTGGTCTTGTCTGCTGAGGCATGGTGGAGGGGATTAAGTGAAGCCATGCCCTGAGAGGTGGGGGCATGGACTCCCCCAGATTGGCAATTGTTCCCTAACTCCCTCTTGCCTGGCCACTTCTGCACTGCACCCATGACTATAGTGATGGACTGATGATCAGAGCATGGTTGGGCTGAGTACTCAACCTAGTTCTCCATGACAGTTGTCAACTACCTGTGAACATGGCAGAAGCCATGGCTTTCACAGAATCCTCTATTGCCTCTACAAAGTCATGCATAACCTCTGCCATCTCTGTTAAATGCTCCCCTTCCTTATGCTGCACGGCTGACAGGTTTATCATGGCCGTGATCAGAGAGGCCTGTCATCAACATGGGATTGTTCTGAGAGTGCTACTGGACCTGGCTGTCAAATTCTTCCTCAGCCGCTGCAGCATGTTTGTGCTGTGGCCATCAGATTGTGACCCCGATTCTAAAAGCAAACGCTCTGTGACCCATGTGGCTGTAACTGCATGGCTATAGGTTGTGGAAAAGATAGGTAGTAGTGCTGTTGTCCTCAGTGGTGGCCTTGTGATAAGGAGTTTTATAATAGTGAACTAAAAGAATCACATTAAGGATGATCAGAGTGTCAATGTAACATGTCACGAGCTTCCTGTGAGAGTTGTGGGTCTGTTTATCCTGCATGGCACCAAGCAGAGTTAGTGATGTGTCAAGTGATACCTAACCCCCTTATCTCAGGATCTCCATCACACTCAGTTCTCTAGCTGTATGTTGCCATGCATGCAAGTCAAACTTTCACACATTTTGAGCTCAGTTTACATGAGGCACTGAAGCTCATCACACGCTCATCTGCTTGTCTTAGCTGCCCACTCACAATGATGCATTACGACATGACGCCATGAGAGACCCTTTGGTATTCTTGATGCTGCAACTCACCATGGTGGATTGGAGGTGGTCATTGACTCGTCTCCTACACTGGATCCAGATTCCTGGCTGCGTCTAATGGTTGTCCACCTTCTCTGCAATATCCATCCAGCCTGACTTGGTCAAACATAAGGGTTGTACATTGTCAAATATGGAAAAGAGTAATTTCTGCCATTCCATGACAGTTCAGGGCAGATCCTGCACAGAGGTGTCTTAAGATTGTGGAGTTAGTCTCCGTTTAGTCTTGAACTTTAGAGCTTGGATGCAGTGGTGTTGGTGGTTTATACAAATTAGTAATAAGGTCGTCAATGATGGCAGGAGGATACATTGAGGGAGGCACAATATTGCTATAATCAAATGTAACCTATCCTCTGCAAATTCATACCGACAATTTCTGATCAACTGATACTTTTCTACAAATTTCTCCCTATCATATTGCTCATGTTTGGTCTTTTCTGTCCACAATGAATATCAGCATAAGGGGCCAAATTTTTATTTGGAATCAGAGGCATTTTTTGATGCACAAGTGGCTACACTTAGTTTTTTTGGGAGGTGGGGGAAATATTGATTTTCTTCCATATTTGCAAACCCATGTCATTTCCTTTGGCCTTTTAGCAGCTGGGAAATGTCTATTTTGCAAAACACGCGCCTGCACCTGCTGAGGACGGATTTCATATTTTAAATGGGTGACGAAAATCAGATTTCCTCCTGTACATTATTTTCATCTGGTGCTGCAGGATTTTAGAAGCTCATTAAAAGCACACCAGGTTTGTGAGTGTGCGAAATGAATGGAAAGACTGCTGAGAAGTCTGAAATCTTGTGAAAGGTGAGTGCTGTGTGTTTTCACACCTTAAAATGACACAATTAGGAGCTGAATTGTAATCATGTTTTAATGCAGTGGTTCATCACATGGGTCTGTCCTTTAAAGGTAAATTGATTCTTACTGTGACCAGCCTTGTGTTTTGGTTCACATGCATTACAGGTCTTTTCTAATGGGAAATATTAAGATAAAAAATGCATTAAATGATAGACTGATCGAATATTATCATTTTCTTTGACTGTGATTTATGTGGCCCTAGTTGATTAAGAGATGACTGGTTTGGATATTTGGAAAAGAAATCTAACCATCTGCTCTTTTACATTTCAGTTTTAATGTTTAGAAAGAGTCTAACTGCTGGATTCCTTACATTGATTGATAAGCACTCTGCTCTGAAGTTGAAAAGAGAACTTTCTACTTTTATTCCTGTACTTTTTTTATAGAATCCCTACAGTGTGGAAACAGGCCCTTCACCCCAACAAGCCCACACTGATACTCAGAGCATCCCGCCCAGACCCATCCCCTAATCTACACATCCCTGAAGACTACAGGCAATTTAGCCTAGCCAATCCACCTAGCCTGCACATCTTTGGACTGTGGGAGGAAACCGGAGCACCCAGCAGAAACCCACAAAGACGCAGGGAGAATATTCAAACTCTACACAGACAGTCACCCAAGGGTGGAATCGAGCCCAGGTCCCTGGCGCTGTGAGTCAGCAGTGCTAACCTCTCAGCCACAGTTATGGACTACTGTAATCATTATCAATGATTTGCTTCCTTAAAGGATATTAGTGAGCCAGAAAAATTTTTATCACAATCGACAATGGTTTCATGGTCATCATTAGACTTTTAATTCCAGGCTTTTATTGAATTCAGGTTTCACTGCCTGCTGTGGTTGGATTTGTACCTAAATCCCCAGAAGATTACCTGGGTCTCTTGATTATTAGTGCAGTGACAATACCATTAGGCCCTCACCTCCCACAGTAAGATTAGAAGTATTACCAGTATTTTTCTCTCATGGCAGACTGCATTATTTTTCTCAGATTCAATGATGTAGTGGCTTTTATTGGATGGCAAAAGTTTCTTTTCATTTGAGGAATGTAAAATATTTTCCATTGATATTGCATGGAATCTGAAAAATGAACATAATTCTTATTGGGTGAGTGGCTACTAAGAAAACATAGAGAAGACGTGGGCGAATTGAAGGGGCATGAATGATACAAGAGTTATGGGTGTTATGTGCAGTGGGGGGTTTGTAGGTAGTAGACTGTGATGTTTAGAGGTCCTTTAACCTCTAAATAAAAACCGAAAGAGCTGTGGATGCTGTAAATCAGGAACAAAAACAAAGTTGCTGGAAAAGCTCAGCAGGTCTGGCAGCACCTGTGAAGGAGAAAACAGAGTTAACATTTCGGGT
>JAHRHZ010000019.1:31963922-32022853 GCA_024137785.1 Ginglymostoma cirratum | reverse complement strand
ATCCTTAGGAATTGGGCGATAGGTTTAGACAGTGGATTTGGATCGGCGCAGGCTTGGAGGGCCGAAGGGCCTGTTCCTGGGCTGTAAGTTTTCTTTGTTCTTTGTTCTTTGTGTGCAAAGTCACATATGGGTCAAGTGTGTAGTTTGTGAGCTGTGAGGTTTTCCTGAGCCCAGAGGATGATTTGGTTGAAGATGTTCACTTAATAAATCTGCCATTTTTAAAATTATAAGCTTGTCTGATTTAATTGCCAATATTTGGCCTCACCACTCTTTCTATTAATATTTTTATGCAAAACCTTTATTGTTACCTTTGATATCTTTAGAAAGTTAAATTGAAGTAGAATTGAATTGGTTTTACTGTCACATGTACTCAAATTGAGTACAGTGAAAAGTTTGTGAGTCGTCATTTACGATGCCATCATAGGTACAAGGTACTGAGGTACAAATTCTTCAGTACAAGTTCTTAGGAAAAAGAATTAGAAAAGTAAAGAAATAAAAAGTCCAACATTACAGATCGTAGGAAGACAAAAATCATGAAAGAGAAAAAGAGAAAAGAAGAAAAAAACGAATGAAGCCGACGAGCTCTAGCTGAAGTGTCCTACTCGGCCTCCAGCAGACAACCAAGCTGCCACTTCTGTAGTAAAAATAAAAACTGCAAAATTTGGAATTTTGAATAAACACTTCAACATTATTGGAAGTCTAAAGCAACGCACAGAACCCAAAATATAGACTAAGACTAATTCTGCAACTGAGTGCTCCAGCTCAGAGTAACATTTGCGGAGAATGTTCAGGATATCATGAGCCACAATTCCTAGTTTCCCCTGTGAATAGCAAGAGGACCCATATTCAGAACCAACACTAATGTTGCTGATCAAGACTCATTGGATTAGCTATGTATTTCTAAAACCAAAATCTCCTACGCATGAAACTCAACATTTTGGAGTAAAATACTGACACATGCTGTTAGCAGCTACTAGGAGAAGCTACTAAGTGTGTTTGGGGCAGTGGGAAGGGAGATTTATTCGCTTTTGATATCTACCTTGGAATTGCTAAGTGATAGCTTTATCCCAACACAAAAATGTTGATGAAACTGCAGTTAAAAATGAATGAAAGCATGAATGATCTTCTGTGTCAACACTCGAATGATGAAAGCACAGCTATTATTATTCACCATATGCACAGAGACAGAAATTATACAGGTTCTGGTGATTTAGATTATCTCTGCTGGATTGCTAAAGTGCCCTTAGTGTCCCTAGTCAGTTAAAAGTGGAAAATCGGTTAGGACTTCCATGTTTCATTACCCAATCAGTCTTGCTTGATGATAATACAGATTAGGTGAATAAAATGATTAGCTATGCATAATGGTCACACAAAGCCTGATGTTCTGGAAAATGTCTATCACCTCAATTATTGTGCCTTAGCAACATTAAGAAGAGAGAAAGGAAAATTGTGGAGAGAAATGACTAATTTACATCAACTCCTGCACACCATGAAAAATTGACTTTGAAACTAAAATATTCTTGAATTGTTTTTCAATAGACATGCTTCTAAAATGGAACTCGGGGAATAAATGCCTCTTTAAATAAAAATTAATAGACCTATGGTGCTGAAATTTAGATATTTTGAAGCCACAATTGATAAAAAGAAAAAAAATGTCCAATAAAGCATCACTGAGCTAACTAAATAAACCTGCTCAAAATGACCTCTGCTGACCCTATCCATCAACTGTAGTGGAATGAGTCTCCATTGAGATGGTGTTTGGATAAACCTTAGCCACACACTGTCTGCCCTGACTCTCAGTTTCTCTCAGGGGACTGGTAGGGCTAAGTAGCGCAGCTTGTTCTCACATTAAAGATCTTGGTAAATAGAACTTGGGGCAGAGGGACATTAGCAAAGCAGAACTGATCAAGTTTCTGCCCCATGGTAGAAGGCTAAAGGTCACAAATTCAGCAAATGAGTCAGGCACAAAAAAAGGTAAAAGTAAACCTGTTACTTTAAAATGGTTCTGCTTTACTTTGCTGACTTCTCTGGGAAAGTTTAGTTCATTAAGTAGCCCACACTGTAAAGCCTAAGTGAGCCTTTCACCAACTGTGCCTAGGTATTCTCTTTATAAAAACGTTATTGCAACACATATACAATAAAAATGATTTCAACTCACTCAATTGGCAAAGTACATGCATCACTTTCACTAATGAGACACCACTATGCAGAGTGACATTATTACTTAAAAATAAAATTCTACATGGAGCAATTGAAAGAGAACTATACCGAATACTTTTAAAGCTGCACTTTCTCATTATTGGAATGTAATGAAGTGTAGTTTGGAAACTGCCTGTGAAATATATTTGGATCGATTTTTATCCTTGGCAAATACTGAGCAGAAAGAGGACCTGTCAGATGATGCCAATGCAAGGCCTAATTGTTTTTGGTGATCAGACCTCATTATGTGTCAGGAGTGAACTGAGAGCACTAACTGTGTTGCCTATAGGCAGCTTACCCTTTGGGACAGCTGAGGTGGTGACGGGGCTGACTTTGCTGACATCATCTTAGAGGGAAGGGGTGGAAACTTTGGGAGTGGAGAGACTTCTAGGTTCTAGCAGCAGAGAAGCTTTAGCAGCACCCATTCTGCAAGCAGATGGAAGCAATCAAAAGGGTTGAGAAAGAAAATGAGTGCCAAACCAACTTCCAGCCTTCCCTAACTCATATTAAGAATCTATTTACATAGCACAGCAAGCGGCTACCTCATGACCTGCACTGCTGAAGGTCTGGAGGTGAGTTCAAGGAATAGCGATGACAAGGTTAGTTGAAGTTAAAGTAGAGTTGTGCATCCTGATAATGCCCACTGACTCCCTATTTGCATTTAACTTATTGAAGCTCTTGTTTCTGAAAATAGTTTGGAATGCTAAATTCTGACTGAAAATTGAAATAAGTGGACCTGCTGTAAGCGTGTGTTTGTATGTTTTGGAATTGCTGTCTTGGTTCACTGTATTTGGAGGTGTAAATGGGCAGTAATGGTGTCTCCTTCCTCCACAGCAATATTCCCTGGCCAAGTAGACCCAGATGCATATAAAGCAGCAAGTCTACACATACAAAATGGATAGTCGTTGTGGCATGAATTCCACTGTCCAGCTTCTAATGGAGTCCCTGTAGGGTCACCAGGGAGCTTATAGACCACTTGAGTGGTACACTTGAAAAGCAGATACTTTACTCCTAAAAACTATGCTTTCTTTGGCAACTTTTCCAACCGTTTTCTTTCAAACTAACTGAATCATTTGGCATGTCAGCAAATTCTGTGCAAACTTTTGTGAATGTCATGCCTCAGCTAAAAACACTTCATTTATAGCATAGGATGGAATGCCACTCTGTGAACAGAGATGAGTTGTCGTTCCAAAAATGGGGCCTAACACCAAAGTAAAAGAAGGGTCGGATCAGGAAATGCTACCAGTAAAATGACTAACTCTGTCTGCAACTGATGAAAAGCAAATGATCGCTTTTTTTTCTAATTCAGCCCTCAACCAACAATCAATTATCCTTTGTACTTAATTTGTCCACATTTATAATCTGTTTACTGCCCACATTTACTCTATTCTATTATATGACTGCTTTGTAAAATTGGATACCACAGAAACCCAGTTAATGAAACTGGGGCAAAACTTTCTCAGCACGATTACAGTAGCATTTTTTAAACATCAATCATGACACGTCTGTTTATTTATAGCTAAAAGGAAATTGGTAGGACAGTTTTACAAGCAGCTACCGTATTAGCTACTGCCCACAACTGATATGTAATTAGTGTCTGAAACTAGTTTATGGCCAATCTGCAGCTTAATGGGGACCTGTGGTGTATTTGTATCTCTGGTCTGGGTAAGGTAATAAAAACATTTTATAAGGCATTTTACTGATTCATTCACCCTTCTTTCCTTATGTGTACATTTCCATGTATCCATGTATCAGTCCATTTGCCTTTTCTTTCATTTTCCCTTTATTTATCCCAATGTGAATTTAGGAAATTGTTTATAAAAGTGGATTAACGCTCGATGACCCAACGCCTGCAGAGATTGTCACTTTGTCCTTAGTTTTATCCATTCAAGCTTAAGCTGGATAATGTTTTGCTAAAAGGTATTTGGACAAAGGAGTGTTTTATGAGTATGTCAAATGTTTGTGCATTCATTGGATCATAATTTTCAGTTCTTGTTTTTAACCACACAGTAAACTTCTATCCACTTGCTTATCTGAAAAGTAGCTAAGGAAGATCAGAGCACAGTGTTGTGTTATGGGAGTGGGATAGGCATGGTTAACATTGGAAGAATAGAGCTACCGCCTGTTTCAGGCTGGAGATTATTTGAAAGGAAAACCAGGTCAAAGGGGTACAGACTGAAATTATGAAACAAAATACTGTAGCCCGCATTTATACATCAATCAATACATCAACAAAGGACACTGTCAATGCTTTAAGCACTTGCCAATCATGCTTCACCAATTTGTGCCAGATGGTAAATGGCTAACTGGTGGCTCTTAAAAGAAATTGATGATCACACATCGATAGACCTCAAATCTTACTTTTCTCTTCCTTTAATTCTGTAGTGACTCGGCTAGCAGGTATGTCTTCTCTGGTTCCAATAGTGCCCACTTCCAGAGCATGTTCTTCAATGAAAAGCTCTGTTCATTCCCCCAGCCACATAAGCCTGGCTCAGTTAGCTCAGGTTCCCACGCCGTCCACACCTGACAATGAAGCAAGCTGTTTGACACCCCCAGCTGACTTGCTACATTCAAATTAAACCCAAACTTGAACGCGGCCTGAAAATCTCAACACTGACTTCAGTCGCTATGCTGATTTCACACACATTGTGGGTGGATCTTTAAAATCATTGTCCTTCCCTTTTTAAAACAGCATTTTCCAATGTCCAATGTTTGTTTTAATATTTTTCCATTCAAATATTTACTTTCATTCAGTGACATACTCATTTCTTCTCCAGGTTAAATATGTCTCAAGGAGTTACATGAGAAATTTCAAAGCCACAAATTGATCCAGATTTCTGGCCTAATTTCTCAGATCATCCAGCCTGTTATGTAATAATACTTACAAAAGAAAAACTAGAATTTCCCAGCAATTCTACAAAAGGAGATATGCTCATTGCAATCTGAACATTTAAAATGCCTTGGATGATACTGCCACTCTCTCCTATGACTTGATAATAGGTGCAATTGTCACTCCTTGGGTAAAGATCTAATTTCATAGTTAAAATCAATGGAAACATTTGTTATTTCATTTCAGTTAGTAGTTATCTTTGTGTTCATATTGCAATCACCCCTTTGTTTCCACAACGACATTGAAAGCATTCCACTTATACCTTGACTGCAGTTCTCCTCTTCTTTGTGTCATTCACAAGGGATCCTGGAATGCGGCTGCAAATCCTCTCAGCTCAGGCTTACATTCCTGCACTCATCATTGTGAAAATAAACAGGATCAAAGATAATCATTAGGTCTGAAAAAGGGAATGTGTTACCTGAACACTTCAATTGAATATATATTCCATTCATATGCTGTGTATCATAATGTTCTCGCCAATACTAAGTAAATTTGGAATAGAAATTTATTGCCACTTGTATGTATGAAGAAACAGTGAGATGTTGTATAAGTTGCTACAATTTGGCGCTGTTTTTATTACAGAAATTATAAAAAGAAATAATTGGGATAAAATTAGGATAAAGTTCAAAGGACAATTTTCACTAATTAAATCATTCATTAGTAGAGAAGCAGAAAACTTAAAAAAAATTCCTACTTAAGAAGTTTATTTCCTTTTATATTTATCACAAATTGCCTCATGGAAACTCTGAACCCTAATTCTGAGTCATGAGGAAATCCTACAATAATTAGGTCTGTATTCGTAACCTGAGAAAGTGGACAGACGTTTAAATATAATTGAAATGCTGTAACTTAGAGAACATATGCAATATAAAATTATGTAGAAAATGGAGAAAGCTCTCTTTTTATACTGTCTTCTGTTTCCTCTCCTTGATTTTTACACTCTTTTAAACACTCTGGATTATTTGCGCACTTTCTATTTCTTCTGAAATTTTCTCTTTCATTTTACACTTAAGATGCTGATTATGTGACTTAAATCAATATTTTCAGTTGAACAATACAAATTCCCTAAAATGTTGCTTTCAATAACTCTTCTTCTGCTTTATTTTTTTTCACACTCATCGTCAATTTATATTGCTACTTTCCAAATTCCTTAATGAGTGTCCTTTTCTCCAAGATTTTTCTCAAAATTTTTCCTGATATTTTAGATAGTTAACACAATACTCAATTGCTTTTTATAGTAATGTAAACCTTCCTTTTAGTGCTCAGCCTTGAATTTTCCATTCAACATGACATTTTCACCCTTCCTCAAACTGGACGTCTGATATGGATTGCTGAATCCTAGGATTACAATTTGGATTTTTCCCTCTACGACTTCAGTGAGACTGCTTGATTGTCACAAGTTTCTTTTCAATATTTGTAACTGATTCTAGCTGATCCGTGCTTTTACAGGCATGTTTAGAGCTGCCAACGTTCCTGCAGCTTTCACTGCTGACTGCTGCTTTCACAGAAACTGACAGGCTCTGCGTGCTTTTAAGGTGCCAAATATTAAAGGCACACTCACGACTTCTGACTGGAATCTTCTCCCCTTGCTACATGCAAACATGCCACATAGAAGCAGAAGTAGAATGTTCGGCTCATCAAGTCTGCTTTGCCATTCAATATGATCATGGCTGATCAGTTTGTGTTTCAAATTCCATATTCCCATCAACCTCCAAATACCTTTGGTTCCCTGACCTAACAAGAATCTCTCTATTTCTGCCTTCAAAATATTTATTGACTCAACTTCCACTACCTTCTGAGGCAGAGACTTCCACAATTAATGTAGAGAGGGGGGAAAGCAATCCCCTAATTTCTGTTCTAAATGAAAAACCACCAATTTTGAAAAGTGCCCTCCAGTTTTGGACTGATCTAAAAGAGGAAACATTCCTTTCAAGTCCACTTTATCCACACCTTTCAGGATTTTATACACTTCAATCATCACTCACCCCATCTAAGCTCCAGTGGAATGAAGCCCAACATTTCCAAACTATCCATGTAAGATAACACACTCATTCCAAGGATAAGTCAAGTAAACCTTCTCTGAACAGCTTGCAACATTTTACAACCCTCCTTAAATTAGAAAACTAAACCTGCATACAGTATTCAAGCTGCGGTCACACCAATGTCATGTATAAATGAAGCATAACATCCTTACTTTTTGTTCAATTCATTTTGTGGTAAAGGATAGCATCCCATTAGCAATCTTGAAGGACTTTACCTGCATACTAACTTTTGTGCCTCATACACCAGAACCCTTGAATCCCTCTGCCCCTCAGGATTTTGCTGCTCTCCCCATTTAAAAATCACATTTATAAACAATAATAAATAATGCTTTTTTATTCTTCCTGCCAAAGTGAACAACTTCACATTTTTCCACATTATACTCCATAAACAAGACGTTTTTTCCTCACACCATATCAATAGCCATCTGCAAACTCCTTATACCTTCTTCCCAACATACTTTTCTATTTACCTTTGTGTCACCTGAAGTTACCATGTTTCTGTTCCTGTCATCGTAGACATTGATATAAATAGTAAAATGCTGAGGCCTCTGCACAGATGCCTGACGGACTTTAATCATCATATCCAGCCAATCAAATAAAGTTTCATTTATTCATACTCTGTTTTCTAAAAGCCAGCCAACCTTCTATCCAGGCCAGTATTTGTATCTCTATTCCATGAACTTTTATATTCCACAAAAGGTTTTATGCGCACCATGTCAAATGCATTCCGGAAATCCAAGTTCAGTACATTTGGAGGCTTCCCTGTATCACTTTATTCCTTAAAAGAAGTCTAATAAATTGGTTAAAGGCGATTTTCCTTTCATAATATCATGCTGGATTTTCTGGATAACCTTGAGTTTTTCAAAAATGATCCCTATGCTGTGGCCTGCCCAAGTGGACCCCATGAGCCTGTCCCATTCATTTCTCTTATAGAGTCGTAGAGCACAGCAACAGAGCCTTCGATCCAACCAGTCCATGCTGACCATAATCCCAAACTAAACTAGTTCCACCTGCCTGCTCCTGGATCATATCCTTCCAAACCTTCCCTATTCAAGTACTTATCCAAATGTCTTTTAAACACTTTAACTTTACCCACATCCACCATTTCTTCTGGAAGTTCGTTCCACACGTGAACCATCCTCTGTATAAAAGAAATGCTCCTCATATTTTTTAAATCACTCTCCTTTCACCTTAAAAATGTACCCCCAGTCTAGAAATTTCCCCATCCCAGAGAAAAGAAAACTACCATTAACTCTACCTATACCCCTTATTTTTCATAAACTTCAAAAGATTGCCCCTCAACCTCCTACATTCTTGTGAAAAAAGTCCCAGCCTTTCTTCCTAACTCAAATCTTCCACATTCAGCAACATCTTGGTAAATCTCTTCCGAACCCTCTCCAGCTTAATAATATCCTTCCTATAACTAGGTGACCAGAACTAAACGCACTATTCCAGAATAGAGCTCATCAATGTCCTGTACAACAATGACGTCCCAACTCCAATACTTGAAAGGACTGAGCAATGAGGCAAGCATGCCAAATGCCTTTTTAACCACCTTGTGTATATGTGAAATAAACTTCAAAGAATTGTGTACCTGCATGCCTAGGTGCCTCTTTTCTCCAACACTACCCAATGTCCTACCATTAATTGGATAAGCCCTACTCTTGTTTGTTGTACCAAAATGCAACACCTCTCATTATCGAGATTGAACTCCATCTGTCATTTTTCAGCCCATTGACCCATTTCATCAAAATCCCTTTGTAATCTTAGAAAACCTTCTTCACAGAGGTTGTAGACTTGCTCGCTGAGCCAGAGTGTTTGTTTGCAGATGTTTTGTCACCCTGAAGCCTTCACCGGAGGCACACTGATGATGTTACCTGGCAGGGTGATGAAATGTCTGCAACCAAACACATCAATTCAGCCGGCAACTCTTTAACCTCGTCCACATCCCGAGCTACAAATCTTCTCAAAAAGCTTTTAAACCTTCTTCACTGCCTATTACGCCACCAATTTTGATGCTGTCCGCAAGCTTACTGAACAAGCCTTCTATATTCTCATTCAAATCATTAATATAAATGACAAACAAAGGAGGACCCAGAACTGATCCCTGTGGAACACCATTAGTGACAGACCTCCAGTCTAAAAAGCAACCCTCCACCACCACTCTCTATCTCTTATTAAGCAAATTAGGTATCCAACTGGCAAGCTCAATCTGCATCCCGTGTGACTTAACTTTACTAATTAGTCTACCATGCAGAACCTTGTCAAAAGTCTAAAAGACTGGCCAACTTACTAAAGTCTAAGTAAACAACATCTACTGCCCTGCCCCCAATCTTTTTGGTAACATCCTCAAAAAACTCATCAAGTTTGAGGGAGGTAGCAAGAACTACACATGCTGGAGTCAGACACAACAAAGCATGGAACTGGAGGAACGCAGCAGGCCAGGCAGCATCAGAGAAGCAGGAAAGTTGACTCTTCAGGCCGGGACCCTTCTTCAGAAATGGGAAAGGGGAGGGGAGCTCAGAAATAAATAGAGAGAGGAGGGGTGGGGATGGGGAAGATAGGTGGGATGGTGATAGGTGAGTGCATGTGGGCAATGGTGGGGATTGGTCAGTGAGGTGGGAGTGGCCGATAGGTGAGAGAGAAGATGGACAGTTTGTGTCAGGCCATGGAGGCAGGGATGAGAGGGACGGTTGGCCATGGGATGAGGCTGGGGGTGGGGAGATTTTGAAACTGGTAAAATCCATGTTTAGGCCATTGGGCTGCAGGCTCCCGAGGCAGAATATGAGATGCTGCTCCTCCAGTTTGTATGTGGCATCATTGTGACACTGGAGGAGGCCCAGGATGGACATGTCACCCAGGGACTGGGAGGGGGAGTTAAAATGGTTGGTGACCGGAAGGTGTTATTGTTTGTCGCGTACAGAGCGCAGGTGCTGTACAAAATGGTCTCCGAGTCTACGCTTGGTCTCACCGATGTAGAGGAGGCCACATTGAATTCAGTGGATACAGTAGACCAAGTTGACGGACGTGCAGGTGAGCCTCTGTCTGATGTGGAAGGTTTGATTTGTGCCTTGTATGGAGGAGAGGGGTGAGGTGTGGGGGCAGTTGTAGCACTTCCTGCGGTTGCAGGGGAAGGTGCCTTGGTTGGTGAGGTTAGTGGGGAGTCTGGAGCAGACAAGGGATTCTTGGAGAGCGCAGTCCTTATGAAAGGCAGATAGGGGTGGAGAGGGAAATATATCTTTGGTTGTGGGGTTGGATTGTAGGTGGCATTTATATTAGGTGCTGCTCCTTCTGTTTGCGGGTGGTGTTTATGTGAGATGCTGCTCCTTCAGTTTGTGGGTGGCGTTTGAGAGACATGACTTTCCTCGTCTGGCATGTCCAAACATGCTACTGCTCTGGGGACTGTTGCAGCACCAGCGATGGCCACTAATCCTGGAGGCACCACTGAGACTGAAGGCTGGCTCTCTGACTGGCCCACAGCTATTGGAGGTGGGGTCTTTGCCTTTCATGGTCTGGGAACCACAAACAGATTACTTACCCATCTGAAAGGCATTGAATCTGATTGGGTTTCCCAAAATGATTACAATGGGCTTGCTATCAGTTTCCTGCTTGCTGGACAGGGCCAGGGCCAGGGCCATTGAATCCCAAGCCCAGGCCAATTTGACCTCTATCCAAGCAAAACGTAAAACAGATATATATGATAAAACATGGTTCAGATTGTAGTAATAGTAACGAGGTCAGCCTTTTGGACCTTATCGAATAGGATTTCCCTGATTGGGGCTGTTAATCTGGTCCAGTTAGGGAGCCCTGGCTGACAGATATAAACAGGAGTGTCAGACATCCTGCTCACTCTAAGAGCTGGCTCTGAAGGAGTTGGATACATGTCAAGGATTTTCCACGTGCAAATAAAGGGTGACTTTGTGATGGGATGTTGGCCTCAGTGGATTTATTTCACAGATCAGTAGGAAAAATAGTAAGAAGAGAAACAAGCAATCTCCAACTACTAAAATTCCTTCAAAATGCATTAAGCACAAGTGCACACACATTTAATATGATCGAAGTGACTGCAGTTGACTTTATCAGCATCATCCTCAATGGTCCATTATCTGAACCCAATCTGTTGTGCCATCTGCACAGAATTCAGCCAAATGTATAAAGCAGGTTGGGGAGGAGATTATGGTGGTATATAGGAGTGCAGTAAAGCCTGCTTTTCCCGGCCAAACAAGTAAAGTTAAAATGAAACAATATCAACTTACTTTCTTGGGATCTCATTACCCAGGCACCACAGCATTAGAAATTATACAGATGTGCAATTACAAATGCAGGCGGGGCAGCACAATGTCCATCAAATGCCTACAGTATGGAAACAGGCCATTCGGGCCCAACAGGTTCACACCAATTCTCTGAAAAGCATCCCACCCTGAACACCCCCTACCCTTTCCCTGTAACCCTGCATTTCCCATGGCTAACCCACACATCCCTGGACACAGTGGGCAATTTAGCACGGCCAATCCACCTCACCTGCACATCTTTGGACTGTGGGAGGAGACAGGAGCACCCGGAGGAAACCCATGCAAACATGGGGTGATTACGTGACAGAAAGTTTCAGTTTTAAAAGCACATGGTGGGACAAAAGAAAGATGAAAGGAAATACAAAGTTCTCATTTTCTTGAGAATCAGGAGAAAGGAGTCAAAGCAAACCTCACCAGATTTGTTTTTTTTTAAGACTAAACGCTTGGAACTTGCAGCAACTACCAGATTTGAAGTTGGCAGACTCAGAAATAAAATCACATTCTCTACATGAACAGCAGCGGTAATATTTAATTGCAAGAAACTAGTCTGACGTTGCTAAAAATTAAATAAAGCAGCTATGCTTTTAAACTTAGAGCACAGATGTTGGATCTGAGGAACAGTACAAGGAATTTAACTGTTTTAATGCTTCATTAAATTCTCTGCAACTGAAAGATTCCACAAGTCAGCGTGATGTCCCTGTTTATTAAGTTCATGTTATTCTGCCCAACTGTCTGCATAAATTTGAACAAAATATGCTGTTGCAGCAGTATTACTATTGAGTTTGGCTTGAGCTTCTATTTTCCAGCCCTTGTCCATCAAAAAAATGAAAGGCTCTAGAGATTTTCCTGTCAGTACTTGGGGAGTTTAGAATGATAGACTGGGAAAGTTACCCTGGTAGATTTAGTGAATAATTTCACTGTCCTTTTTCTCTGGTTTGGGCCCCTGCCATTGCAAACAAAGAGAGAATGTAAGTAAGTGTGAGTGGAAAGCAGACAGGAGGAGAGAGTGAGAATGAGAGTGACAGTGACAAAGTTAGAAACAGGGCATGAAAGAAAGAGTTATTTGACTGTAGCATAGTGTCTGTCATCCAGCTTCCACGTAGATGCGCTAAACCTCAGGATTCTCAGTTTCAGTTTAAATGTTTTAAGTCAAAGATACAAACCGACCAGATATGTGCTCACAACCAGTCTTTCAAGCAGTAAGTTGGTCTAAAAAGCACATTATATTGATATTCTGACAAAGTGCTTCAAATGAATATGCTGGAAACATCTGGCACACAATTAAGTATCCAAATCTCCTTATCTGCTCTGCTTTCCATTTTGGAGTTTACTGAGGATTGGCAAAAGGAAGATGAATCACCATTGTATCATCTAACCAATGGAGTGACAAATAAGGCAGAAGATTCAGCTGGAATCAGTAAGAAATAGGTAGAGCTGTAATAATCAACAGTACAGTCCTCCATTCCTTTATGTCTGCTGTCATTTTAAGATAGTTGTACACTATAGAAACATTGACCATGTTGCACAGCAGCCCTTGGAATAAGTATTGTAAACTGAGTGCATATGTCACTTGCTGCTCACCACTGATGTCTCTGATATATCAACAAGAAGGTAATAATTGGCTCTGCTTCAAGATAACAGCAGGTTTTAAAGATAATTCATGATTTGGAAACATTGACAGGAGCTGTGAATCAACTCAGCACTCTTGCCTCTGAGGCACAAGGCTCTGGGTTCTACTCACAGCCAATGATTGACCACAATATTCAAGACTGACGCTCCAGTGCAGTACTGAGTGAGTGCTGTGATATCTAATGATAAAATGTTAAATCGAGACCCTGTCTGCTCTCTTAGGTGGAGGTCAAAACTTCTGCGGCACTACTTTGAATGGGAGTTATCCCTGATGTCTTGGCCAATATTTATCTTCCAATTACTATCACGACAAACAGATCATCTTGTCAGAGGAGGTCGTATTGTAATAATTCACCACAGTCCTACCAGACCATAGAGCTGCTCTCTTATTGGTGAGAGACAACTGGTGGTGGTTTAATCTGAGGGTGACCACACCTCAGGAAAGGGGAGAGGTTGAGAAGAAAGTCTTTCATGGTAACAATTGCCAGTACAGGAATTGAACCCGCACTGCTAACTTCACTCTGCATTGCAAACCAACTGCCCAAACCAACCCCAAATGGCATTTGGCCACTAATTCAGAGCCCCAGGCTAATCTTTTAAGGGCACGAATCTAAAACCTCATCATTCGTTGAATTCAATAAATATCTGGAATTAAAAGATAATCTAAAGGCAACCATGGTTGTGAACACCCATCTGGTTCATCAATGCCCCTTAGGGAAAGATGTCTGCTGTCATTATGTGGTGTGGCCTGCACACTCCAGCAACATGCTTGCCTCTCTAAAAAGGACTAGCAAGATAACCAGTTGAATCAAACTGCTGCAAAGCCTAAAGAAATGAATGAAACCAGGCTGACCTGCATCAACTTAAGCATCACCGACAACAACAGCAAACCCTGAAAGATCCACTTTACCGACATCTGGGAGTCTGGACCAAAATTGGGAGTGCCATCCCATAGTACAGTCCAGCACGACTGCATCCCAGATACCACTATCGGCATCACTGGGTGTCTTTTACTTATTCACAGGATGAGGGCATCACTGGTCCAACATATATTGCCAAACCCCAATTGCCCAGAGGGCAGTTAAGAGTCAACGATATTGCTATGGGGCTGGAGTCATATCTAGGCCAGCTCACACAAGAATGGCAGATTTTCTTCCCTAAAAGACATTAGTGAACCAGATGTGTTTTTCTGACAATTGACAATGGATTCATGGTCATCATTAGATACCTAATTCAAGTTCCACCAACTGCCATGGCAGGATTCAAACCTGGGTTCCCAGAACATTGCCTGGGTCTTTGGATTAACAGTTCAGCAATAATACCACTAGGCCATTAACTAGTCATATCCCAAAGGCAGGGCAGCCCAACCAGAGTGGTGGCACAGTGGTATTCAGTCAACATTAACACTGGGCCTCATGAAGTCTCACGGTAGTTGGGTCAAATATGGGGCAAGTAAACCTCCTCAGGGTTACCACATACCACACCCCCACTCTGCTCAGTTGATTGCTCGACACCCCTTAGAGGAAGTACTGATGGTAGTAAAGGTGTCAAAACATTGGGACTCCCTTCCTAACACCAAAACACCTGCAGTGGTTCAAGAACACAGCTCATCACCACCTTTTAATGGAGTAATAGAGGGTGGTGTAAAGGTAGTTTTAGTGGACAAGTAATCCACACACCAGGCTAATGTTTTGGGACACGGTTTCCAATCGCAGCCTGGCAGATGATGAAATTCCACTTCAATAAAAGTTGGGAATAAAACACTTTCCTAAAAGTGATGACGAAAACATGGTTGGTTATTGTTAAAACCAACTTGGTTCACCAATGTCCTCCAGGAAAGGAAACCTGACATCCTTACCTGGTATGGCCTACAAGTGGTTCCAATTGTGTGAATTACTTTCCAGCAATTCTTACCCTCTGTGTAATTAGGACAAATGCACAATAAATGCTGGCCCAACCAAAACATCCATGAACTGGAAAAACAATCACATTTCTATTTATGGGGTTTTGCATCCACAGGTATAGGCAGTAAGGTACTTTTAGGCATCAGATGGTAGCAAAAATGCTGAATAGATGCTAGACTTCCTCTCATTTATTACCAAGAGACTCCAGAACATCTGAGCCTGGTCATATTTCTTTCTGCTGAGAATTTCCAATCATTTGCATTTTCATTTTATTTTTGGATTAACCAGATTTTCGTGCTGCTCATTCATAAATAATGAAATGTTGGATCAGGGGCTTTCTTGCTGCAAGTCAGGAGATTTTTTTTTTTCGCGACCATATTAAACACAACATTCTTGGCTTTGAGATAACACAGTGTGGAGCTGGATGAACACAGCAGGCCAGGCAGCATCAGAGGAGCAGGAAGGCTGACGTTTCGGGCCTAGACCCTTCTTCAGAAATGGGGGAGGGGAAGAGGGCTCCGAAACAAATAGAGAGGGGGGGCCGGTGATAGAAGGTTGATAGTGGAGCAGATAGGTGGAGAGAAGACGGACAGGTCAAGGAGGTGGGGATGAAGCTAGTAAAGGTGAGTGTAGGTAGGGAGTTGGGGTGGGGGTTGTTCAGTGAGGAGGGAGGGGTGGGTAGGTTGGAGGGAAGATGGACAGGTCAAGGGGGGGGGGATGAGAGGGGGGCTGGTCTTGGGATGAGGTCGGGGGTGGGGAGATTTTGAAGTTTGTGAAGGTCACATTGAGACCATTGGGTTGGAGGGTTTTAAGGTGGAATATGAGGTGCTGTTCCTTCAGTTTTCGGGTGGAATCGCTGTGACACTGGAGGAGGCCCAGGATGGACATGCCATCCAAGGAATGGGAGGGGGAGTTGAAGTGGTTCGCGACTGGGAGGTGTTGTCATTTGTAGTGAACTGAGTGTAGGTGCTCCACAAAGCGGTCTCTGAGCCTCCGCTTGGTCTCCCTGATGTAGAGGAAGCCACATCGGGAACAGTAGACACAATAGACCACATTAGCAGATGTGCAGGTGAACATCTGTTTAATGTGGAAGGTTTTCTTGGGGCTTGGGATGGAGGTGAGGGTGGAGGTGTAGGGGCAGGTGTAGCACCTCCTGCGGTTACAGGGAAAGGTGCCAGGGTGGTGGGGCTAGTGGGGTGTGTGGAGCGGATAAGGGATTCGCGGAGAGAGCGGTCCCTCCGGAAAGCAGATAAGGGTGGGGAGGGAAAAATGTCCTTGGTAGTGGGGTTGGATTGCAGGTGGAGGAAGTGGCGGAGAATGATGCTTTGAATCCAAAGGTCAATGGGGTGATACGTGAGGACAAGGGGAATTCTGTCTTTGTTTTTATTGTGGGAAGAGGGTGTGAGGACTGAGGTGCGGGAAATGCAAGAGATGTGGTTGAGGGCATTTTCGACCACTGTGGGGGGAGATTGTGGTCTTTGAAAAACGAGGACATCTAAGATATCCAGGAATGGAACACTTCATCTTGGGAGCAGATGCGGCGGAGGTGGAGGAATTGGAAATAGGGGATCGCATCCTTGCAGGAAGGTGGGTGAGAGGAAGTGTTGTCTAGGTAGCTGTGGGAGTCGGTGCCGCCTCGAACAGTTCATCCACTTCACTAACACCTTCCACCCCAACCTTCAGTTCACCTGGACCATCTCTGATATCTCTCTCTCCTTCCTGGACCTCTCTGTCTCCATCTCTGGTAACCACTTGGAAACTGATATCTATTTCAAGCCCACTGACTCCCACAGCTTGTCATTGACTTCAGGAAGTGGAGTGGAAGGCATGCCCCTGTCTGCATCGATGGTGTTGAGGTGGAGATGGCTGATAGCATCAAATTGCTGGGAGTGATGATCACCAACAATCTGTCCTGGTGCACCCATATTGACACAATGGTCAAGAAAGCACAACAATGACTCTAATTCTTCAGGAAGCTAAGGGAATTCAGCATGTTCAATAGACAATAGACAATAGACAATAGGTGCAGGAATAGGTCATTCCGCCCTTCGAGCCAGCACCACCATTCATTATGATCGTGGCTGATCATCCACAATCAGTATCCTGTTCCTGCCTTATCCCCATAACCCTTGATTCCATTATCTATAAGAGCTCTATCCATCTCTTTCTTGAAAGTATCCAGAGACTTGGCCTCCACTGCCTTCTGGGGCAGAGCATTCCATATATCCACCACTCTCTGGGTGAAGAAGTTTTTCATCAACTCTGCTCTAAATGGCCTACCCCTTATTTTTAAACTGTGTCCTCTGGTTCTGGACTCACCCATCAGCGGAAACATGCTCCCTGCCTCCAGAGTGTCCAATCCCTTAATAATCTTATACGTCTCAATCAGATCCCCTCTCATCCTTCTAAGCTCAAGTGTATACAAGCCCAGTCGCTCCAATCTTCCAACATATGATAGTCCCGCCATTCCGGGAATTAGCCTTGTGAACCTACGCTGCACTCCCTCAATAGCAAGAATGTCCTTCCTCAAATTTGGAGACCAAAACTGCACACAATACTCCAGGTGCAGTGTCACCAGGGCCCTGTACAGCTGCAGAAGGACCTCTTTGCTCCTATACTCAATTCCTCTTGTTATGAAGGCCAGCATGCCATTAGCTTTCTTCACTGCCTGCTGTACCTGCATGCTTGCTTTCATTGACCGATGTACAAGAACACCTAGATCTCGTTGTACTTCCCCTTTACCTAACTTGACTCCATTTAGGTAGTAATCTGCCTTCCTGTTCTTGCTACCAAAGTGGATAACCTCACATTTGTCCACATTAAACTGCATCTGCCATGCATCCGCCCACTCACCTAGCCTGTCCAAGTCACCCTGTATTCTCATAACATCCTCCTCACAGTTCACACTGCCACCCAGCTTTGTGTCATCAGCAAATTTGCTAATATTACTTTTAATGCCTTCATCTATATCATTAATGTTTATTGTAAACAGCTGCGGTCCCAGCACCGAACCTTGCAGTACCCCACTCGTCACCGCCTGCCATTCCGAAAGGGACCCGTTTATCACTACTCTTTGCTTCCTGTCAGCCAGCCAATTTTCAATCCAAGTCAGTATTTTGCCCCCAATACCATGTGCCCTAATTTTGATGACTAATCTCCTATGTGGGACTTTATCAAATGCTTTCTGAAAGTCCAGGTACACTACATCCACTGGCTCTCCCTTGTCCATTTTCATAGTTACATCCTCAAAAATTTCCAGAAGATTAGTCAAGCACAATTTCCCCTTCATAAATCCATGCTGACTCTGACCTATCCTATTACTGCTATCCAAATGAGTCGTAATTTCATCTTTTGTAATTGACTCCAGCATCTTTCCCACCCCTGACGTTAAGCTAACCGGTCTATAGTTCCCTGTTTTCTCTCTCCCTCCTTTCTTGAAAAGTGGGACAACATTAGCCACCCTCCAATCCGCAGGAACTGATCCTGAATCTATAGAACATTGGAAAATGATTACCAATGCGTCCATGATTTCTAGAGCCACCTCCTTAAGTACCCTGGGTTGCAGACCGTCAGGTCCCGGGGACTTATCAGCCTTCAGACCTAACAGCCTGTTCAACACCATTTCCTGCCTAATATAAATTCCCTTTAGTTCATCCATTACCCTAGGTCCTTCAGCCACTACTACATCTGGGAGATTGTTTGTGTCTTCCTTAGTGAAGACAGATCCAAAGTACCTATTCAACTCTTCTGCCATTTCCTTGTTCCCCATAATAAATTCACCCTTTTCTGTCTTCAAGGGCCCAATTTTAGTCTTAACCATTATATTTCTTTTCACATACCTAGAAAAGCTTTTACTATCCTCCTTTATATTTTTGGCTAGTTTGCCTTTGTACCTCATTTTTTCTCCGCATATTGCCTTTTTAGTTATCTTCTGTTGCTGTTTAAAAGTTTCCCAGTCCTCCGGCTTCCTGCTCATCTTTGCTATGTTATACTTCTTCTCTTTTATCTTTATACAGTCCTTAACTTCCCTCGTCAGCCACGGCCGCCCCTGCCTCCCCTTAGGATCTTTCTTCCTCTTTGGAATGAACTGATCCTGCACCTTCTGCATTATATCCAGAAATACCTGCCATTGTTGTTCCACTGCCATGCCTGCTAGGGTATTGCACCATTGAACTTTGGCCAGCTCCTCCCTCATAGCTCCATAGTTCCCTTTGTTCAACTGCAATACTGACACTTCCGATTCTCCCTTCTCCCTGTCAAATTGCAGATTAAAACTTATCATATTATGGTCACTACCTCCCAATGGCTCCTTTACTTCGAGGTCCCTGATCAAATCCGGTTCATTGCACAACACCAGATCCAAAGTTGTCTTCTCCCTGGTAGGCTCCAGTACAAGCTGTTCTAAGAATCCATCTTGGAGGCATTCCACAAACTCCCTTTCTTGGGGTCCAGTACCATCCTGATTCTCCCAGTCTACCTGCATGTTGAAATCCCCCATAACAACTGTAGTAATACCTTTGCGACATGCCAATTTCAGCTCCTGATTTAACTTACATCCTACATCCAGACTACTGTTTGGGGGCCTGTAGATAACTCCCATTAGGGTCTTTCTACCCTTAGAATTTCTCAGCTCTATCCGTACAGACTCTACATCACCTGATTCTATGTCCCCCCTCGCAAGGGACTGAATATCATTCCTCACCAACAGGGCCACCCCACCCCCTCTGCCCGTCAGTCTGTCCTTTCAATAGCACGTATAGCCTTGAATATTCATTTCCCAGGCCCTGTCCACTTGAAGCCACGTCTCAGTTATCCCCACAACATCGTACCTCCCAATTTCCAACTGAGCCTCAAGCTCATCCACCTTATTTCTTATGCTTTGTGCATTCATATACACTACTTTTAATTCGTTCCTCCCCTCACCCTTCCTATCAATCCCTATTTCACTTGGCCATACTGTACGATCTTTTCTTGGGTTTTCTGCTCCGTTGATTCTGTTGTCTTTCTTAACTTCTCTTATTCTCACTTTCCCTTTAACTTCATTCTTAAGTTTCCAGTTTGTCCCCTCCCTGCCACTACTTAGCTTAAACACACCTGTGTTGCAGTGGCAAACCTGCCTGCCAGAATGCTGGTCCCCCACCTGTTAAGGTGCAACCCGTCCCTCTTGTACAATTTATCCTTACCCCAAAACATACCCCAGTGATCTAAGAATGTAAATCCTTGCTTCCTGCACCAGTTTCTCAGCCACACATTCAAGTCCATTATCTCCCTATTCCGGCCGTCTCCAGCCCGAGGAACTGGAAGCAAACTGGAGATAACCACCCTGGAAGTCCTACATTTCAGCCTTCTTCCGAGTTCTCTGAAGTGCCGTTGTAGAATGTCCCTCCTCTTCTTCCCGACGTCATTTGTGCCGACATGCACCACCACCTTTGGCTCTTCACCTTCACCCTTGAGGATCGCCTGCAATCTGTCTGTGACGTCCTGGATCCTGGCACCAGGAAGGCAACACACCATCCTCAAATCTCGCCTGTTGCCGCAGAAACCCCTTTCTGTCCCTCTCACTATGGAGTCCCCTATTACCACGGCTCTGCATGATGTCTGACTCCTCGGCTCTGCCTCTACATCAATTTTCGACTCGCAGACCTGTCCGCCTCTCGGAATGGCAGTGTCGTCTGTCTCAACAGTTTCCAAGAGAGTCAAACTGTTTATGAGAGGTAGTTCCCCCGGGGTCTCTTGTACTTCAAGCATCTCTTACTTCCTCATTGTCATCTCCCTTCTCTCTTCTGGTATGCTCAGTGTAATGGCCTTGCTGAAGGTCCTGTCCAGAAAATTCTCGTTTTTTCAGATGAGCCTGAGGTCATCTAGTTCTTTCTTCAGTGCTGCAACATGCTCCTTCAGAAGCTGAATGTGGACACATTTTCCACATCTATAGGAGCCAGAGACACCATCAGTGTCCCTGACCTCCCACATCATGCACTCGGCACATCGAATCAGCTTGGCGGTCATGTCTTCACCCTCTTCAACTGTGGCGTAATCTCCTCACTCAGCCTCTTCGCTGAAGACTCCTGAGCCAAAGCCTCGCACTTTTCTCACCAGGCACTTCCTTCGACCCTTTTTTCAGCTGCAGTCTGTGGACTCTTAATTAGGTTAGAGGAGGAGGGTGGGAGGGAGTCCCTACCGTGTAGGGCCTGGGGTTTAGAACACACCTGCTTAATATAATACTGCTGGCTTCGAGGTAAGTGCTTAAATAGTAATAACTTACCTTCCCAACATATACATGTGCCATAGAAAGCATCCTATCTAAATGCATCACAGTGTGGTTTAGCAATTGCTCTTCCCAAGACCACAAGAACCTACAGAGAGCCATAGACACAGTCCAGTCCATCATACAAACCAGCCTTCCATTGACTTCAGAGATAGTAGGAACTGCCGATGCTGGAGAATCTGCGATAACAAGGTGCAGAGCTGGATGAATACAGCAGGCCAAGCAGCATCATAGGAGCAGGAAAGCTGACATTGTAGCCTAGACCCTTTTTCTGAAGAAGGGTTGAGGCCCGAAACGTCAGTCTTCCTGCTCCTCTGATGCTGCTTAGCCTGCTGTGTTCATCCAGCTCTACACCTTGTTATTCCATTGACATCATCTACATTTCCCACAATCAAAGACCACCCCCACCCCACCCCAGTTATACTCCCTTCCACCCTCTTCCATTGGGCAGAAGGTTTTCAAAGTTTGTATACTCGTACAAGTAGATTCAAGAACAGTTTCTTTCCTGCTGTTATTAGACTTCTTATGGACCTCTCAAATTTTAAATTTAATGTTGATCTCACCGTGCACCTTCTCTGCAACGTGCACCTTCTCTGTCTTCTTCACTCTGTTCTATTACCCTAATGTACTTTGTATAGTATGATTTGCCTGTATGTGTGCAAAGCAAGACTTTCCACAGTATTTAGGTACTAGTGACTATAATAAATAAAATCAAGTCAAACTTCTCTCCTGACTAGAATCTTTTGACCTTACTGCTGGGCATCCTTACTTTTGATCTGTGGCAATGGTTTCCCCTGTTGCTCAAAATTGCAGTCCAGACAGAAGTCTGATGACTGACATGTATTTAAGGCCTGAGAGTTAAATTTTCCCATCCTCACTCTGCATTCTCAGCTGGGGACGGGTTTTCACTGGAGCTGGGTGGTTTCCTGTCCTAAAGGATAATGTTGGGAGTTAGCATTCAGGTTTAAGGAAGTTGGAAGATGACTTGTCAGGTAAAATACATCAGCAATTACATCCTCACAGACAATTCAGCCATTAACATTAAGTGATCTCTTACATATAATTTAATTCACTGACAATAGTAACAACAGGGAATCTCAAAATGCATATTGGCATGATCTTGAGTGGAAAGGTGCCATTATCATGAAAATACTCTTTGTGGAGCAGTTCTGCAAAACTCTGAAAGAGCAGCATGGATCTGAATCATAGCCAAATCCTGACAGCAAGGAGCACTCAGTGAGCTAAATCGAGGAAACCAAGCCAAACCTGAGGTTGATAGAAATCACAGCAATATTCTCATTGGGTTTATTGGCGTTTAATCCTTTTGAAATGTTTCCCAATCGATAGTTTTGCTTCAATTACATCAAGAAATGCAATTCGCAAGGATTTAAATAGCAGTTGAGATGAGTCACTCACAACTTTTAATAATTATGTATTCTGTACAGAGCAGGATAATGAAGAAGACATTACAAAAGTAGTTTAAATGCAATGAGTAGAATTGCTCCAAAAATATTTGAAAGGATATTTTTATATTGTGATTGGTAAATTTGTGGCTTGAAAATCCTTGAGAGAATAGTTATATTAGACCAGAATTGGCATAAATGATTAACCTGCCCCTTGATTTAAGTGATGTGCGCAGTATGCAAATTTCATGGTGTCTTCTAGTTTCAGTGCTAGTGGTGTACAGCTCAGCACTAAACACGCTACTGAGTGACTTCACTTCACAGCAGAGGTTCCTAGGTTATCTGAGACTAGCACCACTTAATGCCAGTTTACATTACATAATCCTGTCTGCACCTCTTAAAGGTAATGTGTGTTCTGACTCCAAGGAGGTGCTGAAACTGGTTACAAAACAGTCTCCGAGGAGAAGGCAGAGTGAAAATGATGCAGCAGCTCAGAGAGCATGCTTACAAGTTCCCCAGTGCAGTACTTGATACAGGACATGGATGGGAGGAGAGATGCCATCTTCCCTTGGGGAAGATAGGGGGCCCTCCTAAGTGATACAAGAAAATAATGGGAGCAAACGGCCATCATGTCAATAGCAGTAGTTTGGGAATCTGAGTGCAGTGCTGCAAGAAGCTTAATGAGCTCACATGAGTCAGCAAGGTCAGTGAACATATATTCAAATGCCACATCTTTCAAAATGAACCATTAGCTTCATATGCTGCTCCATTCACCACAGTCCCTTCAGTCACGCATTAACGTTCTTTACCAAGCATTTCTGAGATCTAAGATTCATGGCCTCACCTCACTCTCACAAATGCAGCACTGCTGCAGGCCTCATAAATATATCCCACAGTCTGCACATAATACAACTGTGACAGGCTTATTCAACTGAACACATTGCATCATAATCATGATTCCACCTGCTTTTCTGTTACAGCACAATATGGTCCCCAATCAGAAACTGTCACTTCAAAGTGTTGGGTATGGTCAGAGATCCCTTCAGGCCCTCAAACCCAAGGAGGTGCTGGCACAGCTATGACTGGGGTTGTGCTGAATCATAGGGGATGATATTTCTGCCTAAATGATTCAACTGAGAGACATTCAGAAGGGAATTGGATTGCTAACTGAACAGGAAGAATATGCAGGAGCACATTAACAAAGACTTACAATGTTTTTGTCATTACTTTCCCCTTTTATGGCGGTGAGTCCTGACCTCTTCACCATAAATATTTAATGCAGTTGGAAGAATTTCACATGAAGCTGTCCTCAGCAGCCACTAGAAAAACTGGATTACAAATCTCAAAACCTTGAGATCAAAATCTCAAAACTGAGCCCAACAAATATTGAGGCAATGTTCCTGAAAGACCAACTGCATTGGGTAAGGCATGTAATTGGGATGGAAGTTTACCACATTCTGAGGCAGCTGGTGTATGTAAATAAAACAAAAAGTTGGTCACACAGGCGCCACGAAGGCATGCTTAAGGGAAATTTGAAATGGTACAGCATCAGGCCTAAGGAGAAGGAACTTGCTGAACTCCAGTGTTCTGCCCAGTGGATCAATGACTGTACTTATTTTACAGCTGAGTTTAAAATAGGGCAAGTCAGCACCTCCCCTGCATAATTTTCCTTTCTTCCTTGAAATGAAAGCTATTCCTTGTTTTTCTATCGGGAAAGGATAATGTTTTGAATCAAAAACTTCTCCAAGAGTTTTCCCTTATGACCAGTTTGAGGGTGATGATATGGTGACAACTTGCTTATATTTTCACCATCTCAATCATCATTACCTTATCTGCCTCCCTTTTCACAGAAGCTGTTTAGTTTCACATCTCAGCAGTTAACAATGTCTGGTGGAGTGACCCTTAGGTGGCAAAAACAACTACTGGCCAGTTCAGTAATTTCACTTTGAGACATTGCATTTACAATTACTCCCATTTTAAAATTATTTGTTTTAAGCAAACTTATTTTGGTAAATGTTGAATCTTATCCTTTGTTTTTCACAGACTGACTATGCTAACGTTATGCTCAAATTTAACATGCTTTTCCCAGGGCCGGAAAGGTATTGGCTTTTATATGTATTAAATGCAAGTCCCCTAAGTGGGGTGAAACAGATTTTTAATGCAACATGCTGGTTATCCAGCTTGAACCTATGTTCAACAATATTAACAATATACTCTGGTAAAGAGTCTGATTAAAAGGTCATTGCCTATTCGTGTTATAGATTATTGAACTAGAACTTGACATGAAGGGACAATTTCAAAGTTTGCTAATGATGCAAAGCTTGGGAGCATTGCAGATTGTGAGGAGGATGATGTAGAGCTTCATAGGACATATATAAGTTGGTTGATAGGTGGCACATGAAGTTCAATGTGGAGAAGTGTGAGGTGATTCATTTTGGTTGGAAACAAATGGATAGACAATACAAAATAAAGAGAACAATTTTAAAGTGGGTCCAAGGGCAGAGGGATCTGCGTGTATATGTGCATAAATTGTTAAAGGTACAAGGACATGTGGGGAGATCAGGAAATAAAACATATAGCATTCTAGGCTTCATTAATAGTAGCATGGAGTATAAAAGCACAGAAGTCATGTTGAACTTGTATTAGACATTAGATAGGACTCAGCCACAGAATTATGCACAGTTATGAGGGCCACGTTTCAGGAAGGGTTTAACAGTATTGAAAAGAGTGCAGAAGTGGTTTAGGAGAATAGTTCTAGGGATAATAAACTTCAGATATAAAGATAGATTTGACAAGTTGAGACTATTTTTCTTTCGAGAGGAGAAGGTCAAGGTCATGGTGAGACTGGACAGAGAGAGGGAGAAGCAGATTCTATTTGTAAAAGGATCCAGATGAAGGGGATACAGATATAAATTAATCCACAAAACCATCAAAAGTAATTCATACAACATATCGTTTAAGTCTGAAATGCCCTTCCTGGAAGAATGGTGACAGTGGGTTCAATCAAAGCATCCAGGATGGTATTAGTTGATTATCAGAGTATGAAATGTTTCAGGGGTATGGGGAAAAGGTGGGAGATTGACGTTAAGTTTTACCTCTTATTTGGAGAGTTTTTTTCTGAATGGATAACTTAAATGGGCTGAATAGACTCTGTGATCTTGCAACGAAATGACCTCATAGAATACTGAGTTTTATTGAGGATCCTAAACCATGTGGAACTTGGGATAGAATCTTAGTATGCTGATCTCAGCCAAGGCAGAGACTGAAATGTCAAATTGCTTCTGAGACAGATAGAAAAACACTGGAAAGTACAGCATGCTATGTAGAACATTCAGAGTTTGCCTAGTAAGGGGCAGACTCCCCATATGTTGCTCCTTTGAATATCTAGGATAGCGATTCTCAGCTTATAAAGTCTGTGGGCTGGGCTGATACGACAAGCAACCCCATCTCGTGTATACAAGATAACAAGCGTGGGGCTGGATGAACACAGCAGGTCAAGCAGCATCATAGGAGCAGGAAAACTTGACGTTTCGGGCCTAGACCCTTCATCAGAAATGTATAGTGTTTTGACAGATCCATCTGGCGTTTGACCTTATAGTGAGATCCTTGCTCCAGTTCTTGTTCATCCATCCAAAGCAATGTAACAAAAATGCCTCCTGCATTAAGTAGTTAATAATTACCATTGATAGAGGAGAAGCTCAAAAATACCCAGGAAATCCGTTAAGTTCAATAGCATACATACCACAATGGTCTGAGTCCCTGAGCTTTGTTTTACCTGGTAAGTGCAGCTCAGCACACTGTCAGACTCAGGATGTTCTGACACCAGATGTCTAAGAACAAAACATATTAGAGAGAAAAATTAACTCCATTCCATTTGAATTGAACTTGGGGGCAGGAGTTTGCTCTTTGGATTGGGACTTCAACTTTGAGTCAAATGGGAACATAATCCTATGCAGCGTGAGGAGCAGTCACTTCAGTATTCAATGTTTGGCAATTGGGAGAGCAAGTAAGGCCAAAAGAGAGAGCGGGTTACTTCATTTTGTGGTATCCTCTCTCCAACATTTACAGTTTAAAATAAAAAAAATGTTGGACAACAGGCTGCCATTGTAGAGGGGGAATCTCCACATAGGTTGACCTGTCTTAAATCTGCCTGGAATGCTCAAGTTATAACCTCAGTAGAGACTCATAACTTTTAAAGAGAAATTTAAACTTTCAGTTATTAACTGAAAGGTGGACGCACGGCAAGATTTCATGTTTTAAAAAAATGTTACTGTGACAATTGCAAAGTAACACACTTTACTACTGAGAAAACAAAGTGTAGAGCTGGATGAACACATTGTTATCTCAGATTCTCCAGCATCGGCAGTTCCTTCTATCTCTGAAACTCTTTACTACTGTATTCTTTTCGTTGGCAACTTACGTTTAAACTACTAAACAGAATTTGCTCCTTTCTACTTTTAATGACATCTGAAAACCTCAAATCTTTAAGTTACTCAGTCACTTAAGCAGACATTTTTCGAAAAGTAATCCAAAATTAAAAAGAGAGATTAGCAAATGAAGCACTGTTAAGTTAATACTGTAGATTGTAAAAAGCTTATGCTATAATCACCGTTCTATCTTTTATCTTTGTCTTACAAACTCTTGAAGGTTCATTCACTTCTCTTGGAACAAATTTGAAAGATATGCCACATCCCTCTGAAATCATTTTCATTCTCCTTAGTATTTGAGATTTTATCAAGGGAAAAAATACATGAGGATCTTTATATTAGCTTTTGGCTAAATTATTCTGTAATTTCCTTCAATGATCTCATGACAATGGACTCTTCAGCTCCTTGTCGTGGTTTTGAATCTTCCTAGACTGCTCCCATAGCATTTGTATAGCTCCTTCCAAGCTAACTATTCAAGATGTGACAAGGCTTTGTGAGGACCACTGTCAATGTCTTCCCTTACCTTCAAGCAAGACAAATTTCCAACTCATTTCTTCTGACAAAATTTACTGAGCTTTTCCATCCACCAGCATTCTGCCTGGTAACTATGAAATTAGTATTTCATCTGCTTAAATGCAGGCCTGACTATTCCCCTCTCAACAAGTTGTCGTGTACAAGACCAAATCTGTAACTGCCTCTGGTTGTTCCCAAACTGAGGGCTTGCTGCTCTCAGCAAACACTCACAGGTAAATTAAGGAAAATAATCCTTTTATATTTTTTAAGAAAGGCTCCATGCTGAATCGATACAATTTGGAGCTGGAGGAACACAGCAGGCCAGGCAGCATCAGAAGAGCAGGAAAGTTGACGTTTTGGGTTGGGATCCTTCTTTGGAAATGGTTTCCAGAGGGATGAAGACAACTTCTTCAAGGTGGGCATCCTTGGAAAAGGCTTCGCAGCGGAGGTATAAATCACTCAAGAGATAGCAAGGATTGCCAATGCTGGAGTCTGCTTTCCTGCTCCTCTGATGCTGCCTGGCCTGCTGTGGTCCTCTAGCTCTACACTGTATTGTATCTGACTCCATTCTGAATCACTGTCTTCTTGGTAATGTATCACACATGGCCTGTTTAAGTCTAAAATGCAAATTAACTACCTTTTAATCAAAGTTCCTTAGATTCTGGGAAATGAAATGAATAATGTAAATTTCTAACAAAAGCAAGACAATGCTTCCCAGATTTGCTGTTCCAAAAACAAAGCTTTATGCAGGCTGTCTGTTGTTTATGATCCTCCTTTTCTAGTTTTAATCTCTTAAATCAATATTGACCTTTTGATTGTTAATTCTCTTATGTTTGTTAATCAACTAACTTATACCAAAGAGTCCCAATTCCCAAAGCAAAGGTCATATTCCTGAAACGAAAGTTATATTTTTAAAATTCTGATTTTGCACTAGATATTTGTAATACTTCCCAAATGCTGTCCTCCACAGTTAGTGCTTTCCTGAATTTCTGCTTCCAGCTACTGCTAAAAGAACCATCTTACTTTGAGTTAACTCTACACTAATTTGGTTTTCAAACTGAGGAGCAGTTCCCGCCTGCATTTTGGGTGGTGGATGTTTTTTTCTATTCATTTTGTGGGATGTGGGTGTTGCTGGCTGGCCAGCATTTCTAGCCCATCCCTAGTTGCCCTTGAGAAGGTGGTGGTGAGCTGCCTTCTTGAACAGCTGCCATTCCTCCTGCTGTGGGTTGACCAACAATGCTATTAGGGAGGGAATTCCAGGATTTTGACCTGGCGACAGTGAAGCAATGGTGATATATTTCCAAGTCAGGATAGTGAGAGACTTGGAGGGGACCTTGGAGGTAGCGGTGTTCCCATATATCTGCTGCCCTTGTCTTTCTAGATGGAAGTGGTCGTGAGTTTGGAAGGTGCTGCCTGAGGATCTTTGGTGAATTTCTGCAGTGCATCTTGCAGATAGTATGCACTGCTGCTACTGAGCATCGGTGTTGGAGGGAGTGGATGCTTGTGGATGCAGTGCCAATCAAGCCGGCTGCTTTGTGCTGGCTGGTGTCAAGCTTCTTGAGTGTTGTTGGGGCTGCACTCATCCAGGCAAGAGGGGAGTATTCCATCACATTCCTGACTTGTGCCTTGTAGATGGTGAACAGGTTTTGCGCAGTCAGGAGATGCTAGGGATAGAGTACTCTCTTAAAGGTACATGTGTGGCTGATGCTTTTTCTTTTGATTCCCTCCTCTCAGTTAGCTGAAGTCTTAAAATATCAAAGCAGCATTCTTCTGTCTGTGATAATTCTGGATTTACAGGGAAACCTGCAACCCGATCTCAACATATTCTCTCTACTAAATAAAAACCAAAAGAAATGTGGACGCTGTAAATCAGGAACAAAAACAGAAGTTGCTGGAGATGCTCAGCAGGTCTAGCAGCATCTTTGAAGAAAAAAATCAGAGTTAACATTTTGGGTCTGGTGACCCTTCCTCAGACCCTCTGTTGTATAGAACCGCAGCCACAGAAAGGATAACATAGGAACGTTCAGAATTGCTGAAAGTAATTAAAAGCTATTGAAAATGGACAAATAAGCAGGCTGCTGTTGAAAGCAGGCTCTGTTAATGCAACTCATAAGGGTATGTTAAGTTGGGGTTCAACATGTCTTCAATGCTTTACCTCTGCTGTCCATTTTTTGTCCTTTGGAAAGACTTAGGTTATAATGCACATTGCAACAGTTTCTCCCCAATGGTGATAATAGTGTAGCTATTAGGTGACACAGCGTGGAGTTGGAGGAACACAGCAGGCCAGGCAGCATCAGGAAAATTGACGTTTCGGGTCAGGATCCTTCGTCAGAAAATCCAGCATCTGTAGTTCTTACTATCTCTGAGTCGTTATTAGGTGCTCTTGTTTTTAATTAAATCTTTCACAATTTCCAAATTTTGCCATTATGAGTGGAAAACTTGTCAGTTCTTAAAATCACTTTTCATTTCAACCAGTGCCACGAAAGAAAAATTTGCAGTTGCTTTGTCTTACATATTACTTTCAACTGCAGTCCACTTCCTTGTTCCTTTTCAATGGTTTTTAAAGCAGTTTTGAACATCCCTATGGTTTTCTTTTTATAGCTGTTCTTCTACATAGCTCTTCATCACTCAACCTCAGCTCCATTCTGACACCATGTTATGTGTTCATAGGACAACAGTCTTGCTTGTACTATGTCTTTATTGAATGGCTTGTAAAATGCAGTGAGTGCCATGTGGTCGAGGCTGCATCACTATGGCAAGCCAAGAGGCCCATTACTACTGTGCTAGATTTCTATTCCAGTCAATTATTTCTGTCCTGTTCTCCTGCACCTTGCCAATCATATGTTTGAACTTTTTAATAAATGCCGAGTTTCAAAGGATGTAGTGTTTTTGAATGTCCTTCCATTCTGGCCATGTTGAACCTACAGGCACCAATTTTGTCATGTTGGTAATGAAGCCCATCTTTGGTACCTTGAGCTGGTTAATATTAGGCTCACAAGTGTGATTGAAATTGCATACCTCTGCTAAATTGTCAATGGGAGGGAAACAGCCCATAATTTTTCACTGGGACACATTGTGCTATCCATGATGGGTAACAATGAAATTTGGACTCTAAATTTAAAAATAACGCTGCATATTTTTAATCAGATATTTCTACTGTACTATACAGGGTTACTGTTCTCTCGTGGTGAAAGAAATACAATATAACTTTATGTAAAGCCTATTGTGTATAGGCACTTTGACAGATTTCTCCTTTATCTAAATTTTCAAAAATATATTTCGCTATAGTCCTTGCATTTTAACATGACCACATTCTCAACAGTGTTGTGGATTATTAATATGTCAGTAGTTCTGACAACACAGACGCAGGAGAGATTAAGTAATTCCCTGATGAAGATGTATATGTCTGTATCATGTTACTGTCTGACTTCTGTGCCAAATTGCACTGTGGAAGTTATTTACTGGGGTACATAGTGACTACTTCTTCCTGCTCTGTTCAATTCCATTGTTCATTGTAGTCCTATGACTTAGGGCACAAAGATTTTGACCTTGCCTACATTTCTGTAGTTATAAATTCCTGCCTGATTCACAGAATCCCTACGGTGTGGAAACAGGCCTTTCAGCCCAGCAAGTCCACACTGACCCTCAGAGCATTCCACACAGACCCACCTAACCTACACATCCCTGAACACTGTGGGCAATTTAGCATGGTCAATCCACCTAGCCTGCACATCCTTGGACTGTGGGAGGAAACTGGAGCACCTGGAAGAAACCCATGCAGACACGGGGAGAATGTGCACACTCTACACAGACAATTAACCAAGGGTGGTATCAAACCTGGGTCCCTGGTGCCATGGGGCAGCAGTGCTAACCACTGAGCCACTGTGCTGCCCCGGTAATTATTATCTGATTAATAAAAAAAACAGCAGGTAGATTCTTTAACAGGGACCTCAAATGTCAGGTGGACAGCTATCAAAAGCCCTGCATTCTCTTTTTTAGGCTGACCCATCACATTGGGATGGCTCATGCAGGCTGATAAAGAAAATTTGAAGGCTGAATTTTGCAGTCAAATCAGAGACTGTCAACTTGAATGGCAGGGCCATTGGAAAGAGGGTGAACCATATGACCCAAGTGATGGTTGGGAGTGGGGCTTGGGGGATTGGGGGAATGGTTTGAGGAGTATGGGTTGCAGCATCAGTGGGAATGAGAAGGGTCAACAACAAGGGCAGGGAGTTACTTATAGTAAACCCCTGACTCACCAAGCCTGGGTCTCTCAATCAGGTACTGAATACCTTGGAATCAGGAGTAATACAGGATTTACTCTCTGTGCTTCCCATGCCAAGCCCCCATCCTGCCCCCTGGTGGGTTAATCACAGTGGTGCTGGAAATGAAGCCACTTATTAACTGCCCACTTAAGAGCCCCAATTAACAACAGGTTTGGAAGTTGTATGTGAGCACTATTGAGTATGGATTTAATGGAGACAAAGAGGACCTTGTTCACTAACTAGAGAGCTGGTAGGAGCCCCTTGTCATCTCTTTTAGGGAAGGCTTGTTGAGTAAAGAGCCTCTCGGGTACCTTACAGGTCAGCAGTGGACCTGCCACTGGGATTAAGGGGGTGCGGAAATCCCCAATACATGGCTGCATCTTTTCTGGGATTAGCAGCACCACCAAGGGGGTAGTTATGGTGCAGGGATTATAACGGATTGGGGCAGACAGAGTTTGGCAGCAAGGGCGGTGATGTGGCTTTCAGAAAGGCACCCCTTGTATTGATGCCAGACCCTAAAATCCCAAACTCCAATGCATTAAGAACTGGGTTGCTTTGGTATGAAGGCCCCTTCCTGGCAGCAACTCAGTGGTTGTGGCTTCAGAACACAATTTGACTTGATTAACACTCCACCACCAGATCTGTACAGGGGCAAGTACACAATTCTAACCTCCTGCTCAATCTGTCGTGCTTTTAAACTACAATGTGTATCTTGTAGATTTCTTTGAAGAAACTGCAAGGTGGAGTTTGTGCTTTGCTCCCCAAAGTTAAACTAATCTTTTATTTAATTTAACCTATTGCTCCTAATCAATCTGTTCAGAAATGCTATTACAAACCTCTGTAGCCTGTGGGACTTGAACCTGGGCCCCCCAGTCTGGAGGTCGAGACACTACTAAGTGCCACAAGATGGCCCCAAAATTTTAGATAAAGTGGAAGTTAAAATTTTGAAACTTGTTTAAATATCGTTTAATGTTTTTAATCACCTTATTTTGTGAGCCTGTAAAATGTAACCATTAACTCAAGCATTGGAGTCAGTGGGAAAATAAATTCAGGTCTGTATAAAGCAAGCTGCCAGATGCTGTCACCTGCTTTACAGTAGGGTAAAACAGAGGAATATTCACCTTAAATTTTTATGGTTAGGAAGAGAATTTCCAAAGCTAATTCATGAATTTCCTTACAGTGGTGAAATGTTGAAATAGCAAGGGATACAACTTAAAAATGAGATGGTTGGGAGTAAAGGGAAAGCCAGATATAAATTTTCCTCAAAAGGCAATTGCCTTTCAAAAAAATCCTCGGGAGTGTGTTTGAAGCAGAAGTTACAAATCAAGTCGAAAAGCAATTAGGCATACATTTTAGGAGACAAAGATATTAAAGCATATGGGACGAAGATGACTAATTGGAAGTGACATATTCAAAAGAGATGAACTTCTTGTGCCTAATGGTCTTTTCTTATTCTTTCTTATTCCCCACAAGAGGAATTGTGGGGAAAAGCATAGATAGGAAGTCATCAATATAAGATAGTCAGGAATGCAGAAGAATCTTCTTTAGTCAAGCAATGATGAGGATGTTGAACTTGCTACCCAGGGTGAAATGAATGGTATGGATGCATTTAAGGGGAAACTAGGCAAACATCTGAGGGTGCATGAAGTTGAGAGTTATGATTCTTGCTTTAGTTAAGGAAAGATGAGAGAAGGCTTGGAGTGAGCATAAACATGGACATAGACTGATGGGGCCAATTGGCTTGTTTCTGTGCCATATATCTGCTGCAATCTGATGTGGCACACGCTCAGGGAGTTTCCACCTGAAGTTTGCTAAGTTGAAAAGTCATGATGATTCTCTGCATAGAATGCTGATTTGATACTAACTCACAAGCTCATTTTTCAACTTTGAAATATTGAGGCCCATTTTCAATCAACCTGTTCCTTTGCACTATAATATACCTCTGGAGCAGGAGGGACTTGAACCCAGGTCTTGTGACTCAAAGGTAGGGGGTACTACAGCTACATCATAAGAGGCCCCTTGAACAATTTAGCTAACATCCTCCCTTAACCTTGCGCAGGTGAATACACTTTCAGTAGCAGACAAAATCTCAGCTGCCAGCTCCTTCAATCAACATTATTTAATCATCAATTTCATTCAGGGGAGTTAATGATTGATTTTTATCACCTCTTTTTGCTATTGTAGAAATGTCTTATAATTTCCAGCATTGTTTAAAGTTTTTGGAGTATATAAGGGTTTCACACATGCTGAAGGACTTGGTCTTGATAACAAGTCTTCCACGTAGATTACATGTTCACAGGCATAAGTTGTAGTAGTCTGCATTTCCTTTGGTCTAATGCACATCATGAAGAATAAGAAGAGGTGATACAGAGCAAGACAAGCTGCTGAAAGGGGGCAATATAGGATGGGGAGAAAGGTTCTCAACCTTTCTTGTCCACCGAGGGTGGTTAGGGAACAATTTTACCCCAACCTCTGCAAAGAACAATGTGTCAGATGTCTTCACTTCACTAAGGAGATTCTCAGTGAAATCTGATACCTGAGCTAAAGTTCAAGGGTGGGCAAGAATGGGATTGACCGTAGCTGTGCAGATGACCTTTATGTATCTTCTATCTTCCAGAGTGGAGGCGGCAGTGTTTGCAAATGCTACCAATTTACTTTTACTTCACTCCGAGAAGCAGGTCAGTGTGAGCTTGCAGCTTCATGCGAATTGTAGACTTTCCCCTTGATGCAGGGTTCCAATGACTGCACATATGTCATTTTGCAAACACCACGTACATAGTTTGAGATGTACTGCAGCCGCTGAAATTTTCTCACTCAATATTCAGCCGATCTTCAAGAACGCTCAGCATTTCATCCAGGTCACTGCCCCAGAAGCGTAGCAGCTGCCTTCATTCTTTGCACTGTGCTGTACCATCTGTATTTGAGCCACCACAATAAATCAGGGGGTGGCCACTGAATGACAAGGCTCCCCCTAAGACTCATGGCTGTAGTACATAACAAGACATGCAAGTGTGACAACATGTATATGACAAAGGCGATACAAACGTTATTACAGCTATTTAAAACAATTTTTACTTGATAATCAAATGACAGTGCCACTTTTATTCAAATCTGCTTGACCTGCAGTAATACTATGGTTTTCTAACAGATACTAAACAGATTTCTAATAGATCTTAAAGATACAGATGATGCCAGCATGTGTCGTTAATTAAATTGCTCTGATTAATACTTCACGTTCCGTGGTCCTTTTTTATGTTGATTATTATTGAATACAACTTAATAACAGCATTCCTAAAGTTTCTTTACATTAACACCAAAGCCTTTGAATGCTGTTGGAAATGTAATTTGAAAGTCACTCTGGGTTCCGAAAATATTATTTTGACTGACTGACTACTGTGATTAGTCTGCACCCAAAGAAATGTTTCAGAATTACATGTGGCATTCCTAATTTGACTTGAGATTCTTTGGTGAAGGCCAATGAGTCCAATATGAATTCAAATTGGAAGGGAGAATGCCCATTTTGTGCTTTGTGCTATATTTCTCAGCAGGTCTTTCCGCTGTTCATATTTCCAGTGCAACAACAATCCAGGAGTAAAATAGGTTGAGAATTGTACAGAAAAAGTTCTCCAGCACTCACCCTCCCTCCTGTCTCACCATGGAGTCAATATAGGCAAACTTAAGAAAAACAAATGCTAGGGAGATAAAAGTGACAATACTTAATTCCAGCTGCAAAAACAGGACTGAAACCGAGCAAGATTTTTCCTCCTTCCTCCACAGTACAATTAGCTTTTTCAATGGAGGCACTGCTATAGACACATGGGTTAGTTGTCAGAATTAGGAAAACCTTATTATTACTGCAGTTCAGACAGATTTTATTAGAGGCGCCAGTGTCATTCAATTATCAGATGATGATTGCTCTTGACTAAAAAGCTAATGGTTAACTTATTGGAAAAAACAGTCACACTTACACACTGTTCAGATTTTCTTGCATTTTTAAAATGTAAAATGATACTGCTTTTCCAGCTCCTCTAAATCCTTTTTAAAAATTGCTAGATTATAAGGTTTGACCTTTTTTAATGCTGTTTGAGGTACTTTCAAAGTTTTCCTTCTGCTCCCTAACAGGTCATATCATAATTACGTAATTTACATCAGTTCATGCTGAAATGCTGAAAATGGCAATTACACCAATTCATACCATAATATGGTAAAAATCCTTGAAGTTTGCTAATAATGGGGATTTGAATTGGTTAAGCAAAAAATATTGACATGATAGTTTGCTTTGCTGAGTTGGTCTCTGTTCACAGGGTAGGCAATGGGTACCACAATCTAGAACTGTAGGTAACAAATTAATTCAGCAAAATCAAAGCAGAGAAATTGGACACAGCGGAGTTCAAAAATCTAGGAATATTTCAAGTTCTGTGGTTTTGTTCTCTCTGCACTGAGTACATATGTAAATGTTGCCCATGCTTATCCCATGTTTATGGCAGGTATTTGGAGGGTGATGAAAACACAATAAGGTGCCTGTATTATGCATGCCTGTGTTAAGTCCAGTAACAGAGTTATCTTTACATCTTTGCAGGGAAAAGGGGAGGTGAAACATCTACAATGTTGTAATGACAAAAATCAATCATTCTTTTATTTTACAGATTCATTTAGAGTAATTAAAATGAATCCATAGGTAGAGAACTTTTAAGTTATTGACCATCATTACTGAAGAGTAACTATTGAATTATTAACAAGACCCGATAAGATTTAATGAATAGTGTTTTGTAACACATTGTTGTTGAGGTGAAATGACCACTCTTGAGTGCAAGATTCAAGTAAGCAACAATTTTAGTTTAACATATGAAAGGGAGCACATCTTAGATACCTGAGAACTTCTCGCAAGGAAAAAAGTCTTCAGCACATATTCAAATTATTGTTCCCCCATAACATAGTTTCACAGTTCCAAAACTCTTTGGCTATCTCACATAACACTTTTGTTTAAAGTTCTGGGAAATTCTGTTCTTCACATAGCAAACATGTGTAACATAATGATACCTTCTCCTTTTATTCCCATACAGTCATTCCTTTTCAACTTCTGCTCAGGCTAACTTGACACAGGCGGATATATCCCCAAGATCTTTCACTCAGTATTACCTCATGGATCCTACTGGAGTATGCATTCTCCAGGAATGTTTTAACCTTAGTGGATACCAGACCATGTTGCCTATTTCACCATCGGAACTACTTGAGATATCATCTGGTCAGCAGCTTCTATTGTTCTCTCAATTTCCTATCAATGAGTTTGCAACCTTGCTATTTTGGCTTAGTCACTATCACTCCTCAAATTCCTTTCCATGCCTTTGGCTGGGGAAGATGGTAGCATAGTGATAATGTCACCTGGATGCCCAGGCTAATGGTCTGGGGTTGTGGGCTTAAATGCTACCACGGCAGCTGGTGGAATTTAAATTCTATTAATAGATCTGAAATTGAAAGCCAGTCTATAAAGATCTAACTAAAACAACTATCATAAATTGTTGTAAAAAAAATTGTTCACTATTCAATCTCTCATCCTTACCTGATGCAGCCTACTTGTAACCCTAGACCCACAGCAGCATTGTTGGTTCTTAACTGACCTCTGAAAAGGCCTAGCAAGTTATTCATTTCAAGTACAGTTAGGGATAGGCAATAAATTACCAACGAGGCTCACATTGCATGAAGGAATTAATAAAAAAGCTCCACTCTTTTTTCCAAGGGCCCTTCCTGTTGAGATTGCCTGATGGTTTTTCTCAATAAACCATCCCGTAGTCTCTAGGGCCCTTTCCACAGCCTCCCAGGCTACTGTTCCCAGGCTGCCATCAGTTTAAGGTACCATGGACTTGACTATATAACTGCTAAGAGCCCTGCCTGAAAGATAGAAGTCACCCCTGGTAAAGGAGAGGATGCTCTGTAAGCAGTAGATATGGTTGTTGCCACATTCCTCCATAATGGAAATTCTCCTAGCCTTCAGAACACATCAGTGGGCAGGGGAGGTTTGAATTGTCTTGAGGCTTTTCTGTGATGACCAATCGATACCGGGATGATAGAATCGCTCTGATAAGTTTCAGGGTGTTACAGGAGCAGATGGTGTAATGCAATTCAATGCAACATTCTCACATACTCATTAAGTAGGCTTCTGTCCACATTAGAAGATTACCCCAGAGTACATTGGGATCTTGATCAGAGAGGCCAATGGGCCAAGGAATGGCAGATGGAGTTTAATTTAGATAAATGTGAGGTGCTGCATTTTGGAAAGGCAAATCAAGGCAGGACTTAATGGGTGGTGTTGGGGAGTGTTGTTGAACAAAGAGACCTTGGAGTGCAGGTTCATAGTTCCTTGAAAGTGGAGTTGCAGGTCAATAGGATAGTGAAGAATGCGTATAGTATGCTTGACCTTATTGGTCAGTGCATTGACTGTAGGAGTTGGGAGGTCACGTTGTGTCTGTACAGGGCATTGGTTAGGCTGCTTTTGGAATACTGCGTTCAGTTCTGGTCTCCCTGCTATAGGAAGGATGTTGTGAAACTTGAAAGGGTTCAGAAAAGATTTACAAGGATGTTGCCAGGGTTTTTTAAGCTAAAGGGATAGGCTGAATAGGTTGGGGCTATTTTCCCTGGAGCGTCGAAGGCTGAGGGGTGAACTTATAGAGGTTTATAAAATCATGAGGGGCATGGATAGGTTAAGTTGACAAGGTATTTTACCCAGGGTGGGGGAATCCAGAGGGCATAGGTTTAAGGTAACAGGGGAAAAATTTAAAAGGGACCTAAGGGGCAACTTTTTCATGCAGAGGGTGGTGCTTGTATGGAATAAGCTGCCAGAGAATGTGGTGGAAGCTGGTACAATTACAACATTTAAAAGGTATCTGGATGGATATATGAATAGGAAGGGTTTAGAGGAATATGGGCCAAATGCTGGCAAATGGGGCTAGCTTTATTTAGGGTATCCTATCGGCATGGATGAGTTGGGCCTGTTTGGTCTGTTTCTGTACTGTAAGGCTCTATGACTCTATAGCAGCCATGAAGGGAAGTCGAGTGGAAAATCACGCAATATTTTTCTAATTTTGAAGCGATGTTACTTAATTTTTTTTCATGACTACAATCATATAGGTGATCTATTTGCTTGTTTATGTAGTGCTTAATACATTTACTTAGCGTCTGGAACCTAAATTAAGTTTAATGTTATTCTGCAGATTACGGTGACATATGAAGAAAGCTGTGGATGTACAGGATAGATTGAGCGACAGAAAAAGTTAATTTTCCTGAGCGTGCTTCTCTAAGGGGCAATCTGGATTGTGCACGTTAAAGAATCTTGAGTAACATGTACACGGAAGATCCAAATGTATAACAGTGTACCCTTTGAGTATTCAACAGCATGAAATTCAAGTCACTGTGTTATCAAAGGTGACAACTGAGAAATGAAATGACAGGAAGTATTGACAGGAGTAATTTTGCCAGAGCATTACGAGGAAGTCTTGTACAATCTATATTGATCCTACCTGTCATTTTGCAGTAACAGTCAGATAAGTAGTTAAGGATATTTTTGCAGAAATTAAAAATGTATTTTTATTCTAGTGTGATTTTGAATGTTAGTCTCTAAGATGAATTTGAAAAGAATGTTGGCACTTTGAGGTAGCATGTTCTTTGTGGGAGGCATGTAACTAAGTGGTATATTTATAGCAACTGTATTAACTATAGATAGTTAATACAGTTGCTATTTCAAATGAAGTATAATGACACATATTAAAATACATGCACATAGGAATGAGTTATGGAAGGTGTAAAACTGTCAACATGTTTGCATCCTTTTCCTTCCTTTTAGTGATCCAGATGGTGAACAATTTTGGTGAGCAGGCAGGCACTCTAGATAAATAATGTGTCATTTTTATGCTTTATGGTTATTAATTTTTGTCCAGACTCTGGAGAATTCATTCACAGATCTGAGGGTCAGCTGGGAGAGCATAATGTGAATGTTAACTGTATATGTTTTATAAGTAACAAAGATCTAATTCTTCTTCCGATTAATGATGTATGAATGGTCAATGGATGATTGACATCATTTTCCCAGTGCTTTCTAAAAGCTCAAAGCCAGATTTTTCCATTTTTACACTGGGTCTGTGTGATTTATTTGACAGCTCAAACTCTGATGGGTTATCAAGTATTTCCAGACACTGTTACTGATTCATTGAGAACCAATATTGCATTGTTAAACATCACAGGTGTTTCTGAAAACCAAGGCAGTAATCTTTTTGTGTATTTGTCCATTGGATGTGGGCAGCACTGGCTCGATCAGTGTTTATTGCTAGTCCCTGTGCCCAGAAGGCAGTTTAGACTACATTGATTACATTGCTGTGGGTCAGGAGTCAGATAAAGGCCAGACCAGGTAAGGATGGCAGATTTCCTTCCCAAAAGGGCATTAGTGAGCCTGATGAGTTTTTACAACACTTCACAATGGTTAGGTGGTTGCCATTGGGCTAATTTTTTATTCCAGCTTTTTGGTCAAAACAAGTTTTACCATCTGCTACGTTGGGATTTGAACCATGTCCTCAGAACATTAATGTGGCATCTGGATTACTAGTCCTGTGAGATGGTCACTCCAACATCACCTCCCTAGGCAGTGAAGCTCCCCCAACGCCAATTTATTTCTCTTTAACTCTAAGGAAGTTTGCAGATATGAAAAAAAAACATATTTACAATCTTGAATATAATCTGAAATAAGAAGGGATAGTAAATGTCTGCCACCAAATATTTTTCAAATGTATCTTATGCCTCCTCTTTGCCTACTGCTACAGGAATATTTTAATGTCTTTATTTAGCAATGATAAATGGTTTTGGTCATGTTTAGGGCTGTACATGATGCATCAGGATTCACTGCTGCTCAGATAATTGGGTGCAGTAACTGGTTGGTCAGATGAAGCAATGTGGGAAGTCTAAGATCTCCAGGAATGCAGTAGATTTGTATCCTGATAGAAATCGGTAGACACTTCACTCTAATCTGGAGAGGTGAATTTGAGGCTCGTGAATTTCTGGAGTCCTGGCAAGAAAGAGAGTCTGTTTCAATTGGATGTACATGGTTGATTGGCAATGGTAAGCATCCTGAAGGTCATAGAGCTCACACAGTAAACAGTAACAGCGTAAATGTGTTGTAGCCATGTCTTTTTATGTTCATGCTGAAGTTCTCATGGGCTTTGTGCCATTTTTTGTCAATTATTGTTTGCTTTTTCCCTCAAGCAACTCACTAGCGTCAATGAGGTGCAAAGTGGAAAGTTCCTGCTCAATGTGTCGGAAGGAGCTATGGAACAATGGGCTGAATTAAAGATACCTATATTTTCTTTTGTTTATCCAGATACATGGAGGATTCAGGGTTAAAGTGGGGTAGGAATCAATACCTCCAGGCAAAACTTTGTTGTATTTCTTTGCTGAGATGCGACTACACTTTGTGACTTGATACAAAGTATATTTAAATAACATATTAATGTATGATTGTGAAATTACCTCTTTACTGCCTCTGATGCACTCGAGAAACAAATGCTTGAATGAAAGAGGATTTTCTGGTTGTGGGGCCTTGTTAGACGAAAAGCAAGGCATCATGGTAAGGTAATTGAGAGGCATCGTTGCCCAGAAGTGTTTGGAGGGGGACTGGTAGCGAGTCCAGCAGGCTGAGTAAAGGATGAAACTTCCATCTGCTCCTTAAGGAGAAAATTCAATGAACTGAGCGGGCCAGAAAGTGGGAACTCCTCACAGCCTGACAGGAACTTGGGGTAGGATTGGACTCGGCACATCAAGTGAGAATAAGCGTCCTGAAGAGTGGCAGAGGGTCCCATAGAGTAGCTAGCCCCACATTGTTGACTAGACTATGACAATTGAAAGTCTTGTTTTCTTTTTGTGCAATTCCATCCCCTAGGGAACCAGTTGGATGTGTGTTTCCAGAGTTTCTGTGCAGGGGTGGAGAAACAATTGGATTTTTTGCTCTTACCTTTCTTCTATCTGTGTACTAAATTTACTACTTTATGTATTCTGGATATATATTGCACAAGGGAAAATAACATTGCTGGAATGATCCTATAATTAGGGAGCAATGGACTGAGATCTATTTCTATCACTGTATTGAAAAGATTTTTAGCAGTAAGCAACCATCTGTCTTTCTGAAACTATCTTCCCCTTGTTCAAAGGGAAATTTGAAAGGTTTGACTTTTCACAGTGTTAACTCATCAAAAATAAAGGTCAGATCTTTAAAATTAATTTTGTGTTCAAATAAACATTTAAAAAAAACGACTTGCTGTAGAAATGAGTTTTTGTTAAATGTAGCCCTTGATTGAAAAGGAAAAATGAATCGGTTGATGTTTCAGCATAATTACAAACTGGGATTAAGTGTTCTATGCTAATTTTTGATAAAGACAACTGTTTTGGGCACTAAGCCTAGTGGAGAATAAGCAAAATTTAAATTAGCAGCATAAACATTCTCAGTATGTGAAAATTTAAATTCTTAGTTATTCCTCAGCTGCAGATGAAAGCTTTACAACTTTCTTAAAGGTCCTAAATTTTTGATGGCCATTGGCACAAAACTATTTCCACTGACACTACCCGTGTCTGATCTGTGGTAAAGTTCTCTAGTTGTTGTCTTCCCTCACTTTGGACTGGAGTAAAAGATGATATACAAGATTCTCCAGTGTAATTTTTGGGTAGTGACTCCCAGCAGATAAAGACGGGTTCTGGTCGTCCTGTTATAGGATGGACATTATTAAGCTGGAGTGGATTCAGTAAAGATTTGCCAGGATGTTACCAGGAATGGAGAATTTGAGTCATAAGGATAGGTATAGATAATGTGAATGGCAGGTGTCTTTTTCCTAGGGTGGGAAAGACTAGGGGGCATATTTTTAAGGTGAGAGGAGAAAGATTTAAGGACATGAGGGGCAACTGTTTTCACACAGAGAATGGTTTGTGTGTGGAATGAATTTCCTGAGGAAGTGGTGGATGTGGGCACAGTTACAATGGTCAAAAGACATTTGGATATGTGCATGAATTAGAAAGGCTTGGAGGCTTATGGGCCAAGTGCAGGCAGGTGGGACTAGTTTAGTTTGCGATTACGGTCTGCATGGACTGGTTGGACCGAGGGATCTGTTTCTATACTGTATGACTCTATGATTCTATGAATAAAAAATTGATGATCCAAGTAGCTATCACTCCAAAACCTTCAATTCCTCAGAATAAGCAGATGTTTTCAGCGTTCAGATGTAACAAAATGTGCAGTCTCAAGTAGCTTGAGTCGTCCATATGAAATATGATGATACTTAAATCAAAAAGACTTGCATTGATTTAGCACCTTTCATGACCACAGGACATTCCAAAGCTGTTTACAAGCAATGAAGTACTTTTGAAATGCAGTCAGAATTTACATTTAGAAAAGATTACAACATTACATTCCAATACAAGAGATGTTCACTTCGTTATTATTGAACCTATTGATCCATTGATTTAGGTATTTTTTAAAAATATCATTTACCAGTGAAAGAGCTGATTTTAAAAACTCAGTGAGAGAGATTGCTTGAAGACAATATTGAGTTTTGATCCATTTGAATGTTTTCAGAAGAGAGAACAGGAAATCGTTTTATCTCCGCAATAAAATCAAAATAAAACAATTGCTTGAATATATTAGTTGCGTGCTCTCTATTGCAGAATGAAAATGTCTAATTGGATTACAGATAGTATCTAAGTTCACACAGACAGCCCACCATTTTGTTTAGCTTCATGCCACATATGAGGAATGCATAGACCTTGTGATCTTGCAACAGAATCCAACACACAACCACCCATAAGAAAAGAGCCGACAGTCATTTGCACACAACTGATAAACAAGCTGACTCCACCCTGTCTATAAATTGACCTCATATCACCACAGTGCCTCAGGCTTTAATTTTGGATTGTTTCATGAAATCTCTGCCTTGATCTGTGTTTGGGTTTGAGTCATATTAGTCTTAATCAGAGTTTACAGGGGCCATTAGCCGCGTGTCGCTGCTTCTGAAAAGCTACGATACTGTTTCAATATTGTCTCCTTCTGAGCTTCTTTCCTAGGCCACTCGAGAAGAGCTGCTTTCACCAACAAGCTTCTGTCTGAGTCACTTCAGCAATCATTGCTCTCTGGGAATCTGCTGGCAGATCCACACTCACTGTCTCTCTTTATATTTCCAACCAGAATGTCTATTTATTCTTGTTGTGGGTGATGACAAAGAGGTCCTGGTTTTGACTGAAATTTGGCTCATGGGTGATGACATCTTGTCTCTCACTGAAATTTACTTGCTAGGCTAAATGTGCTATCACCTATCCTATCAAAAGGCAATAACCTGGGACCACCAAGTCACAATCTGTGTTGTTCCCTCATATACTATTGGAAACATTCTCCTCCAATAAGCATCTTTCCCTCTTGCCCCTCCTTCACAGTCAGTATTGTCTACAAGGCTCCTGCTGTGTGGGTCTACAAGATGTCCTGCTCTTTTCTTCCCATAGCCACTTCTCTCAGAGACTTCTCATTCTCTGAGACTTGAATTTCCAATCAGTATCTCTTCTTCACTCAAATATGAATTCATTGAGCCTTTCCCCTTCCAAACTTCTCCAAATAATGTTTGCCCCCTATATTCGCTGCCACTGTCTTGATTCAAAATCTTTGCTCTCTACTCCCATGATACATCTCAAAAAGTCAACTCACAACATTCTTCACCAATCCTATCCTCTTAACACCTTCCAATTGCACAATCTTCTTCAGCTGTCCGAGAAAAGAAAATCACTCTCCCCAAATGACTTAAAACCACCCTTTCGTGCTTCCAAATCCTAGGTCATTTGTCACCTCTGCAGCGACTGATTTACTCAACCACTTTCTGACTTTAGCCTATGCTGGCATTGATCATAAGATAACTTTCATTATCTCCCAACCTGATCAGCCTCATCTCCACTTCTTCGAATCTAAGGAGCTTAGATTCGAGTGCAGTTGGCTTAGCTAGAGCAGGTTGGAATGCATTGTATTCAATTAAGCCTCAATCTCCTCAAACTAAACTGCTTGTTACACTAGGGTCAACCTCGAAAAGAGTTTACAGCCATTTTCCAAAACAAGATATCTCCTTTAACGTTTCTCTCCTCAACATATTTCACCATCTTTTCTAACAAAATGGTCATGACTTTATTGATACAAGATACAAATCCTGTACTTAGCTATTTCTGCTGCTTCCCTTTGCTTACTAAGCTAATCTTCCCAACAAAGATCTCTCGACCATAACCCCAAAATTCTCGGTATTTTTAAATTCTGTCCCATTTCTTCGTGGACAGTTCAAGATCACTTGTCCACAAAGACCAACGTTCTCTTTCCTTAGTCCCATTGTCATTTGTAAGACCTTTGCAAAACTATTGGCTCAGAGATTTCATCTTCTGCAGGTTTCCCAGAGGGACTGAGGGAGGCCTCAAACTTTTAACAGGAAAGGGAAATTTCCCTGGAGGCACACCACTTGGAGCAGAGGATGAAAAAAGAGAAACTTTTCCAGGATTTTTGAGGGAATGGAAATGCAATGTTCCAATGTTGTAATTGGCATGGTGCCACTATGTCTCTCTCTCCATCCATTCAGGGCAGGTACCTAAGGTTCTCTTACTGGTGTGATGAGCCCATTCTGTCTGTGCAGATAACCTCAGGGCCTGCAATTCGTAGACGATTGAATGTGAGTTTACCTCTCCTGAACCTGTGTCAGAAGACTAGGAGCTCAAGACTTTAAATGAACTTCTTACTTATTGCATTCTCTACAGTGCATTTCGCTTAAGAGTTTGTTTTATATTGAACTCCAATGCTTTGTGAGCGAGCATACAAAAGGTTAAGCTTGGCAAATTGGCAGCAAGCATTAAGTTAGCTATTAATTTAAGCAACCCTAGGGAATAAACATTGGGTTGCTTTTTAAGACTCCTTTAGAAATGCCTGTTCCATTAAATTTTGGAAAGACACAAGACAGACTTTGGGAAGTAAAGTAGCAAAGAATAGCAATTTGGAACATGACAAAATCCAGGTAGAAATGCAACTTTTAGTGTGGATTACAATATTAGTCATTGGGTTGATTCACCCAGCATTGTTAACTCAGCACAAATACAGGATGTCATGCTACACTAATCTTTATTATAATCCCACATGTGCAACCAAATGCAACAAAGCTAATTAAACACACATGCAACAACTTAATAAAAGGGTCAAAAGTTAAGCAGTGCAACAATTTCCATTTGTTGCTCTACTTTTCATTTACTGTTACATATTAACAGATATTAACCAATTGCTGTATATTGCCAGCAAATTTTTTAAGAGAACATAAAGTTGAAATGTTGTTAATTTATTTCCATTTCAATTCCTTCTTCATCACTTTTACTTCCCATATCATTGACTTCTTGTTTAGTCATTAAAGAGAGCTGTGAATGTGTAACGCCATCTAATCCCCTTGAAGAAATCATCTTGGTGCATTTCAGCTTCTGCCTGTAGTCAGATGATGCGTATAACCACTGCGTTGATAAATGGATATTTAGATGTGAACAGCTGCAGTGCAACTAAACCTACACTGAGCTATGCTGTTGAATGCACTGTTCCATTAAGTAACATAGAAAAATAATGGGTGTGGGATGGAGACTGAAAGATCGGATTCTCACAATGGCAGTTCGGATTGTGCAATGAATCTGGAAGGATTTACGGCTGTCACTCAAACACCGATTTGATATTTCTAATTTGAAATTAACACTTCTTTAAAATGTACTGTCAAGTATCCTGGGGTGATTCTATCCTGACAGCAGCAGCATAGATACATAGAAATGTAGGAACACAGAAACATGGAAGGTAGGAGCAGGAGGAGGCCATTTGAGCCTGCTCTACCATCCTTCATGATCATGGCTGATCATCCAACTCAATAGCCTACTCCTGCTTTCTCCACATAACCTTTGTTCCCATTTGCCCCAAATGCTGTATCTAGTCGCCTCTTGAATACATTCAATGTTTTGGTATCAACTACTTCCTGTGGTAGTGAATTCCTAGGGCTCACCACTCTTTGGGTGAAGAAATGTCTCCTCATCTCCGTCCTAAATAGTCTACCCCGAATTCTCATACTGTGACCCCTGGTTCTGGACACATCCATCAGCGGGAACATTCTCTCTGCGTCTTCGTTGTCGAACCCTGTTAAAATTTTATATGTCTCAAGAGATCGCCTCTCATTCGTCTGAACTCGAGCAAGAATAACCCCAACCTATTCGATCTCTCCTCATACGTCAGACCTGCCAGCCCCGGAATCAGCCTGGTGAACCTGTATGCTTACTTTCAGCGACTGGTGCACAAGGATGCCCAGGTCCCACTGCACACTCTCCCAATATACAGCCATTCAGATAGTAACCTGCCTTCTTGTTTTTGCTTCTGAAGTGAATAACCTCACATTTACCCAAATTATACTGCATCTGCCATTGATTTGCCCACTCACCCAACCTGTCGAGATCATACTGAAGAATCTCTGCATCCTCTTCACAGTTCACCCTCCCACATCTGCAAACTTGGAGATGTTACATTATGTTCCCTCATCCAAATCTTAATATGTATTGTGAATAGCTGGGGTCCCAGCACAGACTTTGAAACTGGTAAAGTCCACATTTAGGCCAACGGGTTGTAGGCTCCCAAGGCAGAGTGAGATGCTTTTACCAGTTTCAAAATTTCCCCACCCCCAGCCTCATCCCATGACCAACCCTCCCTCTCATCCCTGCATCCTTGACCTGACACAACCTGTCCATCTTCTCTCCCACCTATCCGGTCCTCCCACCTCACTGACCAATCCCCACCACTATCTACCTGCACAACTACCACCATCCCACCTACTTTCCCCAGCCCCATCCCTCCTCTCTATTTATTTCTGAGCTTCCTTCCCCCTCTCCCATTTCTCAAGAAGGGTCCCGACCCGAAACGTTAACTTTCATGCTCCTCTGATGCTGCCTGGCCTGCTGTGTACCTCCAGCTCCACACTGTGTTATTTCTGCTCTCTAGCTGGTTCCTCCACATATCAGTCAAGAAAACCATCCCGTATACACTCCAGGAATTCCTCCTCTAAAGCATTGTGGCTAATTTGATTTGCCCTATCTATGTGCAGATTAAAATCATCCATGATCACTGATATTCCCTTATTACATACATCTCTAATTTCCTGTTTAATGCCATTCTCGAAATTGTCACTGCAGTAAGTAATGTTGGCATGCAGTGATAATGTCTAGTGATTATGCTTTATGAAAGATTAGCGATTATGTATAGTCAGTGATATTTGTAAAAATAATTAAGTGGATCTAGCAACGCCAAAGTTTCTACTGGACCAGAGCACTGCCAACTGTGCAGTGGTCAGAGATTTCTATCTACCAGTCTTGGCTAGAAGATGTGCAGTGGTGTGTGACTTCCAGCCATCACTCTGGCCCGGCAATGATCCCCACTCAGTTATTAGAGTTATTTAAAAGAAGAACATAGTCACGTGATGTTTCAGATTTTGTTTGAACAATAAACAGAAGTTTAAGAAATTTCAGACCACCGAAAATCTACATCACCAACCGAAACTTAAAATAAATGAAATTATAAAACATATAAATCATGCACTTTATGCTACAGTTGTAAATCATCTCATTAGTAAGTATTTGACATAATGCAATTGTTTTTTACGCCTCTGTCACAAATGCCTCTTTTAATGATGCCATAACTGAAACAGGTCAGTTCAACGAATAACTTTTCCCGCACTTTGTGTTTTTGGATGGCAGTTTGAGGAGAGTCACGGACTCAGTGAAAATGGGAGCTACGCAGAAGATCCCTCACTCTTTTTATCTTTGTGAGTTTTGCTGTCAAAAACAAAGGAATTTCAGAGCTAATATGTATAGTGCTGTACAGTGGATAAGAGGCTGTTTCAATATTGTTTATGGAATTTATTATTTAATATGAACTGCTGATATGAAGAAATTGGAACATCACAAACAAAATAGGAATTGTTTTCTACACAGCTCATTATTTGTTCATAGTTCATTACATTGATTGCTTATGCTTCACTCACTCACATTGTGAAATCTTTATCTCGCATCTAAAACTATTGTGGGAAAAGTGATTTAGCTCTTGAATTATTGTTCACCGTCAGTGTATGTTCTATCTATTTTAATGTACTTGACTGAATACAAAAAAGGTTTCTTCACACAAAGTTATTTTGCTGATATAAGGTTACTTTGTGAATGCCACGATATTTATTATCCCATGACACCTCACCAACTCCACACTGGTAACTCTTGAAAATTTTGCAATAAGAAATAATTTCAAATCTCTTCAACAGAAATCCATAGCAAATTGATTCCATTCTTAAATCACCATGAAATCTGATCTGTGCCTATGGAAGTTAGAAAGAAATGGAAGAAAGAAAAAAATCTCTTTCCTGCTTCTATATTGTGTAAAAATCCAAATGCGAAAAATGTGCTGGAAATTATACCCCACCATTTAATCAATTGTCACAAACATATAAAGGACTAATTTAATCATTAAGATGGTTAACTTGCCTGAATTTGGCCATTATCTAAGATAAAAAGCTTTGTTTCCGCTCCATATGACTCTTTGACTCTAAAAGAAATTTAGATATCTCAATAAACAAGAAAATAAAATGTATTTATTATAACAAACTTATCCTTTAGCAATTGACACAATTGTTTATTAATTATTTATATCCAAGCTTAAACTATATCGCCTTTAAACCAAAACACACATACACATTCATTTACCAATAAGACTAACAAGACAGATAGTTTTTATAGAAATATCAAGGATAGAAAATACAGGCAAAAATGGAACAAATTTGGTGGATCAAGAGTCCAAATCACAAGGCTAGAATGGGGTGATATTTTTATAGCTCTTTTGGTTTTTGGTGATGATATCATGTTGCTGTTGATCACAGTGATCCTCAATTGGATCCTCGTGGGGAGGCGATGGTGTAGTGGTATTATCACTATTAATCTAGAAGCTCAGCTAATGTTCTGAGAATCTGGGTTTGAATCCCATTGCAACAGATGGTAGAATTTGAATTCAGGAAAAAAAAGTCTGGAGTAAGAATCTATTGATGATCACAAAACCATAGTTGGGGGAAACCCCTCTGATTAACTAATGTGCTTCAGGGAGGGAAATCTGCCATCCTCATCTGGTCTGGCCTACATGTGTCTCCAGACCCACAGCCAATGTGGTTGACTTTTAACTGCCCTCTGGGCAATACATGTTGGCCTTGCCAATGATGCCCTTGTCTTGTTAATGAATAAAAAATGTTCAGTAGACAGCCAGTTGGATCTATGTTGTTGCTTGAACTTTCTTGCATCTTTTGGTACTGGTTTTGTTTCACTTAGGGAGGGAGAGCATAAGAGATCTGTCTTGGCTTGCAGGCGTTTGGAGGTTTGAATTCAACTACGCTTAAATAATCAAAATCTGTTGCTGCACAACTTTTGACTCAAAAACTCCTGTGCCAGTGTATCTCACAAAAGTATCAAATACAGCTTCTCCAAAGGTTACATGACCTTGTATCACCAACATATAATCAGCACATATGCCCTCTTTTAATCTTTAAGTACTGTGAAACAAATTGGCTCACCCTTTTGCAAAAGAGTAGTCAAAACTTCCAATTTCTCAAGTCTATATTTCCAAACAAAACACATATCCTTACAATTTTAATGATTGTTTTTCTGAGATAGTATTTCTGCCCTTTTTCATGATGAGTTTTCATGCCCCTGATCAGAGGTACACAATTATGATTTATGTTCTTCAAGAGAAGAAAACATAAGACACTGGAAACATTCAACAGATAATGCAACTTTTTGAAGAGAAAAACAAATTATCATTTCAGGTCCAGATCGTCCATCAGAACTATCTCACATTTGCAGTATTTTGCTCCTGTGTTTTTCATGCGAGACTTAGATTGCCATCTGTTTGACCTTGATTAGTTTTCCAGGGCTGAAAATAAACAGAATGAAAGAGATATATATGTTTCACATATGATATTGAGATAAGTATAAATCTGGTCCCATTGGCTGGAGAGAAAAATGACGGGCAATATACCAGGAAAATCTTTGTTCTTCCATATGTGCTGTAAGATCATTAGTCCCTGTCTCAATTAGCAGAACAATTAGTGGAAGATGGTATTAAGGTGAAGGGTAGGAGGTTTAGAGAGGATCTGAGTAAAACTTCTTTCACCCAGAGGACTTGTGTGTGTCTGGAATGCCTGGGAGGGTTGTAGAGGGAGGAAACCTCACAACCTTTAAAATATGTGAAGATGAGCACTTGAAATGCCATTACATTCAAGGCTATGGGCCAAGTGCTGGAAAGTAGGATTGGTGTACGTAAGTTGGCGCAGGCTCAATGGGCCTAAACATGTCTCCAGTGCTATTGAGTATTATGTTCAGTTTTGGTCTCTTAGTCTGAGGAAGGACATTCTTGCTATTGAGGCAGTCCAGTGAAGGTGCACTAGACTCATTCCCAGGATGGCTGGACTGACGTATGAGGAAAGATTGGATTGACTGGGCTTGTACTCACTGGAATTTAGAAGAATGAAGGTGGATCTCATAGAACCACATAAAATCCTGATGGGATTGGATGGACTAGATGCAGGAACAATGTTCCCAATGTTGGGGAAGTCCAGAAGCAGGAGTCATAGTCTAAAAAAAAGGTCTAAGCCATTCAGGACTCAGATGAAGAAGAATTTCTTCACTTAGAGAGTTGTGAACCTGTGGAATTCACTCCCACAGGAAGCTGTTGGGGCTAGTTCATTAGATAGTTCATATTCAAGACGGAGCTGGACATGGCCTTTGTAGCTAAAGGGATCAAGGAATGTGGAGGCAAAGCGGGAATGGGATACTGAAGCTGCATGATCAGCCATGTTTATATTGAATAGTGGTGCAGGCTCAAAGGGCTGAATGGCCTGCTCCTGCACCTATGTTTCTATGTCTCTACGTATGACTGTATGACTCTGACAAACAGATGGGAGACAGAATCATAGTTTCAATCAAAGGATATCTGTCACTTGGTTAGAATCAAAAAAAAATCTGCAGATGCTGGAATCCAAGTTAGACAGACAGAAGGCTGGAAGAACACAGCAAGCCAGGCAGCATCCGGAGGAAAGGAGAAGTCAATGTTTCACGTATCATTCTTCTTCAGAACTGGTTGTGTGGGTAGGGGGAGCTGCAGATAAAGAGAGGGGAGGAGGGGCATAGCAGAATGGTGGTGATAGGCCCCCAACACACCTCCTCCCTCACCTCTATCCAGGGCTTTAAACAGCCCTTCCAAGTGAGATAGATCTTCAACTGCATCTCCTCCAACTGTATCCGGTGCTCCCAATGTGGTCTTCTCTACACTGGTGAGACCAAATGCAAACGAGGTGACCATTTTGCCGAGCATCTTTGCCTGGCCAGTGACGGCCAGCCTAACCTCCCAGTCACTACCCATTCCAACTTCCCTCCGCACTCTGTGCACCCCCCCCCTCAACTCCCCCTCCGACATGTCCCTCCTCGGATTCCTCCAGTGTTGCAGTGATTCAGAACGCAAATTTGAGGAACAACAACTTATCTTCTGCCTGGGCACCATACAGCCCAAACAACTCAACATTGAGTTCTCTAATTTCAAGCAACCAGTCCACCCATTCCCCACCTCCCTTTCCAGTCCCACCCTCCTCCCTTCCATTTCAGCGTCTGAACCTTTCTTCCAGCTATCAACCGGATTCATCTCTCCCATTGACCAACCAGGTCGTACCTACTACCGGTGTCCACTTATCATCACCAATCTGCTACCCCTCATCCACTTCTTTATCTGCAGCTCCCCCTGCCCCCACATCCAGTCCTGAAGAAGGGTAATACCTGAATTGTTGACTGCTCCTTTCCTCCAGATGCTGCCTGGCTTGCTGTGTTCTTCCAGCCTCCTGTTTGTCAACATCTCTGACTTGCATTAGCCCATGTATTACCTACAGCATGTGCACAAGTTCTGAAGTGAAACTTGAATCCTCAATCTTCTGAGTAAGAAACAAATATACTATTGAACCAAGTTGACACGTTGATTGATGTTAAATTATTTTTGTATTGTTATTTGATCCTAATTCTTTTATCAGGCTGTAGAGAACCTGCTTTACAAAGAAGCAATATTCAATTTGTTATTTCTGTAGTTGCTTTCACAATGAGCTTGAAAATGAACTTATTGCAGACCTGGAACCCTGGCTGGATATTTTCACATAAGGTGGAAGTTTGTATTTTTATGACTAATTGTGGAGGTGGACCTAAAATTTGGAGGAGCTTCTGTTGGGAGGTGAATGTAAACCTTAGCACTTCTTGTTAGCTCTCTACTCTCTTGGTTTATCATTAGCAATCTTTTTGTTTGCCTATTCCCTTTATCTCTCTCTCTTTCTCTCTCATATCTCCACGTACTCTATTCGCTCCCCCACCCGGACATCAACATAAATCCCATTCTTTCCTAGCTATTATCTGTTCTGACAAAGGGTCAGTGGACTCAATGCATTAGCTCTGTTTTCTCTCTAAATGCTGATTGAATTATATGACAGAAGCATCATTCGTTTTGTTTATTATCTGCACATCTTTCCCATTGCTATCTTTATGTTCTCATCTTAAGTAACTCATTGTACTCTGTGCAGCTACAAGGTGACCTCACTCCAAACTTAACATTAAAAGGAATGTTTGCTATTTTTAAAGGTACACATTACATTTTGAAAGGAAAATGCTCAAAGGCAGAAAAATCTAGCAATTTAGGAATTGAGATGAGGCATTCAGCTTCTCAAGTAGAGACAAAAAAAATCTGCAGATGCTGGAATCCAACGTAGACAAAGCAGAAGCTGAAAGAACACAGGCCAGGCAGCAGCTGGAGGAAAGGAGCAGTCAATGTTTTGGGTAGTACCTTTTTTACCTTTCTTCAGGACTGACTTGTTGACATTCAGCTTCTCATGTCTGTTACACCATTCAATTAGATGGTCGTTTAATCTGAACCCCAACTCTGGTGAGCCATATTCCTTGATACCTTTCAACAACAACTTTTACTTTCTAGTCCCTTTAACATAGTAAAACACCCCAAGCCACATTTCAAGACCATTATAACTGCAATTTGGGTTCAGAAAGAACAGAAGCTGAAGTATTCTGTTTAAAATTAGTTTTATATCCAGCAACTAAAATATCTGCAGTCCAACAACTTCAAGTTGGTCTCTCTCCCAGGCATGGCACCTTCAGATAATTAACATCTTCAAATTCTTTGGATTTTGGTAACAATTTTTTTCTTTTTGTTTCTGAAATGTAGGCTTCTTGCCGTGACACACTGCTTTAAATGCCCTTTTCTTAACTATCAAATCGGCACTCTGCAGTTTTGGCTGGACAATATTTGTACCAACACTGCCTTTTCCACCAAACTGATAACATTGGGTCACGGCAGCTACCAAACCCCCTTTGTATTCTCCCTGCTTCTGCACAGCCACATTTTTCACTCCAAAGCCAACAACTGCAGGAATCGGTCAATTTTGCCAATAAGCCACCCTGTACAGTTCCATTTTCCCAAACTCTGCTTGCCTGTTCAACTGGATGGTCACCAACAATATCAGGTTGTCCTTCAACTTGGCCAGATGAGTGATGTTTATTACATTTTCTACTAAACCTGTTCAGAGATGTCACTATAAGTACCTGTAGAGCAGGTGGGATTGAACCCAGGCCTTCTAGTCCGGAGGTGGGGACATTAACACTGTGTCACAAGAACCCCCCACAGTGATGTTTATATTTGACCACCTTTATATAATTCAGGTGCCCTTCCCCTGATCCTGCAAACTCTGGAAGCACGAGCAGTTGAAAGCCACGTGTGATCCCAATGTATCTGCCAGGATTGTCCTCCAATAAAATGTTGTTACTGAAACAATCAAAGCAATATTCTGCAGATGCTGGAAATATGAAATCAACACAAGAAGTACTGGAGAAGCTCAGTGGGTCTGCAACATCAGTGGAGAGACAAACAGTTAACATTACGAGTCCAGTATGACGCTTCTCCAGAACTGAAGATATAAATGTTTGGAAGAAATGAAAACCTGAAATTTCTTATTAGCTTCAGCACTTACCCTGTAAAGTTTCAGAAAAATTAAATTTTGTTGCATCTCGGTATACTAACGCCAACGTTACATGAAACGTAGTTTCCTTCAGCAAGTTGTTCACTCCTGTTCCTCAGCGTAAAAGATTGAAATGGATGTAACAGTGCACAGTGGAATGCAAGTCCATCCCTCCTTGGGCTCAGGAATCAGCTAATGTAGATTTTTATTTTAACAAATAAATTAAATCACTGTAGTAATTCTCATGTGAGAAAGAACCAGTTGTGACTTAGGAAAACAAATGGATAGTTTCTTATATGACGTAAATTCACTTCAGATAATTTATGGAGAAACTAAAAAGATAATTAGCCAATGCAATAATGAACTGACAGATTGGTAAATTAAACTGTATTGATCATGAGTTATTTGAAGTCTTATTATAAACTAGAAGCTGGTGTCAGACACCGAGGCCTTGCATTAAGAATGACCCGTTGCTGCTAAGTCACTCTGGAATGTAATTACTTTAAGTTCGAGCTGTCCTGCCTTGAACTTTATTGGAATGTAATTATTATAAATGCACTAGAGTAGTCCTTAGCCTGATTAAAAGTGCAATGGTTTGTTCTTTTTATTAAATCCTTTTTAATCTAATTATGGTCTAGCCATCTCTTCTGCCTGCCTCAGTTCAGTTTTCTCTTTCATGTCACAGTTCTCCAATCTTTTGCTACCTTCTTAGCCTGCCATTGCATCTTTGAATGAAAGTCACCTCCGTCAAAATACTGAGCTGTTTAATTAGTTTGATGGGTCAATTGAAATCCTGGAGAATTAGGCAATATTGCAACATGAAATGTACAATCTGATTCATCCTGAGTTCTGCTTTGACTAGATTAGTTTCACATGGTAAAGCAGCAAATATTTCTGACATATGCTTAATGGATGTTTCCAGTAAAAGTAATATAGGCTTTACTACATATCATTGAACAGATTCTTGTATGTAGGCCAAAGATAATGTTGCATTTGTATGGCATCTTTCACAATCAATGGGCATCGCAAGGCACATTATGGCTAATGCAGTGCTATTTAAATATATTCACTGATGTAACACAGGAAACATGGCAGTCAATTTGAGTAGAGAAAGATCCTACATGCAGCACTGTGACAATGACCAAATAGCGTTTTAGTGCTATTTCTTGAAGGATATATATTGGTTAGGACACCAGATAACTCCTTAGCATCTTCTTTGTAATAATGCCATGGGTTGTCATTGTATTGACCTGAGAGGGGAGATAGGACTTTGGTTTAATGTCTAAGCCAAAAAAGTAGCACTCCCTCAGTACCGCATTTGTATGTCAAACTTGTATGTAGTGCTTAAAACCTGGAGTGGAAACTGAACCCACAACATTCTGACATAAAACTATCAGAGCCACAACTCAAACTTAATAGTTCCAAAACTTTGCTAAAGTTTATGTTTTAAAATCACTTGCTGAAAAACATACTATATTGCTCAACCAAGTTTTATACTGAAAAATAATTAGTTGCAAATCTGATTTTATATTACCTGGGGGGAAATGAGAGAAAAGGAAAACAAAAGGTAAAAGATTTTTCAGAGACTGTGGGGTAATTTACAAAGTGCAGTTGACATAATAATGTAGGGAATAGTTTTGAGATGATTGATGTTAGGATAGAGCTTCAATTACAAACATAAGGAGCAGTCGCAAAGAGATCATGAAACTGAAGTTGAAAGCATTCATACTCAGCATCTGTAGGCTCTTCAGCAGAGTGCGCACACACACACACAACATGCAAATGACCTGAACTGGGAAATACGGATGGGTTCAGCTGTGTTCTACATGAATGCAATGCCTGAAAGGGTAGTTAAAGCAGTTTCAATAGTAACTTTCAAAAGGAAATTGAACAAATACTTAACAGGGAATATTTGTTGGGGAATGGGGAAACAGCCAGGGAATGGAAATAATTATTATTGGACTTTCAAAGTGCCAGCACAGACCATGATGGCCTGACTAGCCTCAGTCTCCTTTGAATGACCCTATCATTTGGTTTTGGCCCATGTGACTTACAGATAGGAGAAGAGGTTAATTGATCCTCCTCACTCTGACAAGAATAAGACTGCATGATTCTGAACTACCGTTGAAAGAAGCAGGAGCTTACTTGCTTCACTTTTGGTACAGTTTAAACTGGAATGACTTTGAATCTCCTCAAATGGAGGTAACTTAGAATTTTTGTATTCAATTGTGTGTAATTTTCTACATTCAGCTTATTAATATAAACTTTATGCAGAGAAATGGATAGGTCTTGGGAGGTAAATGTGAGAGTGGAAAATTGCATTTAAGTGAAATTTAAAGGGATTTAGTCTCCTGTCATTTTGTTATGTGTGTAAGGTCTATTTCACTTCCCTAAGAACTGCTTCTTAAGTCTGTTGTAGTTTCTTGAACTCTTTACTTACAGCTCAATCTATATAAGCGTTCTCTCAGCTTGAGCTTCTATTCTCTTCCAAGTCTCTCTGTATAATTATGTGACATTGACATCATCAATACATAATTATACATCATCATTATACATTCTGCTGATGTTTATGTCATTACTTTACATCTCCCATCCAGTTATTACTCCCCTGATAAATATCTCTCAGCAAATTCACAGGTGTTATTGAGTTAGACTCCATGGTGCATTGACCAATCTCTTTGATCTCCTTTCATTCTGTGGTCTAGGATGTCCTGCTCCTTTCCTTGGTTTGAGTGTTTCTCTCCTAAGTTGTTGCAGGTCTTTCTGGTTCCTCTTCTTCTGAAAAATAGCTCCACAACCCTATTAGTTTTTTGTTCAATGATATCATTGAAAGACCATTTCTTCTCATTATCCCTTGATCTGTTTTATATTATTCCAGTGATTGTGTTTTTCCTATGATCATGGTCACTGTCCCTAGTGCGCAGCTCCAGTTACCCTTGTGCTCTGCACCTTTTGTTAACATTTGTAGTCTGGTTGTGTAATTTTTACATTTCATTCTGTTATGGTCTGATGGAAGCAGATTCAATTGAGATCTTCAACAGAGAATTGAAGAATTTTCCAAAGAGCAAGAAATGAACAGTGTTTTGTGGAAAAGGCATGCTGGTGACAATAGTTGAGTTGCTTTACAGATCTTAAACATGTTCAGTACAAATAAATATTTCCTAATATTAACTTTGTTTCTTTGGTCAACATCTCAAATGGTGATCTTTGATTTGTGATCTTTTTACCGAAGGGAACTACCTCTCCTTATCAGAGATAAAAGGTACTGCAGATGCTGGAGAATCCGAGATAACAAGCATGGGGCTGGATGAACACAGCAGGTCAAGCAGCATCATAGGAGCAGGAAAACTTGACGTTTCGGGCCTAAACCCTTCATCAGAAATGGGGGAGGGGAAGAGGGTTCTGAAATAAATAGGGAGAGAGGGGGAGGCGGATAGAGGATGGATAGAGGAGAGGATAGGTGGAGAGGAGGCAGACAAGTCGAAGAGGCGGGGATGGAGCCAGTAAAGGTGAGTGTAGGTAGGGGGGTAGGGAGGAGATAGGTCAGTCCAGGGAGGACAGACAGGTCAAGGGGGCGGGATGATGTTAGTAGAGATCGGAACACATCCCTCACGCCCCGTCCCCGCAACAATAATCAAAAAAGAATCCCCCTCGTCCTCACATACCACCCCACCAACCTCCGGATCCAACGCATCATCCTCCGACACTTCCGCCATCTACAGTCAGACCCCACCACCAAAGACATCTTTCCCTCCCCACCCTTATCTGCCTTCCGGAGGGACCACTCCCTCCGCGACTCCCTTGTCCGCGCCACACTCCCCTCCAGCCCCACCACACCCGGCACTTTTCCTTGTAACCGCAGGAAGTGCTACACCTGCCCCCACACCTCCTCCCTCACCCCAATCCCAGGCCCCAAGAAGACATTCCACATCAGGCAGAGGTTCACCTGCACATCTGCCAATGTGGTATA
>JAHRHZ010000019.1:31912174-31963522 GCA_024137785.1 Ginglymostoma cirratum | reverse complement strand
GAAACGTCAAGTTTTCCTGCTCCTATGATGCTGCTTGACCTGCTGTGTTCATCCAGCCCCATGCTTGTTACCTCTCCTTATCAATTCTGTTCAGACTCTGCAAGTGAACTCAGTACCAACACACCTATTATCTACCATGGACAGCCCTCAGGAGCCATGGGTGATGAAAGGAATTAACTAATAACAATCAAATATTGCTCTTATGAACAAAACAAAAGAACTATGTTTGCTGGAAATCAGAAATTGCTGGAAAAGCTCAACCAGTCTGGCAACATCTGTGAAGCGAAAGCAGAGTTAATGGTTTGAGTCCAATGGCCAGTTCTGAAGAAGGTTCACTGAACCTAAAATATTAACTCTGCTCTCTCTCCACAGAAGCTGCCAGACCTGCTGAGCATTTCCAGCAATTTCTGATTTTGTTATCACCCTTGCTCAAACGTATTTGATAGCAAAACAAAGCTCCCATTCATAAAATACATTAAAAATTTCCAAATCATCTCAAGAAGTTCATTCTTCATATAAAGAACAAACTCCTAATCAAAGTCCACATCAAAGATAACTAATCCTTTAATAGCCTCTTTAATTTTTCAATTGAACTGTGAACACAGAACACACTGCTGAGATAATTGCAGATTTTGAAACTCTGCTGGACACTCATAATAAAATATTGATAGCCCTTAGAGAAATGCCAACAAACAACTCTCTTGGAACTGCATGACTATAGCTTTTTCTAAAACCCCCTGCAGGAAATTGCTTGTGAATCAAAGGATCCAGCAGGGGACTTTTCTTTAAAGTCCCAGGCACAAACAGGTCTTTCTTCGAGTTTGAAGACCCAAAGCTTAAAAAAAACTTTTGACAATGACAGTTATATGTACCTTATCCACTTTTCAAGAATGTTTACATCTACTCTTGTCAATTTGTGCCTCCCACACTGCAGGTGGTGGAATTTACAACAGGTCAAAACTCAGCACTATGTTCAAATGGAACTATTGAATTCAGATACCTGCCCCAACCCTTTCTGCTAAAGAAAATGGATTTATTAGAAATGGAGGAGATGAGAGATCCAAATCCAAGTTTTGCCTACCATTTTTAAAGGGCTCATTTTAAAGAGCCTTACTTACTCTGTGAATATCCCCTCTATCTTCTTCCTTAATAATGGCAAATGCAAAGTGCCTGATCATGCCCTCTGCTATCCCTGCGTAAAAACTCTTTTTAGTTTCCTATTCACACTCCTCCTTTTACTATCCTTTTTCTACTTATTTGCCTATCACAGACTGTGAATACCAGTTCTTGCTCTTTTAACACGACTCATCTGTGGCTTGCTCCATGTGAGACAATTGCGTATAAACGTTACATCCTTCACCAATTCAGGTCCCTTTCCTTTTTGTAGGTGCAAGTGGAAAAGCAGCCTTAAAACATTTTAGGTTGAAAGAAATCTTCTCATGTATTCTAATACAGTTATGCATATTTTTAGCTGTTTATATACTCCTTCAAATTACATCACATGAATATTGCTCATTTGGTTGTAGATATCAGTGGACAAGATTATTGATTATTAGCTGATGCTTGGATCTGTACCCCTGTACCTGATTGGCAATGACAAAGCTGTGAGGCAGTGTAAGGTCTTTGATAGCAAATATACAACAGATTGCCTGGAAACACCATTTCGCATGTACACTTAGGCCAATTTTCTGAAACCAGTGACAGCTCGTTTTAAATATGCCATATCCTTGCAATTTTAACTCATGATTTCTGGGTTGCGCACAGTATTTAATCTGGCCTCTGTCTTCTCCTTCCAGACATTTGGAACAGCTGTACTTTGGGAAGGGTAATCTGGAGTATCAAACAAAGCAATCCACCTTGTCCCCAGTCCATATAGCACTGCGTTGGCAGCTTCAGCTAATGATGTGGATATTTAAGTGCAGTTCCACTCACTACTCAGTAAATTACATTTCTTGCTTGACACTTTTACTATGCTCGCTACTGGATTTTACTAGCTAATTTCTTTGCTTCAAAGAGCTTTTGAAAATGCTGAATTAACAATATTCAACGTTTTGCAATCTTTTATCGCACTGTAATTTGGAACACCTTCAGTCTTTTTTAAAACCAGTGTGCTGTACTCGCACAAACATTCCTGACCGGTTTTATCAGCAGCTGTTCTGCTCCGCACGGACTTGTGGCTCGGTTAACACATTCAAATTTAGTTGACCCTGGCAGTTTGGTGGTGTCAGCCCTCCTCAAATCAGATGTGTTCAAACCCTACTCTGTTCACATCCTGTCTAGGCCCCTCATGGACCTGAAAATTGACCCTTATTTGTCTCTATTTAATTCAGCAGAGCCATGTTCTCTATTAGACAGATAGTCTCTGTTGGCAAAGCAAGTCTAAATCATGCACTTGGGGTGTCTATGTGCTCAATAAGTAAAATCAGTAGAAGTATCTGCATAGAGTTTACAAATTAGTGCTCCTGCTGCAAAACTTGTGTAACAGAACTACATTTTGGGAATTCAGGTATGCTGACCTCCACAGTCAAAGTCTCAACATATACTCCTGCTGTGCATAGCTCTGTGCTGTCGGTACTACCTTGTAAAATCTATTCCAATCTCCTCTAGTCATTCAAAAGCTGCCTTTATATCTATGTTTATATCTTTTACCGGAAAAATGAACACTGGAAAATCCATCCTTTAAAATATCATACTACAAAGGCTTGCTGGTCAGAAACACCTACAAGTAGTTATTACTTCACACAAAGATTCTGAAAGTTCTAGATCTAATATTATAATTGTGCTGTTGACACAACCATCCAATGATGAAAACACAATCAGAAATTGCTGGAAAAACTCAGCAGGTTTGGCAGCACTTGTGGAGAGAAATCAGGGTTAATATTTTGGGTCCAGTGACTCTTCTTCAAAACTGATAACTGCGAGGAAAAGGTTGGTATGCATGCTAAAGAAGGGGTAGGAGTAAGGTATAGAATCCCTACAGTGTGGAGACAGGCCCTTCGGCCCAACAAGTCCACACTGAACCTCAGAGCATCCCACCCAGACCCACACCTCCCTGAGCACTACGGGCAATTTAGCATAGCCAATCCACCTAACCTGCATATCTTTGGACTGTGGGAGGAAACCAGAGCACCTGGCGGAAACCCATGTAGACACAGGGAGAATGTGCAAACTCCACACAGACAGATGCCTGAGGCTGAAATCAAACCTGGGTCCCTGGTGCTGTGAGGCAGCAGTGCTAACCACTGAGCCACTGTGCTGCCCCTAAGTAAAAGAGAGGATGAGAGACAATAACAGTTGGACACACAATCTTCACATCACACAGTCTAGTCTCAGAGATAGTAGGAACTGCCGATGCTGGAGTCTGAGATAACAAGGTGTGGAGCTGGATGATCACAGCAGGCCAGGCAGCATCAGAGGAGCAGGAAAGCTGACTTTTCGGGTCTGGACCTTGCTGCATTTGCTGTTTACAATGTGGTCTCCTCTACATTGGGGGAACAAAGTGCAGACTGGGTGACTGCTTTGCAGAACATCTGCGTTCTGACTACAAAAAAGACCCTGAGCTTCCAGTTGCCTGCCACTTCAACAGACCACCCTGTTCCATGGCCAACATTTCTGGCTCAGGCTTGCTGCCGTGCTCCAGCGAAGCTCGCTGCAAGCTGGAAGAACAGCGCCTCATTTTCCGCTTGGGGTCCCTGCAGCCGTCTGGGCTCAATATCAAGTTCAATAACTTTAGGGCTTGGGCTCTCCCACATCCTTACCCCAACCTCCACACACTGGGGCTTGTTATCACACAGTCTGTTGCTACACACAACCCACTGTTAGTCACTAACAGTCCCCATTAACATCTATTCACCGTCCTAGCCAGATCGTTATCCACCTTTGCCTGTCCAAATGTTCTTTTCCTGCTTTGGGATCTATCCCCACCTATCACTTATTCCTTTCCCCTCTCCCCACCCTATCTTCTGCATATAAACTGACATTTTCCTAGCTACCATCAGTTCTGAAGAAGGGCCACTCAACCCAGAACATTACCTCTGAGTTCTCTCCATAGATGCTGCCAGACCTGCTGAGCTTTACCAGCAATTTCTGTTTTTGGACAGACAAAGGAGTGTTTAAAGGTCAGCCTGGGAGAGTGAATAGCTACAAATGGGAACCGTTAGTGCTGACAATGACTTGTTTGTGGCAACAGTCCATGTGATGACAGGGCCTGGTATGTGGGGTTTAGGGTACGGAATTGGGAAAAAATGCTGAAGCCCTAAAATTACTGACCTCGATATTGAGTCCAGGGGGTTGCAGGGTACCCAAGCGGAAAATGAGATGCTGTTCTTCTAGTTTGTTCTTCTAGCTTCACCGGAGCATTGTAGAAGCTTGAAACAGAGACGTTGGCCAGGGAATACAGTGTGTTGAAGTTACAAGCAACTGGAAGCTCCGGGTCAGTTTTGTGGACAGAATGTAGGTGTTTTGCAAAGAAGTTGCTCAGTCTACACTTTGTCTCCTCAGTCTAGAGGAGACCACATTGTGAGCAGCGAATCCAATGAGAAGTTCTGACTGTGCATGAGCATCTTCACTTTTTTAGACTATGCATGAGCATACAGAATTTAAAGACGATGTTTGAAATTATGTCTAGAAACCTGTTTTTTGAACAGATCTTTTTCTATTCATCATTTTCATTTCTTTTTCATTTTTAGGTGTTGTGTTTTTAATTATGCTTTAAATCAATTTATTTCAGAGATTTTGCTGCTACTACCATCGTCCTCGCTGTCAGCAGACACAGTTCATTTAAAAATTATGATCTTTGTGTCCTTGAAACTTTATGTTTTATTCCCAAACCTGGGGAAATACTTTCTCTATGTCTAGGTTGTCAATTATTGTTGTCATTTTGAACACCTAAATTAGATTGCCCTCAACCATCTAGATCCAGAGAATTCAGGTTTACGTAACCTGTCCTCATAATCTAACTTCTTAAGCTCAGGTACCTTTCTGTAATCTGCTCTGTTACCTCTCTAAAATCAGTACATCCCTGCAAGAATGCAAGAACCAAAGCCTCAACCCAATACTCCAGGTAAAGTCTGACCAAGGCTCTGTACAACTGATGTAGCATATTTCCTATTTGTACCTCTTTGAAGTAAAAACCTACAGTGCTCTAGATGTATTGACCATACTGTTCTACCAATAATTGGGATGGAATTCCACAGTTCCATTCTTTCAGCAATGCACAGTTAATTCTGATGCAAATGAAAAAGTGGGAATAAGTGAAATTGCTTCTAAACTGGCCATTAAAAGAACATGTTGGGATATTGACAAGCAGTTCCAGAATTTACCTTGGGCATGCTCCTGATTTCATTCTCACTTGAATACAACAATCCGGAAACTTTTCAGTGCGGTCTCATAGTTTTGACTGGAGCTTGACTCTTGCTGTTTGGGTAGATATTCTGATTTCCATCCATTGCTACCCATAATTACATTGAGAATGGTAAGCGGACAATTACATTAACCAAAACAGTAGTGAATATGATGAAAGTTAGAAGTATGGAAGTACTCAACAGAATGGGCAGCGAACATAATGTTGAAACAGAATTCCCTGGTTGGATTTTCCAATTTGATGCAGTAATCAAGAGTTGAGCCATTTGTCATGTAACAATTTTGTCGGCTGGGTGGCAGGGAACACCCAATCTATCTTTATGGTAGATTGGCAGGGCTGGCTTGGATTCAGGGCTGTCACTTTTGGTAATGGGCCTGAGGCAACAAGAGAGGGATACAAGTGGGCAGATGGTTAGGAGGTGCAGCCCAGTTCTCCGAGGTGTTGGCCTTATTCATTCATGACTGTTAGGCACTCTCACCCCTCGTTTCCCAATCATCCAAAACCCACGCCCAATGTCTCTTCCACACCCTCACCTCAGCATACTCCCGTGCATCTTATATGTTCAATACCTCTGCATTCCCCCATACAATCTATCTAGCCCAAAGGCACTTTTATAGTTTCCCGTAATCCCTCCATACCATTCCACATTCATTTCAGTATGGACAAAATTCATGAGCCCTATAATATCACTGAGAAGTCGTTGATCATGAAATTTCCAAAATATACAATTTAGTCAATTTAAAGCTTCCTGAAAAATGTCAGTGTCTTTGGAGCTCAGGAAACTGTCAAAATAAACAAATAACAACAATCAAAACATAGTTCTGCTTGTAACTCAAACATCTGTCTGTAGAAACCAAAGCTCACTGTGAAGGTTGTGTCAAATACCTCTGCTAAGCTGAATATATTTGTGACGTTTGGATCCCTGCCAAGTATTCATAAAAGGGATTGCTTTACATAGCTCTGTCAACCTATACCTTCAAAACTGAAACAACTACTGGACGTTCGCACAGAGTTGGAAAGAAATTTGCAGTGGGAGGGGTAGGGAGTAGTTGCCATAGTCCACGTAGGCACCAACAGCATAGTAGAACTAAGAAAGAGGGTTTTGTTGGAAATACATAGTTATGATTGAGAATTTGAAAATTGACATTTAGACATTACTGGGTTACATTTTTGGATTTTATAATGTGATTGTTTGGAACTGCAAATTCAAAGGCTAATGGTGACTGTGGCCAATTTGGTGTTTACAAAAATAAAGTTACCTCAAAAATCACTGTCCAGCAAAGTTTTAGACAGAGGTAAAGGTGGACTTTTATTGCTTTAATTGTTGAGCAAACAGATCTGAAACTCCCAAATGAATCTATGGTGTTGCATCCAAACAATAGCTTCTGGACTGAGATAATGGGCATTTTTTAAGTATGCAGCTAGAAACATTTGCAAGGATACAGTACTGTCTTCCTTAGTCTGTAAGGGCTCGAGCTTGGCGCTGAAAACAGCCCTCTCTATATCTGACTCAGTAAAGTTGAAATAACTTTGCAAAGTCTGGTGTCCTATCATCACATCCTTTATTTACAAGTTGCACCGTCTTCGACAATAATACTGCCTCTTTCAGAATCATGCACTAGAGTGTCTGCATCAAAAGCATTCACCTTTTTTATATGTCAGCCAGGGCTCTCCGATTGGGCCAGATTAATAGCCCCAATCAGGGTACTCATGTTCTATGAGTCCGTCTCGCTGATCTCTTTATAATCGCTACAAAACTAATTTGAAAAGCAAAACTGATAAAGTTTCAAATATCACAACTCCCAAATTTCTGATTGGAACCTAAAACCTGGTCTGCAGGTCTTCCATCATTCTGCAACTTGTAACAATATGATTTTGTCAACAATAAGCCTGTGTGAATATCACCACTGGTTTAGACTCTTGATCCACAGGCTTTTCCTTATATTTGCACTCATAATTGCTCAGTAGGGCTGTGTCCTGTATGTTTTTGTCCCGTCAGTCTATGAGTGTGCTTATGTTTGGGAATAAGGGTGATATAGTTTAGTTTGCTTTGCAGTTCAGTTGCAAACAAGTTTACCATTTGCTTGAAGATATATGTTTGCCTATAATTAAGATGTTCCTTTTGAGTTTATTGAAAAACCTGCAGAGAGTCTTCATTGTTCTGGTTAACAGTAAAAAGAAGAAATAAATTGACAATTTTTGGTCATTGAATAAGGTATTTATTCATTTTTAGTATGGCTTTATCAGAACAGTAGGGCTGAAGGGTTCCAGCCCACTCCTCCAGCCAGAATCATAACAATGTTTGGATCAGGATATGGGTTGGATCATCTCTGGAGTCCTAATGTTTGTTTGGCTGGCATTAAACATGTTTTAAAAATTTTTAGTAACTCCCGCTTTCACATCTTGAAAACAGAAGGAGGAAAATAAATTTCTGCATCTCTGTAATTACCAGACACCCCACTCAAAAGCCAGACTGTCTGCTCCAAAGCTGAACAGCTGGAAGCTCTAATATATCAAATACTGAGGATGATGATGTTGTGCTGCTGACTCTCTGCCAATGATATTTAATAGCTGCTGTCACTGTTTGAACATCCATATTAATTTATCTCTAAGTATTCAAAAAAATGAAATTGTGACCCATTGCTGAACTGCTTTCTCACACTTTAATGGGGCACATGGATCCAGACCTGTTTTAGCAGAATTAGAGAGCCCTTTATATTTTTAACCAACTTGTTCAAGCATGTTAAATTTTATCTCTGGAATAAATGGCAGTAGAACCTGGCTCAGAGGTAGGAACGCTACCTGTACGCCACAAGAGCGGGGTGGGGGGGTGCTGCAGGGGGAGCTGGTGGTGTGGTTGAGCGCAGGGTACTGGTTTGAGCTCTGGACAGGCTTCCCTTAAATCCTGCTTGCAGGAAAGCTGATTTTTCGGATCTGGACTCTTCTTCAGAAATGGGGGAGGGGAAGGGGACTCTGAAATAAATAGGGCAGGGATGAGGCGAATGGAAGGTGAATAAAGGAGCAGATAGGTGGAGAGAAGACGGACAGGTCAAGGAGGCAGGGATGAGGCTGGTAGGTGAGAGGTGGGGGTGGGAGTTGGTCAGTGAGGTAGGAGAAGTGGATAGGTGGGAGGAAGGACGGACAGGTTAGGGAGGAGGGGACGAGCTGGACTGGTTTTGGGATGCGGTTGGGGAAGGGGAGATTTTGAAGCTTTTGAAGTCCACATTGATATCATTGGGCTGCAGGGTTCCCAAGCGAAATCAGAGGTGCTGTTCCTGCAGCATTCGGGTGGCATCGTTGTGGTACTGGAGGAGGCCCAGGATGGACATGTCGTCCAAGGAGTGGGAGAGGGAGTTGAAGTGGTTCGTGACTGGGAGGTGTTGTTGTTTGTCACGAACCGAGCGTAGGAGCTCCACAAAGCGGTCTCCAAGCCTCTGCTTGGTTTCCCAGACGTAGAGGAGGCCACATTGGGAGCAGCAGATACAATATAACACATTAGCAGATATGCAGGTATCTGTTGTATGTGGAAGGTTTTCTTGGGGCCCGGGATGAGGGTGAGGGGGGAGGTGTAGGGGCAGGTGTAGCAGCTCCTGCGGTTGCAGGGAAAGGTGCTGGGGGTGGTGGGGCTAGTGGGGAGTGTGGAGCGGACAAAGGAGTCATGGAGGGTCCCTCTGGAAAGCAGATAAAGGTGGGGATGAGAAATGTCCTTGGTTCGCTGAAATCCACTGTTCCTGATTTCCCACTCCCTACAGACAAAAGGGGTGGCCATGGGTACCCACATGGGCCCAAGCTATGCCTGCCTCTTTGTAGGATATGTGGAACAGTCCCTCTTCTGCAGCTACACTGACCCTATCCCCCACCTCTTCCTCCATTATATCAATGTCTGTATCGGCGCCGTCTCGTGCTCCCACAAGGAGCTCAAACAGTTCATCCACTTTACTAACACTTTCCACCCCAACCTTAAGTTCACCTGGACCATCTCCGTTACCTCTCTCTCCTTCCTGGACCTCTCTGTTTCCATCTCTGGCAACCACCTGGAAACTGATATCTATTTCAAGCCTACCGACTCCCACAGCTTCCGAGAATACATCTCCTCTCACCCACCTTCCTGCAAGAATGCCATCCCCTATTCCCAATTCCTTCGCCTGTGCAACATCTGCCTCCGAGATGAGGCATTCCACTCCCAGACATCCCAGTTGTCCTCATTTTTCAAGGACCACAACATCCCATCCACAGTGGTCGAAAACACCCTCGACCGCATCTCTCATGTTTCCTGCAACTCATCCCTCACAACCCCTCTCCGCAATAACAACCACCCCGACCTCATCCCAAAACCAGTCCAGCTCGTCCCCGCCTCTTTGATGTGTCCGCCTTTTCTCCCACCTCACTGACCAACCCCCAGCCCCACCTCCTACCTATCAGCCTCATCCCCGCCTCCTTGACCTGTCTGTCTTCCCTTGACTGACCAACCCCCATCCTAACTCCCCACCTACACTCACTTTTACTCGCTCCATCCCCACCTCCTTGACTTGTCTGTCCCCTCTCCACCTATCTACTCCTTTATCCACCTTCCTTCCGCCTCCCCCACTCTGTCTATTTATTTCAGAGTCCCCTTCTCCTCCCCCATTTCTGAAGAAGGGCCCAGGCCCGAAACGTCAGCCTTCCTGCTCCTCTGATGCTGCCTGGCCTGCCGTGTTCATCCAGCTCTACACCTTGTTATCTCAGATTCTCCAGCATCGGCAGTTCCTACTATCTCTAATCGTTGAGTTACTCAGTTGACTCCTTGACATTATTTAACCTGTACCAGTTTGTCCATGGCTCAAGTAGTAATCCAGGGTGGTTCTACTTTCTAACTTAGTTCCTAACTGTTCAAAATCTTTCAGCAGAATCTCCTTTCTTGTGATTGTTGAAGCCCGGTGGACATTTCTTTCATTCTGGTTAATAGTACAATAGAGAAACAAATTGATCATTTTGGTGGTTGAATAAAATTTACACTCTTGGCAAGGCTGTGTGGTTTGATTACCAGTGCGCTCCTCCCATCATAGCAGTAACAAAATATATAAGAAACAAATGCTGTGATTGTATTGCAGGACCCCAGTCATTATACTATCATATTAAGGGCATTAATCCTTCCATTGACTTGTTCAACTTGAATGGTTAATTTTATTGGTGACCTGCAGATTTACTGTCACAATGCTGTTCTAAATGACAACAAAAAATTGAATGTATAACAATAATGGATAAAGAAATCCAAATGGAATAACAATATTTGCCATTCAGAGAAGGAAGCAAAAATATTCACTCCTCACAGGATGAGATGTTATACTCTTGCATGGGGATCGAAATACTGAATGAGGCTGAAATGAAGCGAGGCTCCATAAAAGTCAGGGGTCTTTGCTTGAAATATGACCATCTGATGAAATCTTTTGAGGATGCTTAAGCAGCTGGAAACCTCAAATTTCTCTTAGGCATTGAAATTGTTGAGCTTCGAATTTTCCAATACCTGCTGGCAGTAGGCCAGAAACTCTATTAGTATTGCATGTTTGGGAAGCTCACTATTGTTTAAATCTAATGTAAAGCAAGCTACTGCTAACTGTCAACTTAATTGCTGCTGTCGTGGAGAACTAGACACATATCACTCAACTCCTGTTGATGTTGGGTTTGACAACTTTCTGCTCAATTCTGCAGTTCTAGATTTGTGTCCAAGTCAGTGACATGGTTTGGTATTTCTGAATCACAGAAGAAGTCACAGAATTGTTACAGCACAGAACGAGGCCATTCAGCCCATTGTGTGTCTACAGGCTCTCTGAATGTTTTAACTCTAACCATCTCCTGCATTTTCTCTGTAACCATGTGGCTGATCTCCATTTAAATATTCATTCAATTTGCTTATTAATTCCTCTGTTGAACCTACCTCCACTGCACTTCCAGGCAACTACAGGCTGTGTTTTCTCACCCTGAATTTGCTTCTTTTGCAAAACAATTTAAAACTGTGTTTCTCATTTACCACCTGTTTGCAAATGAGAACAATTCCTCCCTCTCACTCTATCCAGACTCCCAATCATTTTGAGATGTTTGCCTTTTCTTCTCCTAGGGAAACAGTCCCAAATTTTCCAATCTTTCCTCATAAATGAAGTTTTTCAATCATGGAGTCATTCTTGTAAATTTCTTCCGCACTCAATTTAATGCATTCACATCCTTTCCATAGTATAGTCCCCCAAAACTGGGCACAGTGCTCCTGCTGTGCTCTAATCAGTTATATCAGTTAGTCATAATCTCCCTGCTCCTATACTCATGACTCTTTTTACAAAGCGACCGATATTGTATGCTTTATTCACAGTTCTCTCTATCTCGCCTGCCACCTTTCATGATTTGTGTACATATACACCTAGGCCTCTCTTCTTCTGCATACCCATAATAATACCTTTGGTTTTGTACTGTCTGTCCACTTCGTTTACCAAAGTGCATCACTTCACACTTCTCTAGCATGAACCTCATCTGCCCACTCCACCAACATTGTATTGTCTTTTCAAAGTTTGTTAGAAACCTTGTAATCCAGTCTCTGTGGTTCTTCCTTTGGATTGATCAATGTCATTTTCTACTGTCATCCTAAATCTTATGGTGCAATGATGACTGTCCCCTAATTGCTTTCCCACTGTCACTTGTTCTTCTTGGCTCACCTCACTCCCAAGATCCAGGTCGAGCAGTTTTTCCTTTCTTATTGGACTGGATACAAACGGCTGTGGGAAATTCCCCCACACACCGTCTAGGGATGCTTGCCCTTTGCAAGACGGTTGGTCTGCCGGCCAAATGGTGGCACAGTAAGATGCTCCAGCCAGAGCTCCTCTGATCTGCCTCTCCTTTTTCTTTCTTTTTCTTTTTCTCTCTTCTTTTTCTCCCCTGCTGTGTTAGGGTAATGGAGGAGCTGGTGAGCTCCAGAGGCGAATCCCGGAGCAGCTGCTGGCACGTGGGGAAGCAGTCCCAGAGCAGCGGCTGGCACGGGGAAGCAGTTCTGGAGCAGTGGCCGACATGGCGAAACAATCCTGGAGCAGCGGCTGGCACGAGGAAGTAGTCCCGAAGCATCAGCCAGCACGTCCAGCGAGACCTGGGTGGAGGCCAGCGTGGGGGATGCAGTCCTGGAACTAACTTTGGAGCAGCTGAGAGCTGGTGTGGAGTTGACTGGAGGCCTGGAGCAGAGCGGGGATGGTTGTTGGACTGGGGTCTGGCGTGAGCGGTCAGACCACATATGGAAGCCCCTCCTCTGGGCAGCTGCAATATAACGTTTATTTGATATTTTGTTATCTGACTGTAATGTCAATCCTTTGACTATGTCTTATTTATAACTTATTCTTTAAACACTGTAAAATAAAACAACCACTTTTCTTTTTATTCTTCTTTTGTATCTAAGATTTGTATGTTGGTACTTGTACCTAAGATGGTACCATAAGAAATGACATTATAAAACATTTCACTGCAATCCTGAGCGTATGTTCTTGGGTACACGTGATGATAAAGGATACTCTATTCTATTCTATTAAAGTATCACTCTCCCATTTGATTTATGGGTTGTTTCTGTGCTGTACGTCTCTATGACGGTATGACTCTAACTACCAGACTGAAGCCAACCCAAATCAACACACAAAGATGCTCTTGCTTTGTGAATCTGACTTCAAGGACTATTAAGACATAATTGCTTGTAAGTCGGTAAGTTAAAATGCGATAACATATAATTGGCATTAAGCTTCTTTCAATACCAGCACAAATTTGAGCACCAGATAGTAACAGAACAACATTTGAAAGACTAGCAGGTGTGGAAATTGGAAATACTGGAGGACATTATTAGCTGATATTGTAATACAACTTGGCACTTCTGATATTCAAACCAAAAGGGAAAATATTCCATTCCCAGTGACTCTATCCTTAACTGAATGAGCACAAAAATAGGTAGCCTAAAGTACTAAATACAGAAAAGCTTGAGCCATTGCTTCTGTTGATACATTATTCCATCATTGTGAGAATTTCTATGCTATGATGCCCGCTAGAATAAATGGTGTGTAGTCTTCCCAAGCCCTGGAAAATGTGGGCTCTAGTGGGAAAGATGACAGAAACATGTGAGAATTCAAGTGAAGACGTTCGTGATGTCTGGAGTAATGAGTCACATTTTCCAGTTTAGTTCCGGATGCTGAAATGAGATTCTTGCTAGTGAGCACTGAGAGGCTGATTAACAGGGATTATCACTCATTATCACCCTCATTGCTACCTAATCTTGCCTTGATAACATCAGGCTCCCTCTCCACCAGGTGCCTGATAGAAACTAGTTGCTGATAATTCCTGATTTGAGAGTTAGAGTGGATCCCTGATAAATTCAGTTCACTGAGTGCTTCCTCTTCTCAACTTCCATCTTGGATACCTGGCACCAAAGTCTGAAGGTAAGCTCTGTGGGTAGTGCTGGGTGCACCTCATGTCCATAAAAATTGGTATCCAATATATGCCATCAAGGAACACCTCTGATGCACTTATCTGAAGTGTCTGCACTTTGGAGTAACAGAGACCTCTCATTAAAATGCTGTTGCAAAGACAATTTGAACAAATAGACAGGCATCCTACTCATGGATTGGACCAGGCTGCGTCTCAGGGCTACTTCCTTACTTTTTTGGCACTCACTCACATCCTGTCTCTCTGGATGCTCACAGCCTTACCTTGCTTTTTAGTGCTTTTTCCCCGCAGCTACACTATGAAAATCCACACTATTTCAGTTTTGCCTTGCAGTTCAGTATGAACATAAAGCCACGCAGCTTGGACTGTCTATCATTGGTAATCAGTCAAGGAACTAGACATGTTGTTGCCTGGCATGGTACTATGTTACTCTCATACCGATGGCATATGCCAGCAGCCTGTGTGGCAAACATAGTTCATTGCGCATCAACCAAATGGCCAGGTCTCAAAATCAAAGGGGAGTGACCCTCAATTGAATCAAGGTGGGGAGGGAATGGTTTGTCAGTTGTGTGCTGGTCCTGTTGGTCAAGAGTAGTGTCCAGTCTCAATCCAGGGGCTTGGACATGATCAGTCATCAGTTTGGAGTGCTCAGAGTCAGGGAATCTGTCTCACTACAGTCCAGGAAGTGTGCCATGATCAGTCCTGCAGGTTCAGTGCAAACAGTCAGGGAGTTCGTGGATAGTCAGTTGGGGAGCTTCACAGAGAGTTGTCAGGTGTCTGGTCAGTCATTACTCGGTGCTCTCTGTCCAAGTTGGTCTGGGGGTGGACCCAGTCTGTTGAGAGCATCAGTGGAATGAACACATGGGTAGAATTCAGAGGACTGTGTTGTGGTAGGAAGGGGTGGGGCCATCTTTGTGCTGAGGACAAAGCCACCTCAGATGCAGAGGGCACAGGATGGATTTCGGGGGAGGTATTCAATACCTATTGGACGGTTGGGTAGAGGTGGTCATGCATGGGAGGACATGGGATACTGCCGAGAGGGCAGTGGTAGCTTGTTACCACTACCTACAAATAGAAATTGGGTGCCCTACCATGTCTAGAGTAGGTGAAAGCATAGTCTGTTTGATGAATTCACATCAGTACAATGCGAGGCCTTCAATCAGCACTTGCATCAATCACGCACCTACAGTGCAGGTTGAAATAATTTGCAATCATAGCATCAGACACGTGAAATGTATGTAGTATACGGCTAAAAGGGGTAATCTTCACCATATCATTGGTTTTTTTTATTCATTGTGGGTTTGGTCATCCCTGGCCGACATTTATTGACTGTCCTTAGTTGCCCTTGAGAAGGCAGTGGTGGGTTGCCTTCTTGAACCATTGCAGTCCACTTGCTATGTGTTGACCTACAATACTGTTAGGGAGGGAATTCCAGGATTTTGACCCAAGAAATATGTCACTGTGATATATTTCCAAGTCAGGAAGGTGAGTGGCTTGGAGGGGAACTTGAAGGTCATGGTGTTCCCAATTATCTGCGGTCCTTGTCCTTCTAGGTGCAAGTTAAGAAATAAAGATAGGCATCTTTGTGAAGCAGAAGTAATGAAAGACAACATTAAAAGAAGCACCTCAAGGCCACTATGCACACAATGAATGCAAGCCACCCTCAGGCACACAACCTGAACTGTACATATAATTCAAGACTCTCTTATTTTCCGTGATGCCGTTTGTGGGTGATGTGGGGCTTGGAGTAGAGGGGTTCAGTACTCATACAGCAGTTACAGTCTTCGAGTATGTATTTGCCACATGGCTGTTGATGCATTCATTGGAATAAAATCCAGTGTCAAAGTGCCAAGATGAGTCAATATGAGTCAGAATACTCCATATCCCACTATGTGAAGGAATATGTAAAACTCTCCATTGTATATGATGCGAATGCTGACTGCTCACATTGCTAAGGACGTGTTCTGTTCCTTCTGCTCACACAGGCCTCTCCTTACACAGGGTCATTATAACTATGATTGATGGATCCAACTACTGCCATCGCTGTTGCTGTAATACAGCAAAGGCACAGAGAAACCAAAGAGGAACAGATAAGCCATCAAGCCCAGAGCAGCATCAGCCTGCAACAGATACTGAGCAGTCTCCATATGAAGGTCCCCTCAGTTTGTGCTGAAGGTACTGGAGGACCAGAATTTGTTGTCCTCAATGCAATTTCCACCAGATGAGCAAGGTGCAGTTTCAGCACAGGTTTAGGTTGTCCCAGGACACTTTGACAGAACTATGCAAAACTGCTGGAGCAGGACCTCTGATCTGAAAGAGTAGGTGGCCAGTGGTCATCAAGATGACAGCTGTATTTAACTTTTATGCAACTGGTTACTTCTAAGGAGCTATCAGGAAGCTCTGTGGAATTTCTCAATCATTTACTGACAAATTTATCAAGGCTGTGACAGCTGCAAATTATGCCAGGTCACGCTGACCTTTCTGTCATCATTGGTACCTTACAGGTTTGCTCAGTATTTGGGAGCTGCAGTAGTTCCTACCTCCTTGAAAACTCTCATGCTTCTGCTGTGTTTGAGAGTTCAGATGGTTTACCAGGATGATTAATCAGAATCAAGGGCGACTCACTGTGACCTTGGCTTATGAGTCCATTGCCTAACACCCTGACTGAGGCAGAACATAGTAAAGACAATACAGTCCATTCTTTGAACAGGACTATGGCAAACCAGATGGTAGGCCTTCTGAAGATGAGGTTCTGTTGCTTAGACTGGTCAGGTGTGGCCATGCAATATACCGTGGACACAATGTGCCACATATTCTAGCGTGCTGTACTTGGTACAACTGGTTCAGGAAATAAGAAGGTGCAATAGATGCTGAGGAGTTGGGAGAGTCAGAGCAGTCTTCTCAGAAGGAAGATGAGGATGAGTACATTGAACATGAGAACCAGCACATTCTACATGACGGGATGCAGCAATCTCAGGTACCACAAGCTGGACAGGACCTAATTGATGCCCAATTCCAGTAGATGGGGGCTGGATATAGTGACTGTTTAACATGCAAGCAGTCATTTTTGTTCTGAGAGGCAAATGCAGCTTCTGTTTGTTTGATTTCTGCTCGCTCTGGTGATTGTAAATAAAAGCGAATATTTTGAAGTGTATGAAGTGTACATGTTGACCGCGCAGACATCATTGATAAAATGTCGGGCTATGGTGGGCATTCAGGAAAGTGTAGCAATGACCTAGAAAGGCTTGTAAGATAGGATTTGATTAAAGACTGGTGAGTTGTGTGGCCTAGTGATTACACAATATATATTAGGAATGTGCAAGTTCGGGTCAGCCATGTGTTGTGAAAAGTGTTTGGAATTAATCTGAAGCAATCATATTTAACTTGAAACACTAACTCTGTGTTCTCTCAACATGTGCTGCCAGACCTGCCGAGTTTCTCCAGCATTTTATGTTTTTAATAGTGTTAATTAAGTAAGTTTGGGACTGTAATGCTAGATAATTCGCTCAGACCTGTGGAGAGAAACCCTCTATGAAACTTGATGCAAATAATACTTTGCTGAGATATGGGAAGATTTAACCCAAGGTGAAATACACGTTGTTCTTCATAGATTGGAAAAATCTGGCAATGTGGATTGCTCCTGGCCATTATAATAATTTTTGGATGAGTCCCATAATAGTGAGTTCTCTGCTCTGCCAAATTATTTGTGATAAGTGGAGATACAATAGTTTTCCAATTTTCTTTCTGCCTTTCTTTGTCAGACACAAACCATGTAAACACATTTCTGCAATCCACTTCTTATTCTTAACCATTTTCTGTATTTCTCAAAAAAGAACCTTATAAGACTCCAAACACATGATTTTATTCTGACTCTTTTTAACCTAAGTGACTAGGAAATATCTTTTTACATTTCTGCGTCATTTTACATTATTGGCCTTCCATTTCAGAAAAGCTCTCTACTTCCCTAGCTAATCAAATCTAATCCCACTGGGTATTCTGCATGAAGTATTTTATTACAGCATATGCCAGCTAAAATTTACCACTTCATTGATGTTATGGAAAAATCATACACACCTAATACTTTATAGCTGCTGCTGTCATTATATCATATTCTTTTAAGTCTGTGATAATCATTTTCTGACCATAAATCCTAGTCTTGAGCTCCAAGCCAGTATTGCCTTTATTGTCTTGGCCTTGATCACATTTTATTAATAAGGTAACTGTACTATCTGAGCATAACAGGCAATAACAGATGTCATAAAAATAACAGTCCAGAAAACATGGCGTGTATTAAGTCTCTCTTTATCATAAAAATGTGACATGTCATTTGCTCTCCATAAAGCCGAACTCCAGTGCAACAGACATATTAAGTTCTTCTTAGTTCAATGTTGACATTAGTTATACCATTTCATACAAATTCTGTGTCACATCTTGAAGTAAACTGGTTTTCAATTGAACCTCCTTCATGGATATTTAATCTAGCGATATTTTTAAAATTAGCAATTCTAAGCAATTTTTTTGAAAGCAATAGTGTTGTTCATTTTATGACATGTTTATTAATTTTGTGTTAATTAGAAGGTGAAGAATGATTGTGTTGAAAATATATTATAATTGAGTGCGTTAGATTTTAACTTGCAGAGAGCAGCTGACAGGGAACCTTTCAGGTGGGTGACTGGGAAACGGCTTTGTGCAACATCTATGTATTGAGTGCAAAAATGACTCCAAGCTTCTAGTTGCCCACCACTTCAACATGCCACTGTGTTCTCTGTCCAACATCTCTGTCTCGCTCTTGCTGCAGTGCCAGAGTGAAGCTCAGCACCAGTTGGAAGAAAAACATCTCATTTTCCACTTGGGGACACTGCAGCCCTCAGGACTCAATAGTGAGTTCAATAATTTTAGAGCCTAAGACCTTCCTCCACGTTCTTTATCCATCCCCACACCCCAGGCCCTGTCATCATGTGGGCTGCTTTCATTACAGCCAACCCATTTTTTACCTACTCTTGGTGGTAATTAGCTGCTCTTCTTTCTCCCTGGCTTATCATTATCCATCTCTTTGTCTGCCGAAATGTCTTTCTCTCTGGGCTCTGTCTCTACCTACTGCTTATTTCGTTATCCTCCTCCCGGCTGCCTTCAGCATATACACCACCTTTTCCTAACTACCATCAGTTCTGCTGAAGTGTTAATGGACCTGAAATGTTCCCTCTCCATTCTCTCCACAAATGCTGTCACACCTGCTGAGTTTCTCCAGCAATTTCTGTTTTTGTTTCATTCTTTCAGGATGTAATTTCCTGTTTAGCAAAGCCAGCAGATTGCCATGGTAATTCCATCTGCTCATATAGATTATGCAGGCCCACTTCCAATCTTCAACAGGAGCATAGAGTAATGTGATTGCTGGCAGGTAATGAGTGGAGCAGTCTTGAAGGGCCCTGTGGCTCATTCTTGTTCTTACTTTATTGCTGACTTCAAAACTTGGGGTATTTGGGGTTGTGAAAGGGAAGCAGGAGAGACTGGGGAGACAAAACATTCTTCTTGGAGAAGGATAGTTTTAAATTTATCAGAAGGATCCCTTTAATTTGAAACCAGTTGCAGATCTAATTCTACCAATTAGAAGAAAAAAACCCGACATTTTAGGCCTGGGATTAAATTACGGGGAAAAATAGGATCCTGATTTGTATACATTAATAAATGCTTGTCTGATTTAGGCAGATGCTCTATTTGTCTCTAAAAGCCCGTAGATTAATATTGCAAACAGTTGGAAATAATTGCGATCTGAGTAGATATAGGAGCTAAATCATTTTAACAGCCCACCTGCCCAGTTTGACTGGCCATATGGAAGTAAAATGATTTCATTACTGCTTCCTGTATGATTTCATCATTACAGTGCAGCACTCCATTCTCACTCAGATGGTTATTGTGGCTTCACACTCCAGGATCTGCCTACATAACCTTGAATGACAATTCAATGCAGTGAAGGAGACCTTAACTATCAGAATCAGTAGAATTACCCATTTTGCCCATTTCAATGGCTCAGATGAGACGTTACGCAGTTAATCACACTAGAGGGAAAGAACAAGAGCGAGGAACTCTCTCACTCTCCTGCCCATTATTCCTCTCCAACCACTAAAAATAAAACATGATTTACTTTGTGAACTATTGGAATGAATGATGCATTTGCCGCCATAAAAGCAGTTGCTACATTTCCTGGTAATTCAATGCAGTTGAAGCACTGTTTCTGAGACACATAATAGCGAATTATAGTCTTTCCTTTTTGCAATATTGCTGGTGTCTAATGGAGGCTGGAAGCTGGGAGTTTATGAGTCTCGCATGTGAGGAAAAGTGTGCAGTTCCATTTCCCAGTGAGCAGACACATGTATTACAAACATATGAAGTTAACCATGAGCTGAGAATTGAACAATAGGCTGCGGTATGTTGTGTCAAAAAGATTGTTTCAAATATAAACAGAAATACCCCTCTTGTAAGGCAGATTCTGGGCATTTTTTCAACATTCAAGAACTTGTGGTTCACTGTCCTGTAACCTACCTTCTGCTTTTTAAGCTGTGCAGGATGCAATAACTGGAACTTGTATAGTTGGTGCTATTTTACATATTCATATTGTCCCAGTTACTCCTATGACTTTGACACTTCCCCTCCATTTGCCAGGATTCTACACCTGCCCCCGGCAGCTATATCCTCTAAGTTAATTTCCCTTCCGTTCCTTTCCACCCAGACCACATTTCTGTGAACTTTTTTTTATTGAATCCCCCATTTAGGTTGCATCCCCATTTAGATTAACACTCCATCGAAGAAAATTTTCTCTTTTGAGTTACAGCACTCTTGTGGTCTTTGGTAAGGTTTGTTTTAATGGCTGCCTTGATTGGGCAGACTAGTGGACCTGATCAGCCTAAAAGAATAGCAATCCTGGTGAAAGAAGCCTGATGGCCTTGCAATATGCCTTCATGTGACATGTTGAACCTTCAACCCTTAGACTGGAAGCATCTCCACAATGAAACAGCTTGTTTCTGAAGAAGTGAAGTAATTAGTTAATGGTTTACTCAACAAAGCTTAGAGGAAGCAGTCCACGCCTCCAGGTACTCACCTTGAATATACAGTCAGGTTTGTGAACTCACTTGTTTCCCACATTTTGTAAACAAAATTGTACGTTAAAAATGTATTCCAATAATCTGAGTGTTAATGAGTATTCATAACACTCAAATTAAGGCAAGAGAGGTTCCTGACCACGAAGGCTGGGAGGACTGACCTATCTGAAAGGATCTGAGAACTTCAGATCAAAAGTTTAACTCATTGTCAGCAAACAGAAATTTTGCCTCTGCCCAATTAAGTTCCGTCGTCCACCCTTCTACACCCTTCTGCTGAGCCTGGAAAAATTCCAGTTATAGAAATTGAACATCATTTTTATATTTATTCTTATTTCTCTAAAGCGAACTTATCAAGGAGAAGTATTGATTTTCTTTTTCAAGCCAGGCTTTAAGATAGTACCTGCTATTAATTCAATAGTCTGTTAACTTCCTCTGTGTCAGGCTTTCATAAAATATCCTCAAGTACATCACACTTGAAAGGACAATCTTCCACAAAATTTATGTTGGCATGTTCAAATTGAACAATTCTACTCTGCTTAAATTGAGCACCAGAGTCATTTATAACATAACTGTAACTGTGTTCCAAACAACATTTTACATCTCTATTTCACATAGCAAGTAGGGCCTCAGCAGGGTTATATTGTTTGGTTTCTCCAGGAAATGAGTTTTCTTAATACTCTAACTTTAAGGACGGTCCCGATAGTGTTCTGAGCTGTGTTAGATACCCTGTTTGTCTAGCTGCCTTGTGAGGTCATTCCCGGCTGTCAAGCAAGTGTTTTCCCAGCGTTCAGTATACGTGCTTTGATAAAAATTCTCAAAGGTGGAATTCATTCAGAAGTCACAGCCTGTGTAACCTCCTATAAATCTGCAGATGAGTGTATACACTTTTGGCATCAATGAGACAGCTTCTGGTGAAGCAAAAATTAAATTGAGAAATATGCAACAAGTAAAAAGCTGTAATGTTAACATTTTTAGTCAATACTTTAATTGCAGCTATTGCAAATTCTGCGTCAGCTGTGATGGTTTGTTGAAAAATGAATGTTCTGATTTGTGACATGTTTTATCCATATCACTTGAAGTTCTGTGGGAAATCAAGCGAGTTTAATTTTTTGTGAAGGTGGCCAAAATGTGGTGGAAATCAATTTATAAACTAAATGTGACAGAAAGAAAACCCCAGAATGTAAAACACAAAATTGTAGGTTTATTTTTACTGGCTGAACCCATGGCCCTGACATTAACTGGGCAGTGAAGAGGAAGCAGATGGGGGAGGTGGGGGTAGTCAATTTCTGCTTGAATAACTTGGAAAGGTAGATTTCCCTCAGGTTCTGATGAGTGATTTTGGACCTGATTCCTGCTTTGGGTTTCTGATATGAACTAGGGTAGGATTTCCAAGCCAGCAGTGAGGGTATCGAAAATGTTAGTGGGCGCATGGGGGAGTCCTGGCTTGTCTCCACAAATGCTGTGGAATGTTAACTACCTGATGTTCATGTGTATTTTTTTTAAATAGATCCCCTGGTCCTGCGCCAGCCCGATTGACAGCTTCTGTTGGCTGGGAACACTGCAGCAGAGGTTACAGCCCAGGAACACCTAAGTTTCCTGCTGTTTAGCATCAGAGATGACAAAGGAACAGGAGTGGGTAAAGCATGACTTTGACTTTTGAGGATAATTGCAGAATGATTTCAAAGAGACCTGGGTAGACTTGAGGCTTGGGAATGAAATTGGAAAGAATCTGGTAGAAATTGTAAAGGGAGGTGGAGGTGTTGTGGAGACATCGGAAAGAATGCTGGGAATTGAGGACTTTGTCACTGATGGGGGATTTTGGTGATTCACAAAGAGTATTTAAACTCTGGAACTCTATTTTACAAATGGTAATTGATGGTAGATCAATTATCAATTTAAAATCTGAGACTATCTTTTAGCTATTCAAAGCTATTAACCAATATAAGGCAAAAGTTGGTATATGGAATTAATTAATCAACCACAAAGAAGTTTCCAATTTGATATGGATAAGTTAGGTGAAAGAGCCAAAATTTAGCAGGTGAAGTTTAATGCGGGTAAGTGTGAGGTTATCCATTTTAGTTGGAGATATAGAAAGGCAACTTATTATCTGAATGAAGACAAACTTCAGAATGCTTCAGTGCAGAGGGGTCTGGGTGTTCTTGTGCATGAATCGCAGAAAACTGATACGCGGGTACAAGCAGGTATTATGGAAGGCAAATGGAATTTTGGTATTTATTGCTAAAGAAATAGTATATAAAAGCAGGGAAGTGTTGCTGCAATTGTACAAAGCAGTCCTGAGACCATACCCTGGAGTATTGCATTGTTTCCTGCTCCTCTGACGCTGTCTGGCCGACTGTGCTCCTCGAGCTCCACACTGTGTTATCTCTGACTCCAGCACTGGCAGTTCTTACTATCTCTTTTGCATGGCTTTGGTCTCTTTACTTGAGGGGGGAATTAACTGCACTGGAGGCAGCTAAAAGCATATTCTCTAGATTAATTCTAGAGATAAGAAGTTTGTTTGATGAAGTGAGATTGAGCAATTAAAGCTTCTACTCTTTGGAATTTTTAGAATAAAGAGAGGAGATCAAATTGAGGTGTAAAACATGCTAAAGGGGATTGACAAAGTAGATGTAGAGATAATATTACCTCTTCTGGGCAATCCAGAATGAGAGGTCATAATTCAAAGATTAGGGATAACAGATTTAAAGAGGAGAAATTACTTCTCTCAAAGAGTTATGTTTCTGTGGAATTCATTACTCCAGACTGTGGTGGAGGCTGGGACATTGAGTAATTTTGAAAAGGGGATAGATAGATTTTTAGTTAGTAAGGGGTTGAAGGGTTATGGGGAATGGGCAGGAAAGTGGAGTTGAGCTGAGATGAGATCAGTCACGATCATATCAAATGTAGGCTCATGGGGCTGAATTGCCTACTAATCTCACTGATTACCAGAATAGCCTTGAGGGGCTAATTGATCTTCACGTCTGTCAGTGCAAGAGGGAGTTAGTGATTGCAAGGTTGCTCTTGATGTTTAAGGGGCTGTTTGGTGGTAGTGTTAGGCTTCAGTGATTGTGAGGGGGGACGTGGAGTGTCACCGTTTACCAGTGGGTTTCCCATGCCTCCAAGGAAACTTTGCCGATTTCATTAAGAGGTTGAAGAGGGAGCATTCCTGTCCCGCCTATATTGTAACCTATATCTGAAAGAGGTTTGCTTGTTCTGAGCTTCAATCCTTACCTCCTTTAGCTGTTGCCTTTCCAGGGGCCAACCAATGCCAAAGGTGAAACAGACAAAACTAAAATCTGAGGCACACAGCTTCATTAAAATATTAACCTGACAGCTAAAAGGACATTGGCTGCTCATCCCCAACTTAGCCCTGTTAAAACAGAAGTGGGTCAGATCAAGACAGGTTAGCCTTGAATTTATGATATTTTACATTTTTCACTTGACCCCAACCTATTCATTTTTTAGTAGTAAAACTCCCCCAGCGGATCTGGAGTTCATATGCCAGAAGCAATTTTTAACATTTATTTTAGGGACAAAGACTTGGCTGACAAGCCTAGAAGTTATTGCTAATTGCCTTTGATAAAGCAGTGGTGAGCCAATTTTAAGAACAGCAGCAGTCCATGCAGTGAACGTTAGAAAGGAATTTCCATGGTTTTGACTTGGTGACAGTGAAGCAATGGAAATCTGCTTTTGAGTAACAAAAAAAAGGTCATTATGTGGTTATATAGCAAGTAATGTGGAAGGCAGATAACTTGTTGCCATTTATTTTAAGAGGAATGGAATATAAAAGCAGAACTATTTTGCGACAACTCTACAGATCATTGGTGAGGCTACACCTGGTGTACTGTGTACAGCTTTAGTCCTTGTTAAGAAAGGATGTAAATGCATTAGAAACAGCTCAGAGAATATTCACTTGACTGATACCGGGAATGGGGGTTACCTTAGGAGGAAATTTTGGACAGGCTGGTTCTGTATCTAACAAGGTTTAGAAGAATGAGAGATGATCTTTTGGACACACATGAGATAGAACATAAAACATAGAACAGTACAGTACAGCACAGTACAGGCCCTTTGGCCCACAATGTTGTGCCGGCCTATTATCCTACTAAGAGAAAACTACCCTGCATACCCTACATTTTACTATCCTCCATGTGCCTATCCAAGAGTCGCTTAAAGGTCTCTAAAGTACCTGACTCCACTACCACTGCCGGCAGCGCATTCCACACACCCACCACTCTCTGTGTAAAGAACCTACCTCTGACATCTCCCCTATACCTTCCTCCAATTACCTTAAAATTATGCCCCCTCATAATAGTCACTTCTGCCCTGGGAAAAAGTCTCTGGCTATCCACTCTATCTATGTCTCCCATCATCTTGTACACCTCTATCAAGTCACCTCTCATCCTTCTTCGCTCCAATGAAAAAAGCCCTAGCTCCCTCAACCTTTTCTCATAAGACCTGCCCTCCAGTCCAGGCAGCATCCTGGTAAATCTCCTCTGCACCCTCTTGAAAGCTTCCACATCTTTCCTATAATGAGGTGACCAGAACTGAACACAATATTCCAAATGTGGTCTAACCAGGGTTTTTTAGAGCTGCGCATGACCTCACAGCTCTTAAACTCAATTCCCCGGCCAATGAAAGCCAACACATCATATGCCTTCTTTACAACCCTATCAACCTGGGTGGCAACTTTGAGGGATCTATGGATGTGGACCCCAAGATCTCTCTGTTCCTCCACACTGTCAAGAATCCTGCCATTAACCCTGTATTCTGCATTCAAATTCGACCTTCCAAAATGAATCACTTCATACTTTTCTGGGTTGAATTCCATCTGCCACTTCTTTGCCCAGCCTTGCATCCTGTCAATGTCCTGTTGCAACCTACAGCAGCCCTCCATACTGTCCACAACTCCACAAGCCTTCGTTGGTGGGCCTTCGATCCTGAGGGGAATTAGCCGGGTGGATACTGAAAGGATGCTTCCCCTTGTGGGAAAGACTAGAACTAAGGAGCAAAACAATGAAAAACGTCTCCAATTTAAGTCAGTGACATGGTGAGTATTTTTTCTTTCAGCGCCATTTGTTCCAGATGGTGCTGACTTCCTCAAGTTTTCTTGCAGCTTCACCTAATCTGGTAATTGAAGACTATTATGTTATAGTTGTGTCTTGTATTTTGTAGAGGGGCTTTGGGGGCTTGTTGCAATGTGAGTCTTTCTCAAAATGTAGGATGGCAATAGTGGCTGTCAATTTGTTAGTGAGGGGTGTAGACAGGATCTTTGCAGCTTTGGACATGATTCCAGGATGGTATGTTGCCTCACACGGGCCAGACTCAAGGATGTTATGGAATGGCTGCAGGGCATTCTGAATGGGAAGGCCGAACAGCCAGAGGTGATGGTCCATGTTGGGATCAATGACATAGGAAGAAGAGAAAATTTTCAAATCTTTTATGACCTTGTCTCTTTCTATTCCTTTAACCTTGTCCAGCTCTACAGCTCACCAAGGTGCTTCTCTAATATTTTCCTTTTGTATGTCTTCAATATTAATCATCCCACCATTAGTGCTGGTCACCTCAGCTTTCTCAGTCTCTACAATTCTCTCCCTGAATCTCTCCATACCTCCAATTCTCTTCCCACCTTAGGATATAGGTCCTTGCGTATGGTCATTTATCCTATTTCTCCTTCTATGACATGGTGACAAATTTTTTTTAGCAATGTTTTGAAGTTCTGTGGGATGTTTTATTATGTTAAAGGTACCATTTAAACAGAATTCTTGTTTTCATGAAGAGGCTTATGATGCTGCGTTGCAGTGAGCCATTTTTAGCATCTGGGGTCTTTACACAACAACTAGACTTCCATTTTACACTTGTATATTAAACTGGCAAAGAATGCCTTTTGCATAGATCTCAAACAGTCTGCAACCTTTGACATTGTTGACCACACCAATCTCCCCCATCAACTCTCCAACTTTGGGTGGCACTTCTGTCACTTGGCTCCATTCTGATCTATGTAATCATTATCAGAGAATCATTTGCAATGGCTTCTTTTCCTGCTTCCACCTCATTATTTCTCACATGCCCCAGGGACCATTCTTTTCCTCTCCTTATTTCTCATCCACATGCTGTTTCTCGGTAACATCATCTGAAAGCATGGCGTTGGTTTTCAAAATGTATGGTCACAACAACGGTGCCTCACCACCGTCTCTCGCACTCCCTCACTATAGCCAGATTGTTGGAGAACTTATCTGACATTGAGGGCTGGATAAGCAAATATTCCCTTCAATAAAAAATATTAGAATGACTGAAACCATTGTTTTTGGTCCTCATTCCAATCTCTGTTCCCAAACTACTGCTTGCACCCCTCTACCTTAGTCTGATTGCAACCTAGATGCCATATTTGATCTCGAGTTTCCAACTTCGTATTCGTACCATCAATAACACTGCCTATTTCTAACACCAAAAAATTGCCCAACTTTGTCCCACCTCAGCTAATCTGCTGCTGAAACCTTCATCCATTATTCCATCTAGACTTGAATATTCCAATGTGCTCCTCATTGATATCCACTTTATTGTCTGTTGACTCCAAAGTGTTGTATTCCATACTATGACATGTAACAAGTCCCACTCACTATTCCCCTTGTCCTCACTGACCTACATCAACTCCCTGACAAGAAACTTCTCGAATTTAATGTTCTTATGCTTTCTTTCAAATTGCTGTTATACCTTGTCCCTCACTATTCTTATAATCTCCAACATGACAAACCTCCAGGTTATCAGCATTCCTCTTAATTTTCACCACTTGTTCATTTCTAAGTGGCTGCCCCTTCAGTTGCCTATCACTCAGCTTTCGAATAGTCTCGTTTCACCTCTCCACCTTGTTTTGTTTGAGACTTCCCTTCAATTCAAAACTTTAATCAATTTTCTATTAGTTTCTCTACATTAAACTCTGTTTAGGAGGATGAGGTCCATTATGTATGCTGATTCTAACACATTAATAAGATCATAGAATCTCTACAGTGTGGAAACAGGCCTTTCAGCCCAACAAGTCCACACTGACCCACAGAGCATCCCACCCAGACCCATCCCCCTTAACCCACACATCCCGGAACACTATGGGCAATTTCCCATGGCCAATCCACCTAGCCTGCACATCTTCGGACTGTAGGAGGAAACCCATGCAGACATGGGGAGAATGTGCAAACTCCACACAGAAACCCAAGGGTGGGATTGAACCTAGGCCCCTGGCGCTGTGAGGCAGCAGGGCTAACCACTGAGCCACTGTACCTTTTCTTCTAATAAGTAATAACTGATAAGTTCCCTTTCTTCAAACAATCCTTCAGAAAAGGGTCTTTCATTGAAACAAAAACTCTATTTTGAGATTACTCCAAATATTGAAATATCTGAATATCTGAGGTTGAAGATACTTTTGGACTCGACACTCACCCCAACACCAACTGTGTATCACTAGAATTTCTGATCAGCTCAATAAAAGATCTGTACTTATTCTGTGATTGAGACAAACTTTCAACACAATACCAAGCAGGAGTTTTACCAAATTACAGAAAGAAAGGTGCACCTACAAAGAAAGGTGGGAATCATTATATCAAAAGACTAACTAATAATGTTGGAGATAAAACAAAACAGGAACAAATATATTACACTTCTCCTTTTACTGTTTTTAATTATGAGAGTGCAAAATATTGAAATCTAATCGGCAATAATATGGCAAGCAAATTCACTCTTTTCACAGTCTATTGTGGAAACCAATCTTGGCTTATCTTAGAAGACTTTGTTTTCTCATTGTATGTTCAAAAGTAAAAATAAACATTGGGATCATGTTTCTGATAAGTGATGTTGATACAAGTACACACAGATAATGAAAGCTTTTTTGCCGATGTATTGCCATAGAGGAACTACTTAATATCAATCCCAACCGAAGGCTAAGAATTCAAATACAAGCCTTGATTCAGCCACCACCTATTTGTAATGGCACAAAATATCAGTCCTAATACTGCGCAGATAAACCATCATAATGTTACCCATATAACTACCTGAAAGCAGTATTGGGATCAAGTAATGATCTATCTTGGATATCTTTTTAATGCACAGACCTACATACAGTAATGCACTGATGTGGTTTGACATTAGGAAAATGACATTTCTTCCTGTTGAGAAAGACTCCTGATAATTGGAAACACGCAGAAAATGAGATTGCAGTCTATTTTTGGACCCTAGAGAAGCCTGCATGTAAAGCCTTTGTTCCCTCCTTGTTTGATCCATGGGCAAACAGATAACAGTATTCTTTCTCTATGACTGACACCGTCAGTCATTTTCCTGATGAATCATCATACAGCAAATTGCAAAATGTCACTACTGTCCCTGAGTGACATGGAATGAAAACAAAGGTCCACAGTGACCTTGACAACCAAAGGTAGTGCTATACATACCCTGTTCTGTGCTTTTAGCTGTAGCTCCCATCAATACAGAGCTCTATAATAACCTCCTTACTGAAATGAAGGCACCTCTTGCATTGCTCCTTTATCAGGTTGAAATCAGAAAATTGTGCAGAGACCCCCTCCGTCCTTCTCGTTCACTGTTCCTAATCGTTCCTGTTTGCTTTTCTGTACCACTCCTTTGCCAGGCCCAAAAGAAGACAAAAACAGACCACCCATTATTGGAATAACATACTTCTAAGCCATACAAGCAGCTCAACAGCTTAAAGCTCACAATTCCGGAGTGGGACAGAGACAAGACACCATGCAAAGTCCAGCAGTTGATTAGCAGACTGAAAGCGCAGAAAAGCACTTAATTGACTAGGCATGGATGCACCTTTAAGTTGACATTACTGCAGGCCCCTTTGAGGCTGTTAGCACTGTGATTTGCTGAATGTGTTGAGTGAACTTGTCACTTGGTAACTTAAGAACTGGGAAGTTCATGCTAGCACAGATGCTATCCATTCAGTGCTAGAGGGCAACCATTGGTCCTCCTGCCACTGGAAAACTCCCGCCATCCTTAATCAGCGAACATTGAGATGGCCAGCTCATCGCTGCCCTCCTGGCAGCCAATGGAAGAGGACTTCAGAGTCTCTCCTCAGTGGCCCATAGAGAGCATGCAAAAATAAAAGCCTCAGCCATGAGATTTCCTCCATAGAGGTCTTGTTCACCATGATGACTGTGTGGGATATGGATCTCCCACCTTGCAAGAGTTGCCCTCGTGCTCTCCTACAGGCTTCAGCAAAACAGGCCTCTGCCAGTGCTGCTGCCATCTGTCAATACAGGGCGCTCGCACCAGTCCTCCTGCATCAGAAACTTGACCAATGTCCTTAATTGGACAGCAGAGACAGTTGCTTAATTAGTGGCTGCTGGAAATGTCAAGCAGTCAGAAACAGACCCTAGATTCACATCAAGGTAAATGGTTCTGATGCAAGAGAATCTTCTAAGAGCCTTAAGTTCCACACAATAACAGCTAAGTTTAAAATATCCTTGATATACAATGTTAATTTGCACAGTAACTATTGCTTTAGCTAAGGGGCCATTATTTTGACCATGTCTCAAATCTTGTTGGAAAATGTCAGCCCCACTACTCTGAGGGTTGTCTCAAAGTTTAATGATATATTAGAAGTCCTCAATTATCCTGTCTGATGAAGTTAAGGGAAAACACTGACCAGGCTTCTGTGCTTAACAGAGAAACCGTTTATTAGAAATAAATCAGTTCTAACCACAAGCAAATAAAACATGAATGATCAATTTATAACTCTACCCTTATACCCCTACCTGCAAATATAGACAGACTTTAACAAACAAACAAAAAAGTTAGATGTTATAAGTGGGGAAAAATATTTGCGGATCACAAGTCAACAACAAGAGGTCAGCAGGATTCATGAGGTGTCCTTATAGGCAAATGGTGAATGAGAATAGTTAGCTATTTTCCTATTCTTTGTTACATCTCTGCAAGGAGAGAGAGAGATGCTGTCTTTTCAGAGCCTGAAGGCACTCTGCCACTGTACTGTTCATACACAGACTATCCATCTCTTCAGGAGACAGAGAGTTATTCTCATGTTGATGATTCCTAACCCACACGAAAACCAAATAACAGTGTGTCTCTGGGCAAAGGTGCCCCGAATACACAGCCATGAATACATAGCCATGGGACTAAAGAATCTTCCCCCACCTCTTGAACAAAGCAACAGTGTAAATATAACTCATAGCCAGTTCCAGTATGGTTTTTTAAAACTACAAAATCTTCAGTAGAGAGATAGTAGGAACTGCAGATGCTGGAGAATCTGAGGTAACAAGGTGTAGAGCTGGATGAACACAGCAGGCCAATCCTGCTCCTCTAATGCTGCTTGGCCTGCTGTGTTCATCCAGCTCTACACCTTGTTATCTCAAATCTTCAGTAGTTTCCTTGGTTTAAAGGAGAATCCATTTCCTATTTTGGCCCACAATCCAAAAATGAGGTAAAATTGTTTAAAATACATGGTCTTTAAATGCCTCCACCCTTAAAACAGATTAACCTCTATTAAAAAAAAATCACAATTTATGTGGCATTTAAATAACAAAACCTAAGACTTACATCCATCCATCTTTCCTTCTCCACTATATAATCCCATACAGTCTTTCATCATTTCTTAAATCTTTATCTTATGCCATCAATTTAAACTTAGGATAATACATCTGCAATTTCGCTATTGTTTCCAGAACCATGAATAATCGTTACATTAAATGGTTAAAATAATAGTCCGTCTGAACAGCGTCACATTTTGAGTTTTAAACTTTTCTCTCAAAGCAACCAGATTATAATATTGATTAATGTTTCTTTGCTCTCATTTTAGACATAGACTTCGAAGTGTTGAAGAGCCATTAATAATTCCAAAGTCCCCTTTTCTATGGTAGAGTACTTCCTCTAATATTGGTTTGATTTCTTAAAGTAGCCCATTGTCTTTTCTGCTCCTGATTCTTCATCTTGTAGTGAGGCTGCATCTACCCCCAAGTCATGAACATCGATCACCATTTTAAAAAGTTTGGTAAAGTCAGGGGTGACTAACACTGGTTTATTTGTTAGGATTCCCTTCAGCTTATCAACAGCTGCTTGACATTCTGCTTACCCAACTACTTTTGCTTGTTTTTATAACAAATTCATTAAGGGTACACTTATCAAGCTGAAGTTATGCATAGATTTCTGGTAAAACCCTCACCTTCTTAAAAAATCATGATTTCCCATTCAATTTTAATCCTGTTAGAACCTTCACTTTCACTGTTCTCTGTAAGACTTATTCTTGCATAAGTCCTAGCTAAGTTCTTGTAAATTCAGTTTTGGTCAAATTTATTACTAAGGCAACACAACTGCAATTGCTTAAACAGGTTCTCCAATTGCCTTACATGCTCTGCACATGTTTTACTGTACATTAAAACAACATTTAAATAAACTACCGAGTTAGGTATTTCAGTTACAACTTAGTTCGTAAGCCCCTGGAATGTGACTGAGGCATGTTCTAATCCTAATAGCATGACATGATATCGGCATACCCTGTTTCACGTGGCAAAACTGGATATCCCTTTATTTCTGAAGAAGGGTCCCAATCCGAAACGTCAACTTTCCTGCTCCTCTGAAGCTGCTTGGCCTGCTGTGTTCCTCCAGCTCCACTCTGTATTATCTCTGATTCCAGCATCTGCAGTTCTTGCTATCTCTGATCATTTTAACCCTTAATGTGAATTACACTTGCCAGTGACCTTTCAAAAGATCATTCCATGTCCCTCATTATCTTATTTATACACCTCAACCAGGTTTCCTTTCAGTCTTCTCTGCTCTAAAGAAAACAACCCGAGCCTGTTTAGCCTTTCTTCACATTCAAATGCTCCATCCCAGGCAACACCCTCTTGAATCAGGGATACTGTACACCCTCCAGTACAATCATATTCTTCCTATCCTGTAGTGACCAGAACTGCACACAGTATAGCAGCTGTGGCCTAAGCAAAGTTTTGTACAGCCCCAACATAACCTCCCTGGTCTTATAACTTCCACCACGGCTGATAAAGGTAAGTGTCCTGTATGCCTTCTTAACTAACCTGTTAACCTGTCTTGCTGCTTTCAGGGATCTCTGACGAGCACCCCAAGATTCCTCTGTTTCTGTGAGCTTCCTAGTGTCCTGCCATTCATTACGTACTCCCTTGTCTTGTTACTTCTTCCAAAGTGCAGCACCTCATACTCTCCAGGTTTAAATTCTGTCTGCCCATCTGACCAATTCATTTCTATCCTTGGATAACCTAAGACCTTCTACCTCACTGTCAACCACACAGACAATTTTTATATCATCGACAAACTTATTGATCATCCACTCCAAATTATCTTCTATATTGTTTAAATATATTACAAACAATAGGGGACCCAGCATTGATTCCTGTGGACTGCTGCCCTGGGAAACTTCTGACATAAAATTAGAACTTTGATCAGATTTCATTTCAACTACTACCTTAGCTAAAATTGTCCATAGAGGAATAGCTTCTGAAAATTGTGCTGATATATTTATAATTGTAAGGATATACTGGTGATCTGCTCTTGCTTTGACTAATTGTTCCACACGGTCTATTAACACTTGACTGAATGGTAGTTCAAAAGCTGGCATTAGCATTAAAGTTGCTGGTTTAATTACATGTTGGGGATTATCCTACTACTTGACATATGATACATTTTTCACAGAAATTGTACTGCATCTTTATGAGTTTTGGTCAGGGAACATAACTGTTTATTGGTGCCTATGTTTTCAAAACTTCTTCATGTCTTGTCATAAGAATTTCTTATGCCACTCACAGTATTTCCTTTCAATATCTTGGTGGCACCACTATTGGATGGTTCATTCTTCATGCACAGGTCTGTGAAGGTGCTTCTCCTTCCTCATCAGAAGTCCCTCTAAGTAAAATAATTCCTGAACTCTTTCTGCCTCAGATTTCGTGTGATCTGTCTGTGCCAATTTATTTAACCCTGGGCCTGCTTTTTAGTCTCAATTAGTGAAGACACACGGAACACTTCTTTTGAATTAACCTCGTACTTAAAGAATGTTTCAGCTACTCTAAAATCTCCTTGTGACATTATTTTGACCTCTGATGGACTATGGTTCACCATCGTTCCAGTCAACGCACACAATGTAAAAAATGACAGGCAGATGTTCTTGTAACCTTTCCATCTCTGCAGCCTCATTCTGACTTTCTGTGATCATAGGTTAAGCTATAATTTTCACTGCAGCCGAATAATTCAAATTCAATGTAGATTTAGCACATAGAACAGTACAGCATAGGAACAGGCCCTTCGGCCTACCATGTCTGTGTTGAGATTTGCCCAGTCCGTTTCCTTAAATTCCTTAAACTCTTTTCCGAATGTTTCAGGGGCTAACTCAAATAAACACAGAATAACAATTTTTACATTGTTATAATCCCTAGAACTCTCCAACATCAGTGAAGCACAAATATCCTGTTTTCTACCTGAGAATTTGCTTTATGTAAACAGTTTCAACTTTCCCTTTGGCTACTTCATTTGAGTCACTATTTTCTCAAATGACATAAAGAATGCTTCCGCATCCTTTTGCTCATATTTTGGTAGGCCTAGTACAAATTTAAACATTCCCTCACTGGACTTTAGATTATTACATGGATTTTCCTCATCAGAACCTTCCTTGGCTTCTGGGTTCTCTTTTATTCTCCCAAATGGAGGTCCGCTTTGGCTAGTACATTCATTCCCAAGTATAACTGATTTTTTGACTGTGCTTTTCCCCTGGGTTCTCAATTAATTGCTCCATATGTTAGTCTCTTAAGAAGCCATTTCAAGAGGTTTGTCAGACCTCCAAGATAATCATTTGTCACTTGTTTGTGTGGAAGATCTTTTGTTTCATTTTTCTGATGAGATTATTGCTTTTGTCAAAAATATAATTGTAGGCCTTTTAGATTTTCCCAGAATTCAACAGTATGCATCAGGCGTAACTTTCATGGTTGGTGGATATGAGGGTAAAAATAAGATTGTGTTCAGTACAGTCGTCCCAGAGCTGAATGTCCTGCTGGTTCTGACAATCTGGACTCAGAATGAAGAGTGGTCAGTTGCCAAAGCATTGTTGATTTATTTTTTAGCCTAAGACACTGCCTTTAGGACAGGAGGAAACACCATGTGCTATTGGAAAGAGAAAGCCCAAAGTCATAGAACTATGTTTTAAAATTTTGAATCTTTCCTACTCTGTCACTTCTAAATTTGCATTTCACACCTAAGGGACTACAGCCAGTTTCTAAAAAGAGACATGGAAACAAAACCTCCTGTAGCCAAAAGAGATAGTAGGAACTGCCGATGCTGGAGTCTGAGGTAACAAGGTGTAGAGCTGGATGAACACAGCAGGCCAGGCAGTATCAGAGGAGCAGGAAAGCTGATGTTTCAGGCCTAGACCCTTCTTCAGAAATGGGGGAGGGGAAGGGAGCTCTGAAATAAATAGAGAGAGGGGGAAGCGATGATAGAAGGTGGATAGTGGAGCCGATAGGTGGAGAGAAGACGGGCAGGTCAAGGATGCGGGGATAAAGCCAGTACAGGTGAGTGTAGGTGGGGAGTTGGGATGGGGGTTGGTCAGTGAGGAGGGAGGGGCGGGTAGATGGGAGGGAAGACAGACAGGTCAAGGAGGCGTGGATGCGGCTAGTAGGTAGGAAATGGGGGTGGGGGTGGGGGTTGGTCAGTGAGCTGGGAGGAGCGGATAGGTGGGAGAAAAGATGGACAGGTCAAAGAGGCAGGGACGAGACAGGCTGGTCTTGGGATGAGGTTGGGGGTGGGGAGATTTTGAAGCTTGTGAAGTCCACATTGAGACCATTGGGCTGCAGGGTTCCCAGGCGGAATATGAGGTGCTGTTCCTCCAGCCTTCAGGCATTGTTGTGGCACTGGAGGAGGCCCAGGATGGACAAGTTGTCCAAGGAGTGGGAGCGGGAGTTGAAGTGGTTCACGACTGGGAGGTGCAGTCGTTTATCACGAACCGAGTGTAGGTGCTCCACAAAGCAGTCTCCAAGCCTCTGCTTGGTTTCCCTGATGTAGAGGAGGCCACATCGGGAATAATGGATACAATGTACCACATTAGCAGCCAAAAGTGCCTCTTTTAGGAAATTATATTTTTCACTAATGCCAGTTGTTTCAAAATGTAAGACAATACTTTCATATTGCTTTAAAAGAGAAACAAATAGAATATGCCATGAAAAACATTTGTGTTTGAGAAGTGAGAAAATAAATGTTGAACTGGATTGGTATGAAGCACACTTGCATATTAATATGCTAGTGTTAGTATTTGGATAAGGCCGCATGGTTTTGATTCTTCTCACCCCAAACTCCCAATCCCAATGGTGAAATTGTTTTGCCTGCTCACTTCCCCACTTCCCTACTTCGCAACATGGCATTGTGGCACAATGGTTAGCACTGCTGCCTCAGAGTGCTCAGGTCCTGGGTTCAATTTCAGCCTTGGTTGACCGTGTGTAGTTTGCATATCCCCCCGTGTCTGCATGGAGTTTCTTTGGGTGATCTGAATTGCTTCCACAGTCCAAAGGTGTGCAGGTTAAGTGTCCTGGCCTTGGGAAATGCAGGGATAGGATGGGGGATGCAGAATGGTCTTTGGAAAGTTGATATGGACTCGGTGGCATGAATAGCCTGCCCCTACAGAGTAGAATATATTCAATGTTTTGGCATCAACTACTTCCTGTGATAATGAATTCCACAGGCTCACCAGTCTTTGGGTGAAGAAACGTCTCGTCATCTCCATCCTAAATCGTTTACCTCGAATCCCGAGACTGTGGCCCCTGGTTCCAGACACACCCACCATCGGAAACATCCTCCCTGCAGCTACTCTGTCTAGTTCTGTTAGAATTTTATAAGTCTCTATGAGATCTCACCCCCAACCTCCACCCCCTCCACCAATCCCCTCCCCCCACTCCACCTCCAAATCATTTGTCTGAAGTCCAGCGAAAACAATCCTAACCTAGTCAATCTCTCTTCACATGTCACACCGGCCATCCTGGGAATCAGCCTGGTAAACCTTCGCTGCACTCCCTCGAGAGCAGGAGGATCCTTCCTCAGAAAAGGAGACCAAAACTGCACGCAACATTCTAGGTGTGGCCTCATCAAGGCCCTGTATAACTGCAACAACATATCCCTGCTCCTGTACTCAAAACCTCTCACAATGAAGGCCAACATACCATTTGCCTTCTTTACCCCCTGCTGCACCTGCATGCTTACCCTCAGCGACTGGTGCACAAGGATGCCCAGGTCTACCTGCACACACCCCTCTCCCAATTTACAGCCATTCAGGTCATAATCTGCCCTCTTGTTGTTGCTTCCGAAGTGAATGACCTCACATTTATCCAAATTATACTGCATCTGCCATTCAAATTGTCCACTCACCCAACCTGTCCAGATCATGCTGAAGCATCCTCATCACAGTTCACCCTCCCATCCAACTTTGTATCATCTGCAAACTTTGCGATGTTTCATTTTGTTCCCTCATCCAAATCATTAACATATATTGTGAATGGCTGGGGTCCCAGGAGATGATTCCTGCCTGATTTCCTCTGCCACATCTCTCCCACTGTTCCAGTGGGATAAGTTATCAGGGAATAGAATTGAAGCTGGCAAAGAATACAAATATATTCACACCAAAACAACATAGCTGTTTGGGTAAAAACTGAATTGACAACCTTTGCGAAAAAGGAAGTAATTGGGGTATGATCTCTCTCAAAAAAAAGGGCTGACTTTTTCCAGCCCCTGGATGATGTGGGCAATGGTGTGTCCGTTGGGAAAATATGGCAAAATTGGAAAAATGAGATGTTGAGAGAAAATAGTTCTATTCTCGAAATGCGTTGACAATGAGATGTGAGTCTTGTTAATGAGATGCCAGAGGCCCATTTGCACGAATTAACACTCATTGCTATGGTTTCCATTTTAGCCAGTGGTTCACAACATACCAGGGCATTTTCCATGGATAGCGACCATTTGGAGGTCCATCCAATGAGGTTGGAAATGGATACACAGCACCTTTACCCCATCATTTTGGAATATTAATGACTTGTTCCACATCAGTGCCACACATAGGAGTACGCCTACACCTTACTTTGTAATGGTGCTATCAGGCTGCATTACAAGCATGGACAAGGCACCCATGAACGGTTGTGTTTGCTAATATCAGCTATGTGGCACTTTACATCCACCTGGACATTTAAAAGGTTTTGGGGGATGCAACCCATGTCCCGGGTGGTAGGGGTTAAACTCCATATCTGATTCTTTGTCCTTCACGATCCTCTCCCTCCACTGAGCTCCTTATGCTCCTCTGCCTCTCCATTCCCTCCTCCTGAATCTTGATTCTCTTCTGCTGAACCCCATTTCAAAAGATGTAGTATTTGGGAACATGCATGTGTGTGTTTCTGGATTAACACAGATGCGTGGTTGCCCAATGTTGTGAGTGTCAGCAAATAATGCCTTCATGGATTGAAGCAGGGAATATCTCAGGGCTTTTCATTTGGTCTCGTATTGCTTACTTACCTTGTGCCTGCTTGGATGCTCATAGCATCCCTGACTTGTATTCACTTCCTGCACTTTGCTGCACATCCAGAACTTACAGGCTCACCATATTTCTGTCTTAACTTGCTATTTAGTGCAGACACAAAGCCAGGCAGCTTGTCATGTTTGCCAGCAGTCATCAGTCAATGAGGCAGCCATGTTGCCTTACAGCACCACGGTCCATCAAAGGGAAACCTACAGCATGTGCCAGAAGCTTATTGGCAAATGCACTGCCTCAACTAAACGGCCATGTCTGAAGTAGTCCTCAGTCAATGGAGACTGTCGTTATTCAGGGACTACTGACACAGTAAGTAAAAGATATCATCTGATTTCAGTCCGGGATTTTGGACATGGTCAGTCGGTTAATTGGGGCAGTCATGGTCATAGGTTCTGTATCATTACAGCCCAGGAGTAGGCCGTAGCCAGTCCTGAAAAACGATAAAGTGTTATATTTCACTGGATGTTAGGGAAAGAATAACATTCCCTTAGGTATTGTTCAAACATGTGAGAAAAAAAATTACATGCTAAGGACAGGTAGCCTGCGTAGCTTGACTCCTGTAGCTATGTTACTGTGACAGTTGGTCTGATAAGGCGTGAGGTAATGAGGCAATACAGATATAAATGTGAATTTCTATTTCCAAAGAAGTGTAACCCACACCACTTATGTGCCTTCAGAAGCTTTCCTTTTCCATTTCTCTCCAGGTTTTTGCACTGTGAGAGTTAGTCGTGCTGGCAGTGAGCACGCAGGTGGAAAGCTAGTTTTCAGGTAGGGATGGAAATCTTGGAAAGCCCTGATGGCAGTGAGTACTTCCTCCTACTGTTAGTGCAGAATAGCATGAAATTGGCGCTTTTGAGAGGTGGTGCATGGGTAATAAGGTGAACAATGGAGAATTACATTAGATAATGCACCAGAACTTGTGGAGAGAACCCTCTATGAAATTCCCTGAAATTGACGCTTAGCCAAATTTTGGTAAAATCGAATCTGATGTGTTTATTAGTGCTTAGATTTCAAAGCATTTTTGCTAAAGAAAGCAACTTGTTATTTAAAAAAACCTTCAAAGTTTTGTATAATGGGAAAAATATAACTTAAAACATATCTACTCCCATCTCCTAGTGTTATCTTTTAAAATTATTTTGGCAAGGAGTTACTAATGACATAATAAGAAGAACCAACAGGAGCTCGCAAGAAGTTGCACGGTATCAGTGCCATCTTGAATCCAAAAACAGGGACAATAATGGTCAACAACTTGAGAGAATGGAATTTTCATTGGTCAAATTCGGCCTGGAAGTACTTGTCATATCTATTCTGTCATTGAGGGGCTACAAAACTGTAACTTTAGGAGTGCATTTGCTGCCTTGCTATTGTATGCTAAAAATTGCTGCTCTGAGGTAGCGGCTCCTGTGCACAATTGCTGATGCCATGCATTAGAGTTGTTGCGTTTATTAATGACAGATTCTTAAATGGGGGAAACACTTACTTCAAGGTGACTGTGATACATTGCTAATCCTTCTTTGAAACAGTACTGCTGTAGGAGATCAACGTGTTTGCCTGACTTTTTACTAATACATGGGCTGCCAAATACTTGAGCTGAAACTTACACTTTTTGGATGCTATGGGGATTAGATTCAGCAGGGATCATTTACAACCTCCCTGGATGGGCAGTAGCATTGTGAAACTATCTTCATGTCAAACTCATGCATGAGCCAAAAATTGGGAGGATTCTACAATGATGTGCCTGGCTGCAGCCTAGGTGGTGAGCTGAGAGTTAACCATGAGTTGTCTGTAAGGTAGGGAAAGGTTCTCTAAAATATATGGACATAATATAGACATATGATTAATTCATGCTGGTAGCTGATACATATGGACGCTGATATTAGGGCATCTGTGCACTGTCTTCTCAGCAAGATATACAGACAAGGCCAATATTTCTGTCACTAATGGCTATCAAAGTCAGAACAGTTTTCAATTTTTTTTTAATCCATCTGACTCATTCCAGAATAAGATTAGGAACAGTCGTAGGCTACAATTCACACGGAGAACACTAAAGCAGGATAAAAACAATTCCTTGGGTCTTGTGATGCAATGCTCATTATGCCTTCTTCTGGGCCAGAAGGTTCAAGTCTCACCTGTCATGGAGGGACATCATAAAACATCAGATCAGGTTGATTAAAAAACAATTTAAAAATATCTCATAATTTCTCTCGGTATCAGCTTGGCGGTGACCTAGAAACAAGTGTACACAAAATTAGGAAGCTTTCTGCTCGCATCCAACACCACTGATTGGAGGATCTGAGAAGGAAAGGAAGAAAACCCATGAGACTAAATTATACGTTGGTGAAGCTAAACACTATGGGTATTAATTGAGGAAAGGGTGGTGCAGTGATTTAAATATTCACTATTTGATTTCTGGAATTTGCATTCAAATTCCAGATTAAATTGATGAGGTAACTCTTTTAGAGATTAATACAAAATAAATTTGCTAAATCTCAATTCAGTTCCAATTTTTCATGCACCCACAGCATAAAGTTGTTTATACATTGGTAATCTCATTCAGAGGGGCTGGTGATGTTAGTTTTCAAATGATTCCAGAAGATCTTAAACAGTACTTCCTTTCTAGCATCCAACAAAAAAACAGCAAAACAATAAGATCCAGAAAGATTAAATAAAAACGGAAAAATTCAGAGAATGTACAGCAAAGAGACAAGGTCTAAAAACAACTATTTCAGGGGGAGAGGCTTTTGACAGACAATGGGTGAAACAAGAAGAGCCTCCCCAAAGAAAAACTATCCTCTCACAAAGTAATGAATTTGAGAGGAGTATTAGCTGTTTAAATTGTGGTAATATTATGCAATTACAAAGTGCAGCCGTTAGGTAGTTGAAGTTGAATGCTATTCTGTGCACCATTTGACTATCGTATTGCCCTTGCATTCTATACTTGTTCCTTCATCCCATTGTAATATTATTGTATCATAAATCATCAAAGTGCAGTCCTTCTGCTGTGGCTTCCTGTACTTTCCTTTTTGACTTTAAGAGCCATGTGGAACTGTTTCTTGTGTATAACAGGAAAAGTGCTTCATCAGCTTTTATTGAATTCAAAGGCACACAGTTCTTCAGGTTCCCTTTGTTAGAAGTAAGAATTTTTGAATTTCCTGATTTGCCATGTCAGAGGGAATTGTCTAACTCTTTTAATAATAGCATATGAAAGACAGATTCCAGACATTAAACCTTCCTTTGCATACCCTAGGGATGGTACAGGAAGATTTTACTGAGTTGCAAGAGAATTAGTTAGCAGTTTTGTATGATTCACACTGAGGTTTCTTTCCAAGCTAAATACAGTATGAGATTTCACAATGACAGATTTGACTTTTTATGAAGCTTTAGATTTTTTTGACGGTGAGGGAGTCATCATCTGAACATTTGCTAGCCTAGATTGCATTGCAGTAAAAGCTCTGTTGTGAATGCGTACAATGACATTGCAAGTACCTTTGGGTTACTTACTGTTTGATGAAAGGTTTACCTGTAGAGAGAGGTGGTAATTAATCTTACAGAATTAATGTGTGAATATAGTTGACCTTGAGAATTATTACCATCTATTTAGTTGTAGAATCTGTGCATTCACCTACTTCTAGACTATTGTACTCCAGATGTCCGTCACACTTCAAGTGTTACAGACAAATGCAAATTTCTGGTTTTCCCTTGACCAAGACACAAATAAACAAGCCTAGTTATTTGCAATCTGCAGAGAAATTAAGCAGGAGACACAACACACTGGAGCCAGCGTGTCTGCACCTTCCCACCATCAAAGCCGGGGTTTGATCTCATGTCCGAATAACAATTTCCCTTTTGAATGAACTCAAGTTGCTGTTTACTGAACACCAATTAGATTTTTAGCCCTAAGGGAAAACATACCTACATCTTAGCTGAACAAAAATACACAGGCTGGGAGCTTCCTTTCCCATGACAGGCTGCCAGAGGTATGTTGTCTAGGGGTTCTACTGACCTGCCAAATTATAACTAAAGCTGAAGATAGGGCTTTAAAATAATTAAAGGATGGGCGGGGTTCTAGAGAGAGGAGGCTTCCAATGCAAAAGTCTATGGCAGCACTGCATGGCAGCAATTTAAGTAATGACACCAGTGGGGGACAGGAAGTGATAGTGTGTACAAACATATAAAAACAAACAGCGTGTAGGGTCAAGCAGGGAAAGAAATAGCAGACAAGCAAAATTACTGTTTCTTTATTTAAATTCATGCAGTATTCAGAACAAAATAAATGAACTAATATAAGTAGAGGCTAATAGGTTTGACCTTATCACCAGTACAGGAAAATGGCTCCAAAGAAATCAAACCAAAATACTCAAGGGGATGGGATTTTTTGTTAAAAGTGCAGTCAGCAAAGAAAGGATGATGGGTAGCTTTGTTAGTACGGGATGCAATAGGCAAAGTAGCAAGAGTCCATATGGGTAGAGGGAAGAAATAACAAAGCCTATAAGTCCTCTAGCAAAGAAAATATATCATGAGATAATGGGGGCACGTAAAGAAGGCAGTGCGTTAACTTTGGGTGACTCTAATCTTCATGTAGATAGGGAAAATTAAATTTGTAGAGGTAGCCTCAAATATATACTCAATAGAATATACTTTGGGACAGCTTCTGAGAACAATATATTATGGATCCCTCCAGGAATCAGGTTATTTTGGATCTGGTAATATGTAATGAGAAAGATTTAATAAATGATGTCAAAGTAAAAGCTCCCTTAGGAAACAGTGATCATAACGTGGTACAATTTAGCATTCAGCTTGAGAAGGATACACTTGGGTTGGAAATGTCTGTGCTAAACTTAAATAAGGGCAATTACAAATGAATGATGACAGAGCTGGCTGGAGTAGATTGGAAAAGCTTGGGTAATGAACAATGGTAGACATTTTAAGAAATGATATATTCCAGTGAGGAAGGAGGATTCCAGGAAGAGGATAAGCCAACCATGGTTACCCAAATATGTTAAAGACAGTATCAAACTAAAAGAAAAAAAAAATACAATGTTGCAAAGATTAGTCATAAGCCATTGGATTGGAAAAGTTGTAGAAACCAAAAAAGATTCTCAAAATAATACAGCAGATAAACTATGAGGATAAATTAACTAGTAATATAGAAACAAACAGAGCTTCTTTAAATACATATAAAAGGAAGAGAGAGGTTAAAGTGAAAATTGGTTTTTAGAGAGTAAGGCTGTGGAAGTAATAATGGGAAACATGGAATTGCAGAGGAATTGAATAAATACTTTGCATCAGTCTTTATGGTAGAGGACATTGATAGCATTCCAAAAATATTAAATATAAGGGGCAAAAGACAGGAAGGAAATAAATACAAAATGTATCACGAGAGAGAAACAAATGTGGCTAAAGGTTGATAAGTTCCTTGGACCAGATGGGTTACACCCTTGGATTTTAAAGGAAGTAGCTCCGCAGATAGTGTTTGCACTGGTGGTAATCTTCCAGGAATCCCTAGACATTGGAAAAGTCCCAGAAGATTCATAAGCAGTCAAAGTATACCTTCATTCAAAAACAAGGGGAGACAAACAAAGCAAGTAATGATGTAAAGGTTTATAAAATCATGAGGGGCATGAATAGGGTGAATAAGCAAGGTCTTTACCCGGGATTGGAATTAGAAGACGTAGGTTTAAGGTAAGAGGGGAAGATTTAAGGGGTACTTAAATGCAAATTTTTCACACAGAAGGTGGTGTGTGTATGGAATGAGCTACCAGAGGAAATGGTGGAGGCTGGTACAATTACAACATTTAAAAGGCACCTGGATGGGTATGTGAATATATGAATTGGAAGTGTTTAGAGGGATATGGGCCAAATGCTGGCAGATGGCACTAGATTAATTTAGGATGCCTGGTCAGCAGGGATGAGTTGGAAAGAAAGATCTGTTTTTGCGCTGTACATCTCTTGAAATCTATAAGCCAGTTAGCTTATGTCATTGGGACAATATTTGAGACTTCTATAAAGGATGTACTAGCAGATCATTTAGAAACAAAATAATATTATCAGTAGAGTTAACATGGCTTCACTAAGGGGCAATCACGTCTGACAAATTTATTAGAATTCTTTGAGGTAGTAACAAATCGGATAAATAAAATGATTTGCAAAAGGCATTCTATAAGATACCACGTATAAGGCGACTTAATAAGATAAAAGTCCGTGATGGTGGAGGTGATATGTTCTCATGGATAGAGGATTAACTAAGTAATAGAAGACAGAGTTGGGGTAAAGGGGCATTTTCAGGATTACAAGCCATCACTAGTGGACTGCCACAATTCTTTACAAAATATATTAATAACTTGGATGATGGAAGTGATGGTATTATCATCAAATTTGCAAATGACACAAAAATAGGTGGAAAGGAAAGTGGTAAGGGTGAGGTAGAGTCTGTAGATGGTTTGAGACACGATAAGTGTGTGGGCAAAAGTTTGGGAGATGGAATATAATGTGGGAAAATTGTGAGGTTGTGCACTTTGTCAGGAGGAAAGGAGAAAGATTGCAGAAAGCTGCAGCACAGGTTGATTTGGGAGTCGTCCACCATGAATCACAACAAACCAGCAGGTTTGCTGGTTAGCAGGTAAATGGGAAGGCAAGTTGATATGTTGGCAATTATTTCAAAGGGAATGGAATACAAAAATGAGGATGTCTTGTTAAATCTAAACAAAATACTAGTCAGACCACACATAGAATATTGTGACAGCTTTAGTCCCTTATCTCAGGGAAAGAGAAACAGGCATTGAAGACAGTCCAGAGAAAGTTCACTAGGTTGATCCAGGAAACAGAAGGATTTCCTTATGAGGAGAGGTTGAGTAAATTGAGTCTGCACTCATTGGAGTTTAAAAAGAATGAGAGACAACATTAACGAAACATTAAATTCTTAAAGGGTTTGACGGGGCAGATTCTGAGAAGTTGTTTCTTCTCATGGGACAGTCTAAGAGCTGAGGATATAGCTTGAGACTAAGAGACCACCCATTTAAGACAGAGATGAGGAGGAATTTTCTTCTCTTGGGGGTAGTGAATCTGTGGAACTATTTATGGCAAACAGCTGTCAAAGCTGGGTCATTACGTAAATTCAATACTGAAATACAGATTTTACCTATAAGGGATTCAAAGCACATGGGAGAGGGCAGGAAAGTGGAGTTAAAAATTGTCAGATCTGTTCTGATCTTATTGAAGGTGGAGCAGACCCAGTGGGGTGAATGATCTACTGCTGCTTCTATATTTTACAGTCTTACTGTCCAATCAGGAACTCAATCTGGCAGACACCCATGGCTGGACTTTCTGAAGCTTGTTGTTCACTTCAGATGTGAGTCAGAAGCCCAGCATGTCCAGGAAATAGTCACTCAGTGTGATTTTTCCTCAAAGCAATGATGCGGTGGCCAGACTACAGGCTCATAATCCAATTAAGAATGGCTGGTGAACACCAGAAGATTTAGGGCCAGTCAGAGGCTAGGACACTGCTGCAGGGTGTCATGGCGGATCTATAAGGAAGAGAATACTTGAAAATGGTCAGGTCCCCTCCGAAACTTTGAACATTTTACAAAGCTTCTTCACTACTTGGCCAGCAGGGAGGTGGGCAGCATTGGTCGTAATGTGTCACATCCCAGGGAGGACCTCTAGGTCTGCCTGGATTGTGGACAGCTCAGGTCCAACCTAGCACCTGCCACACATAGAAACCTGGAAAACCTCCATTGTCCTCTTTAGAATGGCAAGAAAATCACAGCTCTTGTTCCAAATGATGGTTGCTTGAATTTTAATGAGGAAAACGATGAGGTTCTGGGTGCTGGTTTTGGTCATAAATGATGTACTGACTGTGATATTCCTGGTGTCCATTTCAAGGTGGTGAAATTAGCCAATTTATCTCTGCTGGCTCTGTACAAAGGCAAGAAGGATAGATCAAGATCTTAAAATTTCAGTAGATTAACAAAGAGAAAAATAAGCCATTTTAAAAATGGGGAAAAAAACCTTGGTTTTAATGGTCTCTTCATTGGTTTAATTAGGTAGCATTGTTGCTCCTGTCCCCTCCCATCCCAACTCTGGGAAGATGGACTGGGGTTCGAATAGCAGTGTTGATCTTTCAACTCCTGCTCATCTCCATTCTGAGCCCCAGTGAGGCAGTGTTTGCAGTGTCCTGAGGTACCCATCATGGTGGGATCTGTGTGCAGGGAAAGGAGAATTGGAGGTTCAGGTAGCTAATTCACTCCAAAGCCTGTTGGTGATGTAGGAAACCAGACGCCAATCTTTCACTTAACATGAGGCTTACTAACAGAATGCAACCTTACAATGGTCTGCCTCTTCCCCAGCCCACACAGTCTTCCAGAAGTCTCTCTTTATCTGTGCTCAAGAGACTTAAATCAATGTCTTCCTTCTGTATGTCCTTAACCTTAATAATACAATTAGTTTACCATGAAGAGATTCTGCTCTTTTCTTTAAAAGAAAAATACCTTTACAACACACAAACAAGCTTTCAAAAACAAATCACTGAGAAAAAATTCTAAAATTATTTTCAATTTTCTGTACTCTAGATCATAAAACAAAATATCCCTCATCTGGGACCTCCACCAGTTTCTTTGAGCAAGCATTCATTTTTGTAATGCAATCTGACAATTGAGGTGTTCCATTGACCCATTTTAATTTGGAGATTTCTTTCCAACATCTTTTACACTAGCAAGGTTAGTCCTTAACATTTTTACCGTTCACATTTTTTGTCAAATGTACATTAACAAACAGGGAATGGTTAATGAAATTGCATTTAAAAGGAAAATCATTCTCAGGACACCTGTTGTTAAATATTTTAAGGGCAATCTTACACAAGTAAAACCCCATTTCTTTTTCTTCTACGTTTTTTATTCACTTGTGGGATGTGGGCATCACTGTCTGAACATTATTTATTGCTCATCCCTTGTTGCCATTGAGAAGGTGCTGGTGAGTTGCCTTCTTGAATCACAGCAATCTGTGTGCTCAAGGTAGACCCACAACTTCATTAGGGAGCAAATTCCAGGGTTTTGACCCAATGACACGGAAGGAACAGCGCGATATATGTCTAAATCAGAATGGTGAGTGGCTTGAAGGGGAACCTACAGGTGGTGGTGTTGATTTGATTTGTTACTGGCACATGTACAAAGAATACAGTGAAAAGTATTGTTTTGCGTGCTAACCTTACATATCTATATCAGGGTAATAGAACAGAATGCAGAATCTAGTGTTACAGCTGCAGAGATAAACCAACTCGAGTATATGAGAGGTCCGTTCATAAGTCTGATAACAGCAGAGAAGAAGCTTGATTAAATCTGTTGCTAAGTGTTTTCAAACTTTTGTAGTTTCTGCTTGATGGAAGAAGATGGAAGAGAGTAATACCGGAGTGGGAGGGGTCTTTGATTATGTTGGCTGCTTTCCCAAAGCAGCAGGAAGTATAGAGGGAGTCAATAGAAGGAAGGCTGGTTTTCATCGTGGACTGGGCTGCATTCACAACTCTCTGTAATTTCTTGCAGTCTTGGGCAGAGCAGTTGCCATACCAAGCTGTGATCCATCCGGATAGGATGGTTTCTATGGTGCATCTATAAAAATTGGTAAGAGTCATGGTGGACATACCAAATTTCCTTAGCCTTCTGAGGAAGTAGAGGCATTAGTGTGCTTTCTTGACTGTTACGTTGACATGTATGAATAAGGATAAATTGTTAGTGATATTTGTTCCTAGGAACTTGAAGCTCTCGACTACTTCCACCTCAGCACCATTGATACAGACAGGGGTGTGTGCTCCACTCTGTTTCCTGAAGTTGATGACCAGCTCCTTCATTTTGCTGACATTGAGAGAGAGATTGTTATCTTTCCACCATGCAACTAAGCTATCTATTTCTTTCCTGTACTCTGAGATCCAACCCACTACAGTGGTGTCATCAGCAAATTTGTAAATGGAGATAGAGCTGAAATTGGCCACACAGTCATAGGTGTAGAAGGGATATAGTGAGAGGCTGAGTTCACCACCTTGCGGGGCACTGGTGTTGAAGATCATTGTGGAGGAAGTATTGTTGCCTAAACTTACTGATTATAGTCTGTGGGTCAGGAAGTCGAGGATACAGTTGCAAAGGGGAGAGCAGAGTCTGAGATCTCGGAATTTGGAAATTTGTTTGGTTGGAATTGTGGTGTTGAAGGCAGAGCTAAAGTCATTAAGTAGAAGTTTGATGTAGGTGTCCTTGTCATCCAGATGTTACAGGGATGAGTGTAGGGCCAGGAGATGGCATTTGTCGTGGAACCATGTTCCTGTGTATCTGATGCCTTATCCTTTTCAATGGAGGTGGTCATTTGGAGGTGCTATCTGAAGATCTTTGATAAATTTCTGCAGTGCATCTTGTAGATGGTACACATTGATGCTACTGAGCATCAGTGGTGGTAGGAATGGATATTGGTGATTGTGGTGCCAATCAAGCCGGCTGCTTTATCTTGAATGGTGTCAAGCTTCTTGAGTGTTGTAGAACGTGCACTTAGAAAGGCGAGTTGGGTGTATTCCATCACACTGCTGATTTATGGCATGTAAATGGGAGGCAGACTTGGGAAGTCCGGAGATGAGTTACTCATTGCACTATTCCTAGCCTCTGACCTGCTCTTGTAGCCACCATATATATTTGACTAGTTAAGTTCAGTTTCTGTCAATTGTAGCCCCCAGTGCATTGATAGGGGGATGGCAGTGCCATTGAATATCAAAGGACAATGGCTAGATTGTCTCTAGTTGGCGATGGTCATTGCTTGGCTTTTGCGTGGCACAAATGTTCCTTGCACTTTTCAGCCCAAGCCTGAATATTGTCCAGGTCTTTCTACATTTAAACACAGACTGCTTTAGTATCTGAGGAGTTGCAAATAGTGTTGAACATTGCGCAGTTATCAGTGAAATCTCCACTTCTGATGTCATGATGGAGGTCATTGAGGAAGCAGCTAAATATGTTTGGTCCTAGGACATTACCCTGAGGAACTCCTGCACAGATGTCCTGGAGTTGAGATGACTGATCTCTAACAACCACAACCATCTTCCTATGTGCCAGGTATGACTCCAGCCAGTGGAAAGTTTTCTCTGATACCCATTGACTCAGTTTGCTAGGGCTCCTTGATTCCAAACTTAGTCAAGTATGGTCTTGATGGACCTAGTATTTGCATTGATAAAATGCTTTTAATCACCCTTCCAATTTTCTTAGCCTTCCAACACATTTGGGTCAACATTTTCTATTCTCATCCACCAAAAATATTATAAAACGAGACATACTCTAATGCCAAGTGAAAGATTGGCAGGGGAAGCATCGCTCAAAAATTATTACTTTCATGTCCATTGAATGACCTATGGCTGGAAACTTGAGCACATATTTCTCTACTGTTTATTTTCTTTAATGTTCTGTTTGTCCTTAAAATATCTTCAATTGTGGTATGTTTCACCTTCATACCTATTTCCAATAAATTTAAAATATGGCATTGGATCTTGTTTGAACAATTTGACCGGGCAATTAAATTCATCACCGCTGTGTTCCTTATTTAGATGCAAGATCATCCTTCCATGAGAACCTCACATTAAATTTTAGGATGTGAATAACATTTCCTAGGTAATATTATTGATTCAAGGTTATTCCTTGCTTATTCTGCTGAATGCCTGGGTGTAGGTATTTAAAGGCCACCCCATGCTTGATTTCCATTTTCAATCTATCTCCGTTTTATTTCTAACATGGTTGTTCAAATTCCACAGAATCTTTATAGAAAATCATTGTGGTACAACTTAAAGATGCCCACCAAGAGTTTTGAGGGAAAGAAACATACTCACAATATGTCATTCATCCACGAACATATTTATTTAATTTTAAAACTTCTGTTCTGCTTTGCTTCCTTTTTTAGGCAGTTTCAAAAACACTTCCCTGTGGTATTTTTCACTCTTCAAACAAATGGCATTTATATTGATTAACCTACATTCTCATGAATATGTGGCCAACAAAGTTAAGAAAATTGACCAGATTATTTTTCCAATCATTGGGCAGTCCTCTGTAACATTTCAAAGTCCAAGCCGCTCATCAAAACACTTAGGTTAATTTCATTTTAGCTTATGTCTTACTTGGCAGAACTTCTATCTATGTTGTAAGGCTGGTTGTCCTAAGCTTGGCACTTCTGAGTAGACACCAAATTGCTCCCAACTAGCCAATTCTTCTATCCTATTAATTATCTTTTAAATTGTTGGAAGGCGCCATAACCTCCTGGTTAGAAAAGGGTTTTGAAATAACTCTACAGAGGCTGGTATCCAGTCATCAAGTCACCCTTTATTTGCACATAGAGAGTCCTTGACACTGATCCAGCTTCCTCAGAGCCAGCACTCAGAGTGTGAGAATATCTGGCACTCCTATTTATATCTGTCTGGCAGGGTACACTGATTGGACCAGATTAACAACCCCAATCAGGGAATTCATATTCTGTGAGGTCCACCTGGTTGACCTTGTTACAATTACTACAGTTTCTACTTACAGTTGTATTCCTATATTTCATTGTAGCCTTTGTTCTATTGCATAAATTATTAGTGCTATGACCATAACGTTCCCTCCTTTGTCTTTCTGGAATCCTGTACAGGATCCTACTCTTTAATGACCAGAGGTTCTGTTGCCAGTATTTGATCATTTTCAAGTGCAAGAGTCATTCAGAGATCTACTGCAAAAACTCACTGCCTTTTCTTGCTTTCCACTGATACATGTCATTTTGCCAGACCATAGATCTGACACCTTGTTCACCATAGATAATAGGTACTGCAGATGCTGGAGAATCCGAGATAACAAGGTGCGGAGCTGGATGAACACAGCAGGCCAAGCAGCATCATAGGAGCAGGAAAGCTTGACTAGGCCCGAAAC
>JAHRHZ010000019.1:31766200-31911774 GCA_024137785.1 Ginglymostoma cirratum | reverse complement strand
TCACCATCTTGGGCATTCTCATTTCTCCCTACAATAGGCACATCTCATCATTTACTGGAGCCTTCAGGTATCAGTCTCGCTAATGCAAGTATTCTAGGTTGTTGACCTTCATTGGATGCAATAGTTCTTCATTACCATCTGCTTATAGTCATCCAACCGATTATGATGACTTCTGTTCCTTCTAATTCTTCAAAGTATGAAGTATATGAAGTAGAGGATGCCATACCATCTTCCTTTAATTCCTCAGATTCTGAAAGCTGCAGGCAATCCTAATTAACTAAGATGAACGGACCTCAATAGTTTGTTGGAGAAACACTCTTTCCATCACACCCTATCACCTCATCCAAACCTCTCCACTCTTCCTAACATACAAAATTATAATAGAGTCTTCTCCCTGCTTGTAGAGTAATAAAATGTGCAGAGAAAAGTTAAATTAATTCTAATCTCTTCTCGAGCATATCAGAAGTTATTTTGAGATTCTCTCAATTGATAAAATCTGCAGATAGCGCCCATCATTTGAAATGAATACTTTGCATGAATTGCTTATGCCAGGGTCATCGTCATTTTGCAGTTTGGTTGATCAACTAAGATCAGACAGAGCGTCACATCAATGCACATTTTATTTTATAGCTGAAACTTCCAGCTGTGGTGCAAATCGCCATAATATTTATATTTTCACAAACATCTCTGAACTTACCATTCATAAATTCCACCTGCACATGCCACGCAATCTTTAGTCAGGAATGCACCTGATTCTCCCAATCTAGTATATCCATTTTCCCATCATTTTAACTACAATCATTCATTTGTCTTTACCATGTATGACTGTAAAAATACTGAATCTGATTGTAAAATGAAAAACGTTTCTGTTTTTGTCACATACTTTTAAATCTGTAGCTCTTACTTCATTAAAGTCTCAAACCAATGGGAGGTTTACAACAGGCCATGTCAGCATTCTCTGACACTTTTTTCCTATTATATGCTCCACTAGGCTGGTCACCAATATCCACTACAAACCTACCCACCCCAACAGTTATCTTTTATGTATCTGTTAAAATTCATGATATATTCCTCTGTGGAATGAATTTCCATACCATAAAATCTCGCTGAGTCTGACTGCGCCTTGTTGACATCTAATAAGTTATCTTTTCTGTAAATTTCATTCATGTAGCTTAATAGAAAATCCAAACATTCAAGGGTATCCAACTGATTGGCACCCAGCTGAAAAAATACTTTGATTTTGATTTTACTTTGTTGGGACGTGACAATTCCAAATTTATTTTCTCTTAAGTAAGGGCATAAATCACTTTTAAATATCCTCTTCATTTTCACATGTTGGTTAGGTTCAGATTCAGAGAACTTTGATGGGTAATCACACGTTGGCAATTTACTCTTGCTTTCAGCTACTCTTCACAAAACTAACTCAGATTACAATCGCTGTATGAAAATGTTTTTTCTTAGTTTCCAATCATTACCTTTAGGCAATCATTCTCTGCTACCATGTTAATTCACTCCATTGCCAATTGTTGAATATACCCATTTGTATCGGGGATCTAGGTCTAGAAAGTCAGGTAACTGGAGGCCAGAAGAAGAGAGGAAAAACAGAGGATAGGCTACTTTTGGTTGCTTCAACTACAAGAGGACTTTAAACCTTTGCCATTACTAATTTGATGCTTTAGGCACATCTCATTTTTATAAAGGTATTTACCATGAACAGAATTTGATGTCAAAATTACTGCAGTTGCTGAAACAGGTAAGCATACTAATATATATTAGATAATTTTAAGTGACAAATACATTTTACCTGTTTTCTACTTTTGCCTTATAGCAAATATTTAAAAAACACAATTAAAGCATTTATAATTTTGCCTCAGATAGCACACAGGGGAGAGTTTCCCTGAGAGGTCTTTGCCACAAGATGCCGATCATTGGTACAAGATCATCCTCTACTGATGCACTTTCATCATCAGCATGCAGACATGTGACTAATGAGCCCATTATTTATAAAGATCTTCCTTTGTTTTCATTAGTAGTGCAGAAATTGATATGTACGTTGGGCACAAACAAATTTCCAAGCCCATTTCTCTTGGTTCTAGGTTCCCTCAGCTACTACCAAGAATATCAATGTTTGACGGTTTCAAGTAGAAGCAGAGATTTAGGATTTTTGAGGATTTGGGAGTTGATTTGGGATGTCAATGAGTTACTTTTCGTAACTCATTCATGGGTTGTTGGTGTCACGGGCTAGACTAGCATCTTTCTTGCCTTTTCCTAATTACCCAGAGCCCAGTTCAGAATTAACCTCACTGTTGTGGGTACGTAGGCCAGATCATATAAGGATGGCAGGTTTCCTTCCTTAAAGGACATTAGTGAACCTGATGGACTTTTGCAAAAATCCGCAGTGGTTGTATGGTTACAATCAGGCCAGTTTAATAATTCCAGATTAACTTTAAAAAATTGAATTCAAATTTCACCACCTGCTGAAATGGACTTTAAACCCATGTCACCATAATGTTAACCTCGGCCTCTGGATTACTAGGCCAGTGACAATGCCACTAGGTCACAGTCAGCCCAATTTGGAGCTCTACGTTGGTGTCAACTTTTTGAAGCTTTTTGAACTGAGAGAAGCAAGGATATGTCCTCCAATAATCCTCTAAACAAAAGAACATCTGAAAAATGCCAATAGGCTGTTCATGAACTTGTTTACATTTTGACACACTTTGGGTTAAAGTTCTGCCTTCCTCTTCTACGTCACTGGGTGGCACAAGAACAACAAAACAAAAACTTGAATTTATAATTGCCCCAAGGAGCTTAAAATAAGCATTTTCTTTTTATTAAAAGCTCCAATCGTTGTTGCTGTGGAAGCACAGTCAAGTGTTTTGTTCTTTTGAAAGCATGACAACTCAGTGCAGGTAGAAGCATTGGACAATCTGAAATACCAACATGTTTACAGAGAAGAATGGTTGATCAGTTCATGGGAGAATATTCCGTGACTTTCATAGGTATCCGTGGAATGCAGAAGCATTGGAAAGTCTGGATTATTGCATAGTCTGAGCATCATTTAAAAAGCACTTCTGCACAAAATCTATTTTTAATCTATTTTGAAGTCCTTCACTTCTTGGCTGACAGACTCTATTGAGCGGATTGCCGCACCAGATACCATCTTTGGAAACGTGGGCATTAGGTTTTTATCTGTGGAAGGCCCCAATGTAAATGTGTTCTGGCAATGTCAGGCAAATATTTGGTGAACCTAGTGAGGCAAATAACAAGTAAAAAATTTACTTAATTGATTTTAACTTCCATACTTCCCAATTTCTGATAAACAGAGAAAGAAAGTGTCTCTGTGAATTTTTTTTTAACAATTGAAGTGTTTTCAAACTAGAGCATTTCTCTGAATTGGCTTGCTTTCTGAATTAATGTGCAGTAACTCAATTTTGATCAATTTGTTTTTGTGCTCATCCCCACAAGCATTTGCTACTACTAGACCCTTGTTTACGAGATACTTAAGTGTGCAAAATGCTGACACAAACAGCAGAATTTGAGCCATAAATGAAATGTATCACTTAAAATGTAGTTTAATTTGCCAAAAAATAAATATACCTTTGTCCCCAGCAACAGCACAAAAAAATAATTTTGTTACCATAGGCATTTAGAAAGATTACAAATTTATTACTCCTCAATGAATACAGTGGGTTTGTATGAGTGCTGTGTTCCAAACAAAACATAGGGATTTAATGACCTAATCAAAATAATATGCACCGAAGCCCTTTCGCTCTCTGGCCTGGAATTGACTGTGTAGGCGAATTCCAGAGGTTAGATTCGACAATGTTCTCATTCTCATGCCTATTTTTCTAATCTCAAAATGTATCACAATTCTCTGACAAACTAATTAGAATAAAACCAAATGTAAAAATGGATGGAAATCAACATAAGCAATCAGATCCCAAGGAAAGTGACAGTACACACCATACAGTTCTTCTTTAAATGACAGTTCAAATTGTAACTCATTGAACTATTGTCTACCCGTGTTTAACATAACATGTTTAAGGACCTCCAATTGGGGCACATTTTAATAAGACTTATGTCATAAACATCCATCCAAGGAAAGAGCAAATCTCAAGCTTGCTTTAGTGAGGATAATGTGAGGAAAAGCACAATAAAACAGAATATGCCTTTTTCCTACTACCCCTGAAAATCTGGTTGTAATTTGAGGAGGGCTGCTGAGTAAATGCAATCGCAGGTAATTCATACATGAAGCTCTGTAAATTTGGGGTGGGGTCAAATTTATGGTTTAGACCAAAGAAAACTTGGGTGCACTGCGGTTATGAAAGCAACCCACTTATGCCCAAAATTCGGCAATCATTTAAGGTGCATAATTGATTTGTGCTCACATTATACATGTCTTTAGGTGCAAATATAGAGGAAATACAAGACCTGAATAACAATTGTAATGCTGGAAAAGATCACATGCAGTAAACTGTGTACTACTGGGCAGGACTGCCAATTAAAACAAGCATTTTTGCTTTTCAGAGGTTGTATATGTGGAGAATGATAATGAAAATCCTTGGCACAAAAACAGAAGTGGCTGGAAAAGCTCAGCAGGTCTGGCAGCATCTGTGGAGGAAAAAACAGAGTTAACGTTTCGGGTGTGGTGACCCTTCCTCAGAGCTGTTTGTTCCTGATTTACAGCATCCGCAGTTCTTTCAGTTTTTATGAAAATCCTTGGTATCTCTATTACAATTTTGTGAACCTGTTACCTTTAAAATGGAAACATGATGAACAAAATGATGGTTGATGAAGAAAATAATTTTCAGATATTTCAACTGATAACCTGGCATTGAACGGTTCATCAGTGACTATTTGATTTATTGAAAAGGAAAACACTTTGACAAGTTTTCATGAAGGTGTACACAAAATGAAAAGCATCCACTCGAAACTAATTTTACTAAATAATTATTTTTCAAAACACAATGCGTTGTTGTATTATATTGATGTTCAAATCGCCGGTAGTAAGATGAAAGCCAAAAGCAAAATACTGCAGACATTGGAGTGTATAAAGAAAAACAGATAATACGAGAAATGCTCGGCAGCAGAGAAAAAGCCAGATTTAATGTTGTAAGTCATTGAAATGTAGAAAATAGGTACAGAAATGGGCTAATTGGCCGTTCAAGCCTGCTCAGTCATTCAATAAGATCAAGGCTGATCATCCAACTGAGTACCCTGTTCCCGCTTTTGTCCCTTTGATACCTTTAGCTGTAAGAACTTTTACATCTAATTCCTTCCTGAAACCTCTTTCAGGAAAAGAACATTGTCAGTGCTGTTCTTAACAACGGCAGCCTTGCATTGCCAACAATATTTTACATTTATTTTGATGGGATTTAGGCAATGCTGGTCTAAAATTAACCTTTCACTGAGTGGCTTATGAGGCCATTTCAAAGGGCAGCCACCTAGATATAGATCTGGAGATCACAGGCAGATAGATTTCCTTTCTAAATGCCTTTGAATTAGAATTTTTTTTGAAAATCAATGATTATTTTTGGGTCTCAGTAACTGAGCCCATCTTTCAGTTCTGGATTTTATTAATTGAAGTAGAATTTCACCAGCTGCCATGGTAGGATTTGCACTGTGTCTCCATAGTATTAGCCTAGACCTCTTGATTACTGAACCAGTAACATTACGCCACTACAACACTTTCTCCCCTCTGTAGATCTGATGGGATGCGGAGAAATTGGGGTTAATCAACGTAAGATGCACAAAAGCATGAATTATTATACGAACCTGACAGCACCTGATGCCAATCGTTTATGTTGTTTTATGTCACCAAATGTGTGTTGGACCAGAATTTGCATTTTTTTTTGGTCAGGCTGGATTGGCAGTTCTCTATTCAACAGTATAACAAAGGCTATCTCAATCAGACAGTTATTTCCATGATTTGTAGCTCAGTTATGATTCTTCTTAAAGTTCACAACTAAGCTCTGTGGCAGCTGGGAGGAATAAGGAGGTCTATGGAATAACAATTCATTACCTTCTAAAAATCATGAGGTTTATTGCACTGTCCAAGAAATGTGCTCTGAATATTATTTTTAAGCCATGATGGAAGGGCTCAATATTTGTTATATTATGTGGAAGGAGGCAAGACCTTAGAAACAGGATGTCTACCTTGTCAAGCCTGTTCACCATTCAATGAGACCAGGGTTAATTTAGAAGATACCTCGAGATATCTGCCTTTTCCCTCTATCCTTTAATAATTTTGTTAAATACAAAAATTACCCTGTAGCATTCATTCTATATGGTGGAGTGAGTTTCAGCCTTCTATCATTCTTTGTGCGGAGAAGTATTATCTAAAAGGAGACTGCTACTGCCAGAGGATGACTGTCAGACTCCTGTGTGGACCCATGGACTGTCAGACTTGTATAAACGTCAAACAGAAATATAAAAATGAAGGCAATAATGAGAGGCTTCTATCCCCCCCAACACACCCTCCCCTACGCTCTCAGGAAGAGGACAATTTCTGTGGGTGTGTTTATGTTTTACCCTTTGGGGAAATACAGAAAAATGGAGTTATAAATCAACTGCAACCCCTGGTCTGTGTATGTCAGTGACCTGACATCCCAATGTATGGTCTAGCATGCCATGGAAGTCACTATTTGAGACCAACATTAAACAGCCCTGTACTGGTGGAGAAGAAAGAGAAAAATACAATCTTTCAGCCTTGGTGCTACCAGTCAGTAAACTTTAAAAGGAACCAAAAGAAAAAAAAAATTGGTGAACTTTGCAAACAAGTTAAGGATCTTGAAATTGACACTTCAATGACCAACCTCAGTGTTACTAGTACCATCCAAAACAAAGACCACACTATTCTATCTTTTTCAATCTTTCATCTCCTTTTTCTTTGGATGCACTTCTTATTTCTAATCTGTGTATGTACATTGTGCTAAAACTCACTCTTTTGTAAAATCAAAAAGTCTGGCTAAATTGCTTCCTTTTAAAACACAATTTATTTCAGTCCAGAGAAAGGTATCCACTAGGGAAGTGATCCTTCTTAATTAAGCTTATTGCAAAGACTAAGTTTGCAGGTGTCATGAAACCGGTGGAGTTGTGGATAGTGAGAAAGGTTGTCAAAGGATACAGCAGGATATTTATCAGTTAGAAAGTTGGGTAGAAAAATGGCGCATGGAATTTAATCTGGACAAGTGTGATGTGATAAGTCCTGGGAGGTCAAATACAAGAGACCATAAGATCATAAGATATAGGAGCAGCATTAGGCCATTCGGCCCAACGTGTTTTCACCATTCAATTATGGTTTATATGTTTCTCAATCTCTTTCTTTTGCCTTCTCTCATAATCTTTGATCCTCTTATTAATCAAGAACCTATCTATCTCTGTCTTCAATACACTCAATGACTTGGCCTCCTCAGCCATCTACAACAATGAGTTCCACAGATTCACACCCTCTGGCTGAAGAAATTCCTCCTCATCTCAGTTCTAAAGGTCATGCCTTATCTCTGAGGCTGTGCCCTTGTGTTCTGGTCTCTCCTAATAGTGAAAACATCTTCTTCATGTCCATGCTATCCAGAAGTCTCAGTATTCTGTAAGTTTCAATCAGATCTTCCCTCATCATTCTAAACTCCATTGAATACAGAGTCCTCAACTGTTCCTCATTGACGAGCCCTTCATCTGCAGGATCATTCTTGTAAATGTCCTCTGGACCTTCTCCAATGCCAGCATGTCTTTTCTTCGATACGTGGCCCAAAACTGTTCACAATATTCCAAATGTGGTCTGATCAGAGAATCATAGAGTCTCAGCAATATATCTCCGCTCTTTATTCTAGTCCTCTTGAAATAAATGCTAATTTTGCACTTGCCTTCCTAACTGCCAACATGTTAACCTATATGGTAACATTAAGAGAATCCTGAACTAGGACTCCTAAGTCCCTTTGTGCTTCAGATTTCTGAAGCTTTTCACGGTTGTGATGATGCTGTGGCTTTAAGAGATGTATTTTGTACTGTCCTTGTTTTTTTCTCAACATTTGATCAAACATAGTCTCTGGTAAATGAACGTCAATTTCCTTATCTTTATTTTTGATTTGTCCTCCTGCTTCAACTTGTGGCTTTGTGACCTTGTTACCACACAGTCAGGAAATATCTCAGGATATACTTCCTGTCATAACTCACCTGCTTGATTCTCCACTGGATTTTCAACCACAGTAGGCATCACTCTCACCTGTGATCCAGGTATATTATTACCAAGGACAAATTGTATTCCTGGAACCGAGAGTTTCTCTCATACTCCCACCACCACTTCGCCACTTATCACTGGACTTTCCAACCTCACTTTATTCTGGTCTCGGAGTTTTGTCAGGAGTTGACTCCTTTGCTATTTACCTTCCCCAAGCCTTCCTTACCAATCATGCCTTTCCAGAGTTTGTGTCCATGTTTGGCATTGAAGTTCTTGAAGAGAATCAGCCTGTGTCTCTTTGGATGATGGGACAGCGAGTGATCAAAGGTAGAATAGCATCCCTGGAAGTGGATAGGTTTTTGAAATATTGTGGAGTTGATGGCTATGAGGAGCTGGCATAGGAGGTGGGATGGCGGGTGGGGGTGTGCGGTTGAGGCCTGAAGCAGATTACCCATGATCCTATAGAATGGGGGTGGGGGTGTGTGGCCAGTGTTGAGAGAATGAGTGTTCTAACAGATGTAAAGGCATATGCTTCAAACTAAAGGAAATCAAAGTTAACTTGAAAATTGCAGTTGACACAAATAAGCAGGGTGGGTAAAGAACAGGCAGGTCCATGGGAACATTGTTTATGGAACTGCATCTGCATGGATTTGAAGAGATATTGTCCTGGATTGAGGTTGTGCTCCCTACCCCTTGGTGTAAATTGCAAGAATCAGCCTCTGCTTCACAGGATGCCCCGTATTAGTTTTTTGGGTGATGTCCATTTAATGAATGTGGAGTAGGATTTTCATCTGCCTCCAGGACCAAACCTGACCTCATAGACTGGCCTTCAATTGGAGGCCAGCAACTGTGTTTCACACCAGGATCAGTGGTAACTGCTGATATTAGGCAGCCCAGGACTGTGGAGGGAGTTCTTGACTTAGGGGGTCAAAACTGTGGTGGGGGAATCTCTGACTGGCACTGGAAAGGCTCAGGAAAGTGCAATTGTCAGCACCCCTTTGTACCCATTGGATTAAACATGACAACCTACATGTTGGTGCAGATCTCTCCCTTTGCCCATGAAGTCAAAACGATGGTGAGATGACTTGCTGTTAATTGCCTATTTAAGGGCCACAATTGGGTCATGAATATGGCCCATCTGACATCTCCTTCCCCACTTCCCTAAAACTGTGGGAGAGGCAAGGGAGGTTAGACATTGCATGGTGCCCTAACTTAAAGGACCACTCGCCTGAATTCCTAGTCACAGAGGGGCCCATTACTTGTCAAAGTCCACCTATGATGACAGGAAATAAAATGCATGTAATAATAACCAGCAAATCTTTCAACTATAATTGTGATTGATAATTAATTTTCTATTAAAGCCCAATTGCCATGCTAATTATATATAATGTTGCCATCTGGCAGACAGAAGTTCTGGAAAGAATAATAGCCATAAATTATTGCTGAGAGTTGTTTCTTCCTACGCTGTGGAGGAGGGGTCAAGTTTCTACAGTAGAAGTTCCCTAAGCTTTATTCTCACTTGTTGGAAATAAAGCCATTCTTAGAGATGATCTTGGTTTCACATTTACATCAAGCCCAAATTTGCCTGAAGATACCAGTGACAGAGCCAAAGGAAACTAGGCTGCTGAAATCATTAGTACATGATTAGCAAGCTATGGGCACCAGTTGGAAGACCTTAAGCATTGGAACTTGGCTAAGCTATTTGGCCCTTTAAACCCTGTTCACCATTGAACACTTTCACCTCAGCCCCACCTTTACTATCACCATATCCCTTAATTTCTTTAAACATTCATCAACCTCTATAGTGAACATACTCAATTACTGAGCATGCACGATGTCTTGAGTAGAGAGTACCAAAGGTTTACATTCTTTTGAGTGCAGACTCATCTCAGGCCAAAGTGACTGACCCTTTATTCTAAGAGTTTACTCTAAAAGTATTGCGGATTTTCTGATTAGGGAAGTGCTTTCTAAAAATTTGTTTGTTAATGGCCAGGTCTGCAGCTATTGCCCAGAGTGCATTTAAAAATCAACCATGTTGTTTTGGGTCTGCAGTCACATGTAGGTTAGATCAGGTAAAGATGACAATTTCCTTCCCTAAAGGACACTAGTGAACCACATGGGGTTCTCCCCTGACAATTGAAGGTTTTAAGGTCATCATTAGATTCTTAATTCCATATTTGTTAATTGTATTCAAATTCCACCTTGGCAGGAATTGATTCAGAGATAGTAGGAACTGCAGATGCTGGAGAATCTGAGATAACAAGGTATAGAGCTGGATGAACACAGCAGGCCAAGTAGCATCAGAGGAGCAGGAAAGCTGACAGTTTGGGCCTAGACCCTTCATCAGAAAAATTGGCAGGAATTGAACCTGGGCACCCAGAACATTAACCTGGAACTCTGGATTAATAGTTTAGTGATAATACCAGTAGGCCATTGCTTCCCCTTTCTACTTTCCAAGCATCTGTAATCTTGACCCCTTAAGAATGTTATATGTTCTAATTAGATTCTTCCAAACAGCTGAGGACAAAGACCTGCTCTATTCAATTTATTTTACTAAGACAATCCCCTCAGACCAAGAACCAGTGAAGCCTTGTTGTTCTCCCTCTAGGGTAGTCATTCCTTAGGCAAAATTGTATACAGTGCTTCATGTGTGGCCTCAGTAATGCCCTGTGTAATTTAATACGGTTTCTTTACTCTTATACTCCAATCCCTTTGTAACAAAAACTAACCTACCATTTGCTTTTCTCATTACTTGTTGTACCAACATGCTGATTTTCTGTAATTCATATTCAAGTACTCCCAGGTCCTTCTGAATGCACACGTCTTGGAGTCTCTTGCCATTCAAAAAAAATTCTGTTTTTATCTTAATTTTCCCTGAAATATCAATAATTTCTAATTTTAACGCATTATATTCGATCTGTTATGTTCACAATTACTCATCCAACCTGACTGCATCCCTCTGAGCCTCTGCACTGACATCACTGTTAACTTTCCCATCTAACCTTGTATTGTCAACGAACATTACTCTCAGTCTTCTCCTCTAAATCATCAATATAGATTACAAATCACTGAAATTCAAAAATACTGATACTTTCAGAAGTTAATTACAACTTGCCAAGTCGAAAATGTCAATCATTCCTAATTTCAGCTGTTTCTCCATTAACCAAACTTTAATCCATGTCATTGTGTGACAAAATGTGCCTTTAAGAGGGACTTGTCTGTCCTAGTTCTCTTGAAGCGGCGTGTTTTCAACCTGACCTCAGGTGTCTGCTCTGCTGCTCTTCTGCATGAAAAGAAGAGTTAATAGTTTTAGATTTTTTGTTAGATAAGACCAAAGAAGCATGATTTGGTGAAGTCAGGCTCACACATAACCAAGGTTTTAGGTTTTGCTTTTAGTTGCTGAAGTTGGGGCTTTGGAATTGAAGCTGCTAGAAACAGCTCTCTCTCTCCGCTGCTGCAAAAAGCTTGAGTTCTGTCTCTGCTGCTAGACTTATTCTTTCAATTCTTTTCCCATTCTCCTGGTCTGGAGATAGCAAGTGAGGAGATCTGTTTTGCTGAATTTGCCTTTGCCAAGAGTGTGTTTGTGGGATGCTGCTATCCTGGAACAGTTGATGGGTAGTAGTTAAAATATACATTATTTGGTTAAGTATAAAATTATGGTAATTCTTCTTTTTTTGTTTGTAGTTTAACTGTGGTGTAAAATAAAGTGTGTTTTGCTTAAAGTCTAGTAGTTTAACCAATCAAATTACATCTGGAATCTACACTTTACACTTGCTTTTGGCTGTCTCCTTGATATGTTAGAGGGGGTTTGGTCTGGTCGACAACAGTTGTCCCGGGAGTAGATCAGTCTTTATTGAGAGTGTGGGGCCAAATGTGACGACCAGCTGGGGTACTGGTTAGGAGTAACAGTTAACACCAAGGGGAGATATGGTGCATGAGACAATCAAGACAGTTCAGGAGTTTCTTGGCAACAACTGACTGCTGTTGAAAATAAAAATAACAATGTGGTACTTGGTGAAGGAATGCTCTTGGTGTTCAGATAAGTTGCAAAGGCTGGGTTTTAAGGAGGCCTTGCAGTTTGGTGTGGTTAGTTTGTGGAAAGTCTAGGCAGGGAATATTTAGATTTTCATTCTGTAGCCCATATAAGCACTCCTGATCCTTCTGGTTCGGCAAGACTAGTTTAAAAGAACCACACTTAACTCTCATTGCTCTGACTCTTATTTCCACTAGCTGCATCTGATGGGTCTCGGGTTTAAGATTAAAATTGTCATCAATCCTTGATCAAGACAGCTGCAACTCATTGACCAATTTAAAGAAGAAGGATTAGCCCTCTGGTGGGTTCTCTCCTCACTTGCTTGGAAATAAACAGGTTAAAATCATAAACTGTGGGAATTTGGGAGCAAGACCATTGGTAAGACCGATGCCTTATTTTAACTGGCTGCCAGTTGGACTGCCTCTTTGCATTCAAGAACGGTCCTGAAAGTGTCATTTCTATTATGATGGAAAATACAGGTCCTGCATATCCTTGGAATTGGTGGTGTTGGTGATTGGAAGGAAGTAAGTGTCAGTGAAAGTGCAGAACAGTTCTAATCTCCATCCCTAACCATAGCAGCATATGATGTGGAGTGAGACTCCAGAAGCTTGCGTCTTCAAATAAATGTGTTGGACTATAATCTGGTGTCGTTTGATTTTTGACCTTGGCAGCATATCACATATACTACACCAAGACTGGAAAGTTTAAGTTGTAAAGAGAAGCTGGATAGGCTGGGACTTATTTCCCTGGAGTATAGGACACTGAGGATGACCTTAGAGGTATAGATAAGTTGAATTGCCAAGGTCTTTTCCCCAGGGGAAGGGTGTCCAAAGGTATGGGGCATATTTTTAAGGTGAAGGAGAAAAGATTTGATAGGGTCCTGAGGGGCAACGTTTTCACACAGAGAGTGGTGCGTATATGTAACGAGCTGCCAGAGGAATTGGTAAAAGTGGGTACAATTACAACACTTAAAGAACATTTGGTCAGGTACGTGGATCTGAAGGATTTGGAGGGAAGTGAGCCAAACGCAGGCAAATGTGACTAGTTCAGTTTAGGAAATTTGGTGGGCATGGATAAGTTTCCATGCTCTACGACTCTGTGAATCTGTCACTAAATGGTGCATTAAAACGGTGTGGAAAGGCACTTAAAACAACACACAACAATTTTTTAAATGTGTCTGCAATCTCCCTGGAACAGTGTTTGAAAAAAAATGAGAAAGAAAGCCAACCTGCAGTTGAATGCATTCACTACTGCCTTCTGCTGGACCTCAGCAGTTTATATCCATTTATAAATATCTTGATTTATCGATTAAGGCTGCCTTTTTTCAGTGAGTGCACATCATCACAAAAGTGTTTATCTAAATAATAAGGACTCTCTAACAGTGGAGCAAATAGAGTGTTGAGTCTAGTTAGCTGCTTAATATTATAACCCCACTACAGATATCAGTCAACTCACGAGCAATGCCACAGAAGGACCAAGTGATTATCTATTAAATTAGTTAGCTGAACAGTGATATAACTAGTATGTTTGGGCAAAATGTTTAGAAATTATAGTATTTTGTTCCTTTTTGCTGCTTATAGTTTGCTGACACCCCATAGATGCAACAGATTCCTTTAAGTGCACAAGCTGTCACAAGAGTTTTAATTCTATGTTGAGGATTAAAGAATTGAGGTTTCTAAAGTGTCTAGGAGTGAAAAAAGACTGAGCATATGTTTGTACTCAATGTGCTTTACATGCACATGTGGGCTACAGCATACTGACATGTCCTAAATCACAAGCCCTAGGGCAAACAAGCTTAAGAGTTGAAATGAGTAAATGGTTGAGATAAATCTTCTGTTTAGACTTACTTAACAGCAATAAAATTATCATAATTTGAAAATAGAAAACACGACTTGAAGCTTTTCAAAAACTTAATTAAAAACATCAACAGCTAGTTAAAACTTAAATGATGTAAATTGAAATGATTTAATTCAAACATTTTATGATTATTTTTATTGCTAGTTATTAATTATTAATTCTCTTTTGCTGATCTGAAATGTTCTGTTAGAATATTACTGTGAATATCAAAAATCATTCCCTTATTATTCGTTTATTTGGGTGTTTAACAGATACTTGGTTGAATTATACAATGGAGCAGTATTGCAGGATTGGGAAGTGATGGAGATGACTTGCTTGCTCACTTTGTTGGTATCTGTTATTTGTTATATAAGGTGATTTGTGAAAGGGGTAATGATCAGGTTATTTAGACTGCACCCATTCTACTATTGTCACATACAGTGTGCGGGTACAGACAAGGAAACTAGCCTTCGTAGGAAGCAGGGATTTGCTGAGAGCTCCCGAGAGTCTTGGTAGTTTTACTTATGCCTGACTAATACTGTACTTATACTGATTAATATCATACAATAAACTGGCTTGTTAACTAAGACAAGAACCTCTTCTGAAAAGACTCAACAGTGGTGTATCCTCTACCACTGATCATCAGACAGACCCTCATCAAAGTACAGAGAAAGGAGGATCGGTGGCAGTGATCTGCTTTGAAAAGTCTTTACTCTGCACCACATACTGGCAGAGATGGCAGATGCCACAAGGTACAAGTAGTGGTCACTAGGATAATATCACATCATTGGCATCTGTTAGATTGTTAGTATTTCATCCCTCGTTGAACTCCAACCATCATTTATTTACTCGAGCTGTGAGGCCTCAGAGATAGTCAGGAGTAAGTGGCTGATTTGTAAGCAGTTTATTTTCATTATGTGGGACACCTTGGGAAGCTTGTGATTGTGATTTTGTGTAAATTTGGGAAAGAAATCAAGAGCTGAATTTTCACTATCGAGGCTGTTACATTTGTTTCTTCCCATTGTCGATTGATTCAGAACCCCTTGTCCAACTCTATATCCAATAACATTCATTAGAAGTTAGGAAGTTCTTCTGAGGTCAATAAACCCACGAGAATGGATATTAACTTGTCCTGGCATAGTCTTTGCCTAGTAGCAGTTGCTGCAGGCACAGTTGTCAGCTTCATCCGCATCCAGTTTTCCTTTATTGCCAGGATGTGTCTTGCTTACAGAAGAATCGTTCATATTTCATCTTTCAATCTGCCATATTAAAAACAGGTGTATTAAATAAATTCCAGGCTATAGCAATGTATGGTGAAAGAAAAACTCCAGAAAGCTAACACTCACAATGTAAAGGCAAAATTGGCCAATATGATCAGTTTTGTTTACAACGAGCAGGCTTTGTTGCTAAAGAAACAAAATAGAAAATAATGCGACCATTTTGTGCTCTTGTAGGAAACTCTCAACCTATGTTTTGATACCTGGAGCTCACCTGTTAATTTTCACAGGGTCAATAGACAGAAAGATGGGAGATATACATAATTTTGGTTTTTAACTTTAGTATTTAGACACTTCTGCTGAAGGATCACCTTTGCACAGGAAAAACTGGCAGTTTTCATGGTGCAGATATATTTCCTCTTCCTTGAATTACCCTTCTGCACCATGAGGCAAAATAGATTTTTTCATGACCTCCTGTTGGGCTTTCATGAGGACTACATATTAATATTTGAGGGCTACGTTTTGATTTTCCGTTTTTGTGGCTCCTTTTGTGTCCTCACTAACTTGCTTTTACATGGTACAATCATGTAATACATTACCTTCTGTATTTGTGTCAATGGATCAGGTATTTGGATGCATACAAAATCTGAATTAGAAGAATTAATCAATAGCCTCAATAGTTATCATCCATCCATTAAATATAAAGCCATGGTAGTGAAGAAAATCATTAATTCCCTAGTCATCACGGTATTTAAATTGGCACAAAACCACAAGCATAATTAGAAACAGAAGATTTTTATTTTAAAATAATTGACGCACAATTCTAAACTCAAAAAACCATCACCTGAAACCCACCTTCCAGACTCGTAAGGTGAGACCTAATGCATTTCTATCACATATTCACCTTGCTGGAATACTTTATTCCGCCAATCACTATCCTTCTTACTACATCTCAGACCGCAATCTCAGATTTAAATTTAAAAATTGACGCAGTGCTCATTGCAATACCATACGCTGCATTTTTCCCTTCTTGTAATTCGTAAACATATCCAACTTTAAAGTGGTACAACTTAAAAGCGGGACTTACTTTAAAAGATCATATTGAGTGGCGCGTCAAGCCTTCTTCCTTGGTACCTTCAAAACCTATGACCTCCATCACCTGGAAGGACAAGTATCGCGAATAGATGGGGGTATCACCATCTACAGGTCCTCCTCCAAACCACTCACCACCCTGACTTGGAGCTATACTGCCATTCCTGTTCTATATGGTCACTGGGTCACAATTCCAGAACTCCGTTTCCATTAGCTCGTTGTACCTACTCGACATGACTGCAATGGTAAAAGAGGACGGTTCACCACCACCTTCTCCAGGGCAATGGGAAAATGCAACAGGTTCTAGCCTTAATAGCTGCATCCACATTCTGTGAAAGAATAAAAAAAAACAGCAGGAGCATAGAGTAAAAAACCAAGAACATTATGACAAACTTGTAAATCACACTTGGTTCAGCCTCAATGAGAAAATTGTGCCCAGTTCTGGCCTCCACACTTCAGGAGGCAAAAAGAATTCTGAGATTAGTTCGCGGGATAAGTAATTCAGTTGCATGGGTACCCTGGAGAAACTGAGGCTGTCCTCTTTGAATTAGTGAGAATTAAGGGGAGGTTTGTTAGAGAAGGTCAAAATAATGAGGAACTGTGACAAAGTAAATAGAAAGAAATACTGTTTCCATTGATGACTGTCTCAACGTTCAACGGACACTGATTTAAGGTGAGAAAAGCATCATCAATGTAAGAGAAACCTTTTGGTTATGCAGTTCACAGTTAAGATCTGGAACACATGACTTTTTTTTCCCTTTATTTGTTCACAGGATGAGGGCATCATTGACTAGGCAGCATTTATTGCCCATCTCCATTAGCCCAGAGGACAGTTAAGAGTCAACCACATTGCTGTGGGTCTGGAGTCACATGTAAGGATGGTAGTTTCCTTCTTGAAAGGTTTCCCCCCATCGATTCCATCGATTCACGGTCATCATTAGATTTTTAACTCCAGATATTTATTGAATTCAAATTCCACCATCTGCCTCAATGCGATTGGAACCCTGGTCCCCAGAACATTATGTGGGTCTCTAGGTTAACAGTCTGCCAATAATGCCACTATGCTATCACCTCCCACTATTACTTGAGAATGTTGTAAAGGCAGATTCAATCATAGATTCCAAAAGGAAACTGAAGGTTGTCTGCAGAGAAAATATTTGCAGGGCTGAGAGGAACAGCAGAGGGAATGGGATTAGCTCTTGCAGAGATCTGGCACTGACACAATGAGCTAAAACTCTCCTTCTGTACTGTAACTGTTGTATTTCTATGAACTGTGTAACTCCAATCAAAATAAAAGTTGCATTCATATTATAGTCATAATGTGTTTTGACTCTCAATATGGAATTTTACTTCATGTGTTTCTTTGCAAGTAACACTGTATATATTAATTATATTTTTCATAGAGACATGACAATTATATACCTTAAAATGATCACATAATAATCCCTTAAAGTAATCTGATGATGAAATTAATTTTCATAGAATCCCTATGGGGTGGAAATTGGCCTCTCAGCCCAACAAGTCCACACTGACCCTCAGAGCATCCCACACAGACCCATTCTTGAACTCTGCAGGCAATTTAGCATGGGCAATCCACCTCCCCCACAAATCTTTGGACTGTGGGAGGAAACTGGGGCACCAGGAGGAAGCCCACACAGACGCGGGGAGAATATGCAAACTCCACACAGTCACCCAAGGGTGGAATCAAACTTGGGTCCCTGATGCTGTGAGGCAGCAGTGTTAACCACTGAGCCACCCTACTGACAGTTTTTTTCAGTATCCCAAAAAGAACACCCATTTCTTGATACCTTTGAAGGATTGTTTCACTGTACATTTTAAACAATGAAAGCATTTCAAGGCAATAATAATAATTTTAAAATATTACCTTGTCAGTAATCCAGCTACAATCGAGGACACACTTATTTATATATTGCTTGTGAATAAAGCACTCATCATTACAGACTGACAAGACAGAAAAGGAATGGGGAAAAGACAGGGTCATGTAAAAGTGTTACAGCTTGATGTGTTAGACAATAGCTCCAGCTCAAGCAATTATTGCAACTGTAAATGTGCTCATTTGAAACTTTAAAAGAGCTGCTATGATATATGACACACCTTTAGAGCTACTTTTTATTGTTCTTGAAATAAATTCCAGCACTGCAGGAGGTGTGGTTTAACTCTGATCTGAACCCTCCATGGAGTTGGGTTCAGAGATTTCCCGTCATTGCTTAATCAAAGAATTATGTGAAAGTCAACATCTTCAAGGTTATTGAAAGAATAAAAGATGTGTTTTCCAGATGTACACCTTGAAAATGATCAGGTTACTGTTCCACAGTTAAATAAAACACAATATTCCTTTGGTTTTACAGCAGAATTTTTTTTTGTGCACTTTGTAATTCTTACACGGTTAAAATTTAAATAGAAAAGAGAATTCTTTTTGCATATTAATTTGCAGAAGAATGATACTATTGTTGTGTTATGTCCCAAGATGAATATAAAGTTATGAAACATGCTTGTGATATTCTCGCAGCATCATAGCATGTGCTGAGAGTATGAAGACCTCATACTCCATTTTACCTCAGATTATTTCAAGTATGAAACCTCTACTGAATGTATGCTCCTCTGTTCAAATACCACAGCTTAATGTTAGTCCAGGCACTTATGTGCCTGAGGAATATAATGTTTGCACACTAGTTCTTAGTTGGTTAGTTCTAACAAGTGTCTGTTAAATTCTTCAATACCACAACAGCCTCACCCAGTTTTGTTTTATTTCGGGAGCTAGCTTTATCATTGCTGCTTTAAGTAAAACACTCAGCTGGAGGCAAATTCTCATCAATTGTAATAGTCAATATAATGAAGTCAAAGATTTATATTTTATGCAAGAAATATAGATAAGGTAAATTTGAGATTCTGCTTTTTTTTTCCTGGAGATCGTTTTTCAATAACATTCAAATGATTGCCTTTGTTTTGAATGCTGCTGTTACCATATAAAATAAAATGGCAATTCTGCAATGCTTTTTTTTGCCTCACGAAGACTGTAATTTTTAAAAAAAGCAGTTGCAGTTTCTTATCTCTGCACTTCTTTTTGGTTTATTAGGTGTTGTGGCCAGCAAAGGGACCGATTTACAGCAGAGAAGGCATACGTCTCTACCATGTATAAGTGTTGACAAAATCTTTGTCAAGGATTACAGGAACGTTACAACTTGTATAGATCATTCAGCCTTTCAAACTTGTTTTGCTATTCTCTTACATCAATAATTCTCAAACTTTTTGTCCTTAAACCTTTAGTGCAGGTCCAAAGTCCCCACAGACCGTCTACTGGCCCTGCCCTATCCACTTTTGCTTGCCATCAGAGTTATGGGGGCTTAAGAAAATTATAAATACTTTGCTGCTCCTCATTATTAAAGCTAAATACATTTCTGATGCCGGTTGTGAAATCCCAATGATTAGTCCATTGTTCCCAATGGGTACATACTCCAGTTCCACACAACTTTGTAAAAAGAAACAGTAAAATGAGGTTTTAGACATGCTCGCCAAGCTGATGGGTTTGATTGCAAACGTTTCGTCACCCTGCTAGGCAACATTGTCAGTGCACCTTTGGTGAAGCATCGGCATTCTGTCTCGCTTGTTATTTATATGCCTCGGTTTGCTGGGCTAATTGGTATTACTTCCAGTTTTGTTTCTCAGCAGTTTGTACACAGGGTCTAATTCAATGTGTTTGTTGATGGAGTTCTGGTTGGAATACCAGGCCTCCAGGAATTCCCTGGTGTGCCTCTGTTTGGCTTGTGCGATTGTGGATGTGTTGTCACAGTCGAATTCGTGTCCCTCGTTGTCTGTGTGTAGTGAGACAAGTGAGAATTGGTCATGTCACTTGGCGGCTAGTTGGTGTTCATGTCTCTGTATCGACAATTTTCTTCCGGTTTGGGCTATGTAGTTTTTCCTCACAGTCCTTGCATGGTATATTGAAATACCCCGACCACCCCAGCAAACCGAGGCATATAAATATCAAGCAGGACAGAACACCGAAGCTTCATTAAGGTACACTGAAACTGTTACCTAGCAGGATGATGAAACATTTGCAATCAAATCTATCAGCTTGGCGAGCATGTCTACAACCTCATCCTCAACTCGAGCTACAAACCTTCTCGATAACTTCAAACAGTAGAATGCTTTCAAGGACTCTTTTTAAAGACATGCTAAAGTTACCCCTTATGTTGTAATGCTGTCTAACATAGCAAGAAAGAAAACATTAAATGAGGTGTATGCTTTTACCACATTCCTTCCTTGAGAAGAAGGGCTTTTGGCATCTTACACCTATCCTGAAGTTAGTGTTGGAGCTGGAGTTCACAACTAGATCAAAATTCAAGGTTCACTTCTAAAGCTTCCAGCTACATGTCTGTTGGTTTAGAATCCTGTTATCTGATGCAAAAGATCATGGGTTTAACCACCCCTTCAGGATTTGAGTACATGTTCTAGGCTGATACTACAATGCACCGCTGAAGGAGTGTCAGAAATCAATGAGATGTTACTTTGAAACCTCAGTTGCCAGTTCAGCTGACTGTGAATGGTAACATGCCACTAATCTTAAGTATGCAAAGTTAGCTGATGATTGAAGCCTGAGGTGGGGATAATTTTGGGGAAGGGATTCTCACAGGATTTAATAGTGTTTTTGCAGACTTGTTCTGGTCCTACAAAAATAATAGTTAAAAATATTTGCTCATCTTTTGAATGACTTTCAGTGACTTATTTGAGGGCTATTGGTTCAGTTGATCAATGCCAACATAAAAGATTGGCATGTTGCCTGTGTCAATCGGTAACCCTAAATTTCAACAGAGGCCATTCATTCATTCTTCTTAACCTCATCCAAGGTGATTGCAGATACAATCCCAGCAAGAGATAGCAGGCTGTAAGTGGGCTAATGTCATTTTCAGAGATAGTAGGAACTGCAGATGCTGGAGAATCCGAGATAACGAGGCGTGGGGCTGGATGAACACAGCAGGCCAAGCAGCATCATAGGAACAGGAAAACTTGACGTTAAGGGCCTAGACCCTTCATCAGAAATGTCATTTTCATACTGCTACTATCCTGTTTCTGCCCAGTATAAGAACTTAAAATTGGCTCCAATTTATGTAAGGTGTTTAACAATTACTGAGACAGGCTAATGAACTAACTACACTTTAGTATCTTTGATGCAACAGCTTTGATGCTTGCACATACTTTAGCTTAGATGTTGTGACCAGTGACAAAGCAATGGTGTTCTCTGGTAAACTCTAAAAAAGTGATCTAGTGACTGACTTTTGTGTGGATTTCCACATTCCCAACATTAATTTGAATCAAGTCAAAGGCTTTTCTTCACACTCAGCAACAGTGATGTCATCAATCTGATCAATCAACAAATCACATTGAAGAATTCATAACAGGGCATTGCAGGAACTTAAATATATTGCTCATTCACTATTTATGCAATTTTACAATAAAGATTGTGGCATGTATATTAGAGGTTGAAATCAATAAAATTTACCATCATTACAGCAAAATTCATACCTTTAATATGCTAACTATCTTAACTTCAGTTTTTCAAAAAGTGTTGTGAATGCATAGTGCTTTAAAACTCCAACATTGATTGTAATTCTTTTTCTGAGTCCTTCTGAGTATGGCTAAATGGCCAGATATCCCAAAGTCTAAGAACCAGACCAGAAGATCTCAGCTAAAGGAATTGATCTGACCCAGTCTGGTAGCATGAGTGCTACATTTGGCCTCATAGACTCCGGATTTGGAGGAAAAATGTCACCTAATACTATACCTTCTGATTGATTAACATTGACTTGCTAGGAAGCCGAGTGTGTCGATACTGGTTGAGTACCAGATTAGAAATGACTGCAATGCCCTCCTACGAAGAGCTAGCCTTTGATAAATGAAGAATTATCATTAACACCATTGCCTAGAAGGACAGCAATGCTTTCAGGAGACAATGAAAAGAAGAAAAGAAATTGCTGGCTCCTATTAGTGTCACAGCTGCAGGGTGTGCAATGAAAATGAAAGCTGGGGACCATAGGTTGGTGTGTAACTGATGTCACATGGTACATCTCAGTACAGCCACTGTGAAAAGAGCTCTTTTCTCCATGGTCTCCTTCTGCCCATGAATTGTCTTTGATCCTTGAGTCTCCTGCCACCAAAATTAATAATTTACCCTCATGAAATATTGGCGCATTTCCTGCACTACAAATGTGACTACATTTCAAAGCACTTCATTGGCTGTAAAATGCTTTGAGACATCCTGAGGTCATGAAAGGTTCAGTATAAATGTACGCTCATTCTTTTACTTAATCGTGTGAGTAAAAGAGCCAGTGTATATTGGTGCAATTAACCAACATGACTGGTAATGTAGTAAAGTATAATGTTATTCAGGGTGCATTGTCCTTGTATATACTGAGAGTGAATAGCCTCATCTGTCATCAGTGCTTGTGATAGATTACAGGCAGTGTGTCTGAACTTTTCCAAGTTGCTGCTGCATTTTTGAAATTTTTACACTTTAATGAGGAAATTGGCTGGTTTCTTTCTGAATCAGTGACGCAACCAGTAGTCTGATCATTCTTTATACAGTGTTTAATTTATTATTAGCCATGTGAACATATATTAATGCTACCAGTAGTGTTACTGCCAAATAGATGTATTGCAAGAAATGATAACTAAATGTCCACATGACAGTAGATAGAACAATTTCATTAGTAAGGCTCACAATTGGTTAACATAGCACTCAGTAGATTTGAGGCCCACAAATAGAACTGGCATGGAGGGTCAGCTCCCAATATAAAATCAGACCATTTTGCATTTCCATTCGAATCAATTATTTTTATGCCCAGACAAACTGCCTTTGTTTGCTGATATGAAAAGGGCACATGTGTCTCTACAATCTACACAATAATTTTGGAGTAAAAGTAACAAGACTGAGTCCTTTCAAACCTTGTTACATCATCTAACACTGCTTTTGCTTTAGATGGCTTGTTGTACAACTGCAATACAGACCAACAATACTTCAACAAGTTACAGCGCAGACTGAACTTCTGAGGGAATTTTAAAGTCGATTTGGGATCTTCTTAATGTTAGGAGACAGCAATATGTGTCAGTGGCTCTCGTATACATAGAGATTTTAACTGGCATTTGGATACTTTGGAAACAGATGTTAAATTTAGTGAAAATATGCAGGTTTGGAGTTTTTTTTGGGCAGGGACATGAAGTGTTGCAGCTCAACGGTGCTAATATCACTTTAAGAAACCATGATCCATGAACTATTATGTATGCGGGAGTCCAAAATTAGAGGGCATACATTGAAGATGAGAGGGGAAAGATTTAAAAGGGCTTTAAGAGGCATTTTTTTCATGCACAGGGTGGTGCGTATAAGGAAAGAGCTGCCAGAGGAAGATGCAGGCTGGTACAATAACAACATTTAGAAGGCATCTGGATGGATATATGAATAAGAAGGGTTTTGAGGCATATGGGCCAAATGTTGGCAAAAGAGACTAGATTAATTTACGATATCTGGTCAGCATGGATGAGTTGGACTGAAGGGTCTATTTCCATGCTACATATCTCTACGACTCTATGACTCTAATTGGTGTATCTCCGCTGTTTCAACTTTCCAAAACTTATCTTGACTTTGGCAAAATTTGATCTGCTTTGCCAAAGAGATACTTGAACACCAAGAGCCAGACTTAAAGGAGTTGGTGGTGTGGTGATAAAGTCACTGGAACTAATAATCCAGAACCTGAAGCCTGTGTTCTGGGGACATGACTTCAAATCCTAACAGGGCAGATAGTGAAAGCTGAATCCAATAAAAATAAGGAATTGACAGCTAGCATAATGGCAGCAATGTTACCACTGTTAACTATCGTAATAACCCATCTAGCCCTCTCATATCCTTCAGGGAAGGAAAGCTGATATCCTCACCTGTTCTGGTGGATATATACAAATACACAGCAATGTGGTTGATTCTTGTCTGGCCTCAGGGCAATAAATGCTGGCCTAGCCAGCAACTCCTATATCCTGTGAATAAATTAAAGGAAAGATTTTCACTACCAAAGTATGATGCTGGTGTTAAGAAATTTCTTGACTTAACTAGTGTACCTTGATATATTGAGCCCTACTAAATGCACCATGACAGGGGCAGGATCAAATTAGGCCTACCAAACCCAGAATCAGATCAAAGGTAAGAATGGGGGAGAACAAGACAATTTAGAGAAACAGATGCCTGCTCATCTGCTATTGTTGATACAATTTACAGATAGTTTCATTATGATTACTTGTTTGCAGTCCAAGACTCAGAAGTGGATTAGCTTAGTATTGGAAGTGGAATGATGGAATTTGATTCACATCGTAATGGAGTTATATTAAGTTATTGGATGGAACCTTACAGGGCCTGAGCAACACGGGCTGTAGCAAGATGTACGGCACATTCAGTGGAGAGTTCCAGTTTTGTGATCTCACCGTCGAGATCATCTCACTTTATCTTTTAAGCTTCACACAAGTAGCATGCTAAGATTCTCACCAGGCAGTGGTGAATTGCCAATTGGAAGCGACTAGCGCTTGTTAAGTTCCTTGTTGATGGCCCAACTCGCCTCATTAATATCCTGGTTGTGACCTTACCAAACATAACCAACAAACCATGACATTGTGCCTGTTTCTGCGTCATATCTCTCAGACCTGTGGAAGATTCCACAGGTGGAAACCAGAGCAGGTGCTTGGAGGGTTTAGCTCACCTCCTGCTCTAAATAACCTCCACATTGGACACTGGCCACCAACATCTCAGGCCATGCTCTGTGGCTACTAGCCAGATGCACCAAACATCCAGAGTCTTTGGCATCTGGCACGTGCCCGCCTCCGAGAACCCTCATAGCACATTCCCACTCCACTTGCAGACCGTTTCTGCACTTTAATGCTGCACCTTGAGCTGCTCTGGCAACTATCATTGTAATGCTCCTGCAGAGATCCTGCGAACACACAAACATACTCCAGCTCATAGACTGGGCCAGGGTGCATCTTCAGCTTGTTTGTTTGCTGTCATAGCACTTAGTCACTCAGAGCTTCCCTGGATCCTCACATCATTTGTGCCATCTGTGCTTTGTAGTGCCTATCTTTTTCCACTTCGCCTCCTCAGCCAGAGGTACTAGACTCATATAACTACAACAACAACAAAAACAGGAAAAGCTCAGCAGGTCTGGCAGCATCTATGGAGAGAAAGCAGAGTTAACATTTCAGACTGAGTGACCCTTCCTCAGAACTGATGGTAGCTAGGAAAAAGTGTTTTTTTGAAGATAAGGTGGGGGGAAGGAGTGAGGAATAAATAATATGTGGGATAGAGCCAAAGAGAGAAAAGAGCAGTTGGACAGACAAAGGAATGGATGACGATCCTGGTAGGAGGGTGAATAGCTGTTAATGGGGACTGTTAGTGGCTAACAATGGGTTGTGTGTAATAGCAGACTATGTGTTTACAAGGTCTAATGTGTGGGGTTTGGGGTAAGGACATGGGAGAGCTCAAACCCTAAAGGTGTTGAACTTGATATTGAGTCCAGAAGGCTGCAGGTTTCCTAAGTAAAAACTGAGGCATCGTTCTTCCAGCTTGTGCTGCATTGCAGCAAGCCTGAGACAGAGATGTTGGCCAGGGAATTGGATGGTGTGATAGAGTGGCACACAACTGGAAGCTCAAGGTCATTTTTTAGGATGGAGTGTAGGTGTTCTATGAAGTGGTCACCCAGTCTATGCTTAGTTTCCCCAGTGTAGAGGAGGCCATATTATGAGCTGCAAATGCAGTAGACTAGATTGTGAGAAGTGCAGATAAAGTACTGCTTCACCTGGAAGGTGTGTTGGGCCTTGGATACTGAAGGGATCTGTTATTACACACAACCCATTGTTAGCCACTAACAGTCCCTGTTAACAGCTCTTTACTCTCCTACCAGGATTGTTCTCCCCTCCTTTGTCTGTCCAACTGTTCTTTTCTCTCTTTGGCTCTATCCCCACCTATCATTTATTAATTACTCCCCCACCCACCACCTTACCTTCTGCAAAAAAAACTTCTTCCTAGCTACCATCAGTTTGAGGAAGGGTCATTCATTCTGAAACTTGAACTCCGATTGCCTCCACAGACGCTGCCAGACCTGCTGAGCTTTTCCAGAAATTTCTGTTTTTATTTTGATTTACAGCATCCGTAGTTCTTTCAGTTTTTCTTCATATTACTGCAATCTTGCTGAGCTGTTTAGCACAGACACAAAGTTTGGAAGCTTGTCATAGCTATCAGCAGGCTTCATGGCTCCATCTGACTGACATATTTTTAACTTTGTATGAAAAGCAGCTTGTTCAAAGCAGATTTCTGAAAGGATGTTGACTTCCTCAGTATTTCAGGACTTACCATTTTTTTTTCTGAATTCAGTTGTGGGATGTGTGCGTTGCAAGCTGGCCAGCATTTATTGCATGCCACAATATTATAGGTTTCATTGATTCTGTGCATGGTGCATTGGGGTTTGATGGGCATGGAGGGGGCATGGAAGGTCCATGGAGAGCACAGTTAGGTCATAAGGGCATGGAAGGGTCATGGGTGTGATGTATTGAGCGCAGGGTTGTACAATAGGCAGAGAGGAGAATTTGAGGCATGGATAAGACCTTTTAAACTTAACTTTGAAAAGGTTGCCAAACTCAGAATGTGGGTGATTAGTCCTCTGAGGAGCCAACTAAGAAATTTGTAGGGTGGTATGAGATGTCTACGGATGCTCTGGAGCTGGCCTGGTTGGGAGTGTAGGATGTGAGCTATCAACAGCATCTTTGCCACGTAGGTGAAAACTCTCAGCACTGGAAATGGGGCAGGAACCCCAGAATCAGATCCCATTTGCCATTTTTATATCCCCTGCTTCTGTTCTGACATGAACAGAGGCATGAAATCTGGACCTAAGCTTTAAATTATCAGGAGAGATTACGTGATCTTGGGTTGTCCCTCTTAGAATTTAGAAAAGTAATAATGTTTTCGGAATATTAAGTAGAACATATGGGGTAGATAGAGAGAAACTATTTCTGCTGCTTGGCGTCTAATGGAACATTAAAAAGATATTCAAACAGGTATATGGATAGGAAAGTTTTAGAGGGCTATTGGCCAAATGCAGGCTATCATAGAATCCATACAGTGTGGAAGCAGGCCATTCAACCCATAACACCCCCTTGAAGAGAATCCCACCCAGACCCACCCCACATTTCCCATGGCTAACCCACACATCCCTAGACACTATGGGTGATTTAGTATGGCCAATCCACCTAATCTGCATATCTTTGGACTGTGGGAGGAAACCAGAGCACCCTGAGGAAACCCACACAGAGAACATGCAAACTCCGCACAGACAGTCACCCAAGGCTGGGGCTGAACCTGGGACCCTGGCACTGTGAGACAGCAATGCCAACTACTGTGCTGCCCAGGCAAATAGGACTAGTGCAGTTTAGGAAATCTGGTTGGCATGGGCCGAAGGCACTGTTTCTGTGATGTATGCTCTATGACTCTATAACTAGGTGGCACGTTTTAAAATTAGAGGCAGAACTTTGAGCAGTGAAATCAGGAAAATGTCTTACGTACAAAGGATGATAGGAGTTTGGAACGGCCTTCGACAAATGACAATTAATGCTAGATCACCTGTTGATTTTAAATCTAATATTGTAGATTCTTGTCAGTCAAGGGTATTAAATGATATGGGTTAGCTGGCAGATTAGCCATGATGTCATTGAATGATAGAGCAGGTTTGAGAGCTAAATGGTCACTCTCCTCCTGTATTCCAAGTTTCTTTGTAGTTTATGACATTATTTTTTCATTGAACTAGGCTCAAAAACAAGGTACATTCTGGAAAAGTTTCACCAAAAACACTCTTGTACCTCACAAGATTATCAGCTACATATCATTGGAGTATGCTAAAATACCACAATTCTTAGAGAAAAGATCCAGGAATCAGATTAGGTAAAGGGATGTGTATGCTTTGCTTTACAACAGCCACAACCATACCAACTTTAACAAGATCACAGCAATGTCAGATAAATAAAGGGAAAATTTGCCTGCTTTTCTTAGAAGAAAGTGGGGAAAAAGAAGAAATGATTGAAGATAGATACAGATATAACTAAGGAGAAAATGTGTGGGTGTTTCAGATTTATAAAATTGGAAAGATGATTGAAGAAGAGTAAAAAAGATAGATAGAAAACATTGAAGGCAGACAAAAAAAAACCAGGGATGTGCAAATAGAAGAAGGAATTAGTAGGTGTAAACAGCAGGGAGACAGTTGTAGAGAAAGAGAAAGACACTTGTTTGCTTTTGTCAATCAGCAAAACCATATGAGATTATCTAGTTTATTAAAACTATTACTATGAGTAGGAGGTACAGCTTAATAATATAAATCATTCACAAGAAGGTTTCTGCAGAAGTTACGTATGGAAACAGACATCAATATACTGTCAGAAGTTTCCTGGCAGTTTTCAGTATTTGAACAAACCATTCATTGTATTCATATTGCAGGTGCAAGGTGATGGAGTGCCAACCTTATACATTTAATCTTAGATCATGGTCAATAAAACTGAAATCAATGGATTGTATTCTTGCCCCAAATGCAAAAATCAATCACTGTCACCACTGCACCCTGTGAAACTGATTTGACTGTTCCTCTGTTTAATTATGAATGTTTTACATTGTGATCAAGGTCAGAAATCATACGACACCAGGTTATAGTCCAACAGGTTTATTTGAAAACACAAGCTTTCGGAGTGTAACCCCTTCCTCAGGTGAAGTGACTTAATTCACCTGATGAAGGGGCTATACTCTGAAAGCTTGTGTTTTCAAATAAGCCAGTTGGACTATAACCTGGTGTCGTGTGATTTCTGACCTTGCCCACCCCAGTCTAACACTGGCATCTTCACAATCATTACATTTTGATGTTTAGAATAAAAAAAAGTTGAAATATGGAAGGATTGCAGTGGAAACTTAAATCTGTTGTTAAGGTATGGCTCTCAACAATCTCGGGGACACCAATGATAATGGTGGTGTTCCCGCTATTTCTAATCTGTCTGGTATATTAAAAGGAGATGTGAAAGTTGTTTATCAGGTAAACATTGGTAAGGAACTGGTTTAGTCTAGACGTGGTGTAACTCAGGAGCTGAACAAGTCGAGTGAATTGAACTGCACCCAAAACCACACAGACAGCATTGGACTCCACTAATGGAGTGAAGGCCCAGCCTGGATAATTGGATGGGGGTACATTTAGGAAAAAAAAATTCAATTGCTTCCCTTACAAGGGGATGAGAGGGTCATGCTTGCAGTCACAAAACAGAAATCCCAAAATTTAACTGTGGGAACACAGGAACATAGGAATCAGGAATGGGAGTAGGCATTCCACCCCTTTGAGCCAGCTCCACCATTTAACATGGTCATGGCTGATCATATTCTGGTCTCATCTCCACTCTTCTGCCTGCTCCCCATATCCCTTTATCCCAGTTTGCATCAGAAACCTACCTATTTCTGTCTTGAACCTGCTGATTGATTCTGCGTCCACTGCGCTCTGGGGGTAGTGAATTCCACAAATTCATAACCCTCCGAGAGAAGTAGTTTCTCCTCATCTCAGTTTTGAACCTAACCGCTCTCACTCTGTGTCTTTGACCTCTTGATTGAGATTGTCCCACAAGGGGGATCATCTGTTAAAAGTCCACCTTATTAATCTCCTTCGGTATTTTATATGCCATTCTTTCCAGCTTTGTGAGAAAAGTGGGTATGGAGATCTTTATGCCACCCTGATCTGTGCAAGTTAAGGCCCCTCCAACCAACTTTGTGAAGACTGTGGGTGAGAACTATGTGCGTCAGGATTTCAGTACTAAGGTATTTGCAGGTAGGAAGGTTCAGCAGATAGTCATCATGTGTATTATTCTGCATCGGGGCACAGGTAAACCAACTGCAGACAAAACCACAGTCTTTGATGTCTCACATTTTCTGAAAATAGTGTTGATACTACGCAATAGTAATGACAGATATCAAAACCCACAACACAGAATTTAGAAATTGAAGGCTAATGATAATTTAAGAGTGGTTAGTAAGTCAATGCAAGATTTTGTACAATATGTATGTTATAAGGTGGATTTGATAGCTGTCAACTAAAGGAAGGAAAGCACATCTGGGATTACAGTGAGTACACATGCTGACTGGCGTGAATGAACAAGTGTGTGTGTCAAATATTATGAAACGTCAAAAAATTCAGTTGTTTCTTATTATTTTTCAATGTTGTCGAGAGCAAAGCTTTACCATCTTGGGAATTCCAAATAGCTTTGATACATAAAAAAATAATTGATCTTGATCTTTCGGAAACTACAGTAACTGGGGCCCCTTGCAGGAACATTGGAGAGGTTATAAGGACAAGGACTCATGTGAGACCATTCCATTTTCTAGTTATTAATTTTCATTAGGTTTCCCCATTCCTTAACTGAAAGCTTTTTGGAAAATTCATGTTAACTCTTTAGCTTCTGGAGTTTTGTTTTATCATTATATCCGTATAGAAGGATGAGTAAAGGACATTCAAAGTGGATTAGTGATTACAAACTGCACATACAAAAATCTGATAAATATTTGACATAAAAAATTGATATAGGAAAATGCTCCATATGCTTTTTAACCACATAATTGTAAACAAAGTTTGTAAACTAGTTGCGAATGTTGTTAAAGCTGGCAGATAGGGAAGTTATTTTTTCTTAGGGTGTAAAATGAATACTAGAAAAAAAAACATTTTGTTTATTCTACTGATCAGTTTGATGTCAAAATTGGATTCTAAAGTGGACCAAGGGCAACGGACGGGTGATCTGCAGTCCCCCTTTGCACAACTTCCAATATTAAATAAAATGAATAAGGAAGCTAAACTAGGTAGCTCCAAAAATAAGTGTGACAATTACAGTGTGCAATTACCCCGTGCCCATTTGATGCAATTAGTGACATATTTGTGTGGAGCCAGAATTATATGTCATATTGACTGGCAGCATGCATTGCAAGTTAATGAACCTGTGGGATTGGATTGCAAGAGACCTGTCAATATGCTAGCTGGATCCTGTGGAAGAAGCGACTGAGATAGTGGAAGACATTGTCCTAAGGAATTTGGAAACATCTTTGCTGCAGAACAAGACTTGATGACATCACAAGGCCAGCAAACATAAGTCAGAGAACCGTGAGTTGCCATTAACACCTGTTTGAAAATCTTTGTTAATTAATTCACATGATGAGCATATCTCTGGCTGGGTCAGCATTTATTTCTCATCTCTAGTTGTATTTAAGAAGATGGCAATGAGCTGCCTTTTTGAAGTGCTGCATTCCATTTGCTGTAGATAAACCTATAATGCCATTAGACAGGGAGTTCCAGGATTATAATCCACAATGCTGAAGGAATGGTGATATATTTCCAAGTTGGGATGGTGGCTGGTTTGGAGAGGAACTTGCAAAAGGTGGTATTCATATGTATCTGCTGCTCATGTCCTTCCAGATGGGTTTGAACATGCTATCTAAGAAACCTAGAACATTTCTGCAGTGCATCTTGTTGATGGTATACACAATTCCGCGACTAAGCATCAGTGATAGATGGCCTGTATGCTTGCGAACAAGTTGCCAATCAACAGGCTGCTTTGTCCTATCTCAAGCTTCTTAAGTGTTGTTGGAGATGCCCTCATTCAGGCAAGTGAAGAGTATTCCATCACAACCTCACTCATGTCTTGGAGATTGTGGACAGACTTTAGGGAGTCAGGAGGTGAATTACTCACTGAAGGGTTCCTAACCTCTGAATTCCCCCTGTCACTACAAAAGTTATATGGATAGTCTAGTTCAGCGTCTGATCAATGATAGCCATTAGGTTGTTGATAGTGGGGGATTCAGTGATGGTGATGTCATTGTATCTTAGGGGTGATGGTTAGATTCTCTCTTGTTGGAGATGGTCATTACCTGGCACTTGCATGGCATGAATCTTACTTGCAACTTGTCAGCCCAAGCCTAGATATTGTCCAGGTCTTGCTACATTTGGACACGACAGCTTCAGAATCTAAGGAATTGTGAATAGTACTCAACATTGTGCAATCATCGGCAAACATCCCCACCACTACTTTATGATGGAGGGAAGCTCATTGATGAAGCAGCTGAAACTGAGGACCTCCTGCAGAGATGAGTGACCCCCAACAACCACAAATATTTTCTTTTGTACCAGTTATGGCTCCATGCATTTTCCCCTAATTCCCATTGCCTCAGCTTTTCTTGAACTCCTTGATGCCACACCCATTCAAATGCAGCTTTGATGTCAAGGCCTGTCACTGTCACACTCACCTTTAGGATTTGGCTCTTTTGTCCATGATTGAACCAAGACTGTAATGAGGTCAGGAGCTGAGTGGCCCTAGCGGAAACCAAACTGGGCCGTAACAAGCAGGTTATTGCTGAGCAGATGCTGCTTGATAGCACTGTTGATGTCACCTTCCACCACTTTACTGATGAACGAATGTAGACTGGCGGGGCGGTAATTGGTTGGGTTAGATTTGTCCGGCTTTTTGTGTATAGGACGTAACTGGGCAATTTTCCACATACTGCGATAGACACTGTATCTGTATCTATACTACAAGAGCTTAGTTAGGGATGCAGCAAATTCTGGAGCAAAAGTCTTCAGTACTGTTGCTAGAATGTTGTCAGGCCTCATTGCCTTTGCAAAATTCAGTGTCTCCATTCGTTTCTTTATATAGAATGATAAGGATATACAGCATGGAAAAGATCATTTGGTCCAATTCGTCCGTGCTGACCAGGTTTCTGAACTAGACTAATCCCATTTGCTTGCATTTGGCCTTATCACTCTAAACCTTTCCTAATCATATTCTTGTCCAAATGTCTTTTAAATGTTGCGACTGTACTGCATCTACCACTTCTTCTAGTAGTTCATTCCACAATGAACCATCCTCTGTGTGAAAAAAATGTCCCTCAGATCCCTTTTAAATCTTTCCCCTCTCACCCTAAACCTATGCCTGCCAGTTTTTAACTCCCCTACCCTGAGGAAAAGACCTTTGCAATTCACCTTATCTATGCTGGTCATGATTTTATAAACCTCGAAAATGTCACCCCTCAACCTCCTAAGGGAAAAAAGGTCCCAACCTATCAAATGGCTGAAGACTGGCATCTGTGACGCTGGGGTCTTTTGGAGGATGCCAAGATGGATCATCCACGTAGCACTTCTGAATAATTCAGCTTTATCTTTTTCACTGATGTGTGCTGGGCTCCCCCATCATTGAGGCTGTTTACGGATTCCTCTTCTCCAGTGAGTTATTTAATTATCCACCACCATTCATAACTAGAGATAGTAGGAACTGCAGATGCTGGAGATTTCAGAGATAACAAGGTGTAGAGCGGGATGAACACAGCAGGCCAAGCAGCGTCAGAGGAGCAGGAAAGCTGACGTTTCAGGCCTAGGCCCTTCTTCAGAAAGGGTTAGGGTTATCATCACATTCATGACTAGATGTGACAGTTCTGCCGAGCTTAAACCTTATCTGCTTGTTGTGAACTCACTTATCTCTGTCTATCACTTGCTGCTTATACTGTTCGGCCTACAAGTAGTTCTGTTTTGTAGCTTCACCAGGTTGACCCTTCATTATTAGGAATGCCTGATACTGCTCTTAACATCTTTCCTGCACTCTTCATTGAATCAGGTTTGATCTTCTGACTAGATGGTAATGGTAGAGTGAGGGACATGCTAGACCTTGAGGTTGCAGATTGTGCCGGAGTACTGTTCTGCTGCTATTGATGCCCCCCAGTGCCTAATGGATGCCCAGTCTTGAGATGCTGTATCTTTTGAAGTCTATTCCATTTAGCAAATTATTTCTGACAATTTTACCCTGAAATGCATTCAGAAATCCCAGGGTATGTCCTACATATCAGATAATTTGTCAGGACACCTACACATGGAAGGTTTCTATTAAATAGATACAGTAACTTGTAACCTTGCAACTTCATTAGGAAATTAAGAACAATTGATAAAATTCTCAAACAGTCGTTAAGCTGGATAGTCTGTGGCTGACATTAAGGAATTGTGCAATGTAGGGCAGCATTCTGCAATAATCCCAAGTGGAGAAATCAATGAGAGAAAGAAGCATTGAAAATATTGCAAATTCACTAAGTTAATATTGCAGAAGATGGAAGGATCTGCATCAACAGATGGTGCCAGATCTGCTGAGCTTTTCCAGCAATTTCTGCTTACATTGGGCTAGACGATACCTTGTCTGAATAAGGAATGATCAGAATGGTACAGAATTCACAATGAAGCCCAAGAAAGAGTTGTTGGAAATGGAACATGAAGTGGAAGCTTAGGTGATGTCAGATTCTTATTGTTCAGCATTAAAATGATGACCTCAGGAGTTAACCCATAAGATAACAATTTCTAATAGAACACCAGAACTATATAAGTGCACATTAAAGATTTTCCGATGCTATGCCCCATGTCACAAGCGTGGTAGTGCTCAGTGCACTTCTGTGCACCAGTGTCAGGGAAGAATTTGTAATTAAGCATCTTGGAGCAAACGCTAACACCAGTAACTCCTACACACAAATAAAGAAACGTCTTTATAGATATTTAACCCAAATTAAAGATAGTCTTAAGGAAGATTTCAAAATGAAAAGCAAGGGTTTTTGATTAAAAATTGGGTATCATAATTAAAGTGCAATCTAAGAAAGCAGGGAAACAGGGTGGCATGGTGGTCAGTGGTTAGCACTGCTGCATCACAGCACCAGGGACCCAGGTTCAATTCCAGCCTCAGGCAACTGTCTGTATGGAGTTTGCATGTTCTCTCCAAATCTGCGTGGGTTTCCTTCAGCTTCTCCAGTTTTTTTCCCACAGTCCAAAGATGTGCAGGCTAGGTGGATTGGCCATGCTAAATTGCCCGTAGTGTTCAGGGATGTGTAGATTAGGTGGGTCATAAGATGATGGGTCTGGGTGGGATGCTCTGAGGGTCAGTGTGGACTTGTTGGGCCAGAGGGCCTGTTTCTACACTGTAGGGATTCTATGAAGTGAAATGTTAGTGTGAGCAAGATTAGCAGTGAGCTCAATGGGGAAGAAGTCCTGGGGTGTTGGGAAACCAGTACTAACATGACAATTTTCCGAGGAGGTACCATTAGGGTGGGAAACCAGCTCAATTCCAGAAGGTGGTTTGGAATTTTAAATACGTTAATGAGACTGGTAGATTGAGATTTAACCTGCTTTGCAGTATTAACTGTGACAGGCTAGGTTTCTGAGGGAAACATCTATAGCTGCAACTAAGCCAGGATTGTATTGAAGAGAAACAAGTGTCATCACAGCAACTGTGATGAGCTAGAAGGTGCAGGACAACTTCCTCTCAGCACCTCCACCATCCCTATCAAAGATTACTACCATCAGAAACACTTCTGAAAATTTCCCACTCCTCTCTGATTTAACGTCACAGGGTTCAGAACTCAGATTGGTCTGGTTTCCTCCCCCTCCCATAACTCCCCTGATTCTTGGGATCAAAGCCCTATTGAGTTGCAGATCAAGGCCCATTCTGCCATTGGGATTTGACCTGTCCAGTCTGGTGATCCAATCTGGCGTGTTCACTGCCAGCCAAGAAGCTAACTCTACCAATCAAGCTAATTGATGGCTGGGGAAAGTTTAGGACCACACTTCAGGACCAAAGTGGTCTATCCGTTCCTCCCCTTTTTCCCAGCATATTGGTAAGGAAAATCCTTCCTTGTGAAATCTGACAATATGATAAAGCACAGTAATTCACCTTCATGTCCTCTGCTGATACTGAGGTAAGAATCCTAGGGATTAGCAGACATGGGCAGCAAAATAAAGAATGTGCAGCTATCTTTTAGTTCAGACAATAAAAAGCAAAATATTTTGAGAATGAATCGTGTTTAGAATGGAACTTTTCTCATGGGTCATGTTAGCTTCTTTAGCTCTGACCTCGACACACAGTATTGTGATTATGGGTGCTCCAGCCTTAACCTTTGAACCCCTCGATGAATTCTTAAGCAGCTTCCCCACTTTGCTGCACTCAATAACACTGTAGCACATTCTATTTCTCACACAACATTGTAATAATTAGCATAGTGCTTAAGGATGGGTGGGTATGGGGAAGAAGGTGATACAAGGTTTAAAAAAGGCATTGGGTTGTAACTGAGGACCTTTCAGAGAATTTCTAAGCAAAAATGCTGATGTAAATTCCTTTTTAATTCATGTCTTGTATCTGGCTGTGTGAACTGACCCAGAGAAGCTGTTCTTTTCAGAACAGAAGATTCTCCTGGTTTTGAGAGCCCATGTGTTTCAGCTCACTGTTATTTTTAAATTAGCTGTGGGATAAATTAGAGGGTTAAGAATAAAACAAAACCATCTGATGAGGAGGCAGGAAACAGATGTGGTTTGTGCTGTGAAAGAATAGTATCAGTTCACTGGCTTTTACAAAGCCACATTTTGAATTCCATTTTGTTGGTCACAAGGAAAATTTATGAGCTGTATTAACTTTTCCACCACCACTTAATGGTTTAAGAACATAACTTTCAACTCTTTGAACTCTTCTAAGAGCATTCCAGAAAAAATATACTAAATATGGGAAAGTTTAGAAGTATTGATTTTTATAATCTGTATTCAAGCGACATAACTGGCTGTGGGGGTCATTGTCGCTGGTGAAAATATCATGGATGCACAATGGAGGAATTTTTTTTCCATGAGGAAGAACTCATGAATGGCAAACTAAGAATGTAAAATGTTCAAATGTAAATATTCAAAGTGGAATAGAAAGGTGTTCCAGTACAAACCTCTTTTCTCATTCTTTTTTCATCATGTCTGAACAGTTCAAAACACAGAAGAGGTGCTGAAAAAAAGAGGCAGTAAAAGCTATTAAGTTTTATTTTTAATATTACAAAGAAACAATTGTGATATCCAGAGACTGGTAGAATAAAATGAAGTGTTATTTCCAAAGTCAAGTTATTTCATAAAAGTCACACAGCAAGTGGAGTTATGTAGAGTTATACAGAGACCTGTGCAAACTGGGAAGACTGTGAAGTATGTAAATTATTTCCATGAATGCACTGGCCATGAAAGAACCAAATCAAATTGGATTGGCTTGACAGAAACCATGATTTTGTTTAATAATAAGAAAACATTATGTATGTGTCCAATTTCTATAAATTAAATGACTTGTGGAAACTGGATAATATGTTTTTACTGTGGGACTCAAATACCATGCTTTATACTCAGTCAGTTCACCTATTCCCAAAAACCATCATCCACATCTGCTTCAGCCCCTCCTATTACAGATGTGCTGTTCTCCAGTTAACAGTCAGAGTCAAAACAAGTTTAACAAGCTCCTCAATATGATGAATGTAGCTTATTAAAAGAACATAACAATGAAGTGACTCCAAATCAGTGCACAGCATAGAAAAGTTATCCTTGACATGAGAAACTCTCGACTATAAATAGAGGGAAAAGTTGAAATTGGGACAGAAAGAAAGACTCCCTGGTATTTGATGAGAGAACGGATTGGTTTGCATTGGTCAGATATATGCAGTACGTGGGTTAGATGATATTTATAATGTAGCTCAAATTGAGGTGAAGTATGTAAAGGTTAACCAAATGTATCACTTACACAGTTGCAAATTCCTGGAGTGACAATTTTCCTGAAATTTTCTCTCTTTTGTTTCAAAAATTAGTAAGGTTCAATAAACAAAAAAAAACATTGTTTGAAGTAACTTGGGACATTAAGGATGCTGTATTAGTGCAAAAGTTTTATATTAAAAGTGATGACTTGACAATGTTTGTCCGTAGATTTTAGACCTCTCTGCATTGTACAAAACATTTGAAACGCTGGCTCTTTTAAGCGGGGCCGTTATCAGAATGGCTTCTAGCAATGTTGTTGAATTATTTGGCACAATTTATTCAGCTCTTCTAGTGGATTTGAAATTGATTAATCTGTTGTCTACCAACAAACATATGTCAGTAATTTCCAGAGACCTTCTGCCAAGTTACAGTGAATTTCCATCAAAATGTTGCGCATAGTATCAGAGGACAGCCATGATGAAAGTGCTTGGATAAATCATATCATCAAATATTTAAGTCGTAATCTATTCTGGACAATTTGATGTAGCTAAACCTCATTGAATATGATCAAATCCTACAGTTTGTCTTCAACAAACTTCTTGTATGGATAAATATTTTGTGGTTCATTGTGGAAGTAATTGCCTTATTCTAGCATATTACTCTCTCAAAAGTTAAGCTCCATTTGCCAGTGTATGAGGCATAAACTTTAAACAGATATAATAAATCTTAGATTTCAAACGAACCATTATTGACATGTATGCAAGAAATTGAATGTATCTTGGACATATTGCATACTTTAATTTCCTTACATATTTTAGCCCCTAGGTTATCCTCCTCTTCTGGCATATAACTTGTGTTATCCACCCTGAAGACAGACACAAAATATTTATTCACTGTCTCTGCCATTTCCTTTCTCCCCATGATAATATCTCCCATCTCTGCCTCTAAACGTTCAACAATAACTTCATTTCTTTTCCTCCTTTCATGTGCTTATGGAGCTCTTACAATCTGTTTTTATATTCCTGGCGAGTTTACACTCCTTCTATTTTTCCCCTTTTTGTCAACTTTTTGGCAGATTTTTGGAAGTTTTTTTTTAAATGCCCCCAATCCTCAGACTCATTCACATTCTTTGCGACATTATAAGCCACTTATTTTAACCTCGTGCTATCCTTAACCTTCTTGCTAAGCATAAGACGGATCTTTCTCAGTTTTTGTTTCTCAATGGAATGTAGTTTTTCTGAAGATCTCACCTCATTCCTATGTAATTGGCTTTAAATTTAAGATGCTTATCTGTAATTAGAGGATGTCATTTTGAAGTTTAACATGGACTTAAAGTATACTATGATCACTATTTCCCAGTGGATCTTTTAGTACGGTAGTACTAAATTTGCACAATACTAGGTCTAAAATTATGTCACTCCTAATTGGTTGTACAAAATATAACTCTGAGAAATTGTCACAAAACCATTCCATGGACTTGTCTTCCAGACCAACATTATAATTTGATTGATCCAGTCTATATGAAGATTAAATTATTACAAGTATTATATGTGATTATTATAAGCTGCAATAGATTCTTAATTAATGATTTATACAAAGATATTATCATTGTTAGGAGGCATATAAACTTTTTCCAGCAACATTTGCTGACTTGTTATTCTTAATCTCCATGCAGATGTACTCTACTTCTTGGTTTTCTGAGTCAAAATCCTTGTCCAGAAATCACCTAATGTCATACTTTTAATTAGGGCTATCTCCGACTTCTATACTTGCCTGTCTTTTCAAAACTATATTCTGGAATATTTGTTTTTAAGTCTTGCTCATTTTGTAATCATGTCTCTGTAATGGCGTTCGTATCCAAACCATTTATCTCCATTTGTGCCACTAGTTTATATAATTTGTGCTCTTACAATATTTATAAACTGTTATGTTTGTATGTTCTGTCCCTTCTTGTTACACTCTGGTTAGCATTACACACATCACTATCCTGTGCTATTGCCCCGTCCTTTCTCTTTAACATTTCAAACCTCAACCTTATGTGAGCCCTCCTCTGTTATTTATTTCAAAGCCCTTACCCCTAGCTACATGATCCTCCAAGAAACTGGTCCAACCTGGTTCAGATGTAGATAATCCCAAATGTACATCTTCCCTTTTCACCAGTGCTAGTGAATTAAATTGAAACCCATTTCTGTCAGGTTTGTCTTCAAGCTGAAAATTCAATCTGATTTTATTTAACTGATGCCACTTTGGCCATGGCTCAGAGATCTTTGTGGCTCTGCTTTTCAGCTTAGCAGCTCACTGCTCAATTTTGCTGTTACCTGTATCACTGGTACCCTCATGCACCATGACAACTCGATCCTTTCCCTTCCACTGCAAGGTCCTCTCCAGTCCTGAGCAGACAGGTAACAATGCAGCATTTGCGACTCATACTCACAGTGGCAGGTAAAATACAGATGCAGGTACAATTCTCCCATTATGCCAGTCGAAGCTAGGCACAGTACACTTCACAATTGATAGGCGCTACTTGAACTCTATACAATACTGATGAATTCTATATATCAAGGTGATAGAATGCAAATTTTGCACTGCATAACTTCATTTATGATAATAGTTCGAAATGTATATATCAAATCACTTTCAGTTGCAAGTTTATTTAACTTGCATCACAAAACACAAGCCAGAAAATTTTGTAACAACTGAAAATTAAGCCACATTGGTGGTATTAATTGTTCGTGATCAGGATGTATGATAAGTTTAGGTAGGTGACCTTGACAATTGGGAGCAGGTGGGTAGGCATTAAGGAAGCAGTAGGATTAGCTACTTCTGTTGGGCAAAGACATGAATAGAAATCAGGGACCTCAGTGTTGCTCTTGTCCCTGACCCCTGGAGCCCTTGGCCTAGCCCTTGCCTGTGACCAATGTCTGGGCCCTGCTGAAGGACAGTTTCTCTCTGTGTTTCTAAAGGAGGATGATCCCTTTCAGAGCCATTTGGGTGGACAGTAGGTTTCACTGGGAAGTCTCCTCACACCTGGTTTCACTGGCCACTCATCCCATTCAGTAGTGAGCTATATCTGTGTGAACAAAATGCCATGGAATTGAGAGGCCATCCTTCATTGACCACACAAGTGACTATCATCAGATGGTCACAGTACTAACTTGTCGAGCAGTAGCAAAATGAGGGGAAACATTAGCATCCCCTGGCATCTTCCCACTTCCTGGACTATCCCCAGAGAGCTGATAAAACTTAGCTCTATGACTTAACTTTCTGTTACTTCATCCAATTTTTACCCAGATCTTCAAAGCTTTGGAAATCTTCATTTTTCCCAGACTTTAATTTGTCTTTTAATTGACAAACTTCAAAAACCAATACTTGATATGCCCTATCTGCTGCCAGTAAAATTGATTTCATCTAGTTATTTCAACCTTTGGGCAGTTACAGGATGGATTTTCAATCTTGACTTTGGCTTTTTTTTAACTATAGTATTATACATGACTCAGAGATTTTACAAGTTAATAGAAGAATTATATTTGCTTTCCTTTGTTTTTTTTTTTGTACGCTCATTATTTAGGAACATGGGTGTAGGAACATTCAGCCCTTGAATCTGTTCTTCTGTTCTTGATCATTGCTGATCAGCTACCAATTTCAAAGTTTCAATACCCTCTATGTGATGATGTCCCTCTTCATCTCAGGCCTAAATAGCTTGTCTTCTATTCCTGAACTCAAACCCCTGATTCTAGATCCCATGGCCAAGGTAATATCCTTTCTGCATCTCTGTATCCAAGTATGAATTTTCTAAGAGAATGCCTCAGATTTTACAAATTTGACAGAATACAGGCCCAATCCTCTAAGTGAACAGTCTCACCATCCCAGGAGTCAGTCTGGTAAACCTTCACTGCATTTCCTCTGTGGTAAGTGTATCTTTGCTCAAGCAACGTGGCCAGAAATGAACACAATTCTTCAGGTGCCATCTCACCAGTGTTCTTCATAGTTGACGCAAGACTTCTTTGCTCTTGTAACTCAGAAACAAAGTTTGTAAGTTCACAGTATAATTTCCTTTCCAAAAGTTTCATGCATTAGTGAAACAAAAGGTAGCTGACATTAGTGGAACCTGATGCTAAAAAATAATACCATAAGTTTCATGTTTTGCAAGTGAAAGGGAAAAATAAACAACCTCGTTTCCTATTCCAGTTCACTATCCAATGAGTACTTCCTGAAGTTACTTGTTGTGGAAACATTGGGGCCCTGCATTTATACTGATTGAACTCTGACTTCATTCACCAAACAGCAATTCACTTTCCCCAATCATACAGAAATAAACAGTTCAATGCCTGTGTTTAACTACATACAGATTCTACTGACATACAGGCAATAACAGGGCCACTGACCAGAAAGGTGAAGGCCAACTGATGTGTTTTGTTTGAAGACCACTCAGATTGTGACCACATTACAACCTTGGTTCAAACATGAACAAAAGAGCTAAATTCCAAAGGCAAGCTGAGAGTGACAGCCTTTGATATCAAGGCCACATTTGACCGAGTGTGACATCAAGGAACCAGAGAAAAACTGGAATCAATTGGAATCAGGATGCAAACTCTCCTCTAGTTGGAGTCGGTCTTGGCACATAGGAAGATGCTTGTGGTTGAAATGGGGCATAATCCATAAAATATAAGAGAAGAATTAGGTCATTCCGTCCATTGAGTATGCTCCATCATTCAATCATGTCTAATATATTTCTCAATCCCATTCTCCTGCCTTCTTCCCATAACCGTTGATCCTACATAATTAAGAATTTATCTATCTCTGTCTTAAATATGCTTAATGACCTGGCCTCTACAGCCTTCTGTGGCAATCACTTCCAAACATTCACAACGCTCTAGTGGAAGAAATTCCTCCTCATCTCAGTTCTAAAGAGTTGTTCCTTCACTCTCAGACTGTGCCCTCGGGTCCTGGTCTCTCCTACTAGTGGAAACATCTTCTCCATGTCCACTCTATCCAGGCATATCAGTATTCTGTAAGTTTCAATGAGATCCTCCCTCATCCTTCTATACTCCATTGAGTACGGACCCAGAAACCTCACCTGTTCCTCATATGACAAGCCCTTCCCAGGATCATTCTCATAAACATCCTCTGGACTCTCCCTAATGGCAGCAATCATTTCTTCCGTACAGGGCCCAACACGGCTCACAATATTCCAAATGCGGCCTGACCAGGGCGCTACTTAGCCTCAGCAGTACAACACTTTTCTTGTATTCTAGCCCTCTCAAAATTAATGCTAACATTGCATTTGCCTTCCCAATGGCCAACATGTTAACCTGAAGAGAATTCTGAACTAGTACTCCCAAGTTCCTTTATGCTTTATATTTCTGAAGTCTTTCCCCATTCAAAAATAGTATACACCTCTATTCTGCCTAATAAAGTGCATAATCTCACATTTTCCCATATTGTATTCCATCTGTTACTTCTTTGCCCACTATCCGAGCATGTGCAAGTCCTTCTGCAGCCTTCCCACTTCCTCAACACCATCTGTGCCTCCACCCATCTTTGTGTCATCTGCAAACTTAGCAACAGTCATCTCATCTCTGCAGGAGTTCCTCAGGGTAGGGTCCTGAGCCCAACCATCTTCAGCTGCTTTATTGTTGACCTTCCCTTCATCATAAAGGTCAGAAGTGGGGATGATCACCGATGATTGCACAATATTCAGCACCATTCACAACTCCTCAGATACTAAAGCAGTCCGTGTTGAAATGCACGATCTGGACAATATCCAGTGCTGACAAATGGCAAGTAACATTTGCACAACACAAATGGCAGGCAATGACCATCTACAATAAGAGATGATCTAACCACTATCCCTTGACATTCAATGGCATTGTCATCATGGAGTGCTTCAGTATAAACATCAACCTGGGTGGGTTACCATTAACTAGAAACTCAGTTGGACTCACCACATAAATATAATGGCTACAGGGCAGGTCTCCTGGCTTGCCTCCTTCAGTATCCTGGGGTAGATCCTATCAGCCCCTGGGGAATTATCTAACTTAAAGTTTTTCAAGGCACCCAAAACTTTGTCTTTCTAAATATTGACATGCCCCAGCATATCAATATAGCCCTTCCCAATCTTACCATTGTCCATGTCCTTCTCTTTGGTGAGTATTGATTAAAAGTACTCACCATCTTTTTCTGGATCCATGTGTAAATTCCCTCCTTTGTTCTTGAGTGGACCCCTCAACCTTTCCCTAGCTACCCTTTTCCTCAAAATAACAAGCCTTTTATCTGATGAAAGATATACTGGCATTGTACACAGTCAAGAGAATGTTCATTTGGCTGATATCAGGAATGGAGGGTTTGTTGTTTGAAGACAAGTTGAGTAGGTTGGGCTGTACTCATTGGAATTTAGAACAATGAGAGGCAATTTTATTGAAACATACAAGATACTTTGGGGGACTGGACAGGATAGATGCAGAAAGGTTGTTTCCCCTTTGTAGGGGAAATCGAGGAAGGGAGGGTGTAATCTCAGAATAAGAGGTCATGCATTTAAGACAGAAATGAGAAAGAATTTCTTCTCTTAGAAGAAAGTGAATCTGTGGAATTCTTTATCACCGAGGTATGTTGAGGATGAGTTGTTAAGTACCTTCAAGGCCAAGATAGACAGATTTTTAATCGGTAGGTTATAGACAAAAAGCAGGAAAGTGGAGTTGACTATTATCAGATCACCCATGATCTCACTTAATGATGGAGCAGACTTGATGAGCTAATAGGTCTAAGGTCTTTATTATATTAAAAATCACTCCTACTGCACAACTTTAATGACAGCAGCTTCAATTGTCAAAATGAGAGTTTAGTTTAACTTTTACATGAATCTGAGGTGTCTACAGGTAGTTCTCCTAAAACATGATAGTTGCATTCTTGCGTGACCTTGCGCTACAGAAAATTGTGCTTTAGAAAATCGCGTTGCAGGGAAATTGCTATAGAAAATCACTGTACCTGTACAGCACAAAGTTCGAGTTATCCAAACAGCGTCCACTAATCATCAATCGCATGACAGCCAATTCATGTTAATGAAACATGCGTTGTAGCAGAACTACCTGTACTTCAGCAACTCAGTTCCAGAATCCAATGGATATTCATTACATGTGGACTGGAATCTCAACTGGACCTTTGTCTGAATTTCTGGAAATTGAGCAATTTAAAGACTGCGCTATCAAGATGTCATTTTTTTAGTCTGTTCTAATGAACAAAAATAATTATATATCTTTCATGTTAGAATGTGTTAGAAAACTGCATGTACTTCTTGGAATGTGTGCTGTTAATGTAGGCAACAAGAGAACCATTCTGTGTCAGCAGGATCCCACAAATAGCATTGAAATCATTGAAGTGATGAGAAGGTCCACTCTTACATAGTCTCACTAAAAAAAAATCCTTGGACTATTTAAACACTGCTACATGAGGTGTAAAAACTAGGTTTTAAAGAACATTTAAATTCACAGTTACTGTTAAACAGTCTTATTATCCCTGAAAGAGTAATTTTATATTGATTTATTGTCAAACTTCTCCCTTATATAAGAAATATATAACATGTGTTACTTTATATCCTTCTTGATTTCATGAATGTGTCTTAATCGTTCATCATCTATTTGTAAAGGTTAAAAATTAAAAACGACAAGTTCAGTGGATTTTAGTTGCTGTCTGTGAGAATACTTCAATGTGATTGATTGCTTACTCTGCCTGATGTCATGTAGGTCATCACTGTTGCTAGATAACTGGAGATTCCCTTGGCTTTGCACAAGAAATAAATTGACATTAAGAAAGGGGAGATCTGCATCACAGAATGCACTAGGTCTTTATGGACTACTTTCTTCAAGGACAGTGGCATGTCATTTAAAAACTGCAAAATACAACCAACTGAAAACTTTAACAGCCAATAAATTGATTTCAAAAGGCATTAAACTAGTGGAAAATGAAGTGCAGCATTTTCAAGGATACATAGGCATTGTACTGTAAATATTAAGCAATGAGGAATGAAAAATGAGCATTTAATAGAAATGTAACACATTTTCAGTTGGCACAATGGTATCATTTTCTGCGAAAAAATGCTAGCCCTTCAAATATGTAAAACTATTAAATAGCAAGAAAACATTTGTAACAAAATATTTCTGGCATTAATGCTACTTTTGTTAGGACGTATAACGACCATTAATCTTTTGACCAATTATTTTGGTTTATTTTTTCCATTGAGTTTGGCTGTATATTTCCCAATTAGATTCCAAAGGCAATTAAAAACATGTTTTGAGATTGATTACTAAATGAAGGCTCGCTAAATCTCACACTTCACTTCATACAAACCACTACCTGAGAAACTGTCATTACTCGCTTCATAATTACTCATTGCAAATGAAAACACACTTTCAAAACAATGAAACCATGATAAATTCCCATGATGTAGAATGGCAATATATCTTTACAGGCTTAAATTGCATTTCAAAAACTGTACAAGCATTTTATTCTTTACCTCTTAGATCAGTGCTGGAGCAGGAAGGGGGCATGGGAGGTGAAACATCAGAATGGCTTGTTGGTACATTCCCACTGCTGAAGAACATTCCCAGAGTGGGCTGGATGGAGCACTCGCCCCCGCTACCCACCCCCCACCCCAAACCCCACCCCCCTACTGAGGCAGACAGGCAACTGAAATAATTAAGGAGCCAGTCAGTGTTGATACTCACTGGCGTTTTGCCATTGACAATGTGGCCCCCAGCCACATGGGACACTGCAACCTCACTGGAAGTGGCATTCCTGTGGCAAGCTGGGGGAGACGCTCCTCACCTCATTAATGAGGTATCAGGAAGGACAGGCAGTCCTTACAGTTCTAATAATGCTCCTGAAAGACTTACCTGCTATTCTGAGGACCCTTCTTTCCACCTCTAAAATCTTTATACAAAAAACCCCAAAGAACTGCAGATGCCGGGAATCAGATACAGAATCAGAAATTGCTGGAAAAACTCAGCAGGTCTGGCAGCATCTGTGGACAGAAAGCAGAATTAATGGTACGGGTCCATTGACCCTTCTTCAGAATACGACAAACTTCTTTTAAAAATCTAGTGAAGTTTTGCATTTAGCATAAAACTTAACTGTAATCTTAACTTGTAGTTTCTCTTATAATATTAACCAATGGTAGATAAACCGTCTGCTGATGGTAGCTGTGCACTTAATTAGGTGACTAGTAGAACAAGTTACGTGGTCAACAGTGGTAAACTTACTAGTATACATAAAGGAGACTTTTGCTAATACAGAGTATGAGTAGCTTGGAGTCAAGCTCAACAGGGCAAGGTTCAGAGAAAGTACTTAGATCAGGAACAACGCCCGCAGTTCTTTCGGTTTTTACTTAGATCAGGAATTTGGTGAGTGAGATGTCATGTGAGAGATGTTGTTTCTGATCTTTACAAAATAAGAGCTGCCTGGGAGAGGAATGAGAGACGGTGAGACACTGAGAGGTCTTGAGGCATTAATTCAATGAACAAGTTGTAATTGGTGAGCTTTTTTGTCTTTTCCAGAATGGGTTAGTAGCTTAAACTAGGATTAGAAAAAAAAACTATAAATACAGTATTAAATTTAAAGCATAACTAGACAAACTACCTATAATAACGACAATTAACAACTGAGAGATACTTTAAAATGTGTAACTCTAATTATTTCAACATAATACAATAGAGATGGTAAGAGAGGTGATCTGCTGCAGATTGTATTGATGGGAGCAATGAGCAGGGTGGATGAGGAAACTGAAAGGCCCATGGCATAGACGCTGTTCAAGTTTGGGTGTTAAAAAGGAATGTAGCTGTAGGTAAAAGCGGTCATTTAAATTGGAGAGAATTGGAAGGTGCAGTATAGTCAGTGGAGTGGATACTGTTCTCTATATCCAGGAACGTGAATCCAGAAGGCTGAGTTTCACGTCTTGTTCCAGGGCAAATGATATTTCTTCAGGACTTGGAAAAGAACTTGGAATGTGAGGGGAAGGATCCATTTGCCACAGTCTATTTGGTTACCATTTGTATAGATGGAAATATAGAAACAAAGAAGATAGGAGCACGAGGAAGCTATTTTGCCCTTGGAACTTGCTCCACCATTCTTCACGATCATGGCTGATCATCCAACTCAATAGCCTAATCCTATTTTCTCCCCATAACTTTTAAGCCCCTTCACCCCAAGTGCTATATTTAGCTGCCTCTTGACTACATTCAATGTTTTGGCATCAATTACTTCCTGCGGTAATGATTTCCACAGGCTCAACATTCCTTGGGTGAAGAAATGTCTTCTTATCTCCATCCTAAATCATCTACCCCAAATCTTCAGATTGTGGCACCTAGTTCTGGACACACCCTCCAAGGGGAACATCCTCCCCGCATCTTACCTTGTCCAGTCCTGTTAGAATTTTATAAGTCTCTATAAGATCCCCCTTCTTGATCTAAACTCCAGCGAAAACAATCCCAACCTAGTCAATCTCTCTTCATATGTCAGTCCTGCCATCTCTGGAATCAGCTGGGTAAACCTTCGCTGCACTCCCTCGAGAGCAGGATGATCCTTCCTCAGAAAAAGGAAACCAAAACTGCACACAATATTCTAGGTGTGGCCTCAACAAAGCCCTGTATAACTGCAACAACATATCCCTGCTCCTGTACTCAAAACCTCTCACAATGAAGGCCAACATACCATTTGCCTTCTTTACCACCTGCTGCACCTGCATTCTTACCTTCAGTGACTGGTGCACAAGGACAGCCAGGTCCAGCTGCACACTCCCTTCTGCTAATTTACAGCCATTCAGGTAGTAATCTGCCTTCTTGTTTTTGCTTCCAAGGTGAATAACCTCACATTTATCCAAATTATACTGCATCTGCCATTGATTTGCCCACTCACCCAATCTGTCGAGATCAAACTGAAGGATCTCTGCATCCTTGTTGCAGTTCACGCTCCCATCCAAATTGGTATCATCTGCAAATTTTGAGATGTTACATTTTGTCCCCTCATCCAAATCATTAATATATATTGCGAATAGCTGGGGTCCCAGCACCAACCCCTCGGGCGCTCCACTGATTACTGCCTGCCAATTTGAAAAGAACCCATTAATTCTTATTCTTTGTTTCCTCTCTGCCAACCAATTCCTATCCATCTCAATGCACTTCCCCCAAGCCCATGTGCTTTAATTTTGCAGGATAATCTCTTACACGGGATTTTGTCAAATGCTTTCTGAAAGTCCAAATGTACCACATTGACTGACTCCCACTTGTCAACTCTATGAGTTTCATCTTCATACAATTCCAACAGATTTGTCAATTATGATTTCCCCTTCATAAATCCATGCTGATTCTGTCTGATCCTGCCACTGCTTTCTAAATGCTCTGCTATAAAGTCCTTGATAATGGATTTGAGAATTTTCCCCACTACTGATGTTAGGCTTATTGGTATACAATTCCCCATTTTCTTTCTACCTCCCTTTTTGAATATTGGAGTAACATCAGCTACTGTCGAATTCTCAGGGACTGTTCCAGAGTCTATAGAATCCTGGAAGATAACCACCAATGCATCCACTATTTCTACAGCCGCTTCTTTAATTATTCTGGGATGTAGATTATCAGGCCCTAGGGTTTTATCTGCTTTCAATCCCATCAATTTTCCCAGCACCATTTCTCTACTAATATCGATCTCCCTCAATTCTTGCCTCTCACTAAATCTTGCATCTTGCAACATTTCTGGTATCTGATCTGTGTCCTCTTTAGTGAAGACAGAACCAAAGTATGGTATTCAGTTGCTCAGACATTTCTTTGTCCGCTACTCTACATTCCCCACTTTCTGTCTGAAGGGGACCCACATTTGTCTTCACCAATCTCTTTCTCGTCACGTACCTGTAGAAACTTAGTGTCGGTCTTTATGTTCCCTTCAAGCTTAATTTTGTACTGTATTCTCCCCTTCTTAATCAATCCCTCGGTCCTTCTTTGCTTAGTTCTAAGCCGCTCCCAATCCTCAGTCTTATTATTTTTCTTGGCCAATCTGTATGCTTCTTCCTTGGATTGAATAATATCTCTAATTTCCTTTGTAAGCCATGGATTGACCCTCTTACCCATTTTGCTTTTGTGTCCTACAGGAATAAAGAGTTGTTGCAGTTCCCCCATGCGTTCCTTGAATGTTTGCCATTGCCTATCCACTGTTATCCCTTTAAGTAGCTCTCCCTAATCTATCAAGGCCAACTCGCACCTCATATCTTTGTAGATTCCTTTATTAAGATTCAGCACCCTAGTCTCTGAATCAGCTACCTCACTCTCCATCTTGATAAAAACATTCCATCATGTTTTGTTCGTTCATCCGCAAGGGGTCTCACACAGCTAGATTGGCAATGATTCCCTTCCCATTACATAGTACCAGTCTAAGATGGCCTGTTCTCTAGTTGGTTCCTCCACATGTTGGTCAAGAAAACCATCCCATATACATTCCAGGAATTCCTCCTCTACAGCATTGTGGCTAATTTGATTTGCCCCATCTATGTGCAGATTAAAATTACCCATGATCACCGATATTCCCTTATCACATGCATCTCTAATTTCCTGTTTAATGCCATTCCTAACATCACTTGTGCAGTTTGGGGATCTATATATGACGCTCAATAATGTTTTTTTCCCCTTGATATTTCTCAACTCTACCCATACAGATTCCATATTGTCAGAGCTAATAACCTTTCTCACTATTGTGTTAATTTCCTCTTTAACCAGCAAATGCCACTCCACCACCTTTACCTTTTTGCATGTCATTCCTAAATATTGAATACCCCGGGACATTTATTTCCCATCCCTGGTCACCCTGTAGCCATGTCTCTGTACTCCCAATTATATCGTAACCGTTTACCTCTATGTGCACAATTAGTTCATCCAGTTTATTGCAAATTCTCCACGCATTAAGGCACAACCTTGTCTTTTTAACATTATTTGTCTCACTTTTATTTTTCTCAATAGCCCTGTCTGAATTTTGTCCTTGTTTTCTCTACCTATTACTTTTCTTATTCTCTTTTCTACATTTTGTTTTTGTCCTTGCTACCTCCTTCCCTGATTCCTTATGGGGGTTCCCAACCCCCAGCATATTAGTTTAAACCCTCTCCCACAGCTGTAGCAAACAGTCCGCCTAGGACATCAGTCCCAGTCCTGCCCAGATGTAACCTGTCCAGTTTGTACAGGTTCCATCTCCCCCAGAACCCGTCCCAAGAATCTGAAACCCTCCCCATGACACCACTTTTTCAGCCACATTTTCATCCGATATATCCTGTCATTTCTACTCTGCCTAGCATGTGGCACTGGTAGTAATCCTGCGATCACTACCTTTGAGGCCTGTTTTCTGAACTTTCTTCCTGCATTCTGTTTTTATGACCTCATCCCTTTTTTTTAACCTATGTCGTTTGAATCGATGTCTACCACAGCCACTGGCGGTTCACTGTCCTCCTCCCGAATGTCCTGTACCTGTTCCAAAATATCCTTGACCCTAGCACCAGTGAGGCAACACACCATCCTGGAGTCTTGTTTGCGGCCACAGAAACACCTGTCTATTCCCCTTACATTTGAGTCCCCTATAACTATTGACCTGACACACTTTATACCCCTCCCGTCTGCAGCAGAACCAACTGTGAAGCAACGAGTTTGGCTACTGCTGCTTTCCCCTGACACACCATTCCCCTCAACAGTATCCAAAACGGCATATCTGTTTTGCCTGGGAATGGCCACAAGAGATTCCTGCACTACCTGCCGATCTCTCTTGCTCTGTCTGGTGGTCACCCATTCCTTTCCTGCCTGCAGAGTCTGAGCCTGCGGTGTGACCTCCTCTCTGTACGTGCTATCCGTGATACTGTCTGCCTCGCGGATGCTCCACGGTGTCCCCAGGTGCTGTTCCGGCTCTGAAACGCGAGCTTCCAGGAGCTGTAGCTGGAGATGCTTGTAGGACACTTGCTGACCCAAGGGACATGGAGCAAGAGGAGTAAATGAAGACTTTGAGCTCTCCTGCCATGGTTTAACTCTTTAAATTATACCTTGGAGAGTACTTTATATTAGATTAAATCAAATCCAGTTATCTATGGCCCTTCTTTCCTGGTCTGTGTGCTATCCTTACAGACTAAAAGCCAAAAAAAAACTATAAGCGATAAAAGTTGTAAGGACTTAACTGCCTTACCTGATACTTAGCAATCAGCTCTCTCCCTTGTAGTCACCTACAATAGGGCAAGACCATTCACTTTCGTTTGCTTGTGGCCCTCACAGTTGCTTTGTTTTTGGTTGGAGGAGGGAAACGCTGAAGTAGTGTTTGAGGTTTAACTGTCCCTTGACAACACTCCCACCACAAACCACTGTTTGGTTGTGGTGACTACAGGGATATGAAAGAGATTCTGTTGAGGGAGAAAGAGCAGCTGGGGCTAAATTAAATAGGTGAATCATCAAAAGCTTAATTTCTGGATTGCTCCCTGAATCACAAGCCAATTGGCATGGGGTATATATGATCAGAGAGTTGAATGCATGCCTCAAAGATTGATGTCAGAGAAATAGAATTAAATTCATGGGGCACTGGCTCTGCGACTGGGGAAAGGTGGTGCAGTCTCGGTGGGATGGGGTTCACCTGGACTGTGCTGGGATGAATATCATGATGATTCAGAAAACTAAACTTAGAGAGTTTAAACCGAGAGAATACTTGGGTATTTATGGAGGGGGCTGCATAGTATAATGTTGTGATGAAAATTCAGGAAGTCACAGAAAGAGCAATGTTAGAATGCAGGGTGAAAATACAGGGCATGGTAATCAGAGCATAACACGAAAAGAATAGAATGCTAATATGATCAGAGTTGAGAAAAAATGTATAAGGACAGAAGTAAAAGTTCTTTATTTGAATGCAGGCAACATTTGTAACAACAATCACACATTACCTATTGTGCGACATCAATGTAACAACCTCAGTTTCCATCTGTTGGGTAGCTATCAAGGGTAGGTGGGTCTTGAAGCCTGACAACCAAGAAACAATAACACTGCTTCTGTACATTTGTGAGCCCAGCTGAGTCCCCTATTAGAGCCCACCACCTGACACCAGTAAATCTCCGATTGACGCACAGATAACATTGCGGTTCTTGTAGTCCACTGGTAGTGTTTCACATCCACCATACTTCAGAGGTAAGTCTGAACAGGTTGATTAAAAAAATACAGGCAACATGACATATCTAACTTTTGCAATTTATAAAATGATTGGATCTATCGTTTAATGATTCAGAACGTATGGGCTCACAATTACCTGCATTTTTGCGTATATCTGCCTTGGCGATTCTTACAATTTAAAAGGAAAGAAGTGTTAATCTTGATAAGCCTTGTAAGTTTATTTTCGTATTCCCACTTTCAGCTCTTACAATCTTATTTGTTTTCCTTTGTTTTTCTTTAAGTCTCTCCCAATCCAATGGATCTATTTTTGAACTTTTGCATACTTCTTATCTCAATGGTTCCAGTGAGAACAGTCAAGTCATCCTTTTGGAGACATAATTTGAATTTTTAGGAATTATTGAACAAACATAAAGCCACTAATTCGAAATATTTGCCTTGAGGAAGAATATCATACCATTGAAATATCAATGAAAATGAATCATTGAAAATGTGCCACATATTGAGTAAAAATGGTCTGATTCTTCATGTTAAGTGAGTTAACAATGAACAGAAATTAAAAGTCAAATCTTCATATTACAACAGTTCAAGAAGCTGCTAAAATCGACACCAAATTATTTATTTTATGCTTGAATTATACTCAGCTGACCAATTGGTTGTTGACTCGTTTGACATGCAGATTATTAATAACTTGGTGAACCTTACATCGTTCAATAAACATCTCTTGAGTCTACCAATGAACTGTGGTGACCTTGTGTAATACAATGAGCAATATGGAAAGAAGAGGAAAACCACTGAAGTAAGAGTCATTTTTCAACTCATGTTTAGTAATGCTTGTAATGAGAGTGCAGATCCAGTTCTGAAATATATTAGACAGCAATTAATTAACTCCTGTTGAGTTTATGACGGAATGATATTAAGGCACTGCTGTAAAATATTAATCACTAACACCAATGTAGGATCTAGCTTTGGTCAACTGTGAAAGAAAGTGACTTTTCATCCTATAAGAAATGTCAATGGCTTTATCCTGTGATATTCAAGCCTCCAGTTTGTTACTCCATTATTATTGTTTCATGTTCAGAGACATCAGTAAAGGATTCGTATGATTATAGCAGAATTCACAAAATCTATAATAAGGGGGCGGATATGACAAAATTGACCAAAATTATTGTTGCGAGACAATGTTATGTTGAGCTCAATACAGCAAGGATTGAAGGAAAGGGAAAGATAGGTAAGGTACATTTCTTCGTTTTATTTCCATATTCTAATGGGAAAGTTTAGTATTCTACACTTGCTTTTTGGTGATTTAGTTTCAAATGCACTCCCACCTATTGATAATCCAGCCAAGTGTGAAGAATTATATAATCTAAGGAGACCCTGATTTTTTTTGTAGCTACGAGTATTGTGTAGCATGTATTCTGTCATTCTGTGTTTAGTATGATCTGAGAAAACATGTAAGTTTTGGTAAAGCTCATTAATCTCAATTTTAAAACTCAATTTTCCCAAACTGATTGATTGAGATTAGCCTATGGTTGAACAGTGAAAATAAAATGATAGTTCCAGTGTAAATTCATAGCTTGGTGTCTCCATCAGCTCAAAATGATTTTTTCCACAGTGTGGTCTACTCATTCGCATGTTCTGGAAAACAGCCAAACTCCAACTGTTTGAGAATTTGGAAAAAAAAAGCAACATATCTGGATATCCTGTTCAAGTGAATTGAGATTTTTCTTGATTTCAGGGAGCACAGAAAGAAGCTGGGCTGAATCTTATCATATTTTGCCTGAATGTCAATTTTGTGATTTTCACAGAGGATCTCTCTCCATGAGACCTAATGTGTTTGCTTCTGTATTGTCTGAAACTCACCTCATTAGCTACCTACGAACCCTCCTAAGATGTCCCTCTGATTCAGTATTAGCTCGATTCTCCCACTTGCCATGGCCAGAGGTTCTCACCACTGCCAGACACATTGTGGAATAGACTGGGCATCCTGGCACTGGTGCCACATTCAGAAGGACCTATGGTTTGGAGGAACTTACAGCAGTACAGGAAAAAAATCAATCATCTTGTCTCCACTGCCAAAGTAAGTGTCACCATCTTCTCTCTGACATCTCACACATGCCCCATCTCTGCTACTGGACCCATTTTCTATGAAGGCTCAAACTCTACCACTCTTGCTGTTGCTGATACATTTTCCGTCACTTGCTCCGATCCATAACAACACCCACAGTCAACTGACCCAGCATGTCCTCTGCACTGCTTAGTCTCTCACTCATTCAGGGCATCAGCCTGCATTTCTCCCACCTCCACCTGACTCACAGCAATACCGCCAAATGCAACCACACTCAATTCCACCCGTTCTCTATCACATGAGGAAAGAGTCCACAATATTGCAGAAACGGCAGGACGAGCAGTGGATTGCCCGACATTTGGCTCCCCATCCCCTACGAGGACAGAATCTTGGCCTTTGCTGGTGACAACTAGGACAGGTCCCGCAGAGACTTCCAGGCCCTGGCAACCAAGTAAGAATCATTGTTCATTGTACTGCAAATCATACTTTAACTCCACCCCATTGTCAATGAGTTTTTCAGCTGCTACACCTTGTAAGCCCTTAATCTCAATACCACAGAGGGCTGTGGGGGCCAAGTCATTGGATATACTTAAGGCAGAGGTACAGAGATTCTTGGTTACAAAGTTGAGCTTGTAAATATGTTTCGCCTTCCCTATCTGGCTGCTTGTCGACTGGTGTGGCCCTTTGAAGGACACCACATAGCTGTAACTTGTAGACCCCTCCATCACAGAAAGCATTCACCCCTAACCCACTTCAGGCATGATTGAGCCATTTTCATTTTCATTCCACTCTTGTGATTTACAGGATGATGCTTCAACCGCTCTTCAGACCATGAGTTTCAGGCTGCTTTTTGCTGTGTGCCAGAATTTTTCCTAAACATCAACAGCCCCTCTTGGTATCCCCACCACTCTATCTGTGTCTGTACCTGGCCACCACCCATGCCCCAGGCAGATTAGTTGAACATGCCACATATTGCAGTTCACTGAGTGCCCTCCCTCACACCCATTGTAAGCCAGGGTGCAGCTCATCACTGATGATATGCTGCCACACCACCCCTTACCCACCCATGGCCTATTCTCTCTTACCTTTGCTATTGTAATCCTATTTGTATCCTAGCATTCTCCCCACTATTAAGTTTCCCAGTCTCTCTCCTGCAGTACCATTCCCCTGGATAACTCCTATCCCCTTCACATTTAAATTCCCCTGGACTGTCCATGGCTCACTTCCTTGAGCAATTTAGCAGGGCAACTTTGAACAATGAGTGACCAAGCTCCTGACTAATACCTGTACAGCTCCCCAACTGTATTTCTGCAACTCCGCTGAATGGTTGCACTGGACAGATGGGGCTAACCATGACCCATACCCAGGTTGTACAGTGTCCTGACCAGATGCCTGGCAATGCCCAAGCCCTAAGACTCATATTATGGGCTGCAGTTGACTTACAGTGACAGGGTCCCCTGACTGACAGGTGCCCCCTGGACATCAGTGAGGGCTACTTCCATAAGACTTGGAGACGTGGCCATTTGCTTGCAGCACATGCAGTGTGTTTGCTGTGTAGACTGAAAGAGTGATGTCAACGGGCATGCCGCAACATGTCCACTCCCTTAGCTGCTGACTGCTAATGCTACTTGGCTTTGTTTCAGCATTAAACAGCGAGGCAATATAACAGCACAATAAGATTTTAAGCACTGACTGAGGCAGCAAAGGGCAAAAAGACAAGACAAAGAGGGGAAGCTCTGATCATTCAGGCCCAGTGTTAACTAAGTGAATGCAAAGAGAACAAGTGAGCAGTCCAGAGATACAGCCGGTGCCTGTCTCAGCACATAATGTCTCCTTGCAGCAGCATTCCATTGATAATTGCTGGTGTGCTCCATCATGCAGCATTACAGTGCAGGAGTATACTGTCAATGGATTGAGATGTGCCATGATAGCACAGAATGGCTGGCACATGTTGAATGCCTGCATCAGTGAATGTGCCCTGGAATGTGCATGGAGATGTTGGTGCTGGGTGGCAGTCCGGAGTAGCGTGTGACGAGTTGGAGATGCCCAGATACTTGCCCAGACTGTCATGTCGAGAATTCTCAGCAGCTACATGATGGTAGAAAAGGAAGTTGCATACTAATGTAGTGAGATTTGCCGTTAATGAAGGTGATAACAAGAAATAATCCACAATAATAGGCATCTCGGTGTTATATATCGAGAATCTCGACTTGATGCCCAAAACACTGTTGAGAAATGCAACTGGATGCACCCAGCATTGAGATAGGCCTCACTTGACTTTTCACCATAGCCCACATGGTTCAGACCATATTGGGTTCCAATCGCTGTATTTTTCTCAGAAAAGCAGTTATAGCCATTGGAGATAAATAGGATTTGACAGTTCCTGCAGTGGACAATTATCTGTGGAAACAAGGCAGGGAGAGTTAAAATGGAGCTGCGGACTTACCAACGTTTTCCCTGCTCTGACTTCTCTGACTGTAATTTTAAATTGCAAGTGGTAAAGACAGATACTTCTACTTGCAGTGCAATTTAAATTTACAGATCTGACTTAAATGATATGATCAATGTTTGAACTGCTATTTCAAGTGGAGTCCTGAGTGGGTGAGCAGTTTGAAGTTTGGCGACTTGATAATTGCCTTTACTAGGGTATGTAATAACTCTCTCATCATCCTTTTTTAATGGCTGAGTACCACTTTGTTCAAAAAGTTAAACAGTTGTATGCTAATGATGCCTGGCATCATTAAAATCAACCATCCACCTCCCTACTTTCTGCATATAAACTGACATTTTCCCAGCCACCATCAGTTCGGAGGAAGGGTCACCAGACCAGAAACGTTAACTCTGTTTTTTCCTCCAGCGATGCTGCCAGACCTGCTGAGCTTTTCCAGCAACTTTGTTTTTGTTCCTGATTAAAATCAACCAGACTAGCTAGCTGCCACACTGGGATGAATACATCTCTCACCTTTGCCCAGAGCCCACCTACACGTTTGACATTCTTTCTGTTTCCAAATACCATTTTTTCCTCCTGTATTTTCTACTTACCATTCTACAGTCAGAAGTCACATGAAGTCACCTGATGAAGGAGCATTGTTCTGAAAGCTTGTGATTTCAAATAAACCTGTTTGGCTATAACCTAGTATCGTGTGACTTCTGACTTTGTCCACCCCAGTCCAACACCAGCACCTCCACATCATGACTTCCGGTTCCAGGTTAATACAAATAATGTGTAAAAGTATTAATGGGCCTATATTTCAACGTGTTTAAAACCCACGCACCTACACAGAGGTAAAATTAGGCTCAGTATTTCTGTTTGATTCACCCTGATGTTTGGTGAGAGAACTTAATTAAGAGTCATGACTAACCCATCCTCTGCAAAACTATTCAGGAGTATGCGTTAGGTGTTGTATTATTGTGCAGATCTCTGAAAGGCACAACAGGCCAGATTTTTCCAATGCATAGATGGGAGTTTCTTACAATTTCAGAATCCTCACTGTAGCAACTGCAAAGGTACTATCCTGGATGTTGAAGATTCTACTGGGAATCTCCCTACACTTAGGACCCTCCGAAAATATCCATTTAATTCCAAGAATTTGGAGAGTTCTAGTACAATCAAATAAATTGCTCTTCAGGAAAAGTCAGACTATTCAAAAATGCAGCCTACCTCCTTGGTAACTCTTAAATTGACCACCACCACACACTCCCAAATGGCCTCACCCCCTTCCCACTTACACTTCAACCCTGACTGTATACATCTCTCAGCTCTGGCCCCAACCTGCCTCTCTCCACTAGCAGACTGCCATCCCTCCACTGAAACTGTGCGAATCCCTTTGAACCCAGGAATTGTCAAAACCGCCATTTCCTCCCACAATCCAAACCCATTCACCCCCTCACCCAATGCTGGCAGACCCCACTCCCCCTCTCCTGGCACACGACCCTTCTCCTGTGACCTGGCATCTCTCCTCCCACCGAATCTGATATCTCCAACCCACCCTAGGCTGTCCTAGACACTCAATAACTAACCTAGTCCCCCCTTTTACCATCTTATGCCCTGGCACCTACCTACCAGGCACCCTGAACCCCAACATTCTGACACACTCCTACCTGGCATTCTTATTTCAGTGCAATTTACCACTGGACAATTTAGCTGATGGATTCCTATGGTATGTTTTTCTACATGGGTGTTTGGCAAATGTAATGAGAGTGACACAAGACACTACGAGACGTTGGTTGGTTCACCGTTTTTTTCAGGTTTACAATGGTTTTCCTCATCTTTCAAATGTCTGAAAGCTCTTTACAACCAACGAAATGTTGTTGGGAAAAGCAGAAGCTAATTTGTGTGGAACAAACTCCCACAAACAGCAACAAAATAAAAAGAAACAGCAAACTACAGCAGCTCAAGAATGTAGCTCACCATTACTTTCTCAAGGGCAATTAGGGATGGGCTTTAAATGCTGATAATGCAGCAAAACTCATATCCCAAGGATGAATACAACAAAGACTGGATTATCAGATCCCAGCACTAGTGCGTGCATCAAAATCCCAGGTTCTGACAGTCTCTGCACTGATTTTAACCTCCAATGTCAAAAACAAGGGAATACAATTCCCAACATTAAATCCCTGTCGTTCATTTACCCTATTTTCCAGCCTATTGGTGGATGGGTAAGGGATCATCCAATTTACAAATACAGTTGACAAGAGGAATGTCAGAGAATTAAACAAGAGGAGTAGCTCACAGTTGACACTAAAATAAAATGTCAATTAATTCTCGGGTTATCGCAAGGCAATACCATAACTGAAGAGAAAAATATTCCATCACTTAGTTCTTGACCTCTCTAAACACGGGTATTAAAGTCAAAAATTGTTTCTTATTAAAATCAGTTATAGATTGGTGTTTTTAACCCCTCCCTTAGTTAGTCTCGTTACCACTTGTGAAACATTCTAATAGTGTTACTTGTGGTGATCTTCTGTCGTCGGACTATCTTCCTGCAGTAAACAGATTGTGTTTTCAGCTGTCAAATACATTCACAGCTGTTCATATGCTAGTGCCAGAACTGCTTGCTTGTGGTTCCAATCTGTGTAACATAATCACGATATGGCAAAGCATCTATATTGATTCCTGCTAAAGAAAAGCACATTCTGAACAGCTGAGACCAGTCTTTCACAATCCTGGGCCTGGCCTGCTTCACTGCTGAAATTAAATGGGGATTAAATCTTTGAAACAGCTGCCCCAAAGCACCAGAGATGGGGAGAGAGAGAAAGGTAGAGTTAAAGCAGTGGTACATTACAGGTTTCCCCAGGTCGGCCAACTTTAGCAGGCAGATTTACAGCAAGTGTTTAAATGTGATATTTTATGTTGAACAATAAACACCTTGTTACGAGTATTAAATGGGCTGCAAAGGCACAAAGGAAGCTATTCCCACATATTGGACTGGATTAAGTGTGGCCCATTGGATCAGGAACTGTGGCAGCCTGGCCCACTTAATCACAAGAGAGACCCTGGATCAAGTCTCCCTGTGGCAGTAGAACCTCCTTACAAAAGTTAAAAGGTGGAAGGGGCTGAAGTGGGATTCCCAGTTGCCAGTGGCTGGATACCAATTTGGATTGTTAATGAGCTAATCAATGTTTATTATCACTGAGCCCACTGCAATTTCCTGGTGGCTTGAGGACAAAGTGGAGCCCCCCTGCATCTCTAGCACCGAGTAAACTCTGTCGGGCTCAAGAGAGGCCGTACCCTCAAAGGAGTGGTACCTTGTTGTCAGGAATTCTGTGCCTGTTTGGGGAACTCAGCATTGGGTGGATGCCATTGAGGGTCAAGACCCTGCCTCAACACCATTTCCTGAGACTGCTTCTACTTTGTGAACCCCAGGTAATTCACCTTTGACCTGGATCCCTGATGTCCCATGCCATTCTGGGAAACGTGGTAAATTTGCACTCTCATGGCCCCCTTAGTAATGAGTGGTTGCCAGTCTCTGATTAAGTGGGACTTCTACTGTCAGAGATCTCAATTACGTGAAAGGCCTGTATAAAAACAATCTCCCAATCTCTCTCTTCCCTCTTTTGGTAATGATCATGAATTTATGGCCTCTAGTAATTGACTCATTGACCATGATGTTTCTATGGAAACAGTTTCACTTTGTCAGCCTCATAATTTTGAACAGTGTCTCGATAGTTAAAAAATATTTTTAAAAATTCACTTGTGGGATGTGGGCATCGCTGGCTGGCCAGCATTTATTGCCTGTCCCTAGCAGCCTTTGAACTGAATGGCTTGCTAGGCCATTTCAGAAGGCAGTTGAGAGACAACCACATTGCTGCGGGTCAAGAGTCACATGTAGGCCAGACTAGGTGAGGATGGCAGATTTCCTTCTTGAAGGTCCAGATGGGTTTTTCGAACAATCAATAATGGTTTCATGGTCATCCATAGATTCTTAATTCCAGATATTTTATTGAATTCAAATTCCACCATCTGCCATGACAGGATTCAAACTCAGGTCCCCAGAACATTAGCTGGGTTTCTGGATTAATAGTCTAGTGGTAAGGCCACTAGGCCATCTTTGAGTATAGACAATTTTCAACTTCCATCATTTAATTTTAATAATTGAGACCTGCCTTTGCTGATATAGTTTTAACAAGGAAGAGACATGGAGCCAAAGAACTGCAGTAAACACCTGACCACAGATGGAGGAAAGTTAAGGAAACCAACATGAAATAAACAAAATCACCTGAGCTGAGAGTCCTTAATGAATACCTTTCTTCGGTATTCACAACTGAGAGGGACCTAGTTGTAGAGGAGGACTGTGTGAAGCAGGCTGGTAGGCTAGAGGAGGTCAATGTTAATAAGGAAGAAGTACTAGGAATTTTGAGGAACTTGAAGATAGATAAGTCCCCCGGGCCTGATGGAATTTATCCAAGGATTCTATGGGAAGCGAGGGAAGAGATTGCAGGGCCTCTGGCGATGATCTTTTCGTCCTCACTGTCCACGGGTACAGTGCTGGAAGATTAGAAAGAGGCAAACATCATTCCCTGGTTCAAAAACGGGAATAGGGATAACCCCGGAAATTACAGGCCAGTTAGTCTTACATCAGTGGTGGGCAAATTATTGGAAAGGGCTCTGTGAGATAGGATTTATGATCATTTGGAAAGGCACTGTTTGATTTGTGATAGTCAGCATAGATTTGTGAGGAGTGGGTCATGCCTCACAAACCTTATTGAATTCTTTGAAGAGGTGACCAAACTCATGGATGAAGGTGGAGCAGTGGATATGGTATACATGGATTTAAGTAAGGCCTTTGATAAGGTTCCTCATGGTAGGCTCATGCAGAAGGTAAGGAGGAATGGGATAGGGGGAAATGTGGCAGATTGGATTCAGAATTGGCTGACCCTTAGAAGACAAAGAGTGGTAGTGAACGGAAAATATTCAACATGGTGCTCAATTACGAGTGGTGTACCATGAGGATCTGTTCTGGGTCCTGTTCTATTTATGATTTTTGTAAATGATTTGGATGAAGGAGTGGAAGGGTGGATTAGTAAGTTTGCTGACGAGACGAAGGTGGGTCGTGTTGTGGACAGTGTGGAGGGCTGTTCTAGGTTACAAAGGGATATTGATAGGATGCAGAGCTGGGCTGAGAAGTGGCAGATGGAGTTTAATCCTGAAAAGTGTGAGGTGATTCATTTTGGAAGGACAAACTTTAAAGCAGAATACAGGGTTAATGGAAAGATTCTTGGCAGTGTGGAGGAGCAGAGGGATCTTGAGGTTCATGTCCATAGTTCCCTGAAAGCTGCCACCCAGGTGGATAGAGTTGTTAAGAAGGCATATGGTGTGTTGGCTTTCATTAATAGAGGGATTGAGTTCAAGAGCCGTGAAGTTATGCTCCAGATATACAAAAGCCTGGTTCGGCCACATCTGGAGTATTGTGTCCAGTTTTGGTCACCTCGTTACAGGAAAGATATGGAAGCATTGGAAAAGGTGCAGAGGAGATTTACCAGGATGTTGCCTGGAATGGAGGGAAGGTCCGACGAGGAAAGGTTGAGAGAGCTAGGGATTTTCTCTTTAGAACAACGAAGGATGAAAGGTGACTTGATAGAGGTGTACAAAATGATCAGAGGTATAAATAGAGTAGACAGCCAGAGAATTTTTCCTAGGGTGGAGGTAGCTATTACGAGGGGCATAGTTTTAAAGCTAGTGGAGGTAGATATAAGGGAGACGTCAGAGGTAGGTTCTTTACTCAGAGAGTGGTCAGGGCACGGAATGCATTGTTGGAGAGGGTAGTGGAGTCGGCCTTATTAGGGGCATTTTCGCAGCTATTAGATAGGCATATGGGTGATAGTATAAGGTAGAGGTAGAGGTTAGATAGACCTTAGGATTACGGTAAAAGTTTGGCACAACATCGTGGGCCTAAGGGCCTGTACTGTTCTATGTTCTATGTTCTATGATATTATCATATTTACTTGGGGACTGCCAACTGAGTCAGACGTTAATAAACTGGCAATCCCTGTTTTAATTTAAACTTACTTGATAAGTTATACATATTGGTCATGAAAGAGTTACTTGCAAATTTCCAGCTTAAAAAGACAATGGAAGCAGGCTCAGAAATACACAATTGAGCCAATGTCTGGATTGGGGGAAAGTGTGGGGAAAGGCGCTCAAGCCTAAATTGTTGAACTCAATACTTAGTCCAGAGGCTGTCGGGTTCTCAAGTGGAAAATGAGGTCCTGTTTTTCTAGTTAGTGCTATTGTTCGCTGGAGCACTGCAGCAAGCCTGAGACAGAGATGTTGACCAGGGAACAAGGTGGTGTGTTGAAGTGGCTCAAGGTGATTGTTGTGGACAGTATGAAAGTGTTCTGTGAAGTGGTCACCCAGACTGCGCTTCATTTCTCCTATGTGGAGGAGACCACATTGTGAGCAGTGAATGCGATAGACTAGATTGAGTGAAGTGCAGGTAAGTTGCTGCTTCACTTGGGAAGCGTGTCTAGATGGTGAGGAGGGAGGAAGTAAACTGGCGGGTGTCAGTCCTTCTGCTGTTGCAGGGGAAGGTGACATTGGGCTATGGGGGCTGTTGGGAGTGAATGAAGAGTAGATCAGTGTGTCCTGGTGGGAACAGTTCTTGCAGAATGCTGACAAGGGAGTGGAGTGGAATATGTTTGTGGTGGTGGCATCCTGCTGGAGGTGGCAGAAATGGCAGCTAATAATCATCTGAATGTGGATGCTGGTGGGATGGCAGGTGAAGACAAGGGGGACCCTGCTGCTGTTGTGGGAGGGAAAAGAGGGGGTGAGGGGTGATTTTCAGGAGATGGGTCAGAGCTGGCTGAGGGCCCTGCCAGTTATGGGATTTCTTGGTTGAAGAAGGAGGTGGGCATTTTGAAGCCCCTATTGTCGAATTTGGCATAATCAGAACAGATGAGATGGAGATGGAGGGGCTGGGTGAATGGAATAGAGTCTGTACAGGAAGTAGGATGTGAGGATGTAGAGTCAAGGTAATTGTGGGGGTCAGTCAGTGAATATTGGTGGCCAGTGTAACCCCAGAAATTGAGACAGAAATGTCGAGGAAAGGAAGAGATGAGTCAGGGATGGACCAGGTGAAGGTGAGAGTTGGATGGAAGTTGGAAGGGAAATTGATAAATGTTTCCAATTCTGGAAATGAAAGGGAAGCAACACCAATGATATGTCTAGAGAAGCAGTTGTGGGTGGGGGCCAGAGTCGGACTGGAACAAGGAATGTTCCACATACCGCGCAAAGAGACAGGCATAACTGGGACCCATGCGGGTACGCATGGCCACCCCTTTGACCTGAAGAAAGTGAGAGAAATTAAAAGAGAAATTGTTCAGGGTGAGGGTGATGGTTCAGGAAGCAGAGACCTTGGTGATGAATGAACATGTAAAGGGATTGCACAGCCATGGTAAAGAAGAAGTGGCTGGAACCCGCGAACTGGAAATTTTGAAACTGCTGTAAAGTGTCAGAGGAATCGCGGATGTCAATGGTAGGGACTGGACCAGGGGAGGAAAAGCCGAGTTGAGGCAGGAAGATATGGGTTCTGTGGGGTAGAAAGAGGCAGAAACAATGGGTATGCCCAGGCAGTTGTGTTTGTGGATTTTGGGAGGGCGATAGAAATGAATTGTGTGGGTTTGGGATACTATGAGCTTGGAGGCAGTGGGTGGGAGATCACTGTCTCTTTGTGTGGTAAGTGGAACATTCCTTGTTCCGGTCCGACTCTGGCCCCCACCCACAACTGCTTCTCTAGACATATCATTGGTGTTGCTTCCCTTTCATTTCCAGAATTGGAAACATTTATCAATTTCCCTTCCAATTTCCATCCAACTCTCACCTTCACCTGGTCCATCTCTGACTCATCCCTTCCCTTCCTCGACATTTCTGTCTCAATTTCTGGGGTTACACTGGCCACCAATATTCACTGACTGACTCCCACAATTGCCTTGACTCTACATCCTCACATCCTACTTCCTGTAAAGACTCTATTCCATTCACCCAGCTCCTCCATCTCCGTTGCATCTGCTCTGATTATGTCAAAATAAAAACATTAGTGACCATTGCAAACGCAATAGTCTGGTGCTCAATGTCAACTTTCCTGCACCTCTGCTGCTGCCTGGCCTGCTGCGCTCCTTCAGCTCCACACTGTGTTATCTCTGACTCCAGCATTGGCAGTTCTCACTATCTCTGAGTATTTTCTGCTAAACTCCTTCTGCAGTCTAACCCAGCCAAGTCTGCCCTCATTCCTTTGTAATTACTCTTATTTAAGTTTAACACAGTTGTTTCCAACCCAAAGTCCTCCCTGCCAAATGAAATGCTCAATTGTCACTGTTTCCAAAGGATCTTTAGCTCTGACATCATGTATTGAACATACCTCATTATACAACCCAGATCCAAATTAGTTTGATCCCTATCACTAGATCCACAACATATTGTTTTAAGAAACTGTCCCAAATACACTCTATGAATTCTTTCTCATGATTACTTGTGCCGTTCTGACTATCCCAATCTACATGAAGTTTAAAGTCATTCGTGAATAATTTACTGTCTCTGCTACATGCCTTCATAACCTCCTGGTTTATTCTCTGTCTTACTGTATAGCTACAGTTAGGGGGCATACACACTATTCCAATCAGTGTCTTCCTCCCTTTTTTATTTTGTACCTCCACCCAAATGGATTCTACGTTTTCTAATCCTAGATCATTTCCTGCGATCGCACTTATTCCATAAATGAACAGTGTGACCACACTACCCTTTCCTTCCTGTCTGTTCTTTTGAAAAGTCACGTACACCTGAATATTTCACTCTTATGAGAGTTTGATGTGATTTTCTTCCCTGAAGAGTTTTGAGATAGTTGTATTTTAAGACGATAAGACCATAAGACATAGGAGCAGAAATTAGGCCATTCAGTCCATTGAGTCTGCTCCGCCATTCAATCATGGCTGATAAGTTCCTCAACCCCATTCTCCTGCTTTCTCCCCGAAACCCTTGATCCCCTTGATAAACAAGAACTTATCTATCTCAGTCTTAAATGTACTCAATGACCTGGCTTCCACAGCCCTCTGTGGCAGTGTATTCCATAGATTCACTAGTTTCTGGCAGAAGAAGTTTCTCCTTATCTCTGTTCTAAAAGGTCTTCCCTTTACTCTAAGGCTGTGCCCTCGTGTCCTAGACTCTCCTACCAATGAAAGCATCTTCCCAACATCCATTTTGTCCAGGTCATTCAGTATTCTGGAATTTTCAATTAGATCCCCCCTCATCCTTCTAAACTCCAATAAGTAGAGTCCCAGACTCCTCAAATGTTCCTCATATGTTAAGCTTTCCATTCCTGGAACCATTCTCGTGAATCTCCTCTGAACCCGCTCCAGGGCCAGTACATCCTTCCTGAGATATGGGGCCCAAAACTGCTCGCAATACTCCATATGTGCCTGACCAGCGCCTTATAAAGCCTCAGTAGTACATCCCTGCTTTTATATTCAAGTCATCCTAAAATAAATGAATTTTGTAGCATCTCTGGAAATAGTAGCTCTGGACAAACAGTAATTGTCTAGGTGTTCAATGGGGATTTTAAAGATGATGCGGGTGCTGGGATGTCAGTAAATTCTAGGATATCGTGGCAGTAGCAAATTGTTGTTGGAATAATGCATGACACGATGGGGATGTGGGAGATGCCATTGGAGCATGATAGGTAATTAATGAGGAGAATTTGGTAAGATATGGTGAGAGAACCCGATAAGCCTTGGGCACAAAACCCTCCAAAGTACTCCATGCAACTCAGACTTAGCTAAAAAATGTTAGATTCAGCCCTGTCTGTCTGGTTGACCATGCTAAGGCAAGGAGGGGATTCTCATTATTGAATACCTGTGGCTGAGAAAGCAGATCTATCTCTATTTCCAACATGTATAAATTCAGATCATTTTTGCAAAGCAGGCATTTTGCATTCGCATATTACCTTGGATTGAATGCTGAAGGCACCAACGATCAAAACCATGAGTATACAAAGCATATTCTTCTGAAAATGATCCTTGCCAGATAGAAAACAAAACGTGTTGTACTTCAATGGCGATCTCACTTATTGAGCTGTCCTTACTTTTACGCTCTGAGGAAGGGTCACCGGACCCGAAACATTAACTTTGTTTTCTCCTCCACAGATGCTGCCAGACCTGCTGAGCTTTTCCAGCAACTTTGTTTTTGTTCCTTATTTTTACATTATTTGGTCAGAGCAATCTCTTTAGCTAATCAAATGTGTGCCTTTTCTTTGGGTCAGACAAATTAAGTTGAGCACTGGCAATGTTGAAAAGCACTTCATCTCCTCCGGTATCCACATAAATTTAAAAAAGAACATCAAATTATACACTGACCGTTTTGCTAGTGGCATCTTTATAGACTTTGTCTAAATAGCAAAAGCCTGCATCGTCCAAACACTTTTAATAATCATTTCAAACACAGACACTGGTGTCTTCTTTGTTTAATTGAACACTCACATAAATGGTTCCCAAGAAACTTTCCAAACAGTCTTTTTCTGTTTACCTTCAAAAATTCTAGACGAACTCCAACAGTTTAGACGCTTCTGGAGACTATGGGAATGTATTGCATCCATACTGCAGTCTGGGCTTGATACTTTCTGGGCAATGAGATTTGTGGTACGCCCTTTGACACAGCTCATTGCATTGCAGCTCTGGACAAAAATATGAATTCTAATTCCAAGCCTCAGTTTTTCAGTGTAAAGAAGAAAAAATTAAAAAGCAAAAAATAAAATTGAATGGATAAATGTGATAATCTTATTTTGCAATATGTCATTTTTTAAAATAGTGCTTTTCACTAAAGTTTTATCTCAGATTTTATTGTCATGTGTACTCAAGTACAGAAATACAGGAGTGCAGTGAAAAGTGTATAATGTTGCCACATGTAGTGCCATCCACGGTACCTAGGTACAAAAAGATCTGAGGTGCAAAGTAGTAAGAGAAACAAGAGTTAAAAAGTTAAATACTACTTCATGGAATAGTAGAAAAATAAAGAAATGGGTAATAGCTTGCATTAAAGTCTTTTGTAGTTTAAACTAGGAAAATAAAGGAGTAAGTTAAATGTTCAACAGTCTTTGGTAAGTCCTGTCTTCATCTTGCTCTCCACGGAGACTTCAGCTGTCTGTTCTTGACGCTGCTGCCACAGATACAGTCGGTGCTGCTGGAACTGTCGCCTCTCTGATCTCCCCTGGTGTCTCAGGAACATGCCCGGGCAGGATCCACTTGCATGCTGAGCTGAGACATTGCCATGACCTGCTGAGAGACTAGCTGACATGAGGCTGAAAGTCCAGGCTGAGAGCTGCCAAGAGACCCAGCCAAGACCCACCACGAGCCGCTGAATGGTCATGCCGAGAGCCGCTGAGAGACCAGGCTGAGACCTGCCATGGGGAAAGGTGACCACCAAGTGTGTGAAAACACCAAAAAGAGGGAGAAAAGAGAAGGAAACAAGAAATAACGCAAGGAGCAAAGCAGCTCTACTCCACTGTAGAGTTTTTAACATCTGAAATCAAAAATATTTGGTAGAAAACCTTTCAGAAAGCATTTTGCTTAAAAGTAGCTCCTAGTCCAATGATGCAGTACTCAGGTTAAGAGTGATTTTCATTATAAATACAGACATAGAGGTTTAAAATAGGAAAGATTTGCACAAAGTGGGATGAAAAGAATGGACTAACATTTTGTATATAGAAAGCATATGCACTGGAATAATAGAAATTAATCACTCAATAAATGGATGTGTCTGAGCTGTTGCGTGCAATCCACTTTTAATGAAAGGTTTCCACATAAAGTAGATAGTCAAAGTTGATTGCATGCTGTCACAATTATGTACAATGGCTGTTTTGAAGCATCTTATTCACAACGTTTTGATTTCTGCTTCTTAATTTTAGGCCATTTATGCTCCCTCAGGCTTACTGAGAAACAGCAATATTCAAAATATTGTGTAGTACCATTGTTTGATTTATGACACATAATGTTGGCTTGATGGGCCACATCTAACAGTGGCACTGTTATGAAAGAAACTCAGAAATGCATTCTGCCTAACCAAAGGCTGATCTTTCATTCAGATTAATGGCACTTCTTTGCTCTTCAATAAAACTGCCCATATGGACTGGCTTAACGAAAACCAGACTGAGGTGGCTTAAGTCAACTTTCTGAACTGATAATTATCTGTGAAGGATGGAGATAGAAAACTGAAAGTAAGTCAGGAAAAATAACACTAGAATATAGTTGCAGAAAGGGAAAGGAATAGTGTCGTAAATAGAGAGTAAGAATGACACCAAAGCGTGTGATAGGTTACAGCATAGAAACTTATCGAGCAAAATGATTGCTGCCTGACACAACTTGTATCTTTGGTTCTCATTTGAGATGTTCCTGAACACTCAATGCCGTGTTACAGCTGGTTGGCAGCTTGAGTAGAAAAGACAACGCCAGACCACCATCATATTACAGACAATGTGCGTGGTGTTGGATTTCACTGAGTCTTCCTCTGAAATATCTGAAAAAGATGTACTGCATATGGTCCTAACTAGGTAGGTGTAAGTTGAGGATCCCTGGCAGACAGGAGAGAATCATTCTCGAGAGACCCACAGACAGCAGAATTAAATTAAACTTCATATTTGATAAAGACCTGGGTGTAATGTGAAAAGTATTTTACGTGCTGTTTAGGAGTTAGAAATGATTGAGAACCTTGTCTGAAAAATCCATCTATGCTTTTGATAATCGTACATTTTAAATATTTTTAATAATACTATATTTCTGTCTTGGAACCAAAATTGCTGCTGAGCAGTTCAATCTGAGACAAAATGTAAAATCAGAATTTTTGCGAAATTAGTCATTAGCTATTTATTTGTGTGACAAATACATTTTTGAACATTATTGCATATAAATTGTAAATAAAAATTGAAGAATCGAGAAAAAATAGTTTTAAACTGCAAAATCTATCAGCTCTCAACTGCTTGGGAGTGCAGCCTGACAGTTGTTCCACCTGGTTGCAGATTGTTGATGTCAACTCAGACTAGAGTTGCAGAATTTTCTTTCATTTATGTGATGTGAGTATCTCTGGCAAGGTCAGAACTTTTAGTCTAGCGCTAATAATCTTGAGAAGTTGGTTGTGAGCTGTCTTCTCCATGTGGTGTAGAACTATCCAGTGTGCTGTTAAAAGGAGTTCCAAGATTTTGACCCAGCATTAGAGAAGGAACTGCACCACAGTGCCAAGTCAGGATGATATGTGATTTGGAGATGAACTGAAGGACTTGCAGACTGTGATAGTCTCATGTATCTGCTGCCCTTGCCCTTCTATGTTGAAGAAATCATTAGTTTGGAAAGTGTTAAAGGAGCAGTGAGCTGCGATGTGGATCTTGAAGGTAGTACAGATGTGCACCAAGGATGTAGAGTGTTAATGTATAATGTAGTGGATGGGAGTGTCAGTCAAATAGACTAGTTTGCCCTGGATGTTGTTTTACTGTTTGAGTGTTGTTGGAGCTGCAAACATTTGGGTAAATGCGGGTATCCATCACACACCAGACTTGTGCATTATAGGCAGTGGATGGGCTCTGGGAAATCAGGAGGTGAGTTATTCACTGCAGATTCTCCAATATCTCTTTTGCACCTGTGACTACAACAGTTACATGGCTTGTCCAGTTAGGCTTTTGGTCTATAATAACCCCAGAATGTCAATGGTATGGGATTTAGTGATGGTTGAATGTTAAGAGGTGTTGATTATTTAGAGAGAAGGATATCTAATTAGTATTGATCAGCAAGCATTCATAACACAATATTTCCCATCTATCCCAAACAGCAGGGGACATCTAACCCCAGGCTGTATGAGTTGGAGGGTAAAATTATTGTCTCACCTTACCAATTATTAATCCCAGCAGGAGTGATTTGTGCTTTTGCCGTCCTTCGTTCTTAGGAAAGACCACCCCACTGCCCCTACCCCCGCCACACACAAACACAGACACACACCTTACTCACAGTCCCATCTGACAAAACATACTGTTAGAGTTGTTGAATCTTGATGAAAGTTACAATCTGGTACCATTTTTGGATGTATTTGGATAAAAACGTAGCATGTTGATGTCACTGAACAGAAGGAGGTAATTTGGCTCACCAGACACTGTTAATCCTCATCTGAATTTGTCAACATGAACTTCTAAAATATCCCTTTGAATTTCACTGTAAGATTTTCAGTGCATATCAAATTGAAATGATATAAACAATTATTGTTAACAACTGAAAAATGTTTGAGGCTCACCATTTGTCCAGCTGTATATAACACAGATGCTTTTAACATAATCACAGAAGGGTACAATGTGAAGGCAAATATGAAAAACCAACTAAAACAAAGATCAGTCTATATAACAAGCATGGGGCTGGATGAACACAGCAGGTCAAGTACCATCATAGGAGCAGGAAAACTTGACGTTTTGGGCCTAAACCCTTCATCAGAAATGGGGGAGGGGAAGAGGGTTCTGAAATAAATAGGGAGAGAGGGGGAGGCGGATAGAGGATGGATAGAGGAGAGGATAGGTGGAGAGGAGGCAGACAAGTCGAAGAGGTGAGGATGGAGCCAGTAAAGGTGAGTGTAGGTAGGGGGGTGGCGAGGAGATAGGTCAGTCCAGGGAGGACGGACAGGTCAAGGGGGCGGGATGATGTTAGTAGATAGGAAATGGGGGTGTGGCTTGAGGTGAGAGGAAAAACAGGTTAGGGAGGTGGAGATGAGCTGGGCTGGTTTTGGGATGCGGTTGGGGGAGGGGAGATTTTGAAGCTTGTGAAATCCACATTGATGCCATTGGGCTGCAGGTTTCCCAGGCTGAATATGATTTGCTGTTCCTGCAGCCTTCGGGTGGCATCACTGTGGCATTGTAGGAGGCCCAGGATGGACATGTCATCTGAGGAATGGGAGGGGGAGTTGAAATGGTTCGCGACTGGGAGGTGCAGTTGTTTGTTGCGAACTGAGCGCAGGTGTTCTGCAAAGCGGTCACCAAGCCTCCGCTTGGTTTCCCCGATGTAGAGGAACCCTGGACTGACCTATCTCCTCCCCACCCCCCTACCTACACTCACCTTTACTGGCTCCATCCCCGCCTCTTCGACTTGTCTGCCTCCTCTCCACCTATCCTCTCCTCTATCCATCCTCTATCCGCCTCCCCCTCTCTCCCTATTTATTTCAGAACCATCTTCCCCTCCCCCATTTCTGATGAAGGGTTTAGGCCCGAAACGTCAAGTTTTCCTGCTCCTATGATGCTGCTTGACCTGCTGTGTTCATCCAGCCCCATGCTTGTTATCTCGGATTCTCCAGCATCTGCAGTACCCTTTATCTCTGAATCAGTCTATATAGGTTGACACAGACTAGAACACAGACATTAATTAATATTTATGGAAATAAGTGATAAAACTAATTACAGACTCTGCAGAATAAACAAGCTCCATATACATGAAGACAAAACAATCTTGATGGCATGTGCCTTGAGAGTTAAGGCTATTAGTACAAATGATAAACAAACATCTGTTACATATTCAAAAGCTCAGCCACAAGATTGTGACCTGAGCTGTTAGTCAATGCCTGAGCATGATTAGTTGATCGCAGCAGTAATGCTGATGCACATTTTCAGGATGTCTATGAAAGAGGCAGGCCAAAATGATTGGAGCCTTGTTCGCCACCTACATAACAGTAGCGCTAACTCGCCTTGTGTTATAAAGTCTATTTCCAACAGTTCTTCAGCACAGGTTCTTTCAAAATTGTTTTCTTTGAATGAAATCGTGCTTGGAATAAGCTAAAAATGGATAACTATTCACAATTTCAGTCATAAAGTCAGATGACATGAGCCATATGCACTACAGAGAGTCTCATAAGTAAAGAGGGAATCATTGCAAGTATGAAACTGAACCATTACTGATGATAACAAATTCCTTTCTTGTGTTTTCTCATTTTATATTTTCTTGAGATTTTAGAGCTTACCTTAGAGGTTTACAGCCACCACATTATGCCGTGAGTGCTCTCTGGTTATATTATTCATGTTACTATTTTTTGACATTCGAAAGAAAGGACACAGGAAAGTAAATGTCTTATTCTCTACCCTATATACAATCACACTCTTTAGCAAATTAACAGATTACGTAAAAAGTTGAAATGTCATTTCAACTCATCCAAAGCTCTGCTAACAAAATCAGAAATTGCTGGAGGAACTCTGCAGGTCTGACAACATCTGAGGAGAGAAAGCAGAATTAACATTACAGGTTCGGTGGCCCTTCTTCAGAACAGAAGTTCTGCTAACCTTATCCGAATTTTCCTCAGTAGATAAGTGTAATGTCTCATTCACTCTATTTCCTGTAGCAGTTCATGAACTGAGCTGAAAAATTGGGATGAATGAATTTTATGGCTCTTGCCAAATACAAAATTCCAAGAAACAATTTGTTCTCATGTAGCACATCTAAGATGGAAAATGCTCCAAGGCACTTCAAAGAGAATTTTTTTTTAAGAAAGCCTGAATTGGAGGATGATAACATTAAGATTCAGGGAACGGGTCTGTTAGCTACATGCTCATATCCATTTAACCACCACCTACAGACTGCAAAGGTCTTTTTGAAGCTTTACTTATCAGATGTATCTCAGAAAATTGAACTTTTCTGGCATGTTATTGGGGAAACTGTTGTAGAAGATCAGCAGTTCACTTCCACTAGCAAAACAGCCAGTCAAGGACACCCCTTCTCTCTTTTTTGAGACTGCATCCTTCGAATTAGCATTTAAAAGTGTTGCTACATTCATCAGGATACAGCTTATCACAGCATTGAGGTAAAACCTTCTGCAGTGCGCCCGAATGCATATCTTTCCCAAAGTAACCATAAATACTGAGGGAGATGAAGATGTCTTGTTCCATGTGTATAAGGAACACTGATAGAATGCATATGTAACTCCAAGTCACAAAAAAACTCTCCATTCAATTTGAGGGATTGGATACTTGCAGCAATATTTGAATCTGATTAGCATACAGGAGAGTTAGGAATCTGCCGCGAGATTTTCATCACGTGACAAGCTGTGTAATCAGATGATTTATAATGATGTTCTCTGTAGCCATGGTTGACGACTCCATTAATGCTTTGACAATAGAGGGACAATAGATATAATCAGGCTCATGTCACAACCAAAGATGAAACAGAGTTGACGATAGAATCCCCAAGTCCTAAGTTAGGTATATAAATGAATCTAAATCAGTCCTGCAATACAAATGTCACCAGTGCTACTGTAGTTTTCCTTGTTCTGCATTATAATTACTGTTTCTGGACGTTAAAGATGATGAGGGTCGAGAATGTTTTAACATAAGGAGGTACACATAACAGAAAAAACAGGAGTTTCAGCGATAAAAAGGATGATGACAGACCGTGTATTCAAATAAATGCACTGTAAATCTAATTTGGACCTATTGCATTCCCTCTTAACTGACCCATATTTCTTACTCTGTCTGTCTAAGTCTTTATGTACCTTGTTTCCTCTTTCTAGTGCTACATCCAAATTCCCATCCCCCACCAAGTTTTGATTCTTCCCAACAGCATGAGAAAACTACCGTCATCGGTCCCTTTTCCACTAAGGTGCAAGCCATCCAACATCTATAGACCCTACCTTCTCAGAGCTGTCCCAATGTCTCAAGAATCTAAAACATCTACTCTCTTGAATTGTATGGCAGCTGCCTAGACACTGGGTTCTGGAATTCCCTCCCTAAACTACCTTGCCTGACCCTATTTCTCTTTTCCTTTAGAAAATTCCTTGAAACTTATCTCTTTGAACAAGCTTCAGGTCACCTATTCTACTATCTGCTTAGGTGCCTTGGTATTCAATTTTGTTTGATAATGCTCCATTAAATTGTTTTGGGGCATTTGTTTTGATGCCTAGTCTAATTTTAACCAAAAACATTTGAATTTACTTCCTTATAGTTTGCTTAAAACTTAACATTGCAGTCTCTAAATGGATTTTGAATATATTTTATTATGTTTGCAAGCCCAATTGTTATTATGAGACTTTTCACCTAACTAATGTTTCTGTTAATTATTGCAATTGGTTCATACATAATTCAGAATCAGGAATTGATTACTTCTTTCAAACTAATAAGACATTTTTTGAATTTAATGGAGTAGATCTAAGTTTGGCTTCTACCCAATCAACCTCTGTTACTGTGGAATCCAATGTGACTTTGCTAACTCAACACCAAGGGAAGAATACCACTGTACAAATCAGAGGACTCTAGTATGTACTGATTTTAATGAGGCCAGACAGGTGAACCTCACAGAATATGAATTCCCTAACTGGGGTTGTTAATTGGGTCCAATTGGGTAGCCCTGACTGACAGATATAAACAGACATTCTGTTCAGTCTGAGGGCTGCCTTTGAGGGGTCTGAATCAGTCTGAAGGACTCTCTACATGTAAATAAAGGGTGACTAGGTGACAGGATACCAGCCTTTGTGGTGTTATTTCACAATGCTTGATCATTAGTTAGGACTATGCCTCAGAGTGGTAGAAGCATCTTGCAGCATTTGTATTAGAGAAACATACAGTTAAAGATCACTTTGTAAAGAACTATGAACTGCATTTTTGAAGTTCAAGGACTGGTTCCAGCTCGGAAATTAAAACAGAAGAGAACATTGTGATGAGATCCCACATTGGACTCTCCTTTACATTTGAAATATGTTACTTGTCCGGGCAAGGTTACATCTGGAATAATCTGAGCCTGAGCAAAGCAATCTGAGAAATGCCTACCAAAATGTAACAGTATTGTAGCTACATAGTTTGTGCTGCAGGACAATGGAGCAGGTGACAACTCCATGGGAAACTGCACAGCAGAGCAGTGACACAGATCCTACGTACATTTGGAGTGTTTCTCAGAAGTGCTCAGACTGCTGCTGTACTGGGTTCCAACATACAATAAATTCAGTATGCAGGGCGATCAGATCAAAAAAGTGAGTGTGAACGGACATACTGAAAGACTAGTAAACAGTACGGATAAGTTGAAGTAGACATGGGTGACACACACAGCTTCTATAGTGGCAAAGGGCACAGAACTGGGATTTGTGAATAAATTTATTCAGCCAGATTTAATTGTTCAGAAGATATCACTGGCACAGTAAAACTGTATGGTTTTCGAGCTTATGGAGGTGTAGAATCAGTGAAGGGAGCTTCATGGTAGACAGTGATACAAAAAAACCATTCAAAAATTTCTTAACCAGCACATTAAGCAAAGAGAGCTCTTTAGACTATGTGGGTAACATCCCACATTTGCCCATGCAGTGATATCTCTGTGAGGCTATTTCCCCATGTTTTCTTACAGCAGATGGCATTGCCTCCCATAGCATTGAAACATCTGGATGGGAGGAGGGGGTGTCAGTTTCTCAATGATTCCCAGGTAGGGGTGACAAACCATTGGTTACCAAAAGTCCTTGGTAACTTAATAATATATTTCTACAAAAAGAGATATCCTGACAAAGCCCTCTGACTTGAACTCATTGGGACAGATGCAAGATATATCCCACATTTTAAAGGGAACAACAATTTATACAACCTGAGAAATCAAATGCTGTTTAATTGACAAGTGAATTCTAATTGGTTGAGGCATTGCTGAAGTCAATATACCAGGGATTGGTTAAAATCACAAAATGCAAGGTACCTCTGATCGGTAGAGGCTTTACCATGGGGAATGCTCCAAGGAGCAATGCAATTGTATGTTCTTTCTTTGTAGGTCGGCCCTCGTGAGCTCTATCCTTTGCTCAAATTCACCTTTGAAATGAAGTAGTCTAAAGAGCTCCCTTTGCTTAATGTGCTGGTTAAGAAATTTTTAAAAAGTTATTTTTTAATCACTGTCTACCATGAAGCTCCCTTCGTTGATTCTTACACCTCCATGAGGCAGGTCGTGTCTCACAAACCTCATTGAGTTTTTTGAGAAGGTGACCAAGCACTTGGATGAGGGTAGGGCAGTTGACGTGGTGTACATGGACTTCAGTAAAGCCTTTGATAAGGTTCCACATGGTAGGCTATTGGAGAAAATGCGGAGGCATGGGATTGAGGGAGATTTAGCAGTTTGGATTAGAAACTGGCTTTCTGAAAGAAGCCAAAGAGTGGTGGTTGATGGAAAATATTCATCCTGGAGTCCGGTTACTAGTGGTGTGCCACAAGGATCTCTTTTGGGACCACTGCTGTTTGTCATTTTTATAAATGACTTGGACGCAGACATAGGTGGATGGGTTAGTAAGTTTGCAGATGACACTAAAGTCGGTGGAATGGTGGACAGTGTGGAATAATGTTGCAGGTCGCAGAGAGACTTGGATAAACTGCAGAATTGGGCTGAAAGGTGGCAAATGGAGTTCAATGCAGATAAATGTGAGGTGATACACTTTGGGAAGAATAATAGGAAGGCAGAATACTGGGTCAATGGAAAGATTCTTGGTAGTGTGGATGTGCAGAGGGATCTTGGTGTCCAGGTACATAGATCCCTGAAAGTTGCCACCCAGGTTGATAGTGCTGTTAAGAAGGCATACGGTGTGTTAGGTTTCATTGGTAGAGGGATTGAGTTCCGGAGCGGTGATGTCATGCTGCAACTGTATCAAACGCTAGTGCGGCCTCACTTGGAATATTGCGTACAGTTCTGGTCGCCCCATTACAGGAAGGATGTGGAAGCATTGTAAAAGGTGCAGAGGAGATTTACCAGGATGTTGCCTGGTCTGGAGCGAAGGTCTTATGAGGAAAGACTGAGGGACTTGGGTCTGTTCTCATTGGAGAGAAGAAGGCTAAGAGGGGATTTAATAGACACCTACAAAATGATCAGAGGATTAGATAGGGTGGACAGTGAGAGTCTTTTTCCTAGGATGATGACGTCGGCTAGTACGAGGGGGCATAGCTGCAAATTGAGGGGTGATAGATTTAAGACAGATGTCAGAGGCAGGTTCTTTACTCAGAGAGTGGTAAGGGCGTGGAATGCCCTGCCTGCCAATGTAGTTAACTCAGCCACATTAGGGGCATTTAAACAGACCTTGGATAAGCATATGGATGATGATGGGATAGTGTAGGGGGGTGGGCTTAGATTAGTTCACAGGTTGGCGCAACATCGAGGGCCTGTTCTGCGGTGTATTGTTCTATGTTCTATGTTCTATGAGCTCGGAAATCATAGAGTTCTACTGTGCCAGTGGCACCTTCTGAACAAATAAATCTGGCTGAATAAATTTATTCACAAATCCCAGTTCTGTGCCCTTTGCCACAATAGAATTATTCCTTTGTCAAAATGTTTATAAATTTTGCATGAATTACTTCAGAGCTCGAGTGGCACAATTGACTAGCATGCAGTACTTAGACAACAGTACAGAAAGAGCCATGCTGAGGTTTTGGATTCGAGCCTCACCTGCAGCATATGTTTCATAACCAACCAGAAAGAGAGATAAAATCACCAACCTCCCTCCAACTCTTAATTAATTACTAACTTTAAAAGAACTTCTGTTTGTGATGAGCACTGCTGCTTCACAGTGTCAGGGACCTGGGTTTCTACCCTCAGGTGACAGTCTGTGAGGAGTTTGCACATTCTTCCTGTATCTGTGTCGGTTTCCTTCCACAGCCCAAAGATGTGTCAAGCCAAGTGAACTATCTGTGGGACATACAAGGATAGGGTAGGGGGAAGTAGGTCTGGGTGTGATGCTCATTGGAGGGTCAGTGTGGACTCAAAGGACCAAATGCCCTGTATCCACACCATAATGATTCAATGCTGTTTTGTTCAGATATTCCATGTCAATTTGTGAAAGAAATGTTTTTTCATCTCTATTGAGATTGATAAGTGTTCAAAGTTACGTTTTAATCAGGTTCTGAATATTTTTGAAAAAGTAAGAAATAGTTTCTTACCCATATTCTTGCCCTCAGAATGTGAATACCCATTACTATTGTATGCAATTGTTTCATCTGTCCAAGCAGATTAACTGTAACAGCAGTCCATTGTAAATGGCAATGCTTTAATTTCAAAATTGCTGTAATACTGAGGATTTCATTCAAGAGGCCCTCAAAGGAAAAAAAAACTTGTTCTGTACTGTAGGGAATCCAAAACAGGACGAATTTGTTGTAGAACTCCCAGCTCTGTCTGAAAACACTGTATGCTCAAAACCTTCAGCAGTTTTCTGTGTCACTGTTCTGGCCCATGTGCATTAGATTTACTGCACTGAATATCGTGTAGTTTCAGATAGAAAGGAACTTCATACTACATTGGTGCAATTACAATCATATGAACATCATTTGCATCCCTTGGAAAATTGTGCGTGACCAAAGCCAAATCAAATTTAAAATCTAACATCAATCAAAATCAATGAAACAGTGTTTAAAATAGTGCTTGCATTTTACACTGGACAGAATAAAATGAAGTGTCAGTATGGTTGGTTAGAAAAATAAGAGTTAAATGCTAATATCTGAGAACAGGAGCTATACCAGCGAAAACACTGTTTAACATTATGAAGCCATATGTGTTAATGGGACAGTGTCATCTTAACATATTCAAGTTCTGGGCATGTTACCAATTCCAGATGAATGAAAAATTATTAAAAATGTTCCATAAAACATCATGCTTAATTACAATTTGGCTTATATCACTGTTTTCCAAACTAATATTTAGCAGGTTGAGTTCAGAATGAATATGCTTGCCACAGCACAGAGTGATGAGGCAATTCATACAGCTTCTGTAATATTAACATTTTCTTAAGCTGACAATGAGAGCTGCATCAGGAAGTCTCACACCATTTTGTGAAATGGTCACTTAGGTTCAATTTTGTACTCATTGTTAAGCCAAAAAACACAGCTGATAGCTTTTTGGAGGCTAGTGATTTATCTCACTATCTCCTTTTCTTCCACGAATCATTCTATTTGGGGGAAGTAAAACTAGTCAGTTTCTTAGTAATCCTGAACCACATGTAGTTCAAACTTGCACAATATTTCCAAAGCGACACTTTCTCTGATGTTTTTGATTAGCTCCAAAATACCATATGAACAGCTGTTTCATATTTTTACCCAATCCCTCTCCATTTTGCAGGAAAAGCACTTTAGATTTATACTTTGGTGGAGTTAAATTGTTCCTCCGTGTAGAAGAATATAATTTATAAAACAGTAAGACTCTGAAATGTCTGCTTTACGAGACAAGATTGTTTTCCTTGTTATGACTGCTGTTAGAAGATGAAAAATTACTTTTTAAAGACGCTTCTTCCAGAGCTGAAAGACATCTTCAATCATAATTGATGCTTAGAGTCATAGAGTCATAGAGATGTACAGCATGGAAGCAGACCCTTCGGTCCAACTTGTCCATGCTGACCAGATATCCTAAATTAATCTGATCCCATTTCCCAGCATTTGGCCCATATCCTTCTAAACTCTTCCTATTCATATGCCCATCCAGCTGCCTTTTAAATGTTGTAATCATATCTGCTTCCACCACTTCCTCCGGCAGCTCATTCCATACACGCACCACCATGAAAAAGCTGCCCCTTAGGTCCCCTTTCAATTTTTCCCCTCTCCACTAAAACCTATGCCCTCTAGTTTTGGACTAGTCCATCCCAGGGAAAAGACCTTGTTTATTTACACTATCCATACTCCTTGCCAATTTAATCCCCAAATTATTTTTGTTTTGCTGTTGGAGTTTTTCTGCTGAAAAAAAAGACAGCTAATAGGAACATGTTTCAAGGGCACTATTGACTCTGCAGAGGGCTTTTACACATTCAGAATAAGGTGGAGAAGCTCATGACATCCAAAAAATACAGATGCGTATTCAACAAATTGCACAAGTAGTCCAAGATCCTCCTCTTTGTTGACTATTATTCTGGTTTCAAAGTGATGTGGGAGAACTCATGTCAATCAACAGACACATTGTTGGCTTTCATCAAGGATCAGAGCAAATTCTTTCACTGTCTATGGCTTCGGTGACCTTCAGCTGAATTTTTTTCTTGTTTAGTCTCAGTTTCATCTGGCACTCCCAATCTGGCTGTCTCACTAGAGTATGGTCAAGGTCAGTGATAATCTCTTCCAATGTATCTCCACATCCATAGACTAGTAGATCATCTGCAATTCTTTGCACTCATGCTACACGACTGACTGTGTCATGCTGTCTGAGTTCGCACTCTTCCAAAATAGACAAAATGAAAAATTCTATGTGCAATCACAATATGGACAACATAGTCAATTGATCTAGCTTCACTTACCCCCAGTATCCATCCTTTGCATTTAGGTTTGTGAACATCTTTGCCATAACAAATTGGGATAGAGTTTCTTCAATGGCTTGTGTATAGCTGTGAGGTCTCTCCTTCTTCCCCTCTGCCTGGGCAGGCCTATGTTCATCACTATCCTCACAACAATTTTCCTCTCTCTCCACAATTGATAATTTCTTCTCAGATACTTTCTTCAATGCTTCCACAAACTATGTTGAATACACTAGTTCCTGATCTTTACTTGCCATTCTACACATCCATCTCAGCCTCCGCATCTCAATAGCGTCCAGTCGCTGTTCCTCTCATCAAGACATTAACCAGGTTTCTGCACAATACAACAAGGCAGGTCTCACAACCGCCTTGAAGAATCTTCCTTTCAATTTTAGAGATCTCTATCACAAAACACTCCATACTTTCACCCATATTCTGGAGAATTTCTCTTTGATTCTCTTGACTAGGCTCAGATTGAGAGTTTAGTTTTTGATTGACTGATCTCCACTCCTCTGTCTTCCAGTGCTTTTCTCCTTTTCAGCAGATACTCTCACATATTATTATCAAGCCAACCTCTTATCTCAGTGTCCTCTGTAAAAATCATTCACCCTTTACATTTCCTGTCACATTTGCTCTGTTGGAACATCCATCCATCAGGAAAAGGAGCATATACTTGTTTGCACAGTTTAAAGATTGTATTGATTCTTAGTGCAATCTTAGCTCTTATGCTCCGCAATAATGCTTCTATTCCAGCGTTCCATGTCCTGTAGTAATTGAATGCAATTCTTAGAGACTGTCAAAATTCTAGCACATCCCCAGAATTCATTCCAAGGCACCAAGTCATAATACTTCTTTAGATCGATGAATACATTCATTATTCACGTTGCATTGGCTTTCCAGGCATGAATCTCTCCGATCTGACTGCACTCAGATTTAACCCTGACTTTGTTATTAAGCATGCCGATAAGGGTGGTGCTGTTGTAGAATTGACCTCTACATTGCAGAGGCTGAGTGTCAGCCCTCAAATACCTCCTCCTATATTCCCCTGGGCCTTGATCCAACCATGACGCATCAGGTCATTGTATCTACTAAAGTAGCTGATCTCATTTCATCTGGTCGCCTCCCCTCCACTGCTTCCAAGCTTATAGACCCCTCGCCCTTCACAGTTCACTTCTATCTCCTTCCAAAAATCCACAAACAGGACAGTCCGGACAGACCCACTGTTTCAGCCTCCTCCTGCCCCACAGAACTCATCTCTTCCTTCCTTGACTCAGTCTTCTCTCCTCTGGTCCAATCCCTGCCCAAATATATCTGTGATTCCTCTAATGTTTTATGCTGGTTTCAAAACTTCCAGTTTGCAGGTTCCAGCCGCCTCCTCTTTACCATGGACGTGCAATCCCTTTATACATTCATTCACCATCAGGAGGGATTTAGGGCTCTTGCTTCTTCCTGGAGCAAAGGCATTAACTGTCCTCACCCACCACCACCGTTGTCTCCTTGGCCAAACTCATCCTCACCCTCAATAACTTCTCTTTTTACTCCACTCATTTTCTGCAGGTCAAAGGGGCGGCCGTGGGTACTTGCATGGGCCCCAGTCATGCCTGTCTCTTCATGGGATATGTGGAACATTCCTTGTTCCAGTCATATTCTGGACCCCACCCACAACTCTTTAACTGATATATTGATTATATCATGAGTGCTGCTTCCCTCGCTCGTCCAGAATTTGAAAAGTTCATTGAATTGCTTCCAATTTCCACCCTGCCCTTACTTTCACCTGATCTACCTCTGACTCGAAACCTTCCCTTCCTCAACATCTCTGTTTTCATTTCTGGGGATAGATTGGCCACTAATACCCACTAAAACCCATTGACTCCCACAGCTACCTGGACTATACACCCTCACACCCCACTTCCTGTAAAGACTCCATCCCATTCTCTCAGTTCCTTCATCTCCATCGCATGTGTTCAGATAAGGCCAACTTTGACAAGGAAGCCTCTGAAATATCCACCTTCTTCCTCAACCGAGGATTCCCCAGCACCGTTGTCGACAGGGCCCTCAACCAGGTCCGACCCATCTCCCGCACTTACCCGCTCACCCCTCCTCTTCCCTCCCGCAACAGCGATAGGGTTCCCCTTGTCCTTACCTATCATCCCACCAGCATCCACATTCAGAAGGTCCTCAGGCACCATTTCCACCACCTCCAGACACCAAGATGCCACCACCAGACACATATTCCCCTCCTTCCCTTGTTTGCCTTCTGCAGGGACTATTCCCTCCAGGACACCCTGATCCATTCTTCCTTCACTCCCATCAAACCCATTCGGGCCCACTGCACCTTCCCCTGCAACCAGCAAAGGTGCAACACCTGCCCATTTACCTCCTTCCTCCGCACTATCCAAGGGCAACACTTCACCTGCACTTCCCAGAATCTAGTCTACTGCATTCGCTGCTCACAATGTGGTCTCCTCTACTTTGGGGAAATTAATTGTAGACTGGGGGACCGCTTTGCACCTACATTCTGCTCGCAAAAAAAGATCCTGACCTACGTGTTGCCTGCCAATTTAATGCACCACCCAATTCCCTGGCCAACATCTCTCTCTCCGGCTTGCTGCAGTGTTCCAGTGAAGCTCCGCACAAGCTGGAAGAGCATCTCCTTATTTTCCACTTGGGGACCCTGCAGCTCTCTAGACTCAATATCGAGTTCAATAATTTTAAGGCCTTAACTCCCCCCACCCCACACACCAGGCCTTGTTATCACATAGCCTGCCATTGCACACGACCTACTGTTAGTCACTAACAGTCCCCATTAACAACTATTCACCCTCCTAGTCAGATCATTATCAACTGCTTTGTCTATCCAACTGCTCTTCTCTCTCTTTGGACACTACCCTATTGTTTACTCCCTACCACAGCCCCCTCCCTATTTTCTGCATATAAACCAATGTTTTCCTAGCTACCAGTAGTTCTGAGGAAGGGTCACTGGACCCGAAACGTTAACTCTGATATTTTTCTCCACAGATGCTGCCAGACCTGCTGAGCTTTTCCAGCAATGTCAGTTTTTATCCAAGCTAACCTTCATGGACTTAACATTATTTTTCACAGTCTGTGGTCTATGACTCTCCCATACCTTGAAGGTATGTAGTAGGAGTCTAATTCCTCAGTTGTTTTTAATCTAGAATGTATCTATTTCTGTTGAATCTTGGTAGCAAAATGCTTTGCCTCCATACCTTGGGAGTTTCTCCCTTATCATAGATTATAGCTTGTTTAGGACCTGGGCCCCACATTCATCTAGGCAGGTCAGTCTGTTCCACAGCTTTGTAATTTTTCTTTCTTTCAATACTATTTGATTTCTTTTGAATGTTGGGCAGACTCAGCTGCTGTTCCCTGGAGTTTAGAAGAATATGAGGCAATTCAATTGAAACGTGTAAAATCTTGACAGGTCTTGACAGGCTGCACGTGGAATGGAGATTTCACCTTCTGGAAGAATCTAGAATTAGGCATGGCTGGTAAAAATAAGGAGCAGTCCATTGAAGACGGAGATGAGGAGAAAATTTTTCTCACAAAGGATCATGAGTCTGTGGAACTCTCACTCAAAAGTTGGTGGAATCAGTCTTTGTGTATTTTCAGGCAGAAGTAGATAGCTTCTTGGTTAGCAAGGGAGTGAAAGTTGGTTGGTGGTGCATAGAAATCAGATCAGCCATAGTCTATTGAATGGAGGAACAGGCTTGAGGGGCTGAATGGCCTCCTCCTGCTCCTAATTCATACATTCGGATGATGCTTTCGTTCTGCAGTTATCAATATACTAATCACATCATCTATCTCAAACATTTATGGTGCCAAATGAACTATTCTAAAGTGTGGAGAGACGAGTCAGCTTCTCTCCAGCAATCATCTTCTGATGCTTGCTTTTCCCCTTTCTACTGAAAGACTTGCGGCAAAGTGGTTCAGACGTTTGCAGTTAGTTCGCTGCTTTCCCCGCATTGAACTTTCTGCCTTTCATTTTTCTGATGACATTCCCAGTATTTGCATTCTGTACTCTGATCTTGATCTTTCTCCTTGTCCTTCTCTGAATTGTTCTTTTGTGGGTTTGTAATACTGTAACCTAGTGCATAGCCTTATCCATTCTCCTATCGACACTCTTCAGCTCTTGATTAGCCATCGCCCAGTGTGTGCACGTTTCGAGAACTTTCTTGAGAATAACTTTCTCTTCTCTTAGCAGATGTGGCATGACAGCAGAACTGTTTGAGATAAAACAATCCTATCTCATCTGAGATCATCCTTCACTTGCCAAACTCACAAGATTCAGTTAAATGTCTCAGTGCAGTCATATAAATTAAACACTGTTCTCCCTCTCTTCCTGAGTTCTAATGTTTAAAACTTTGGGCAACATCCTTTAGGGGCCTGAATGACGTGGGCTAGAATCAAGTAAGAATTCCATGAGGCTTATCCTTAATGTCAGGAGCAACTTTTAAGCATCTGCCAGATGTTGAGGTAAATTTCTGAGAAAGCAGTGGTGAGTTGCCTATTAAGGGGGACTATTGTTTGGTTAATACTTTATTAACTGCAGATCCTACCTCATTCATATGCAACTTCCTATCATTTCAAACATGCTGAACAGCTAAACATTGAGAATTCTAGACATGGAAATCAGAGGGGATACCAACCACAGGTTGCAGAGAACCTCTGTGTTACTCAGCACAAGTCAGCATCTCATGATCCATGACCACCAGCCACATGCAGCCCTCATCAGCATCTGAGACTTGCCAATCCCTGAGGATCTTCACGACATCTCTCCAATTGACTAGCAGGCACTTAGGAGGCACAATCTGCATTACAGGGCACACCAGTGACTAACATTGAAAGGTTGTGGCAAGGATAGTTTGCGCATAGGGTTGGGGATCCAGCTTACAGATTGGACCAGGCTGCATTGGAGAGTTGTTCACTTGCTGTCTAAGTGCTCACTTAGCATCTGTCTGTATGCTTGTAGCATTAATGCCTTGCCTTGCTGTGCCAATTAGTGCAGTCACACAACCAAGGGGCTTGCCTTGCCGGTCAGGAGTCCTGAGTCAAGGGGGTATGCATCTTGCTGTATAGCACCATGGTACATCAGTCACACACCTATACCATGGGCCAGCATCTTCCACAGCAAGCACAATGCACATGCAGCAAGCAAGCAGTCACGCATGTAAGTCTTAAGGGAGTAGTCCTAACCAAAGTCAGTATGGGCTCCAGGCACAGGAAGTCAAGGCCAGATATGAAAGCTGTCCAGGTGGTTTACCATGGTCAGTCATCTGGTTGGGGAGATTCTCAGTCAGGGGGCCTGTGGTTCTGCAGTTTGGGCAGTGGGTCAGAGTCAGTCCTGTATTTCTGTAGTGCCCAGTCCCGTGTGAAGGGTAATAGGGTTGGGAACATGTACAGTAACCTGTCAGTGATCTAGCACCTCTTGTCTGAGGTTGTATGAATAGCTCACTCAGGGGGTGGACCACAGGCAGCCCATCAGGTCCATCCACAGAGATAAAGGGGGACAGAGGGACAAGGAGAATGCTGTCAATGGGCAGGAGAGTTGACAGGTTATTCTTTAGGAATGGGAATTTCAGGTTGTTGCGGGGAAGAGGTGATGATAATTATGAAGAGAAGCAACTGTATCTGCAGGGAAGGGTGGGATAATAAAGCTTGGATGGGAATGGGGTTAATGAGACATTCATGTTTGTCCACAATCAGGAGCACCTTGGCTTTAGGAAGGGGCATTATGTGACCACAGCTGGCACAGTCATCTCAGAACTGAGAGGTGGGCAGTAGCCTGGCATGGTTTTTCCTTGACCAGTTGCAGAGATATCTCAGCTGCTTGTGTTCCCAAACCTTGTAAGACCAGCTCTCCCCTCCTGAGATGTCAGTATTTGAGCTGATGGGTGTGCAGTAGACAGCCTTGCTGATGCTTCCTCACAGGCCTTGAGACTGTCAGTTTCAGAGCTTATGAAAGTGGCTTTTTGACAGAGTCGGTCATTTTTCCACTTAGGCCATGGTCATCCCACTGTTACCTGGAAGACTAAAGGGAAAGAAGACCTCATGGTCAATGGTTAGAAATGGTGTGCAATGAATGACATTGACTGTGGCGTTGCGGTAGAGTGAAGATTAGTACTTACCCAGTTAGCATGACCTGGATGTCTTGGTATCCCCCACAGGACTGGTCCCCTTCTTCTCCTGTGTGGGACAAGGTTCTCTCCTCATCAGAGGTAAATAGTCTGATGTTGGGGCAGCTTTACCTGTCTGGGCACTTTCTGACTGTCTTCTGCTGGAATGAGAGAAAGGGAAGGAATTGAGTGAGATGAAAGTGGAAGGCAGGGTGGGTAGTGCCTGGGCATATGGTGGAAAGTTTGTGAGGTGTCCTGGATGAGTGTGGGAGGTTAAGGGTGAACAAAACCAAGTGAGGGAAGATGTTGCATACAATAGTGAAATGGTGGAGCGTCAGCTTTAGTAGGAAATGGGCATTGTAGCAGAGTTAGAGTGAGTGTGAGGTAAAAGTGTGAGGTGGCAGAGAGAAGAGTGTAATGCTTAAATTGGCAGAGAAAGCTATTGACTTTCTTGCATCACTGTTGGCCATTCCTCTGCACTGTGGAGACAGCGCTGGCTGAGGTGGCAACCTTGGTCCAGCCTGTAAGGATCTAGTGGTGTGGTCTCTTCTGGCTGTCTTCTGGAAAGATGGTGACCCTCCTCTATGTCACCCCCTTAACCTGGATCTCCAGGTCTTTTTTGGTGAATCTTGGTGCCATCTTGCCTTTCAGCCACACTTTCTCACTGAATATCCAACTTCAGAATGCTAGTGCTCAACTTGGTGCATAGTGGCCAATTAAAAATGGCATGGGTTTCAGGGATGCTGGCCTTTTGGCAGATGTCTTCTGAATGTCAAATTGTTCCAGGAATGGTATCTGGTAGGATTAGGCTAGAATTGCAGGAGAGGGATGCATTGGGGCAAGGTAGGTTGCTAATGAGGCAAGTTTGGTAAGATATGGCAAGAAACCTTGCTGGACCTCGTGGAAAAAGTCTTCAAAAAACTCATACATTAGCCATTCATACAAAGATTCAATTCATCATGTTTATAGTTGCCACTAACAAATGTTCAAGTTGGGTCTTCAAGGCCTCCAATATTTCACAAACCTGGCATATCTGCTCCTTAGGATGGTTTAAGACATAATATACTTGTGGCACTCTTTCCCCATCACTGAAATAGAGTTCTTCCTTTCAGCTGTTTGCGTGCATTTTGTTCGACTTTGTCACAATTTCACAATTCTGCCTTTGAGACTGAAAGATAATTACAATTATCTCAAATCTTTCTTCCGTTCTATAGGAGTAGGTTCTGGAAAAATCAAAGCCACAATGATTCACCGAACTAGCAATGTCCTCTACCAAGTTGCAAACTGAGCTTGCAATTATTTAGAGATAACAAGCATGGGGCTGGATGAACACAGCAGGTCAAGCAGCATCATAGGAGCAGGAAAACTTGACGTTTCGGGCCTAAACCCTTCATCAGAAATGGGGGAGGGGAAGAGGGTTCTGAAATAAATAGGGAGAGAGGGGGAGGATAGATTTTGGGATGCGGTTGGGGGAGGGGAGATTTTGAAGCTTGTGAAATCCACATTGACGCCATTGGGCTGCAGGGTTCCCAGGCTGAATATGATCTTCCCAAAACCAGCCCAGCTCATCTCCACCTCCCTAACCTGTTTTTCCTCTCACCTCAAGCCACACCCCCATCTCCTATCTACTAACATCATCCCGCCCCCTTGACCTGTCCGTCCTCCCTGGACTGACCTATCTCCTCCCTACCCCCCTACCTACACTCACCTTTACTGGCTCCATCCCCGCCTCTTCGACTTGTCTGCCTCCTCTCCACCTATCCTCTCCTCTATCCATCCTCTATCCGCCTCCCCCTCTCTCCCTATTTATTTCAGAACCCTCTTCCCCTCCCCCATTTCTGATGAAGGGTTTAGGCCCGAAACGTCAAGTTTTCCTGCTCCTATGATGCTGCTTGACCTGCTGTGTTCATCCAGCCCCATGCTTGTTATCTCGGATTCTCCAGCATCTGCAGTACCTTTTATCTCTTGCAATTATTTGTTTTTTTTTAAACAATTGCTGGTTGTCGAATGAAAGTTTGTATTTCAGACTGAAAATCCTCCCAGTGCTCCATACCACTTTTCCAAAGGGAGAAAAGAGCTCACAAAACAAATTGTTGAATGGGAAACATTTGGAGTCAAGTTGTCAAGTTTCAGTGTATGGGATGGAACAGATTCACTGACCAGTTGGTCTTTCTCTGTCTTTTTCATATATTTATATGTCCTAAGCCTCTAAATAACAGTAGTTTTATTCCATAATAGTGTAGTCTTGATTTAAGCTGTCCATCTTCTACTGGGCCTCCTTGCAAGTTGTCTAAGTTGTAAAAATCCAGGGTTGCTGAGCTGATCTACTATCTAGCAAAGAATTGAAAATATTAAAGAAGATGTAAGTGCATCACTTGCCAAATTGTCATTTCTGAATATGAAGTCTAAGCCAGGTACATTATTATTATTAGCTTGTAGAGATCTTCCTCTGACAGAAAATAAAACAAACATGTTCAGTTCATTGTTGCTTTGGAACCTGCCCTATGGTATAAACATGCTGGAAATTACAGCACTCTGAGACAAAGCTATTACGAAACAATAACTTGAATTGGTTCTCCATTAAAGCTGTTTTAGATCTAACCTCCATAAAAATAAAAGGCTTCATGTGGAATCTTCGGCTGGGGTGCACAGGATTTGTGCAGTAGGCAGTGAAGGGGGTTTGGGACTTGGAGTGTTGGAATGCAGTGAATGGAAGTGGGACTGGTTTTATTAGCAGTGTGAAATGGTCTGCTTTTCTGATAAGCCTCATACTCACAGTATTCCACAGCACAGTGAAATCATGCAGTCCATAATAATTTCCAGCCCTCTTAAAGTCTTAAATCAGGAGCTTCGTTGATGGTAATGTTGAAAAACTAGGTAGCCTAAGTTGAGCAAAGGAACAATAAATTCATTGTGAGTTTTCTGCTCTGTCCAAACATAACATTGTACGTTCTTTAACATGACTACAAGAAATCTTACATGTGCAATAGTCAGTAAGTCCCATATGATCCAAGCGTAGTGCAGACATTTGCCCTCTGACATATCCATCAGGACTATGGGTTAACTAGACCACTAGAAGCTGCAATTTCCTTGCTTATCCTTAGTTTACATTTTCTGGTGAATTTTATACTCAAGTGACAGTGAGGAATAGAAAAGGTATCAATTGATTCTGACTTGTAAGCTCACTCGAGGAAGCTATAAACATTCTTGACATAGCAACAAAAATGTCATCCTGATTTAGTGAAGGGTGCTTTTCTGTGTATTGGGATAAAACTCATAGTTGAGACACGATGGAAGGCATGGTAAACCATACACTAGCCAAAACGAGAACCAGGAGTGGAGATTAATAAAGTTGCATTTATTATTTGATACACTGATATTAGCAAATATCTGAGAAATAATAAAAGCTTTTCTTCTTTATAACTGAGTGACAGTATAACTCTCATTTCCCATCCTATTGTGCATTTTAATTATTATAATTAAAACTACATAACAGCATTTACCATAATTACATTTATGCACATGAGGGATTTTAACTTGATCTACAACAACTTCTATTTACTTGGCAAAATAAATTGCAATTTAGTCAGGCTACTTTAAGATACTGCAAGCAATGGTCATGTGTCATATGTTTGTTATTGACCTCATCCATATATAAAATATAGACATTCATGTAAAATGCTTAACCTTGATTTAATCTCATAAATAATTATTAAAAATTAACATTAACATTATTTTTCTTAAACATCTAGGAGAATGAATTTAAATGGAATAGTAATTGGAATTTTCTGTTAATTGTGCTAAGGTTTGCATATTCTAATTTTTATTTGTAAATACTGCATTAATTTTGAGTCATGTTACAACAGTAGCAAATTTGGACTATCAGATTTTAACTTTCGTCATCTGCTAAATATACTTTAGAATTTTCATAGGCTGAAATGGTTTCTGGAAAGTAAGAAACAGGGTCCCAAAATGGCAGCAGTGGTCACCTGATTGAAGCAAATTTCAGGGGACCCGTGAGGAATAAATAAAGTGACTGCAGTGAAATTACCATTTTTATCTGAACACATAGAAAGCATGGCAGCTACGTCAGTGTCAAGAAATTTACATCTCTTTCTTGAGTTTACTCTTGTATATAATCTCACGTATCAGGAGATGAAAGGTTTGCCTATTAGTTAGCCAGTTTGGAAAGGCAATGGAGCTAGGCTTAGGAAAAGATGCAAAATTATATTTCCTTTATTCTCCCAGTCCATACTAGACACTCCCTTTTAAACGTATTACACATGGTTTTGCAACCACTTGCTGTTGCTTTTCGTTATTGTTTCTCAGAGTTAGTTGGTAACAAAATTTGCCTTTCTTTCATTCTAGAAAACCTTGCTAATGAGCTCCTTCATTTTCTACCTCAGAATTTTTAACTAAACTGCATTAGCTGCATTCTGAAAAAAAAAATTTGTCAGGAACGACCAGGAGGGGGTTTAAAAGAGGGAAACCAATTCCCCTTCATCACATAGTTGTAACGGTTATTTTAAATTTCCAACTTCAGGAATAATAAAGTGACTCTATCTGTAAAATAAATATTTGCGCCTAATAGCAATTAATAAATTTATTTTGAGAATTGCATGTACAAAATTGAAATCCATTTTATCTAAAATATTGAATTGTTCGTATGGGGGAATTTAGAGATAGCTGAAGTTGGCTTGTTAATGTGGGCACGAATGTAAGGTCACGGTCATTTGGCCCAGCACATTCATCCTGCTCAAGTTACAACTCAAAGAACCTAGCATTCAATTGCATCCCCCTGCACCTTTTTATCTGATCATTCAGCCCCACATTCACCTCTCAGACTATTCTTGGGTTGGAGGTAAAACGTTGTGGAGCTGGATGAACACAGCAGGCCAAGCAGCATCAGAGGAGCAGGAAAGTTGACGTTTCAGGTCGAGACCCTTCTTCAGAAATGGGGGAGGGGAAGGGGATTCCGAAATAAATAGGGAAAGAGGGGGAAGGCGGATAGAAGATGGATAAAGGAGAAGATAGGTGGAGAGGAGACAGACAGGTCAAAGAGGCGGGGTTAGAAGGTGAATGTAGGTGGGGATTTAGGTGGGGGATAGCGCTGTCCAGGGAGTACGGACAGGTCAAGGGGGAGGAATGAGGTTAGTGTGTAGGAGATGGGGGTGGGGCTTGAGGTGGGAGGAATGGTTAGGGAGGTGAGGGCTAGCTGGGCTGGTTTTGGGGTGTCGTCGGGGGAGAGGTTAGGGAGGTGGGGACCCAGTAAGTCAAAAGTCCTTGCTGCTTTCGTGTTTGCATCACACTACGATTATGAGATCAGGTCCATTTCCTGACTCCTACCCGTCCTGATGATGTTGTTCAGCCAAGTATGTTTTCAGATGCAGTAAATGAAAGCAAATGGTTTGGGGTAGCAGTGAAATCTTGCCTCAGTTGTACAGAAGGGAGGAGGGGGGTCTAGGCCCGAAACGTCAAGTTTTCCTGCTCCTATGATGCTGCTTGGCCTGCTGTGTTCATCCAGCCTCCGCCTTGTTATCTCAGTTTTACAGAAACTTGGTTAGACAGCACTTGAAGTAGTCTTTGCAGTTTTAGTCCCTTTGTCTTGGGAAAGATAATAATGCCAAAGAGGCAATGCAATGAAGGTTCACCAGACTTGTTCCCAGAATGGTGCGACCGTCCTATGGAAGTAGATTGTGCAAACTGGACCTGTATTCTCTAAAGTTTCAGAGACTGACAGGCGATCTCGTCGAAACCTACAAAATATTTAAAGATATAGACAGGGTAGATGCCATATCCTTGGTCCATAGCCTTGAATGCTTTGACATAAAATAAGAGGATGCTGTTTAGAATTGAGATAAGGAGAATTTATTTTATTCAGAGGGTTGTGAATCTTTGGAATTCTCTATCACAAAGGGCTATGGAAGCTCAGTCTTTGAGAGTGTTTAAATTAGAATTTGATAGATGTCTGGTTACCAATGATGTACAGGATTATTGGGATAAGGTGGCTTAAAGACATTGATCAGCTATGTTCAGACTGAATGGAGAGGAAGGCTGAATGGACTGGAAGGCTTACTCCTGTTACTATGAATATATTTCTATTTAGCACAGTGCCAGGTTTATATATTCAACTTCAAAGTACAATTAATAGCAGAAACATAATGCTCTGTTCAACTTTCTGCTAATGTAGTCCAATCCCTGTATCACGCCTCTCTCAATACTCTTAAACATATCAATAGTTTTTAACGGTAGGGTGTCCAAAGACTACGTACAATAATATATTTAAAGCTCCTTACATGAGAGAAGTGTGGCTCATGCCAGATGTGTGGTTCTCTCTCCATTGGCTGCAGTCCTAAATATAAACAGTCCAATGTTGGGAATGTATGGCATCATATTCCCATGAAAATATGGTTCCTGTCAACTAACCCTGGGAAGCCCATGCTGCATGGCTGCATTCATCTACAATCACATCTCTGTATTGCACAGCAGAGCATGTCAAGCTAACAGAGAGATAAGCCAACCAGGGAGAGTGGTATTCTCACCCACCTGGGATAAAAAGTGAACGTGCACTTAAATTGCCTTCTTGGAGCTAATTTTCCTTTTTGCCCTCCATTCCAACCTTTGCTATGATGATCTGATGAACCATATAAGGTAAGACTGAAGTTATTTGTGTTTTGCACTTCGCATATTACATGTTAGCATCAGGCATGATTCAGCTTGCCATTAGCTATTTGCTCAGAAAGCCTAAAAATAATAAACAACTAAAAGGAGCATTGTTGCATTATTTGGGCGGAGAAGTAAAATCTATAATATATCTGCCAGAAGTCACAGGCTCCTCGCTTACAGGAGGTCATTAATATTCTTCTTTAGCAAAAGCAGCAGATGCTCCAGTCCTCTGTGACAGTCAGTGTGTGGGCTGCAGAACTGATGAAAGTGTTTGGCAGAAAGTGATGGAGCATGTTAGTTAGAGACGTGCAGTGGAGCCATCCTGGCTACAGTCCCAGAAATTATTTAATGGCTTCACCAGGCACACTGGAGCACGAGAAGCCACTGGATGCACATTGCAACCCAAAGTATTATCTGTGGGTGGGATGAATAGTTCGCAGCTATTCTGGCAGATTTCTAGATTTCACAGTATTTCTTAATTGCTTGTTTTCCCCTGGGTATACATTCCAGCTCATCACTTCCCCCACAAATGTAAAGTCCTGAACTGGTGGACCTAACTTTCTCCCTTCCTTCTATTCTAACTGCTTGAAGCATTTTTGCACAATAACAACACATGGATAACATTGTGAAGCATGAATATTCGGGTCTTCCATTGGTTTTTACATAAAGTGGTCGGAGTTAACATGACAGAGATGAAATTTAGGGTTAAAGTAATCAGAGAAAAGGTTGAGGAGAAATAAACGTGAAAATACACAGTGGGGGCAGTGATCTAACAATTGAAATAGGATCTAGTCTGGGCAGATTGGAATCAAAGATTGATAGGTAAGTGAGCAATGTGATGTTTTCAAAAGAATTCGGATAGGACAAAAATAATTAATCTTCTTGAAGAAGCAAAGAAGATGACTGAGATATAAATCTTGTATGTTGCACCTATTTCTACTAAAGAAGAAGTGGCAGTCAATGTCACATCAATGAAGGAAAAGGTTAACAGGACAGAAGAAAGAAGGGGTATCGGATTACACCTCATGGAGTACATGCTTTTATTCATTCATAGGATATGGGAGTCGCTGGCTAGGCCAACATTTATTGCCCATCATAATTACTCTTTGAGAAGGTAGTGATGAAATGCTGCAGTCCATTTGGTGGAAGGTCACTGACAATATTATTTGGAAGTGAGTTCCAAGATTTTGACTCAGCGACAATGAAGGAACAGTGGTACGGTTCCAGGTCAGAATGGTGTGTGATTTGGAGTAATTTTGCTGTGGTCCCATCTGCAACCCTTGCCTTTCTAGGTAATAGAGGTCCCCGGTTTGCAAGGTGCTTTTGAAGGAGTCTTGGTGAGTTTCTGTGGTGCATCTTGTGGATGATACACACTACTACCTCTGCTTGTTCTACATGATGTTTAGTTTCTTGAGTGCTGTTGGAACAGCACTAATCCAGGCAAGTGGAAGATAACCTATTACATTCCTTATTTGTGACATGGAGATGGTGGGGAGGCTTTTGGGGAGATAGTGAGTTACTTGCAGCAGAACTCCCAGATTCTGATCTGCTCTTGTATTTATATGGCTAGTCCTGTTCCATTCTTGGTCAATGGTAACCCACAACATGTTGATACTGGGAATTCAGCGATGCTAATGTCATTGAATGTTAAGGGGAGATAGTTGTTGGAGAAAGTAATTATCTGGTACTTGTGTGGCATGAATGTCTTTTTTCCATTTATCAGCCCAAACCTGGATGTAGTTGAGTTCTTGCTGTACATGAACATGGGCTACTTCAGTATTTGATGAGTCAAGGATGATGCAGAACATTGTGCAATTATCAATGAACATCTCACTGTTGAGTATATGATGGAGATACAGTCACTGACAAAACTGCTGAAGATGGTTGGGCCTAGCACACTATCCTGAGGAATTCCTGGAGTGATGTCCTGGAAAGAGATGATTGACTTCCAATAAGCACAACTGTCTTCCTTTGTGTTTGGCATGACTCTATCTAGCAAAGATTTTTGCCCTGATTCCCATTTACATCAGTTTTTCCAGGGCTCCTTGATGCCACACTGGGACAACTGTTGCCTGATTTCAAGGGCATTCAGTCTCCTTACCTTCATTACTCTCACGTCACTCTTACAATTCAGCTCTTTTATCCAGTTTGTCCATGGGGCTAATATATTAGCATGAAAAGAGAACTAGTTAAATAATGGTAAACAGAAACAGGGCTCAAAGTGAAGGAATGGCATTTGGCAATTACTACTGGATTGCAGCAAGGGTCAGCATTAGGGCCTCAGTTTTTTTTACAATCTATGGTAATGTTTTAGATGTGTAATGAATCCGAGTTTGTTGATGATACAAAACTAAATTGGAAAGTAAACTGCAAGGAGAATACAAGTGCTTGCAAATTAATAATACAGAGTTAAGGGAATAGCCAGGAAGTTGGCAGCTGGAGTGTAATGTGGGTAAATGTAAAGGTATTCATTTTGGTAAGAACAATAGAACGATACAAAGCTATTACATGTTGACATTCAGAGGGATTTGAGTTCCCATACAGTAAAAAACGAAATTTGACATGGAGATCACTGACAAATGCTGTGCTGAGGATCATTGTCTGTCCAACTTTCCAATCATATCAATGGTGGCTGACCTCATTGTCACAGCTATGGATAAGTCAGCGTCTAATAGTGTCTCATTGCCTCCCCTGCCATTAGTCACTTGTTCTTCTTGTATTAGTCCTTCTAGTGGTGTTTTGGCTCTCTAACTGTTCTACATAGATAACTTGTTTGAAGAAATCAATTTGACTTCTTATGATATTATTTAAGAATTCTCCTGTTTTTCCAGCCTGCCACAATATTTCTCAGTTAGTATTTTTCTCTACTCACTTTGCCCTTACAGTTCTTCTTTTGCACATTTTGAAGCAGTTAGATTTCTTTTCTTCCTCTTTCCCAATGTGCTAAACTTCACAAGCATAATTCATTTGTGAGCAGCCATAACATTTAATTCACAGATTCTCATTGCAAGACTCAAGTTGAAGTTTCTTAGAATGTTGCTTTATTTTATTAAAAGACTTCAGGTTTGCCTAATCTTTTGTTGGATTTCAGTACAGCTTTTGGCACCAGCTGTTACTGTGCTTCCTAGAAAGCTGAATTCACTGACATATTCCAAATTGCTTCCATTTGGTGTGATATCGGACACTGGAACATCCTTGCTCTTTGTCAATATTTTAGTAAACATTTTCTTGCAATTGACTGTAAACACACATTTAATAATTTCCTTTACGACTGCATTGATTAACTTTTGTAAGCCTTCTTCATTTCTTGCTGTAAGTACGATATTGTTCAGGATAGGGGGTGTTGCTGATGACCCTCTATCTAACTGCTATACCACGCATCTTCAATTCCTCTGAGAATGCATTCATTGTACTGGTTGAAGGAATCGAATGAGAGAAAGTAGCCCTGTCTAACTCTTCTTGAGGACATTTTCCAAACACTGAATTCATTCTTGTATTAGATTATGTTATCTGGTTCTGATACTTTTTCCTGATAAACTGAAGATATTCCCCATTGATGTGGATGTTTTTCTATATTTTCATGAGATTAAGGCGTTCAACTTTATCAAATGTTTTAGTATGCATTACATTGCATACAGTTAGATGAAGTAATTAGGCATTAAGTCACGTATTGGTCTTTGATACAAAGAGTTGAAGTTTAAAAAATAAGGAAGTTTTGTTGAAATTATGCCGGGTTTTGGTGAGACCACAACTGGAGTACTATGCTAGAGTATGGTTTTGGTTTCCATACCTATGGAAGTATATACTTGTGTTAGAGGGTATGTAACAAAGGTTCACTATATTGGTTTCTAAGATGTTGTCCTTTAAGAACAGATTGAATAAATAGCCAGTATGCTCTGGAGTTTAGAAGAATGGGGATGGTGACCTCATTGGAAAGTGTGAGATTCTGAGATGCGTGACAGAGAAGATATTGAGAATTTGTTTCCCAAGGCTGGAGAGTCTGGAAATTGAAGGTATAGTCTCAGGATGTCATAATGAATATTTCAGACTGAGACAAAACATTCAAGACTTATGAATATTTGGAATTCAAAACCCTAGAGAGCTGCTGATATCAATTATCAAGCATATTCATGGCAGAGATTAATTGTTTTTTTGAATCAAGTGACATGAGGTTCAGACATGAAATGACGTTGAGTTTAGGGATATGCCATGCTTCTATTAAATGACAGAGCAGCCTCTAAGGGTCATATGGCCTATTTCTTATGTTGCTATATTCTTCAAAACTTGGTAGTACTCAAGGTAAAAAAGTTAACAAGCCCTGATGGAATTCTTCCAAAGTTGGTAAGAAGGGTAAGAATGGAGATTTGGAGGCTCTGCAACAATCTTGAAAAAGGTGCCAGAAAATTGGTGGGTTGGAAATATGACAGACATGTTCAAAAGTGGGAGAGGTATAAATTCAGAATCTACACCAATGAATCTAATGTCAGTGGTGTGGAAAGCTTTACAGGCCAAAGACTGGATTTGATAGGTCACTGTCACTTCCATTCCCCCCAGCACTTGCTAAAAATTTGAAGGTGAATTTGCCCATGACCTTGATACTTGCCACACCACAACTTAACACTGGGAGCAGCATTAATTGCTTCAAGGTGAGACTTTTGCCTCTGTCCCAGGAGGACTTCCAACTTTCAAGAAGTAAAGGGAAATAGGTTGAATTGTTCAGCTCTTTCAAAGATTCATTGGGCTGAATGGTCTCCAGCTGTGATTTTAGGGTGTTTACTCAAATCCTCGCTCAGCATTTGAGGAGAAGGCCATGCAGATGCAGAAAAGATATTTCGTAAAGGAAGAATGTGAGAATGTGGTTGCAGTTCATTCAAGAATGTGGGAAGCTTTCTCAGAAAATTCATGAACAATGGCAGTTATTGAGTGTTCCCATCCCCGTCAACTTCCTGGAATCCACATTTATGGTGTAATTTCAGGATCAAATAACAGGGACAGAGTCAACTGTACTAAAACAAAGGTGGTAGGTGCCCACGGAAAACTGCATATGTAGTAAAAATATTGAAGGATTCCCACATACATTACGCCCTCCAAGACAGCACAGACTTAGCAAACTTAAACCACACCAAAATTGCATTATAAAGTCTATTCATCTAGGTGCCTATAAGTCAGCAAAATGATAAAAATAACGCTGTGAATAATCAACATTAAATCCCATCTGTATATTTCTGGCTGCCGCTTAAAGTAACTTTCTATTTATAAATGAACTCAATTTATAGTGTACAATTAGGAACTAATGTACATTAGAGACACAGACTGGAAAATGTTTTGTTTCTCTTAATGATATGATACTTTACATTTAAACATTCTGATAACATTCTCACCAATTCCTAGCAAAAGCCTCTGGTGCCAACAGTAAATGCACTTGCTGCGCAAAATAGGCAGAGGTCAGATATCCCTCATTCCCAACATGCTGATTCTGGTCCAGCTGGACTCTATACTGTAAGGAGATACATCTGCTGATGGCATTGGGTTGTGGTGAATGGGAGAAGGAATGGATAGGGGGACCGTTCACAGGAAAAAGGATGAATAAGCTGAGGTACGTTCTCAGGTTGTTGTTGTGAAGCCATCCTTACCTAAATAAATAAAAATAAATTAAACTTACATGCCAAGTTTCAGATCAGCTAGTCCATCAACTGATAGCATGTTTAGAGCATGCACAATGCATGCTGTACCCAATAATGTCCCACAATGTTAACTGGGGCCAATGAATATAGATGCACAACTTACATACTTAAAAATAATGCTCCTTCTATGCTGTGCAAAATAAAAAGTTAATGGTGCTGCACACTTAAAATCACCCACACATTTCAGAAGAAAAGTGGAGAGAATATTGCTCATAGGGTCCATTTCCTTAGTCAGGTGAGCAAACTAGTCATCTAGTGGCATGCTCAGTCAAAATCAAAACCAGATGGAGCAGTAAAGGGTAAATGATGGTAAGCTTTTCCCTTTCCCTTTCCCCCACATTTTAGGGAGGCACTGCCTACATTTTGTCAGTGATGCAAGGATGATCTGTTTCCAAGTATGCCAGTTTTCAAATTTGATTGGAGAAATAAACCTGTGAAGTCTCTGCTCACTTGGCACTCTAAGAAATATTGTAAAAGGTTTCCTTGACTCATATAATAATCACCATGACTCATCTTCGTCTCTGTGATGACAAAGACAATCTCCCATATAACAATACATTTTCCAAATTTCCTATTAAAATAAAACAGTCAAAGCATAAATATAAATGTACACATGCAAGTGATAAACATCAGCATTGTAAATTGTGCAGCATACTGATTGTAGGTCATTAATCAGAGGTGATTATGTATATGCCTGACCTAATGTAGCCCTGTGGTGCTGAAGCATTCATCAATTCATTAGCCAGTCAATCAATACAGATTCTTAAGATGCAGTGTCGTGACCCAATGAGTAAAGATGGCAACATGTTGAGCAGTCAGTTTTTTAGTGGAAAAGGTCATTGTTATAATTGATAAAAGCTGCATTGAATATTATAGGAAGATGTAATCACATTTGCATAGGGACAGCGTGCCCCCATAATTTTAAAGAGTTTGTACAGAAACCTTACCCCAGTTAACTCTAAAATAGAGGAAGGTGGTCGTTGGAATATTGCTTTTTTAAGTTTTTCTCAGTTATCTGTAAAATTGCATGAAACTATGAAATTATATCAGGTGGTGAGCCCAACATTTCAATCTTCTTGTTACATGCTGGAAAGCTGAGAAGAACAAACGTGAGGAAAAAGAAAGACAAATCAGCAGCAAGTCTTTGAACAATTTTTTTAATGAGCTGCAATAAATTCTGTTTCAGTAATTAGTTCGGAAACATAAACACTTCATTCCTAACATTTTGTTCTCATAGGGTAATGATTAGACTCTTACAGGCATTGGAGACTTTGAGTAAAGGCTTGCTTGCTTTATTTGGAGTTTAACCTAGGAAATTTGAGTATGTGATTGTGTGGAAGGATGGTTGATATTTGAGTGTGTGCAGCAAATGTGAATTTACGTGAAGTGAATTAGTTGATGTGTTTTCAAGGTCAATGTTTATTTACAGTAATTAACCCTTTGCTTTCAATAGGTTCTCAGCCATCCTTGCCTCCCTCTGTATGACCAGTTTTCCAAATTTACAGCTTATACACTGTGGCACTGAAATAATGGTAATAGTAATGGTACAATTACAGCCAACTTTGTTGCTGATGTCTTAATTATAACAAAACAAAATGTATATCAAAAACATAGCTTTACTTTCAAAAGGAAACAATATTGATTATCACATCCTTTTTAATGTCAAATACATTAATAAATTTAATTTTAGTTGTACTCATTTTCAAATTAATATATTCTTTACTATTTATTTCATTTTGCTTTGCTAAATTTTAAGATAATTAACTTACATTTTACTCCACCCATTTTGGAATTGGCAATTACTTTGGAAAAGAAAACCCTACTATTTCTTTGGCCCCAAAGTTACTCCGCTAATTTAGTAGCAAAAGCAATATAGAATTACACCAAATCTACACAGAACAGAAACAGCCAGTTGACCTAACTAGTCTAAGCTGGTATTTGCACTCCAAGTAGACCTCATTCCCTTTAATGACTTCTTTCCATCCATTCTATGCCTTTCTATTCTCTTTCCTTCATGTAGGCATCAAGCCACCCCTTAAATATGTCATTGCTATCTGTTTCAAACTCTCCACTTGATAGCGAATGACATATTCCAACCACACTCTGTGTAAAGGAATCGGCATGTCATAAATATGCACTACTAAAATAATAAAGCAGTTTCCAAAATGCCTTTCTTCTCTTTTAGACCCAACACTTAATTTCCTCTCAACAGCTCTTAATGGTCTATAAATTCCAAATCTCCAGGAAATGGTTCTCCATCATAAATGCAGCATTAGTCACATAACACTTAATTGTCCTGGCCTCTAAGGTTCTGATTTTGTCCTATTATTTCTTATGATTTGCTTATTTGAACATACTGATATGCATAAGTTGTATATTTGCAGAAAGCATTTGCTCTCAGATCAATTTCCATCCTCAGATCCCAATGAAATTTTAAACCTGTCTAAAAGAAAAAGCTGAGCTGCATGTGTCTTCTCATAAAGTTCAATGTCAGAATGCAATAATTATATCAGTTGAAAACTAAAATGTTTTGTTATTTCAGGACTTTATGCTATTTTCCTTGTGTTCTTTAGACATAGCTGACTGAATACAGGAAAGTGAATATTTACACTACAACACTGACAGCTGAGTTTGACCCTCTGGTCAGTTAATTACCTCGTTCACTTAATTATATGAAATGTCTAGTTCCAACATTGCGCAGCTGAAGTAAGAGCACAATGCCAGGAGCCAAACTTTAAGTATTGGTACGTCACAAACTCCAATTTATTTTTAATAAAATATTCCTTGCATCACTTCTCAGTTGCAGCAGTTGTCATCAAAATAATAGAAATAGTAACTATAATTGCCAGCATAGTCTTTGAATCTTGTGTAAAACTAGTGGCATCATCTACACATGCAGGAAACTAGGAGCTCTGTCAGTGATACCCTGCTCCTCTGAAGAGTTTACATTTGTAGTCTTTGCAGCTGTAACCAGTAATCAGTATAGAATCAGTGAACAGACATGGCCTTCAACGTTTTATCCATTATTCATGCTATAAACTTGATTAGAGATACAAAAGGTTTGGTGCATGCGTTTTTAGAGGCATACTAAGTTATAATTACTTCTGAACAACTAACTGTACCTGATAAAATGATTTTTCAAATGTGGAGTCATGTGCCCCGAAGAACATTTAGCAATTCTATGATTTCTAAAATATAAAGTACACTTTCATTTTTGTTTTTAACACGTTTATGATTTTGCAGTTTCAACATTAAATCTAAGGATATGTCCCAATTTTTATTTTGCTTTCTGGAAAATAATTTAAGCATGAATTTTGATCTGTACTTTTTCTGTCTAGCTTTGCAGTTTGTAAGAATTCTTCAGGATAAATTGCAACAAAATTCAAGTCACATCAGAAGGGAGGAGATTTATGTTCTACAGCCTGCTGTGACAATTTTCTTGAAGTTAATAATGAGTAAAATCCCTGCACCATTGATTGCAAAATGCTGCTGTCAATGAAATAGGAGGCAGAATCTTCCCATTCCCTGAAATGTGTGCGCGATGCAGAAATACGGTGAGATCAGAAAAATGAGATTCTCAATATCAAGGAAAAGCAGTCCAATTTTCCAACCAAGATTTCAATAATGATGTGAGAAACTAGAGAGCAGTGAGAGGCTGAGTTGTCTGCATTAACTTCTCATTATTACCTACACTCAAACCTAGATGGTGCTAATTCTCAACATGGAAGTCTGAGCAGGTACCTGGTCATTCCAGCTCACAGTCCAACTCATCCAAGTCTCCATCTTGACCAGCAATCTATAATGCCATAGGGCATTCCCCATTGGCAGCAGCTGCTGCATCCTACATCAACAGAGGTTGGCATCGGACGTCCACCAGCCCCATCACATCTTCATGGCACAATTTCCCACTCACTTATGAGACAGTTCATCATTTCAATTTTGCACAATGGAGTGTACTGACACCTTTAATTACAATGCTACTTCCAGGCCATTTCGCACATAGGGATGGGAACCTATCTCTACCTCAGAATAGGATTCACCTCAGGGCTCTTTGTGCTCACTCACCTAGAGGTTGTTCGGATGCTCACCGTATCTGTACCTTACCTTTTTGTACATTGACACCTCATTCAGAACATATAGCCGCATAATAAATTTGTCTTCTTTTGTCTATTAATGCAGGCATAATGCCAACCAGCTTGTCATGTTTTCCAGCAGTGATAAGTCAAGGGGCCAGCCATGTTAATATGTGGCACCATGCTATGTTAATGCCAGACCTGCACCATGTGCCAGCAACTTACACAATAAACACACTGAATGTGTTTGTAACCAGATAGCTATAACTCAAAGTCTAAGGGGACCTGCCATTGGTCAGATCAAAAGTGATTGATGGCAGTCAAGGAGCACTGCTGCAGTCAGTCAAGAGACTCATCCAATCTCTGTCCAGGGCTTGGGTGTGGTCAGTTGGCCACTTGGAGCAGTCAGGGTTAGAAGTTCCATATCATTACAATTCACAATTGGCCATTTTCAGTCCTGCAGGTCCAGTGCTGCCAGTCTCGGGATTAATGGCAAATCTATTGGGAGTTGCACAGGTATCAGTCAGGAGTCAGGTCACTCTTAGTGGAGACTGTGCATTGAAGTTGGTGAGGAGATCAGCACACACTCAGTGCTGGGATCTGTTCACTGTAAGTCAAGGCGTGTTATCAGGGGCCATTGCCGTGGTAGGCAAATTGGGGAAATCAACTGTGGATATTCAAAGCAGCATTCTAGAGTGCAGAGGGGACAATAATTGTGACAAGTTCAAATGAAACATAAGGGTGGATGTTAATGGTGCAGTAGAAGACATGAATTTCTGAGAGGATCATTGACGGTTACGATGAACATGTGTTTGATGGAGACACATTCCTTCATGATGGTTGGTTTAACTAAGCTGTAGGGATAGGCCTCAGAACGTAATGTTGTGAGATGAACACTTAAATATAAAAGTTATGTGGGAATATGGGGAAGCTAAAAACTGATAGGGTTAACAGGAAGTGCAAAGAAGAAAAAAAAATCAAAGTTTTGAGGTAACCTCAATTAACAGACTAAGCCTGCGACACACTCTGTGAAACGTGATCTCTGTTGCTTTCCCTCCTCATCCTTTTTGCAAGTGTGCAATGTCAGTGAAAAAATGGCTGCTACTACACCCAGAGCAGGGTGTGTAAGTGTTTTTTTTTCTGAGAATGTAGCCTCATTTTGTCTGAATGAGTGATCTGAAGACTTTCAAGGGACAATTACATTAAACAGGCATTTACACATGACAGGTTGAAGACATCTAGAATCCTGTATGTGCAATACAAATCCTTGTCACAAGCAATCTCAACTCTGTCATTGACCATTACAAATTGATCACAGTCATCTCTATGAAGCATCAGGAATCATTGGAGAGCTGCAGGTCACAATTCACAAAGACAATCCCAGATTTCGTAAGCTACATAAGAGCATGGGACTGATTTCCTCTCACCCTGAATTTTATTTATTCACCATTTGCTTGTATATGCAAAGCTGCCTTTCTTGGGAGATGTAGAGGATTTTGGCAGAGGTAGAGGGATAAGAACTCAGCAATCCTAATGTAATTATGGTCTCCTACTGTATTTGAATGACATAGCTTATGCTGCAAATATTGGAAGAATGCCCACTATTCCAAAGCTCCGTGTAGAAGCATCCCATGCCTTTCCTTGTCAGAGTCCTCCACATTCCACTGTTTGGGGGATTATTCTGAACCATCACAAGTGTGTGATGTGACTGCTGAGTGCTCACATTATTAGTAAACTGTTCTGTTTCTGATATTCTCCACATGGGTTCATTGGCACTGTGACCAATGAGTGCACCCAGAAAAGAAGCTATCATCACTGTGGCTGCAGTGCAACATAGATGCAGAGAAATTGCAGACTAGCAAATGTGCCAGCAAGCCCAGGACTAGTGTCTGCTGAACAGTCTCCACATGAAGATGGTGCACCTGAAAGTCAACTCAGGATGGAGTGGAGGTACAGGAGGCCATGCCATTTCCTACAGGTGAGCAAGACACTCTGCCACTACAGACTGAGGACATCTTAGGACACTGTTACAGAATTCTATACCTACTGTAACCAAGTGGTAGAGTTCAGAAAGAGTGTGCTGCAAATGTTTACACAGTGTCCTGTACAACTACAACATGCAAAGAGAGAATGTGACGGACATTGAAGAACTGTTCTCTACCTTAGACAGGAATCACCAAAATTCCCAGGCACAATCCACAGGCGGCGACTGCTTGTATCCTGCTGTCCGTGGAGATTGGCATAGGACTATACGAACTTCACTGCATCAATGTGGCACACCTCTGACCCACTTACAGCACATCCCTCCACTTCAATGCTGTACTTGCACCTTTCATTGCATTGCAGCTGCCAGGACACATTGCGCACAGGGCAAATCGAATGGATTTGTCCAGAGGTCCTTCCTTGCTGTCTTAGCATTAAATCACTTTGTACCTACTTAGATGCTCTGCCGTGACTTTTTGTGTTTTGTTCCCACCTCATTCAGAACTTAATGCTCACAGTGCTTTAATCTTGCTTTACTGTTTAGTACAGACACAAAGCCAGTTGTTACTGTCAGTAGTCATCAGTCAAGAGGTTGGACACGTTGCTGTATGGCTCTGTGCTAAGTCAATGTCACACCTACATCAAATGCCAGCAGCTCGTACAGCAAACTCACTGCATGTGCTTCAGGCAAACACCACATCTCCAGCGGTAAGAGGCATGGTCCCCAGTAAATTTGGTGGGGGGCCTAGTCAATCAGGGGCTCCCACTACAGTCAGTAAAGGACAACAGTTTAGGACATGGTCAGTTTGCCACTTGGGGTGATCAGGGTCAGGCATTCTATATCTGTACTGTCTGCAGTGTGGACCACAGTTAGCCTGAAAGGTCCAGCATAACTGATCAGGAGATTTGCAGTAACTTGTTTGGGGAACTAAATAGAGATCAGGCAGGGGTTTGGTCACCCATCAATCAGGACTGTCCTTTCACGTCAGTAAAGGGTGTGGGCCATAGTCAGTCCTGGAGGTCAGCTCGATGAAAATAACAGGAATTTATATGGGGCCACTATGTAGTAAGGAAGCTGGCAAGTTATAGGAATTGGAGGCAGCATGGTGGGATGCAGAAGGGACAGTAATTGTGAAGGAAGGCAACTAAACATAAAAGGGTGGGAGAGCATAGTGTGTGGGAGGACATGGGTTACTGTGGGAGGGTGAGTCATTGACAATCACAATCGTACCAGGCTTTGATAAGGTCAATGCAGCCAAGTGACTGGAAGGGTTAAGCCGTAGGGCTGAGGACAAGGAGTAATGTTGGGAGATGAAGACTTAAATGAAAGGTTGGGTGGGTGGAAGCACAGTACTACTGGGGTCAACAGGGAGATAACATGAAGCTGGAGACTCGTAGGGAGGTCCTTGATTACCAGGCTGAGCCTGGGACTCAATCTGTTAAGTGAGACCTGTCTTGTTAATCATCCTCGGAGTAGGAAAGCTGATGTTTCGGGTCTAGAGACTTCTTCAGAAACGGGGGAGGGGAAGGGGATTCTGAAATAAATAGGGAGAGAGGGCGAGGTGGATAGAAGACGGATAAAGGAGAAGATAGATGGAGAGGAGACAGACAGGTCAAAGAGGCGGGGGTGGAGCCAGTAAAGGTGAGTTTAGGTGGGGAGTTAGGGAGGGGATAGGTCAGTCCAGGAAGGACGGACAGGTCAAGGGGGCGGGATGAGGCTAGTAGGTAGGAGATGGGGTTGGGGCTGGAGGTGGGAGAAATAGATAGGTGGGAGGACAGGTTAGGGAGGCGGGGTCGAGCTGGGCTGGTTTTGGAATGCGGTAGCGAGAGGGGAGATTTTGAAGCTTGTGAAGTCCACATTGATACCATTGGGCTGCAGGGTTCTCAAGTGAAATATGAGATGCTGTTCCTGCAACCTTCAGGTGGCATCGATGTGGCACTGCAGGAGGCCCAGGATGGTCATGTTGTCCAAGGACTGGGAGGGGGAGTTGAAATGGTTCGTGACTGGGAGGTGCAGTTGTTTGTTGCGAACCGAGCGTAGGTGTTCCACAAAGCGGTCCCCAAGCCTCCGCTTGGTTTCCCCGATGTAGAGGAGGCCACAATGGGAACAGCGGACACATTAGTAGATGTGCAGGTGGACATCTGTTTGATGTGGAAGGTCTTCTTAGGGCCTGGGAAGTGGGTGAGGGGGGAGGTGTCGGGGCAGGTGTAGCACTTCCTGTGGTTGCAGGGAAATGTGCCAGGGGTGGTGGGGCTGGTGGGGACTGTGGAGCAGACAAGGGAGTCACGGAGAGAGTGGGATCCCTCCGGAAAGCAGATAAGGGTGGGGAGGGAAAAATGTCTTTGGTGGTGGGGTCAGATTGCAGATGCCGGAAGTGTCGGAGGATGATGAGTTGGATCCAGATGTTGGTGGGGTGGTATGTGAGGATGATGGGGATTCTGTTTTGGTTGTTATTGCGGGGATGGGGTGTGACGGATGAGTTGCGGGAAATGCAAGACATGGTTGAGGGCGTTTTCGACCACTGTGGAGGGAAACTAGCGGTTCCTGAGAAACGAGGACATCTGGGATGTCCGGGAGTGGAATGCCTTATCTCGGGAGCAGATGCGGCGGAGCGAAGGAATTGGGAATAGGGGATGGCCTTTTTGCAGGAAGGTGGGTGGGAGGAGGTGTATTTTAGGAAGCTGTGGGAGTCGTTAGGCTTGAAATGGATATTGGTTTCCAGGTTGTTGCCAAAGATGGAAACAGAGGTTCAGGAAGGGGAGAGAGGTATCGGAGATGATCCAGGTGAACTTAAGGTTGGGGTGGAAGGCGTTAGTGAAGCGAATGAACTGTTTGAGCTCCTCGTGGGATCACGAGGCGGCGCTGATACAGTCATCGATGTAACGGAGGAAGAGGTGGGGGATAGGGTCAGTGTAGCTACGGAAGAGGGACTGTTCCACGTATCCTACAAAGAGGCAGGCATAACTTGGGCCCATGAGGGTACTCATGGCCACCCCGTTTGTCTGTAGGAAGTGGGTGGAATTGAAAGGGAAGTTATTAAGGGTGAGCACGAGTTCAGCTAAGCGGATGAGGGTATCAGTGGAGGGGGACTGGTCGGGCCTGCGGGCCAGGAAGAAGCGGAGGACTTTTAGGCCATCTGCATGGGGAATGCAAGTGTATAGGGACTGGACGTCCATGGTAAAGATGAGGTGTTGGGGACCAGGGAATCGGAAGTTTTGGTGGAGGTGGAGGGTGTGTGTGGTGTCATGGACGTAGGAGGGGAGTTCCTGGACCAAGGAGAAGAAAACAGAGACGAGATAAGTGGAGATGAGTTCAGTGGGGCAGGAGCAGGTGGAGACAATGGGTCAATCAGGGCAGCCAAGTTAGTCAATTTTGGGAAGGAGATAGAAACGGGCGGTGTGTGGTTGGGGAACGATGGGGGTGGAGGCTGTGGGTGGGAGGTCACCCCTGACCACCAAAACATCATCTCCCAGACCATCCACAACCTCATCACCACAGGTGACTTCCCACCCACAGCCTACAACCTCATTGTTCCCCAACCCTGTACTGCCTGTTTCATTAGAATCCCTACAGTGTGGAAACAGGCCCTTTGGCCCAACAAGTCCACACCAACCCTTGGAGCATCCCACCCAGATCCATCCCCCTATAACCCACATACCCCTGAACACTATGGGCAATTTAGCATGGCCAATCCACCTAGCCTGCACATCTTTGGACTGTGGGAGGAAACCAGAGTACCCAAAGGAAACCCACGCAGACATGGTGAGAATGTGCAAACTCTGCACAGACAGTCACCTGGGGCTGGAATTGAGCCTGGGACCCTGGTGCTGTGAGGCTATAGTGCTAAACACTAAGCCACTGAGCCACTGTGCTGCCCTCTATTTCCTTCCCAAAATCCACAAACCTGGCTGCCCTGGTCGACCCATTGTCTCCGCCTGCTCCTGCCCCACAGAACTCATCTCCACTTATCTCGACTCTGTTTTCTTCTCCTTGGTCTAGCAACTCCCCTCCTACGTCCATGACACCACACACGCCCTCCACCTCCACCAAAACTTCCGATTCCCTGGTCCCCAACACCTCATCTTTACCATGGACGTCCAGTCCCTATACACTTGCATTCCCCATGCAGATGGCCTAAAGGCCCTCTGCTTCTTCCTGTCCCGCAGGCCTGACCAGTCCCCCTCCACTGACACCCTCATCCGCTTAGCTGAACTCGTCCTCAGCCTTAATAACTTCTCCATCAATTTCTCCCACTTCCTACAGACAAACCGAGTGGCCATGAGTACCCTCATGGGCCCAAGCTATGCCTGCCTCTTTGTAGGATACGTGGAACAATCCCATTTCTGTAGCTATACTGGCTCTATCCCCCACGTCTTCCTCTGTTACATCAATAACTGTGTTGGTACTGCCTCGTGCTCCCACGAGGAGCTCGAACAGTTCATCTGCTTCACTAACACCTTCCACCCCAACCTTAAGTTCACCTGGATCATCTCCAATACCTCTCTCCCCTTCCTGGATCTCTCTATTTCCATCTCTGGCAACCACCTGGAAACCAATATCCATTTCAAGCCAACCGACTCCCACAGCTATCTAGAATACACCCCCTCTCACCCACTTTCCTGCAAAAAGGCCATCCCCTATTCCCAATTCCTTCGCCTCCGATGCATCTGCTCCCGAGATGAGGCATTCCACTCCTGGACATCCCAGATGTCCTCGTTTCTCAAGAACCGCAACTTCCCCTCCATAGTGGTCGAAAACACGCTTGAACATGTCTCTCGCATTTCCCGCAACACATCACTCACACCCTGTCCCCACAATAACAACCAAAACAGAGTCCCTCTCATCTTCATGTACTACCCCACCAATCTCTGGATCCAACGCATCATCCTCTGGCACTTCTGCCATCTGCAATCTGACCCCATGACCAAAGACATTTTTCCCTCCCCACCCTTATCTGCTTTCCGGAGGCATCCCACTCTCCCTGTGACTCCGTTGTCCGCTCCACACTACCCACCAGCCCCACCACCCCTGGCACTTTTCCCTGCAACCACAGGAAGTGCTACACCTGCCCCTACATCTCCCCCCTCACTCCCATCCCAGGCCTTAAGAAGACCTTCCACATCAAACAGATGTCCACCTGCACACCTATTAATGTGGTATACTGTATCTGCTGTTCCCGTTGTGGCCTCCTCTACATCGGGGAAACCAAACGGAGGCTTGGGGCCCGCTTTGTGGAACACCAATGCTCGGTTCGCAACAAACAACTGCACCTCCCAGTCACGAACCATTTCAACTCCCCCTCCCACTCCTTGGACGACATGTTCATCCTAGGCCTCCTGCAGTGCCACAATGATGCCACCTGAAGGTTGCAGGAACAGCATCTCATATTTCACTTGAGAACCCTGTAGCCCAATGGTATCAATGTGGACTTCACAAGCGTCAAAATCTCCCCTCCCCTGACCGCATCCCAAAACCAGCCCAGCTCGTCCCCATCTCCCTAAACTGTCCTCCCACCTATCCACTCCTCCCACCTCAAGCCCCACCCCCATCTCCTACCTACTAGCCTCATCCGCCTCCTTGACCTGTCTTTCCTCCCTGGACCAACCTATCCCTCCCTAACTCCCCACCTACACTTGCCTTTACTGGCTCCAACCCCGCCTCTTTGACCTGTCTGTCTCCTCTCCATCTATCTTCTCCTTTATCCGTCTTCTATCCGCCTCAGCCTCTCTCCCTATTTATTTCAGAATCTCCTTCCCCTCCCCTGTTTCTGAAGAAGTCTCCAGACCTGAAACATCAGCTTTCCTGCTCCTTTGATGCTGCTTGGCCTGCTGTGTTCATCCAGCCCCACACCTTGTTATCTCGGATTCTCCAGCTTCAGCAGTTCCTATTATCTCGTTAATCATCCTTAGTTGAATCGAGAACGCACAATGAAAATGGGAAGTGACTGTAAGTATACACAGAGTGGGTGGAGTGTTTGTTTTCCATTTGAGCATGCAGGATCTATTTGTAAATTATGTTGGGTCCTTCAAGGGGCAATTGAATTAATCAGGAACTTATACGGTAGGGATTGAAGACCTTCATGATCACACCATCCTGCATGTGAATTGAACCAGGGATAATGAAGGATTGGTGATACGTTTTCAAGTCAGGATGATGAGTGGCTGAGAGGACAACTTGCAGGGGTGGTGTTTTCATTTATCGGTTGCCATTGTCCTTTTAGAAAGAAGTGCTTGTGGGTTTGGAAGGTGTTGTCTGAAATCTTTGGAGAATTTCTGCAATGCATCCTGTAGATAATACACACTGCTGCAACTGAGTGTTGGTCGTGGAGGGAGTGAATGTTTATGGATGTAGTGCCAATCAAGTGGGCTGCCTTGTCCTGGATGATGTCGAGTTTCCGGACTGTTGTTGGAAATGCATCCATCCAGGCAAGTGAGGAGGATGCCATTAGCTTTCATGACTTGTGCCTTGTAAATGATGAACCAGCTTTGGGGAGTGAGGAAGTGTTGACAGCATGTTGACAGTGTTGACAGAGGAGTTGTGAATGGTACTGAACATTGTGCAATCATCAGCGAACATTCCCCATGTCTGACCTTATGATGGAGCAACGTCATTGATGAAGCAGCTGAAGATGGTTGAACCTAGGACACTATGCTGAGGAACTCCTGCGGAGATGTACTGGAGTTGAGATGACTAACCTCCAACCATGCCAACCATCTTCCTATGTGCCAGGTATGACTGCAACCAGTGTGGAGTTTGCCCCTGATACCCATTGATTTGAGTCTTTCTAGGGCTCCTTGATGCTACACTCGGTCGAACGTAGCCTTGATGTGAAGAGCTGTCACTTTCACGTCACCACTGGAATTCAGCACTTTTGTCCATGTTTGAACCAAGGCTGTAATGAAGTCAGGAGCTGTGTGGCTCTGGTGAAAACCAAACTGGGCATCACTGAAGAAGCGTCTAGGCTATTGCTGAGCAGGTGCTGCTTGATAGCACTATTGATGACACCTTCCATCACTTTACTGATGATCGCGAATAGACTAATGGGATAGTAATTCAGCAGGTTGGATTTGTCCTGCTTTTTAGGTACAGGACATACTTGGGCAATTTTCTACATTATCGGAGATGCCAGTGTTGTAACTGTACTGGAAATGCTTAGCAAGGGGAGTGGCAAGTTCTTGAGCATTGTTGCTGGAATGTCAACTGAAAGAACTGCGGATGCTGTAAATCAGGAACAAAAACAGAAGTTGCTGGAAAAGCTCAGCAGGTCTGGCAGCATCTGTGAAGAAAAAAATCAGAGTTAATGTTTCATGTCAAGTGACCTGTCCTCAGAACTGACCCGAAACGTTAACTTTGATTTTCTTCTTCACAGATACTGCCAGACCTTCTGAGTTTTTCCAGCAGCTTCTGTTTTTGTTGCTGGAACATTGTAAGGGCCCACAGGCTTTGCAGTATTCAGTGACTACAACCGTTTGTTGTATGGAGTGAATTGAATTAGCTGAAGACTGGTACCTATAATGCTGAGGAACATTGGAGGAGCCTGAGACAGATCATCCACTTGGCACTTATGGTTGAAGATTGCTGAGAAAGCTTCAGCCTTATCTCTTGCTCTCGCTTGCTGGGTTCTTTCATCGTTGAGGATAGGGATATTTGTGGAACCTCTCCTCCAGGGAGTTGTTTAATTTCCCACCACCATTCACGACTAGATGTGGCAGGACTGCAGAGTGTAGATCTGATTCGCTTGCTATGGGACCGCTTAGCTCTGTCTATCACCTGCTGCTTTTGCTGTTTGGCATGCAAGTAGTCTTGTTTGGTAGCTTCACCAGGTTGACACTTTTTTTTAGATATGCCTGGTGCTGCTCCTGGCATGCCCTTCTGCACTCCCCATTGAACCAGGGTTCCCTGGCTTGATGGTAAGTGTTGAGTGGGGGGATATGCTGGGCCATGAGGTTACAGGTTGTGCGGCAGTACAGTTCTGCTGCTGTTGATGGCCCAATGCACCTCATGGATGCCCAGTCTTGAGTTGCTAGATCTGTGCAAAGTCTGTCCCATTTAGCACGGTGATAGTGCCACACAACACCATGGAGGTCATTCTCAATGTGAAGGTGGGACTTTGTCTCCACAAGGACTGTGCGGTGTCACCATTACCAATACTGTCATGCATCTGCAACAGGCGGATTGAAAAGGATGAAGTCACGTATGTTTTTCCCTCTTATTGGTTGCCTCACCACCTTCTGCAGGCCCAATCTAGCAGCTATGTCCTTTAGGACCCAGCCAGCTTGATCAGTAGTTACTGCTGCTGAGCCATCGTTGGTGGTGGACATTGAAATTCCTCACCTAAGGTACATTTTATGCCCTTGGCACACTCAGTGCTTCCTCCAAGTGTTGTTCAACGTGGAGGAGCATTGATTCATCATGGAGGTAGGATGGTACGTGGTCATCAGCACGAGGTTTCCTTGCCTATGTCTATTCTGAAATGAGACTTCATGGGGTCTGGAATCAATGTCGAGGACTTCTAGGGCAACTCCCTTAATTGTATACCTCTGTGCCACCACATCTACTGGGTCTGTCCTGCTGGTGGAAGAGGTCATAACCCAGGATGGTGATGGTGGTGTCTGGGACATTGTCGGTAAGGAATTATTCCATGAGTATGAATGTGTCAGGCTGTTGTTTGACTAGTCTATGAGACAGCTCTCCCAATTTTGATACTAGCCCTCAGAAGTTAGTAAGGAGGACTTTGCTGGGTTGGGCATGGCAGTTTCTGCCATTGTCTTTTCCAATGCCTATGTTGATATCAGGTTCATTGCTTTGAGACTTTGGACCAATTGATACAACTGCATGGTTTGCTGGCCCATTTCAGCAGGTAATTGAGAGTCAGCCACATCGCAGTGGGTCTGGATTCACATGTTGGCCAGACCAAAGAGGATTTCCTTCCCAGAAAGATATTAGTGAGTCAGTTGGGTTTTTCAGACAATTGACAATGGTTTCAGGTGCCAGTAGTGCTGAGAAGTTCCATTATTGCTCAGCTCATGGCAGTGTGACCAAGGTGTCATAGAGACATGGTACGTAGGTAATGAAATCAGTGCCATTGGAATCACTGATGCACTTCCCATTCTGATTAACACTACAGTCATGAGAAAACTGCTGATTTAAGAAATTTAAGTTAAAAATAATTAAAATACATGACCCTATCTTACATTGAGGAACAAAACATCTTTTTCACATCAGGTGCTTTCCAACATTTTTGTCTCAATATTGAGTTCAACATTTCCAATTAACTTCTGCTGTTACCAGCTACTGCTCCTTCTTTTGTATTTTTGTTCTGCCCCACAATCCCACCACATGTTTTTGTTTCGCCCCTGTGTTTGTTCATGAACTGTTAAATCGCCACTTGAAACATTCACCGTTTCTCTCTTTTGAATTTCTGGCTGACCTGAGTATATTCATCATACTGTATTCTGTATTTATTTTCTGAATTTGTCTTTAGATTTGTAGGAAGGTGTTCTACAAAATGCGTGGGAGGTCATTCTTGACTTAAATGCCTGGGCAGTGACCTGACACAGTGATATGACACTCATTCTAGATCCCACCCAATTCTTTTCCTTTAAAATCAAAGCAACAAATTTAAAAATTATCTTTGTAAAATATATGGAACCAAGTTGTATAAGTAGGTAAAATATTGCTCATGCTGTTGTTAAGTTATGTGGCTGAAAACTTCCAAAGCGCTTCAGATGAAACATGGGATACTTGCCTATCCACTCCCACGCTCTGTGCTTGCATCTGCATGACTATAATGAAGTTCTAACATACACCCATTGAACTGTCACTGCTAAATATTCACATTGAGAAGTTTTACAATGATTTATTAAATGTTTGGCAGGATTAGTGAGGTCTGAAAATGAATGCCATCCCAGCCGAGGTGGAGATGTATTTGTGAAATATTTGACCTTTAACCTCAGCCATTTGGCCACAGCATAACAAGTTGCTGACACGTTTATCACATGATGTATGAGGTCATCATGTCAACTTTATCCCTCTGTGTGAAGCCTCAGTGCAATCTATTTTAATAGCCTAAATAGACTAGGCTTGGGCAAAGGTTATTCGGAACAACATAAGAGGTTAGAGATTTGTATTTACCCCTGGTTGAAAGTCTGGTGGGGCAGTTCACATGCCTTTTACTGCACCCACCTTTTTTTCTTTCTGTTCCTTTTAACTGATTGAAAATCAGGCAGGATCAATAAGCCACATCTGATCAACTCTGCCAGATTACTTCCCAGGCACTTAAAATTAAAGTCTACCTTCACTCTGTCTCAAAGAGCAAGCATACAGTATGAACTTTAAAATATTGAAGGAACATGAACAACAAATAATACTCTAGAACTTGTATGGGCATGATATAACTGCACAACAAATTTTAACGAACTTGTAGCAATTTGTTTTAAGCTACATCTGGAATCAGGACTGAGGACTAAGTGTTGTCTCAGGTTTTATAGACTGGGTTGAGTCAAGTTACTGTGCTATTAATAAAACTCATATGTGAAATGATATGTGGTATGTGGGAACATTTCTATTTTGCAACTACAGCAGAAAGATCTGCCCTAGTCTGAACTGATAGGCTTTGCACTTTGGAAAGGATCATCCCCTGCCAGCCTTAATGCTAACAGCAGGAATAGAACATTCAGCCATCAAGTGTGCTCCAGCTCCTAATACAATCATGGCTGATCCTGTATCCCAACACCACATTCACGCTTTCTCTTCATACTCCTTGATGCCTTTAATAGCTGAAACTTGACCAATCACTTTCTTGAAAATAGTCAGTGACCCAGCTTCCACAGCCTTCTGTGGTAGCAAATTCCACAAATTGACCATGCTCTGAGAAATCTTACAAATGATAATATTTGATTGCAGACATTACCAACGTACATTTTCAGAGTCTCCCTCAGTTGCGGCACATCCCACAGAAGGGGTGGATTAAGAATAGAAACTGAGTTGGAGGGAGAAATGGGAAAATGGGGGGCTCGGTCGGGGAAGAGTTAAAGAACAGTCAGAGAAATTGATGGGCAGCTGAGTTTACATGGACGGTCTGATAGTATCCTTGTAACTGAGCCATGGACTCTAAGCTCAGAGCTGGTGGAGAGTGCAGGTGAAAACCTTGCTGGCCTGATGAAAGTGGAAATGATGGTCTCCAGAGCCGACCTCTTGTTAGCAGGGAACTTTTGTGTGCTGAGAGCATCTGCATTAGTTAAACTTTTGAAGAACAGGTTTATATCTGGATGGGAGGATCAGTAACTGATGCATTAATCTTTCAAATGTTAATTTTACCCTAATATTTACCAGTAACAGGTGTTCCTGTCATTATTTAATACTCCTCTGCAATTACATATCATTCAGTAGAAATGATCAAACATCAGATAATACATGATTTTGATGCAATCCATTTGCTGTAATAAGACCCACAACGTCATTCCAGGAATTCCAGGATTTAGTCCAAAAACCCAGGAGGAATGGTGATATAATTCCATGTCAGGATGGTGAGTGGTTTGGAGAGAAACTTGCAGATATTGATGTTCCCATGTATCTGCTGCCCTTGTCCTTCTAGATAGGAGTGGCTGGAAGGTTCTGTTAAAGGATCTTTGGCAAGTTTCTGCAGCACATCTTGTAAATAGTATACACTGCTGCTACTGCTGGCGTAGAGTGTGTATGCTTGTGGATATAGTGCCAATCAAGTGAGCTGCTTTGTCCTGGATGGTGCCAGTTGTGTTGTGTTGTGGAGTGTTGTGGAGCTGCGCTCATCCAGGCTCCTGACTTGTGTCTTGAAGATAGTGGACAGCCTTTGGGCAGTCAGGAGGTGAGTTACTCGCTGCAGTATTCCTAGCCTCTGACCGAATCTTGTAATCGTTATATTTATGTGATGAGTCCAATTCAATTTCTAGTCAATAGTAGTTCCCAGGAAAGTGTTACTCAAACATTCATTAATGCTAATGCCGTTGAATGTCAAGTGGCAATGATTAGATTGCCTCTTATTGAAGATGGTCATTGCCTGGCATTTGTTTGGTGCAAATTATAATTTGCCACTTTTCAGCTAAAGCCTGAATATTGTCCAAGCCTTGTCGCACTTGGACATGGACTGTTTCTGCGTCTGAGTACTAATGAATGGTGCTGAACATCATGCAATCATCAGCAAACACCCCCACTTCTGTCCTTATGCTGGTGGGAAGGAAATTGATGAAGCAGCTGAAGATGGTAGGATCTAGGATGCTACCCTGAGGAACACCTGCAGAGACGTCGCGGAACTGAGATGGCTGACCTCCTTCAAAGACAACCATCTATCTATGTGCCTGGTATGACTCCAACCAGAGGAGAGTATCCCCCGATACCTATTGATTACAGTTTTGATGTGAAGGGCTGTCACTTACAGTAATAGTTACTGTAATGATGTCTGTGAATTTCAGGGGTTCATCATTGTACTCTGCTCAGTTTGAAATGTTACAAATGCCCTTAGAGCTTCTCAGTGACATCTGCAGCACATGAACACACATGTGGGGTGAATCATGCAGGTTGCCATATTATTGAGAATGTCAAAAGGCATTCAGTGAACATCTGCCGGAAGAATGCAATACAGACAGATCATGACATTAACTACTTTGAAATACTGATCTGATGCAGTGGTGTAATGTAGAACTGCAAAGACCCAGTGAATGCCCTCTTCAACTTTGCACAGCTGAACAACCATTCGACAGCACGAAGGATTCCATTTAGAGGGATCATCATTACTTACTGGTTAGCTGCTGGTTAATTCATCCTGACTGCTGCCACAGTGACGCAGGTGTTTGGCCCTTTCTATAGTTGTTTTAAGTTGTAGATGTCTACAGGGAACTGTGTGGCTGGACATCAAAACAAGAAAACCCTTATATTGTTCCAAGGTTGTTATAAAACCCGATGACATAGGTTCACCTTATTTAAGTGGCATTCAAGTTGCAGGATGATGACACAAGGCAACATTAGTTCAAGAGTTCGGGGTTTGTCTTCTTTTGAACTGTAAAGTTATTAATTCCATAAATAAACTTTACTGGAAAACTTGTTTAAGAAATTGCATGTGTATGCATGTGCTAGAGATACCACTTTGGAGCTCTAATGGCATTTATAAGATCCAAAAATGAGCAGAGTAGAATGATGAACCCACACTTCAGCAACCATTACTGAATTTATCAGTGCATGTGAAAACAGAAGCTAAACAAGCGCAGCTACATTAACACGTGCACAGGTACAGGTATAGAATGAAAATTGTGGTTCTGAGGGGTGGTACTGATCCCAATGCCTGACGGATAGAGTTGCAATTGTCATACAGACTGAAGTGGTGAGGAAATGGAAAATACACTTGCTGCCTGTTAGAGTTCCTTTATAAGGATCCATGGCTACTCTGGAACAAATTTCTCCTCTAGGTCCTTTCATGAGCTGCCTGTTCTCCCCATCAAAGCAACAGCAGCTCAAAACATGGTTGCTATTTGCACTTGCTGATGGCTCCAGGCAGGCAAGTCACACCTCCTGGTGCTTCTAATTAGGTGCAAGCCTAATGTCTGACCAATCAACCCAGTAACATTTAACATTTGCATTGTGTGAGAAATGCTGTCCCAGCACGTAGTTGGGAAATGAGGATTCATCCAAATGTTGAGTTCTCAACCCTTCTTTGAAAATCAGTCCTTGTGTCTGGAAGAGCTCTTTCACCCTTTGGATAGATGACATTTCCTCTCATTTCCTCCACCCCTAAAGCCTCCAGTGCAGGGAAACAGTGGGGCCTGCTTCCTCCCAAGTTGTGCCACTATTCAATATTTCACAGGGCAGGTTCACTTCCTCAACACCTGTTCCAGCCACAGTCCATCTCTCCTTTAAGCAGTGCAGATTAGCTTACACGCCTATTGCAAGGCACTCTTGATATTGGGCCCCTTTCATTCAACAGGGTAGTTATCACTAACTGGCTGTAGTGATGATGGAAAGAAGTTGACAGTATGAAGTCAGTATGCAGCATGCAGTACTTTGAGTAGATGTAATTTAATTGCACATTTCACTCCCTGGTCCATGTTTGGGACAATGCAATTTAGCCCCAGGATGTTTGTCCTCAGTCTTGCCATTGGCTCTGCAATATTTGCACATCTGAGCTATGGTAATTTATTTCTTTGGGAATGGGCAGTTCTGATGCTCCTTTTGTAGCTGCAGAAAATTCTTCAAAAGACAATAAGACATTGGAGGAAAAGTAGACCATTCAGCTCATTGAATCCAGAGATCATGACTAATCTGACAATCCTTAACTCCGCTTTCCTGCCTTTTCTCTATGATGAGCTTACTGATTAAAACTCTGTTTATCTCAACCTTGAATGTACTTAATGGTCCAGCCTCAACAGCCCTCTGTGGTAAAGAATTTCAAAGATTCACTACCTTCAGGAAATGAAATCCTCCTCGTCTCTGTCTTAGAAGGAGTCCCCTTATTGTGAGATGATGTTGTCTGGTTCTGGATTCTCTCAAAAGGGGAAAAACCTGTCCATATATATCCTCCACTTCAAGCCCCCACCTAAGAATCGTGTATGTTTCAACAAGGTCACCACTTATTCTTCTCAACTTCAATGAGTACTGGCTAAATAAACTCAACCTTTAGCCACAAATCAATCTACTGAACCTCCTCTGGTCTGCCTCCAGTGCCAGAATATCATTCCTTAGATAAGGGGACCAAAACTGTCAACAGTATTCCAGCTATGGTCTGACTACTGCCTTGTACAGTTTGAGCAATACTTCCCTACTTTCATACTCTAAAAAAAGTATTTATTTCCCTTGAAATGAAGACCAACGTTCCAATGTCCTTCTCCATCACGTGCTGAACATGCCTGCTAGTTTTTTTGTGATTCATGTGCAAGAACCCTTGAAATTCCTCTGTGCTCCAGCTTTCTGCAGTCATTCACCATCCCCCATTCTTCCTGCCAAAGTGCACAACCTCACATTTTCCTGCATTATATTCCATCTACCCACTCACTTAACCTGTCTATATCCCTCTGCAGACTGTGTCATCCTCATCACTTGCCTGCCCACATATTTTTGTGTCACCCACAAATTTGGCTGTAATACGTTCAGTTCCTTCATCTGAGCTTGTCATGTTACAAAAAATTAAGTATGAAAAATAGACCTGTACTTTAAGAAGCCTGCTTTCACTTCACAAGTAACATGTTTCTAGGCAGTCCATTGTAAAACCAGTTGGATATTTTTATCCGTTGTTTCACAGCAAGGAATTGAAATTGTTTAAAAAACCAAGCAGCAGCAGCAGTAGCGTCAGCAAACGTTGCTGTGCCAGGACTGATACAAACAAGTGCATGACCAAGAGGCAACCAGCATGCTGAGGCTGCTTGGGGGCTGCCAAGAGGAGCTGCAGTGGTCCTAAGAACATTGGACCAAATCTGACCAAAAATCAACTAAGTGTCTATTTCATGGAGGGTTTCCTTTGTGAGCTCTAGTGAGTTATCTCACACAATTCTCTGCTGCTGTCCTCATTGTGTATGCACCACAATTGATGGGGCTTGTTTTGTGCTTTCATGTCCTCACCAACAGTGGGAACAACACGGCCAGGACTTCCCAGGGCCCCCGGCACTGGCATCATATTGAAAGACCACCATGCACCAAGTCAAGCACTGCCAGCCTGGTGCTTCCCTTCACAGTACACAGTGGGAGGGGAACTGAAAAAGAAAAGCTTCTGAGTGGCATAGGTGACAAGAGTGACTCTTGATTGTAAATACAAGCTCACATTCATTAATGTACTGCTCTTATTCTTCGTTCCATGTATCATCAACAGTCATTTCAACTGCTGGCTACAAAAATCAAATTACACAGGCTCCCCATCTTGAGCACCATACCATTTGAGAACTCTGCCTAAGTGAGTATTTGTCTTTCTCCATTACCCAACGTCGTATAATAGCTTCCCATTGTTCAATGCGGGTACATCAAATGTTGGAAAATCTTCAAACAGTTGAAAGTGAGCAACAGGATAAGTGAAGAAACAAGACAAACAGAAATGTTGCAGTTGCTTCTGGGAAAGAGACAGAGGCTTCTTGCTTTTCAAGCAATAACAATTGATGATCAATGAATGATCACTCTACATAGCTCACATCTATTGGAAGCGGGTGTCACTTAACTCCTGTCTGCCTTGTCACACTGGTCGCCGTAGTGGTTGATCATGGTGAAGGTAATGTTCCTCCTGTTCAATATCTTCACCTTGCTCCTGAAGAAAATGCTGCCATTCTCCCAACTCTCCAACATCCGTTATGACCCTTCCTTGCCTACTCAAGTATTGGAGAGTATCGCATGCTGGGATCATGTGACACACTCTGTCTGGAGTGAACTGCAATACCCATCCCATCCCATTCCCACAGACTGATCTAGTATTAGAAATTCATCTTCTGGAGTACATCATCTGCTCCATGATGACTCTTTTCAAAGAATGAGCTATGTTGTATCTAAGCTCACCCTCAGTCAGGGGCTTGTGTAATGGAGCCATTCACCATCCTTGCAGCGGTTAACCATTGAATCCCAGTAATATCCTTGTGAGACATCCAGACCTTGAAATGAGGCCATGAGAATTCTCATGGACATAGGCTTGTCTTCTGCAACAAGTGACCAATCTGCTCTGCATTGCCTGGTTTATGAAGTCTTTTCTTTATACTCCTTTGCTTGCTATTACTGTGTCATAAAGGTAGTTCTCAGTTTCAACCCATTTAGTTGGTTTTCAATTACATCACTGTCTTGTTCAAAGCCATCACCAGGTTTATTTTTTTCCATTGGCTTCCTTCTTCAAGGCCATGCTTGAAGAAACCCATCAATCACAAACAAAGTCATTCTCAGCTTAAGCACACTTTCAAACCTTTAGCAAAAATCTGTGGCTTTACTAAAGCCTTCCCAAGCTGCCTTCCTTCATAATGCAGTTCTTCAAATAGGTACCAATTTTCTCTTTGATGCCCATTCCATCACCATGAGACTAATGCAGCACACAGGATATCATCACAACCAGCTTACATTCGTTAGTTGGAAATAAATAAAAGCATGGTTATATAATTCAGTAAATGATTAATATAAGGGTAACTAATGCACTGGTTTACAAAGCTTTTGAGTGCGTTAATGTGTCTTTGCGTGTGTGTGAGCACAGGCTTAGAGACGTTTCATACTGTCCCCCTCACAATTTACAATACTTCCATGTTTTGTGTCATCTGCAAACTTCAAAACTGTCCCCTGTACATGAAAATTGAGACCTTTAATAATTAACAGAAAAGGCTGGAATCCCAATATTGACCTCTGCAGAACTCCATTACAGAGACTCCTCCAGCCCAAGAATACACATGAACCCATGAAAACTCTGTTTCCTGTCCCTCAGTCAATTTTGTATCCATGTTGCTGCTGTCATTTTCATTCCATAAGCTTTAATTTTTCTCGAAGATCTGTTGCGTAGCATTGCATGATATCTTTTGGAATCCTTGTGCATCACATCAACAACATTTTCCTCATTAACCCTCTCTATTACTGCTTCAAAAAACTCCAGCAAGTTAGTTATGATTTTCCCTTAATAAATCCATGCCAGCTGATCCATGTGACTATTAATCCTATCCTAAATAATTGTTTCCAGATGTTTTCCCACCACCTAAGTTGACTGTAGGCAATGTATGGAAGAGCCTGTAAAGCCAAAAGTTAGGCTATAATACAAACACCAACACAGGAGAGATGCCTGATGTGATCACTTGGTCTATTGTAGTTGTTGTAGAGACCAGCTTTCAGGTAAGCAAATGAAACTCTGACACTAATACTCAACAGTAAATTAAAAGCAGCATAATGTTGCTTACAATTGAGTGAGTTGTTTGCTTCATTCATGGAAACAGGGAAGTAGAGAGGTGAAAATGTAAGAAAATTAGGTGGATTGGATTGTTGTGTTTTTCTCTTCATTTGAACTATTTTAATACTGGGAGTGAGAATAATCACAATAAAGCTTTAATAAAGGAGCGACATATGATTTATTTGGGGTTTACTTTGGAGACAGCTCCAGATATGTGAGATGGGAAAGGGTACTGGATTGATGGTGGATAGTCATGGATACTTTATAGATTTGGGAAGGAATGTCACATTTATTTTGAAGCTTGGATGACTGTCTCACTTAGGTTCAGCCATATGTGATGGATATCACTATCATTATTCAGGTTTGTATGCTCATTGTCAGAATTGTTTGCAGTACTGGTGCCATACAGTATGTGGGATATTCACTGTGATTGCATATCAGCTTACAGGCAAAAGGAGAATTGCAAACGCTCAGAAACTGAGAATTGAATGACATCCAAGGGTGCTGCATAGCATACTGCTCGTTCATCCTGCTACAATAAACTACATCTTTGAAAGGGTGCTTGTGTGGGGTGGCAAGGGTGTGGGAGAAGGGGCAATGGAGTTTGGAAATTACTAGAATCCTCTGCATAGAAAATGCCAGAACATTAACCCTCTGGATAGCTGAGATTTGTCCTTTCTTATTGTCCTAACTGCTTGATGAATTGATTCAAAATGAAAATAGATATTGGACTTGAAATAGTGAAATAATTGTCAAAAAGTCAATAGCTTTGTGCAAGGAAATGAAGATTTTCTGAGAAAACATGTCTTGGGCAATACTAGATCAGATTCCATGAAGCTCACTCACGACTGCACTTTAACTGCACATGGAAAAATTCACTTGATAACTGGATCTCAACTATTTGTGTCTTTTCAGGGATAATCAACATTTGGGGAATTCTAGAAATTTTCAAATCAACCTGTTCAGACTCACCTCGGGAACAGGTGGGACTTGATCCTGGGCCTCCAAGTTCAGAGGTAGGGATACCACCAGTGCACCACAACGCCCTGTAAATACTTACATGTTGTAGAGACCATTTTATTGATCCTGTGTATATTTGTGAGGCAAATTAGCAATAAGAAGCACTTACATCTCAAACTTCAATCTTTCTTACCTTTATGATTGAAATACATGAGATGCCATGCTTTCCTTTTCACTGTACGTGCAATGACATTGATTCTGATAGGGACCTCCTCATGCTCGAGATTGGAACTGTTGATGCTAATAAAGACCATGATTTCAAAGTAATAGAAAGAATTTGTGCAAGATCTTATTCAGAGTACTTTTCTGAGCAGGACATTCTGACATAGCATAGATCCTATGTGATGCTATTAAAATCGCAATGCAGTTGGAAGTTTGTTGCTAATTGCCCACTTAACAAACATAATTGACTTCCCACCGTCCTTAGGAAAATGTGGGTGGAGGTGTGAACATGCTAAGTACTGGCACAACATCTTTCAGTGCTGTTTTCCAGAATGCCTACCTCCCAACTTGTCTCCCAGATACTGATAAATTTCCCCTATGTTTAAATGGGATAGAGGGGCCTAGAGATATGATGACACAGATTATACGCTGATCTTTTGCTTGTAAATTCTGCGTCTATTGCCACCTCTCTCACTGACACCTGAAGAAGGAGTGAGAGTCTGAAAGCTTATGTATTCAAATAAACCTGTTTGTGTATAACCTGTTGTCGTGTGATTTTTGACCCTGTCCACCTAGCCCAACACTGATACCTCCACATCATACGAAGGAACAACACAGATTACTAAGACAATTACTAAAAAGTAGAGAACTAAGGTTAAATTTGAGAGAAATAGAATTGAAAAGTAGGGAAGTTGTGTTAAACTTGCACAGAACCTTGATTAGCCAACACTTGAGTACTGCAAACAATTCTTCTCTCCGTATTATAAAATGGATGCAAAGGCACTTGAGAAAGTGCAAATGAGATTTGTTCAGATGATTACTGAGAGAAAGATTGGGACTAATTTCTCGAGAAAAGAAAATATTCAGAGGTGACCTTATAAGGGTCTCCAAGATTATGAAAGGATTTGAGAGAGACCATTTGTTGGCAGACAGACCAACAGGCCATACATATAAAATAGTCACTAAGAAATCAAGTAGGAAACTCAGGAGGAGCTTCTTTAGCTAGAGAATAGTTACAATGGGAAGTTTTTCATTCCAGAAAGCCAAACGGCGAAGATTAGAATTGAAACCAACCTTTACACATTTCTCACGGTTATATATTATAAACATGCGCCACTTAACCCAATAATAGTTTAATCTGAACCAAAAACAGAAATTGCTGCAAAAACCCAGCAGATCTGTGGAGTGAAGTTAGGGTTAACGTTGGGGGTCCAGTGATCGTTCTTCAGAACTCTGACTTAGCCTGCTTCTTAGTCTACTTCTGTATGCTCAACTGAATCACCAACTAATGTCCACTTTCTCATTAAATTAAACGTTTTTGTTTTCAATTAACAGGAAGAGCCTCATGTGTAGCATTGACGCCACATGGAATAGTGTGTAGGGGTACTGTCATTATCACTAATAACCTCGAACCCTTGACTCATGTTTTGGGGACACAGATTCAAATCCAACAATGGCAGCTGGTGGGAAGTAAATTTAATTTACTGAAAAATCTAAAATACTAACATGGATTAACATGGAAAACATTAACCCCTGTTAGGCTAAATGACTCAGTATTGAGCTATCTTGTAAATACTAAGCAAACTTGGAACTCTCCTTGGGGCTCGCTCATTTCCTGAAATGTTCGGGGATATGGAGCAAATGAACAAAAAAGAAATGTACTGAAAACAACAAATTTTGGAGATTACAGCGGGTCAGATAGCATCCATGGAGAGAGAGCAAGCTAACATTTTGAGTCTAGATAACTCTTCATCAGCTCTGATGACTTCTCACCTAGAGTCATCTAGACTCAAAATGCTTGCTTGCTGTCTCTCCATGGATGCTGTCTGACCTGCTGTGATCTCCAACTTTTGTTGTTTTCAGTACAGATTCTAGCAGCTGCAGTAATTTGTTTCTACAAAGAAAGAAATATAACCTTCAAAAGTAAAATCAGGATATGGGAGAATTGTCTAAGTGATATGTTGAAAACACAATGCAAGCTCGGGCTGATTTGTTCAACCATACAGATAAGTGCCTGGACAACCTACTTGCTTGTTTCTCCATCAATAAAATTTAGCTTTAAATGTACTTTGCCCTTTATTGTCCTTTGCAGCAGGTCCCTTTTTCTCAAGATTCTTATATTCCTCTACCGCATTGCTTTCTCACACAACCCTTGTATTTACTGTAATTTGAAGATGAAAGAAACCTTAATGATTTCTGTAAGTGCTGCCATAACTGCAAACTGTAAAAAAATGACCGTGTACAGTGAAAGTCATTATGTAAAAATTTTGTTGAACTCTGCACCAAGGTTGAAGTAAGGAAGAGGTCATAGAGTTATAAATAAACTTACAGCTTACATTTAATAAATATTATTTCATTTTTACCCTAAGTTAAGATTTCTGTTATTCTGGTCTTTAAAGTAAGGTATTTATAAATGGAGATCACCCATTAATCACAAATTGGACTAATTTTCCTTTTGTAGGAGTTTACCCACCAGTGGTACATATTCCATTTACTCTGCAGTGTCTGGATTCAGGCACAGTAAGAAAAGAAAAGCCATAATTCACTCTTTGCCATATCAATCAACTGTAAAGATTGATAGAGCTGCTCTGTGCACTGAATGAACTAATTATTTCATTGCATAAGCCATGAATTCATGCATTACACATAAGAAGTGATAGAAAAAAAAAGGACTTCGTCAACAGACTTTAGTGAAAAGAAACATTGTAGTTTAAATACCAGTCAAGTAGTTTTGAATCAGTCTTGGAAGGATTAGGCTGTGGCCTTGTAGCGGGTTTTATTAAGGTAACACATAACATCTTGATGATGCTTTCCTGTTGAACTGCGTGAGTGCACAAAGAGAATGAACCCATTCATTTCTGGCATTTTGGCTTTTCTGGCCTCTGCTGGGTACCTGCAGTACTTTCTATAGGGCGAACATCCTGATTTTTTTTTTTATAAAAGTACTAATCAAACGAGTATATTTTGTTAAGCAGTGACGCTAGCCGTGAACTCAGCAATAACCATTAGGACAATTTAAATGCATTGTTCAAATCTGGCTGAAAAAGGCTTACGGTGAGATTTGTACACTTTGCACACAGTTCCAGATGTAAAATAGGGCTTGAATTCTGTGCACCATGTCCTGCACATTGTCTGGACAAGCATCATGGCTTTTTGTGTTCCAAGATGGTGGCAGAGTAGGGCTCCTGACCTCAGGCTCATCCGTGCTGTCCACTTTTCTTTTTTTCTCCTTCCTTCTTGTTTTTTTTCCCCTTTTTTTCCTCGTTTATTTACCTTTTACTTTACATACTCACTATGAAGAGTTTGGATGGCATCAGTGGTGGCAAGTTATCCTGGTTCAGACTCCGAGCAGAGGAGAGAGATCCAACACAGGGACAGTATGTCCAGCACAGGGAGAATGAGCCTGGCCCAAGGTAATTGAGTCCAGCTCAGGGGAGATCGAGCCAGCGTGGGGAGTGTAAGCCTACCACGAGTCCTGAGGCTTCATTGGCGAGGTAGGCCCAGCGGTGAAAGATGGTGTCTGAGGACTGGTAACTCCATCGGTTGGATCTGGTGGTGGTGAGGTGGTAATGGTTCTGAACTGGTCAGAACTTGAACCTGGATGGACTTCTGTTTAATCTATATATTCTTGTTCTTTCCATATTCTTAAATTATCAAAATGGCGCCATATTGTGGGGATGAATGATAGCTTTTCATTGTGTTTTATTGTATTTCTCACTGTAAAATACATGTGATAATAAAACCATTCAATTCAATTGTTGGTACTCCTGTAATAAGGTGTCCTTGGTACCCAATTAAAAACAGCATTCACATAACTTATATACACCAGGACAGACACTGTACTGTGTGTGGTTCAAGTAGCTTTTCTACTTCAACTGAAGCCCATAGCGGGACCACTGAAAGCCACAACAAAAGCATGATTTTTTATTAAGTGGGACATCACACTATCCCCATGACTTTTTTGCTGGATGTAAAACTTTAGGTAGGGCATCTTAGTTTTCTGAAAGGAGTTTTGATGATCAAGGCTCTCTGCCAGAAGCAGGATTTTTAATAATTGGCCATTTAATGTGAGCTGTCATTCTAAATGAGATACTTGCTAGCAAATGTCATTGAAACATTTCCATTTCTAATGGTTATGTGCAATTATCCAGTCATTCAGTTTCAGGTTGGTGGTAGGAAATGAATCTCCAAGGAGATCACATAGGTTCAGATTAGTGAAGAGTGGTGCATTGTGATGTACAAGCTATCACAATTGTATTTGACAGGTTATAAAACCAAGAGAATCTTGTTGTGTCTGTGTAAAACGTGTCTGCTTCTAAACTTCATTGGTGAGAACAGAAGGTTGTCTGAAGTTTTCATTTGATTTTAGTAATTCTATTTCAAACATTTTTCTTAATAGATTTTATTTCAACATAACTAATGGCTGCAATCAGAACTCTTTCTGGTTATAACATATTTTGGATCTAGGGGGTGCTGCTGATGGTGTAACTTGAATTTTTGGGAGGAATGAGGGAGAGCTTCTTTGTATTACTGTGTAGAGATTGATTGCAATCCACCAATGGTAAGGTTCAGTCCATTGGTAAATTCTACATGGTGGGTATAACTTGAAGCTTCCCACATGAGACACTGTTTTGAAAAGTTAGGAAGAGAACTGGAAGTAGTGAATGTAAAGTGCCCAGAACACATCAAACCATATTAGACATAACTACACTAAGGTGCCAGCTTGATAATCTTCCACTTTGATTCCTCAGATTGGAAGTTTTGCTGCAGCGATCTTGTGATTCTTTCTCATGCCTTTTAAATCTAGTCTAACCTCCACTGTGTTTTCGGTGCACAGACCTATTTGATAACATAATAAAATCAACAGCTTGCTTCTGCTATTGCATTCTTGCCTCTGACTCAAAGATAGGGAGTTCAAAGCTGCAGGCCAGGAGATGTGGACACAATGTAGGATGGTACCCGAATGCAGTGCAATAGAGCTCTACAAAGCCTTTTGAAGGCTTTGCTAAATGGAAACATTGTTCGCCTGTTCAGGTGGACTGCATGGCGCTTTTCAAAGAGCAGGGAGCTCTCCCTGGTGTCTGGGCTAACTTTTAAACCGTAATGAACACCATCAAAGTAGGTTAACGTCACTTCTGTTTGTAAGATCTAGCTACGTGAAAATTGGCTGGCATTTATATTGCATTACAGTGACTGTACTTCAGAAGTAATTCATTAGCTGTGAAGCAGTTTTCACCGAAACAGATGTATAATGAGAATGCATTACCACTTTCTGAGAAATAGTCATGTGACCAAGATGAGAAACGCTTGTTTTGCCTGAGCTGTTAATACTTTGTGCTGAAGTGAAGTCAAATGTTGCTTCAGTTTTTCTTGTTAATAAACCTGTTTAAAACGCGAAGTAAATCTCAAGTCTAGTCACATGAAGATTTCGTGCATATGTTTCAAGTGATGAGAGGAATGTGACAAAGTTGTATACTGGCACCAAAATTACTCAGTCCGTACACTGAACCAATATTCAGAGAAATCAATGCACTTCTGAGGTAAAAGTTGGAGTCAAGGTCATAACAAACTCGAGGTATGCTGATATCACAATGCTATTTACAGAGCCAGAAGAGGCTCTACAAAAATAATGTAGATCAAGTAAAATCTAGAAGTTTACAATGTGGACAAATAACACCAAAAAAAAGTAAGCAGTAGCAGTTAGAAGGAATATATACAGAAGAGTTCAGAGAGAAAAAGAAATCAGTATTTTGGCCATTTGACCAGAGCTGAGAAGCTGCAGTGATCTCTTCCAAAAGGTAAAATGAAGAGTAGCAGAAAGAGGGGTCAAGCAGATGAATAGTTGGATGATTGGTGTGTTTGTACCGGAGTTACAGGAGATCTGCGAGGAAGGTGCAGGACAGACAAGTGTATATATTTTTCAGTGCAGTAAGGATGGACGAAAACTGTTGGTTTGTGCCCACATCCCATGAATGAATTTAAAATAATACCTTGACAGCAGATCTCCTAGCTTTTAGGCTGCAGCAGTCATATGAAGCGAGCTGTAAACAGCTGCCATAGTGAGGACTCACGCAATATCGAAATGATAATGTTGAGCGGACAGCATGCCTTACAGAGTCATTTCTGAAACGATGATCATTGCCACTTAGGATCGTATTTTTTCTAAGTGTCTAAATTTCCCATGCAGTCGCTCCTATTTTTGCATCTGGTGTCGAGGTTGTCCTAGAAGTTCAGATATTGGACCGATTTTTCTGTAAGGGCACTAAGTGAATCTGATCTGTATGAAACTACCTGCCAGTACCCATCAAGCAGATAGATCCCAAATACAGGATTAAAGAGAAGGCCCCCTATCTATGCTTTGTGATGTCAATCTGATTCTCATTACCACTGCTCTCTGGCGAGACGGAGAGATTGTTACTAGGCATTAAGCAATGAGGAGCCATGTGTTTCCCTTGACTTTTCACAGGCAGGGGATTGTCTCGACATGAGCCGAGGCTGAATAGATACAGTTTGCTTTTCTTTTTTCTGATGTTCTGTCTATGATTCTGTTCACATCACATCAGCAGTTCTGACAAGTTCACCGTTGTAGTGGGTTTAAATTCCATTGATCACAGGTTAAAATTAGCTCAGAGTAAGGAAGGTTGTCAGGCAGAACTAATTTCAGCAAAAAGGTAAATAACTTGAGGAATAAGTAAACCAAGAAAGGCCATGAAAGCAAACAGCAGCCCACCAGCAGTCACCGTCTGGCTGAGGCATGAAGGATAACAATTTGAATGTAAATTTCAGAGTAAAGGCACAACAGCATGAGTGAGGAAAACAGAGAGAGAGAGAAAAAAAGGGAAGAAACTGGAAGAAAAAGGTTATTTTTCTAAATCCCTATTACCTGCATTTCCAATAAAGCTAATGTGTTGTGTTGGCATATACTCAGTCTAATTAGGTTTATTGGCTTTTGTTCATATGTAAATGTTTTTTATAAAATGAAAGTAAGGCTAAGGAATTAGATGAAGCTACGCATTTAGGCATCTAAATTTTGTGCATTTTTTCAGATTTAGTAGTTCTGTTTAATATTGGGCAAGAAATACTGCTATTATATCTTGTGAGACATCTTTTACAATATTCTAGTGTTGCTAATTGCATTACAATGATTTTGAGTTTTGGCATCAAAGTCATAGTCAAAGTCAAAGGCTGTTGTTACCATAATGTAGAAAAATGGGATTTTTGCCATTTTGATGGGCCTGCCTTATTATAGTGTCCATCTAATTTCCCTTCACCATGAGAATTATAAGGAATGATTGCTAAAAGCAGCAGGTATCGAAAAGCACGGTACCGTTTTGGGTCTGGTGAGAGTTCTGAGGAAGGGTCACCAGACCCGAAACATTAACTCTGTTTTTTCTTCGTAGATGCTGCCAGACCTGCTGAGCTTCCTGCAACTTCTGTTTCAGTTCCTAATTTACAGCATCCACAGTTCTTTCGGCTTTTATCGAAAAGCTTGTATCAGATTTACAGGGAGCTGAAGAAGTTGGCTATGTACATGGCGATGACTGGGTTACAATTCCTGCATTTGTGGAAGATGCAATGAGCATAATGTTACATACCACAATCATCCATGATCAGATATTATGTCTCAGCCTCCCTTTAAAAACTACCTAGTCCTAATTAAATGATGCATTAAAAATATGCAACATCAAGAAACTAAAACATTACAACATAAACAAAAATCTTTTATTAAGTATGAATCTACTTGGAACAAAGGTCTGGTCTGATATTTCAATAAATAGACACTAACAGCTTAACTGGTTAATTGACTGAAGGCCTGAGATCAGCAATGTGCCACAAGGATCAGTGCTGGGACCACTGTTTTTCATCATTTATATAAATGAATTGAATGTGAACGTAGGAGATATCATTAATAAGTTTGTAGATGACATCAAAATTGGAGGCGTAGTGGGCAAAGAAGACTGTTACCTCAGAGGACAACAGGATCTTGATCAGATGGTCCAATGGGCCAATGGGCCGAGGAGTAGCAGATGGAGTTTAATTTAGATAAATGTAAGGTGCTGCATTTTGGAAAGACAAATCAAGGCAGGACTTATATACTTAATGGTAAGGTCTGGGGCAGTGTTGCTGAACAAAGAGGCCTTGCAGTGTGGGTTCATGGTTCCCTCTAGAGTGAAGTTGCAGTTAGATAGGATTGTGAAGAAGGCGTTTGGTATGCTTGCCTTCATTGGTTAGTACATTGAGCATTAGAGTTGGGAGGTCATGTTGCGGTTGTAGAGGACATTTGTTAGGCTACTTTTGGTATACTGCATGCAATTCTGGTCTCCCTGTTGTAGGAAAGATGTTGTGAAACTTGAAAGGGTTTAGAAAAGATTTACAAGGATGTTGCCAGGGTTGGAGCGTTTGAGCTGTCGGGAAAGGCTGAATAGGTTGGGGCTATTTTCCCTGGAGCATCAGAGGCTGAAGGATGACCTTATAGGGATTTATAAAATCATGAGGGGCATGGATAGGGCATACAGCTAAGGTCTTTTCACAGGGGTGAAGAGTCAAAAACTACAGGGCATAGGTTAAAGGTGAAAGGGTGAAGATTTAGAACGGGCCTAAAGTGCAACTTTTTCATGCAGAGGGTGGTGCGTGTATGGAATGAACTGCCAGAGGAAGTGGTGGAGGCTGGTACAATGGCAACATTTAAAAGACATCTGGATGGGTGTACGAATAGAAAGGTTTTCGAGGGATATGGGTCAAATGCTGGCAAATGAGACTAGACTAATTTAAGATATCTGGTTGGCGTGGACCAGTTGGATCGAAAGGGCTGTTTCTGTGCTGTATGACTCTATGGGTAACTGTACATAAATGGAATCTGTACAGCAAATATAGGAAGAATACTTGAGCATCAAGCATTAAGGGATACAGCAGAATGGTGAGAAAGCTAGTGGGTGCTAAAAAAGTAGAAAATCATAATGCAGAACCCAAATACACAAAACCTAATTCTATTTTAAAGATCTGGAGAAATGCAAATCAAATTCTTCTGGAGCTCTTTTTTTATTTATTTGTGGACTGTGAATGTCACCGATAGGCCAGTGTCAGCCACCCAGAGGGAAGTGTTATCTACATGGCTGTGGACCTGGAGTTCTGTAGGTCAAACCAAAGATAGCAGCTTGCTCTCTCTCAAGGGCATGGGAGAACCAGATGGGTTTTTACAACAATGGTAAATGATTACATGGTTACTAGGCTAGCGTTTTGATCCAAATTTTTATCAAGTTCAAGTTGCACCACCTACCATTGTGGGTTTGAATCCATATCCCCATAACATTCGCCTCACATTTGAATTACGAGTCCAATAAAATCAGCATTACACTATCACCTCCCCATAACTCTTTTGCATTAGTTCCAATTCAAGAAATCAGAAAATAGGCACCATTTGTAACTTACTGACTGAATTTCTTGAGGAAAAGCACCTACTTAGATTAACCAGACAGCAAAATCCAAATTTAAATGGTTGGAAAATGGCAACTATAGCAAAGCTCAATCAAAGGAACATTAAATAGCTTATAATAAATGGAACCAATGCTCCAAATCACCTTATTTCTGAACAGAAATTGCACATCTGATTAGGACACAGACCCCTAATCCAAATGGTCAGACTTCTTCTTGACTGCATGCAAGCCATCTGACCACACGGCTAAAACTATCATCAATTATGCAAGAAATGTTAAATTGAATTGTGATGCAAGTTGCCTTCTGGAGTACTGTCTACAGTTTTGGTTGCCCTGCTATAGGAAGGATATTATTAAATTAGAGAAGGTTCAGAAAAGCTTTACCAGAATGTTGCCGGGAATGCAGGGTTTGAGGTGCAGGGAGAGGGTGGATAGGTTGAGACTTTTATCACTAGAGTGCACGAGGTTGAGGGGTGACTCCATAGAGGCACATAAAATAATGAGGCAGAGATAAGATGAATAGCAAGGGTCTTTTCCCTAGGATGGAGGAGTTCAAAACTAGGGGGCATACTTTTAAGGTGAGAGGAGAAAGATTTATAACGGACATGAAGGATAGCTTTCTTTCACAGAGATTGGTTCGAATGTGGGATGAACTGCCAGAGGAAGTGATGGATGCAGGTACAGTTACAACGTGTAAAAGACATTTCGTTAAGTACATGAACAGGAAAGGTTTGGAGGGATATGGGCCAAATGCAGGCAAGTGTGACTAGTTTAGTTTGGGAACATGGTTGATGTGGATTAGATGGACCAAAGGATCTGTTTCCATGATGTATGACTCTATGACCCTCTGACTCTGTCAGAGGTTCCAAAATTCCTACTTCTGACCTCAGTCTGATCTCACACACTATATAATGGAATTGCAAGTTTTGATAACCAGGTGAAGAGGAAAAAAGGGATTCCCCTAATTCTCCTACTCCTAGTTTGACTCTAACAGCTGTTTGCTTTACAATTTAGAGGGGATGTGCTTTGTGAATTCTGCAACTATCTCACCATTTACTTCTTAAGGCTCTGAAGCATTTATTCATACAGGTTTCTTTAGTCTAAACAAATAACAAGATTATTGGAATTGTATTTTTCAAGCTGAGAAAGACGAGGTAACGTGACATCATTAATATGATGTAAGAGAACAAATTTGTTTTGGACTATTGACTGAAAATAAGAAAAAATGCACCCAGCTTTAAACAAAGGAGAGCAAGAACTGTTTGCAGCTTGCTGAGCAAGTGAAGTTAAGGATATGTATGTAGCAATGTTACTTTTAGGGACAGCATGCCTAGATAAAGCAGCGCCACCTATGTCTGTTCAGGGCAATTCTGTCCAGAGGTAGTCTTTTGATTGGCTTTTCAGTTGGCACCATTTGTTATGGGTTCAGCAGAACTCAGCATAGCAACAAGCTTCTGATTGGTTAGCTTGCATGTTAATACAGATTCTGTGAGGGGAGTGACAGTTTACAACATCCACAACTCTCTACCTCTCTGTTCCCTTGCTGTGAAAAGTTGCTTTCTTCAATTCTCCATTGAAAGAGCAAAGACTCCAGTCAGTGTTGCTGAAAGGAAGATTAGTAAAGTTGATAGGAGAATTGAAGACTTTGGGTCCAACCAAGCAACCAGTAAACTAAAGACCATTCTTTGCTGTGCAGGTAAAATCAAGGCCTCGTCGAATATTTTGGAAAAATTGCAGATCCAAATCATTTAGTTTTGTGATTTTGGATTGGTGTTACAGAACTGTTTTCCCCTGACTATATACTTTCCTCTCTACTCATAATGTTTGTGGATGTTTTCCTTTGTAGATCTGTGTTTGTGTGAATTTTAAAACGGACAAAGTTTAAATTACATAGGTTGGAATCCTGTTATTTTACTCATTCTGTTAAAGCTAAGGTGATACAACAAATAGAATTATTATTATTGAAAAAACCTGGTGTGACTTGCTTTTGTCTTGCGTGGTAGTCAGTCAGAGGCCAGCAGCTGTCCATTACCTGTAGCACCACTGGGAGTAATGGTTACTATCTGTAAATCAAGAGTTTTGGGTCTATCTGAGGCCAAGCTGGTTGGCACTGGTGAGGGGTGAGGAGGTGGCTTCCATGCAAGGTTTCAAAAGATAGCTGGATATATATTTTAAAATGATTAATTTAAGGAAATATGGAGATAAGGCTGAAGAATGGGTAGTTCTTTGGGAGCTAGTACAGGCACGATGGGTTGAATGACCTTCTTCTGTACTGCAAGTTCTTTGACTCTATATTTCAAACTGTGACTTCTCACACTAGGTGAGAGCAAAACTGGCATTTCAAATTAAGGCCTTAAACATTTGCTGTCACTGGTGGCACAAAGGGTACTTCTTAGGTGGTCTGGTGGCTTCCCAGAAGTTGCTCCATTGGAATTAAGTACTGAGCAGGAAGCCACATGATTGAACTTCCCACACAGCTGCCGATTGTGGCCTATGATTCTCCAATGTGTGGGTCTTAACAGCCACTGTTGGGATTCATCCAGCTGTAAGTGGGCTTGTCACCATGTGGTGCATGTGATAGGTCTAACTGCGCAAACCAGTTGTCACCTCAGGGTGCTGGAAGGAAATTTCCTCGATCAAAGGCAGTTGGTGCCTGATCAAGGGCCTGGACGTCAGGAAAGAGGAGACCTGAAAAAAGACAACTCCCTCCCTTCCGTCTGAGCCGTTTCTTCATGACCCCAAACCTGCGTTCACCACCCTCCCACCCCATCACCCGATCTCGTATTTCTCACCTGTGGTCTGGGTCCTTAGTGATCCTGGGGATACAAGGACTGTCCTGTCCTTCTGCAGTAGCCACATCTCTTCAGAGGCACTACTGAGCCCAAGAGCTGCCAGCCTTTGATTGGTCAGCAGTCCTCACCAGGCAGATCTTTTGTCCCAGGTGTTCTTGATTCCAAGAAAAGGCCCAAGATGGCCTTGCCACAACCTGATTAATGTGTGCTTCACTGAGCCTTCTGAGAAGAGGCAATGTGGGCCTCTCAGTGACTCTCCATCTGACAGATGAACCCCCTCACATCCAAGCCACAACAAGATTCCACCCTAAGACTTCACTTCAAAGGCTGTCTAGCACCTAAAGTATTGGGGGAAAATTACCCCCACGATGTAGGTTTTAAGGGCTAAGCATATCCTTCAGAGTAGAGCTAAATCAGAGAAAAATGACGTTAAATCTTGATATTGTACCTGCCCAAATTAGCGCCTGGTCTTCCAGGAACACATATCAGGAAGTCACAGGATTAGCTGATAGTTTTCCATCAGGTAATTTACTCTGTGAAATTAATCTTGGGAGTAAGAAATTCACGATTTTCCATTGTTCTAATTGATTCTTAGACAGGGACAAATTGGGATATCCCTCACTGCAAGGTATCTTTTCCTTACTCTGCTATTTTCAGGCCTTTGAAATCAAAGAACTATATTTTAACATATTCTTTTTTTCATTTTCTGGAATTTAATTTAGGTTGTCTATGACTCCATTTAATAGCAGAAGAATATAAGACCAACTCGTTACGAGGAAATTTTAATGGACTTTATTCTTGTCAAAATTGACTTTTTGATTTTGTCTGCTGTTCACATTGAATAGAACAAACAGAAAGAGGTTACAATCTTAACATTGCAGCATCAATTCCCAACTATACTTCAATAGTGAAAGGATGAAAGTGCATAGACATCTGAATGCCACATCTGGATTTGGCCCAAATTGAATGTAAATTACAAGTTGATCCCAAACTTCAAAGCATTGAGGAATAATCAATGCTACTTTGATCTTTAAAGATTCCATGTTTGACCATTTGCAGTAGAGGTGTTATTTTCTCCCTTGAAATACATATCCTTTTAATCGTGACAGATGTGAATGATAATATTGTTCAATGGTAACCGTATAACCAATGGATACTTGTCTGAGCCCACTTGGTTCAGTAATAGAGTCATAGAGTTATACACAACAGAAACAGACCCTTTGATCCAACCAGTCCATGCTGACCGTTATCCCACCTGCCTGTGGTTGTCCCACATATCTCCAAACATTCTTATTCATGTACTTATCCAAACGTATTTTAAATGTTGTAACTGTACCCACATCCACCCCTTCCTCTGTAAGTTCATTCCAGACACAAGCCACTCCCTGTATAAGAAAATTGCTCCTCATGTCATTTTTGAATCTTTTTCCTTTCACCTTAAAAATACTCCCCGTCATCTTGAAATTCCCCACCCTAGGGAAAAGACGCCTGCAATTTACCCTCCATGATTTTATAAACCTCTATAACCTCAACTTCCTATGCTCCAGTGAAAGAAGTCCCAGCCTGTCCAGCCTCTGCTTATTACTTAATCCCTCAACTCCTGGCAGCATCCTAGAAAATCTCTTCTGAACCCTCTCTGTCTTAACAATGTCCTTCCAATAATAGGACAATCAGAACTTGTCACAGTACTCTGGAAGAGGCCTCACCAACCTCCTGCACAACTTCAATATAACGTCCCAACTCCCATACTCAAAGGTCTGAGCAATGAAGGCAAGTGTGCTAAATGCCTTCTTAACCACCCTATTTATGTGTGATGCAAGCCTTAAAGAATTATGTAGCCTGACTCCTTTGTCTTTCTGTTCTACAAAGCTACCCAAGGTCCTACTTTTAATTGTATGAGTCCTGCCCTTGTTTATTTTCCCAAAATGCAATACCTCTCATTTATTCAAATTAAATTCTATTTGCCATTCTTTGGCCCATTGATCAATAACCTTCTTCACTGTCCACCAAATTTTGCTGTCATCCGCAAACTTACCAACAGTGCCTTCTTTATTCTCATCTAAACTATTTATGTAAATGACAAACAAAAGTGAACCAACACTGACCCCTGTGGAATACTGCTGGTCACAGGCCTCAAGTCCAAGAAACAGCCCTCTCCTATCACCGTCCTTCTCCTGCCGTTAAGCCAATTTTGTATCCAATTGGCAAGCACATTTTGAATCCCATGTGATCTAATTTTACTAATTAGTCTACCCTATAGAACCTTGTCAAAGACTTTACTAAAGTCCAAGTATACAACGTCCACCATTCTGCCCTCATCAATCTTCTTGGTTACTTCCTCTAAAAACCCAATCAAATTTGTGGGACACGATTTCCCTTCCACAAAGCTGTGCTGACTATCCCTAATCATTCCTGTCTCTGCAAATGCATATAAATCTTATCTTCTAGAATCACCTCCAACAACCTATCCACCACCAAAGTAGACTCACAGGTCTATAGTTCCCAGGCTTCTCCTTACATCCCTTCTTAATGTCCTCTGGAGAAGGGATTTTGCTGTCCTGATACCCAGGCCATCTCTCCAGGCCCACAGCAATGTGGTTGAATCTTACCTGGCCCCAAAAATGGCTTGGCGAATCACTCAGTTATGAAGCAGGCGGCTCACCAACACTGTTTCAAAGACAATTAGCATGGGAAATAAATGTTGGCCTCACCAATGATGCCTCCATTCTATGAATAAATAAAAAGGATTCAGCCCAGGAATGTCTGCAGTGATCATGAATACAGTTCCTGGCTGCCAAACCTTCCTTCTCCAGTTTTCATTTGCTTCCTCCCTCAGACCCATAATCTAACACGTCAGTTGAATTGGGGAGATTGGGAGTGCAGTAGCAGTTGAGCATGTCAGGATCTAGTAGCGTGGCTGCTCAACATCCACAACCAACATAGCAAAATCCACTGTACTTAAATTTTTTTAATTCTATAAATGTGTAGAAAAAGAAGAGATTTTCAATGTTCAAAAGGTTAAGAAGAAGTGGTCAAGTATATATGTATGTACTATGAAATCATAAGTGGAACTGTTTGTTCTGTTTTTAATTACCACCTCGTAGAAATACTATTAGAACCACCTTTATTATTTTTGACTGTAGGTTTTCTTGTACTCCACCAGTACCTCATACTCTCCACTCAGCAGGAGTCCACATTACATACTGCTTTATCACTTCAAATGATTTATGATTGATCCTACAATAGATATTGAAAGAGATGATGAAATTAAAGAAATGTTTGAGCAAGCCCACCCGTCATATGTCAGGTTTGAGGGCTGAAAGCAGTTGCTTGTTCAGTATCCCCTGGGCTCTCAGTACTCATGTTGGATGTCACCACATGTGCTGCATTTCAGTTTAGGGGCTCCCATAATTCTAGAAAAATAAATTGGACTGAAAAAGGCCTGAGATTTCATCTGCATTGCATTAGGATGATAATAGCACTCTTCATAAGCAGCAGAAAAGGAAGAAAAATGCCTTGGTTCTTCTAGCCATCGTTTCTGACTTCAAGCCTCTGCATAGCTCATGATTGAGTGTTTGATACCCACTTGGAGGAACTGAGACACCTGGCCAAAAGTGTGAGCTCAGAAGATTGGCGTTGTAATGTTAAAAAAGAAATCTTGCCTTTATATGTATTTAATTTCCCTTCACCTTGTTATGTCCCAGCTTTTCTTTTCATGCTATGTTCTCCAGTAAAGGGCAGTGATTGGTAAACCAATTATGGACCTCACTGCTGACATATAGATGTATGACTTTCTACTAGGGAATTTTATTTTCACTCTCCTTGGCGTAACTTTGTTCAAAGACTCATGAGGAGATAATGTGCCCTTCCTACTCATTCACTGACACAATGCATCCTTAGAGTACAGAAACAATGGATAATGGATAATTGATAACGTGCCTGAAAAAATCCCAGATGTCACAACATTGAGACTCTGGATGATTGGATCACCAGAATGGAATCCCAGTGTCATCCAATGCACACTGCATTGGCCATATTTCTATACAGGGGATAAGGCATTACAGTCATGGCTGGCTTCAGAGTTTGGACTGACTCAGCAACACTTACATTGGAATTTCAATATAGAAAGAAATCAACTGACCTACAGCCATATATTTAGAGGTGGTGGGCACAGAAAGGAGGTAAGATGTAGGCAGCATTAAACTGAGGTGGCAGCCATTAGTGAGGTTGCCATTCACCCAAATGATGGAAAAAGGAATAGAGTGGAGGAGGGCATCCTACCCTTACATAGTGACAACAAATTCCCAAGGAGTCAGTGGAGGAGTTCATAGACTGTCACATCATTCCTGTGTATTCTCCATGACTCAGATACATGCTCCTCGATAGGTTCCCTCACATTATTGGAGAGGGTGTGCAAAACATCAAAGCAGGAGGCATTGGGGAATGCAATGTTGTGTGGTCAGTCCCTTTCCCAGGATGCAGGGCAGGCGCAGCCCTGCTCAGCAGGGTGGAGGTGAAAAATAATTGGCGGTCACTCTAGCTGGAGAGTCAGAGTCTGATAATTGCCCTTTTGCCAGAGTTACTGGATGGACTACAGAGTCATGAGATGAGAATGCAGGAGCCTATTATATAATCTCTGCAGCATCTCCGCATTTTGATTGCAGGAGCTTCTCCACTGAGAGAATGGCCAATCCCATAGATAACCAGCAGTGAGAGTGACAGCTGGAACAGTGCATGCAGCAGTCTGTAGGATTGACTGGGCAGTGGTACAAATGGTACAAAAAATGATGGAGTTCTTAAAGGTAAAGATAAAGTCACCATGGTCTTAACTGACCATTGGGCCACTCTCTCTTTACAAAGGGATGACTGGTGGTGGTTAACCTAATAGCCATCATGCCTCAGGTAAGAGGAGAGATTGAGAAGCAGACTTCTTCATAGTAACCTCAGCTGATGCAGGCATTGAAACCACACTGTTAACATTACGCAAACCGCCCATCCAGCCAACTCAGCTAACAGACCTATATCCCAGCTGTGGTATCCTCCAGTGAGAAAGACATCATGAAAGAGATGATTTGGCTCTGTCACCATCATCATCTGCTTCAATGGACCCTCCAATGTCAGAAACATCCACAACATCGCACCCTGTGACTGAGGCTGCCCCCACAGAGATGGTAAGGCAACTGCCAGTAGTTCCACATTGAAAGGGAGTGCCACAGGTATCACAGCCCAGGTGAACACAAGTGAGCAGTATATCTCCATCATAACAAGGCGTGGGGCTGGATGAACACAGCAGGCCAAGCAGCATCATAGGAGCAGGAAAGCTTGACGTTTCGGGCCTAGACCCTTCATCAGAAATGGGGGAGGGGAAGAGGGTTCTGAAATTCAGCCTGGGAACCCTGCAGCCCAATGGTATCAATGTGGATTTCACAAGCTTCAAAATCTCCCCTCCCCCAACCACATCCCAAAACCAGCCCAGCTCATCTCCACCTCCCTAACCTGTTTTTCCTCTCACCTATCCCCTCCTCCCACCTCAAGCCCCACCCCCATCTCCTATCTACTAACATCATTCCGCCCCCTTGACCTGTCCGTCCTCCCTGGACTGACCTATCTCCTCCCTACCCCCCCACCTACACTCACCTTTACTGGCTCCATCCCCGCCTCTTCGACCTGTCTGCCTCCTGTCCACCTATCCTCTCCTCTATCCGCCTCCCCCTCTCTCCCTATTTATTTCAGAACCCTTTTCTCCTCCCCCATTTCTGATGAAGGGTCTAGGCCCGAAACGTCAAGTTTTCCTGCTCCTATGATGCTGCTTGGCCTGCTGTGTTCATCCAGCCCCACGCCTTGTTATCTCGGATTCTCCAGCATCTGCAGTACCTTTTATCTCCAGTGTATCTCCATCTCTTGCTCACCGCAGATGGAGCAGTTCAATGGAATGGTCATGAGCACAGGTCTACCACGTCAGTAATGTCATTTAGTGGAACATTTAGATGTATCTGCCGTAGATGATATCTCACTATACTTCAATAAAGCAGTGGACATTTCATTGTACCAAAGCCGATTTGTGTGTCTTTGTTTTGTCATGACAATGGCAAGCCAGCTAACAAACGCTGTCTGCAGCCCATTGCCAAAGGGAAACTGCAATGGGTTTCCATCTCAACAAGTTCCCACTTCTTTGCTAGCCACTCTCTCGTAGTGTGTTGCCCCTGATACAGAAAGATGCTGCCAAGTATTTCTGGGCTATTTTGGCCTTGTGGCACATAGGACTTAGAGAAAGTTTTTGAGCCTGCTTAACAACAGTTCAAAGTTGCAGACCATCTTTTGTTCAGAATTGTTTGTATAGCTGAAACTTTCAGTGAAATCTCTAGTGTGTCAAATGGTTCAGGGTGTAGGTTAAATATGAGGAAGTGGTGAAGGATCAGGTGATTCATTGCAGAGATATGTGTCCTTATGTTGCCAGTTAGATCCAGGCCTAGGCTGTCAGAGCTGAATCTTCCTGCATAGATCAAGATTCTCAAATGAGCTCAGAACTGTCAAGGTTACAGATGGAGGAGAACTGTGTCACAACTCCCAGCACTCCATTCACTATTACTTCAGGAAGTCAGATATACATTTTTTTTAAAACTAAGGTTAATGAATAAATCTACTTTCCTGTGGAAACCCCTTCCTTTTCAAGATGTGGTAAGATTCGAATAAGTAATGGTTTCATTCTTGCACTCCTACTGCTCTCATTGCCTCGAATACAGCTGCACTCATCAGTAGAAAGAATGACTGTTCATTAACTATGTTAATCATAGGTGATCATACGTGAAGGATCATGCATGGCAATGCTCTTTTCCCTGAGAGTTACAATAATTCTTTCATGCTGCAGCAAAGTGCTAAGAGATCTTTGCTAGCTGAAAGCTGCATAGCAATGTAACTATTGAAGTTAGATGTGATGGTGTTCTCAAGTTTGTGAATCCACACAAGGCATGTTGCTGACAACTGGAATTCACAGAGCCAGATTTTTGTCTGGCTCAGGAATGATACATTTCACATTTGCAGCACCTTCCCAATCCTATTTGTGTGCCTTTTTAGCTGCTCGCAAAGGCCCTGGATCATGGTGCTTCACACTCCTATGGGATCATTATTGCAAACCCTGTAAGAAATTTGAATTTCCTACCCCTTCACTATATTTGGGTCCTGGTGTGAGTTTTGGGAGTCCTAAGAATCCCTTCGGAGAGTGTGTGTCCTCTGGGGAAGGCTGCTGAGGAACATTCTGATGTGTACATGTTAAATGTTCTGACAAATTCAAATGTTACCATTTTGTGCTGTTTTATTTTGTAGATGTGATCCAACAACAACAGTTCTTCATAGGGGTAACAAGCATGGGGCTGGATGAACACAGCAGGTCAAGCAGCATCATAGGAGCAGGAAAACTTGACGTTTCGGGCCTAAACCCTTCATCAGAAATGGGGGAGGGGAAGAGGGTTCTGAAATAAATAGGGAGAGAGGAGGAGGCGGATAGAGGATGGATAGAGGAGAGGATAGGTGGAGAGGAGGCAGACAAGTCGAAGAGGCGGGGATGGAGCCAGTAAAGGTGAGTGTAGGTAGGGGGGTAGGGAGGAGATAGGTCAGTCCAGGGAGGACGGACAGGTCAAGGGGGCGGGATGATGTTAGTAGATAGGAGATGGGGGTGTGGCTTGAGGTGAGAGGAAAAACAGGTTAGGGAGGTGGAGATGAGCTGGGCTGGTTTTGGGATGCGGTTGGGGGAGGGGAGATTTTGAAGCTTGTGAAATCCACATTGATGCCATTGGGCTGCAGGGTTCCCAGGCTGAATATGATTTGCTGTTCCTGCAGCCTTCGGGTTGCATCACTGTGGCATTGTAGGAGGCCAAGGATGGACATGTCA
>JAHRHZ010000019.1:31705920-31760670 GCA_024137785.1 Ginglymostoma cirratum | reverse complement strand
TCCTCCCTACCCCCCTACCTACACTCACCTTTACTGGCTCCATCCCCGCCTCTTCGACTTGTCTGCCTCCTCTCCACCTATCCTCTCCTCTATCCATCCTCTATCCGCCTCCTCCTCTCTCCCTATTTATTTCAGAACCCTCTTCCCCTCCCCCATTTCTGATGAAGGGTTTAGGCCCGAAACGTCAAGTTTTCCTGCTCCTATGATGCTGCTTGACCTGCTGTGTTCATCCAGCCCCATGCTTGTTATCTCGGATTCTCCAGCATCTGCAGTACCTTTTATCTCTGATACAAGTTCTTCATAGGGCTCTGCTTGAAATGGTGAGTTTATCATTACCCTGACCAACATTGTTTAAGTGTTGCAATGTATCAGGGCACTTTTGCCACTGGGGAAAATGCTCTTATGCATTCAAGACTGAAGAAAACGGTGCTTCAGTTCTGTAATATTATGATCCTAAGTGTTTTAAATGCCTAGAACCTTTAAAGCTAAAAGATAACTTAATTTTTAAAAAGAAAAATAGCAGCCATCTACTCCTGGACATCTTTGATTGACAGGTTGTTGTTTGGCTTAGAAGAAAGAATCAATATTTTCAATTTCAGTACTTCTGAGGACTAAGCATATTAAGCTGAGCCCATTGTGAATGGTTTGGATGAATTTCTAAAGGACTTGAACCATATGCCTTAGCAGACAACTGCATTTGCATTATGATTAATGGTTTCAAGAAGTTATTAAAGAATTATCTGTTTTGGATATGATAAATGAATAATTTGAGGGAATTTCATTTTATTTTTAACAGTTTTAATGAATGAGAGTGTTTTTCAATATGACATGTATTTGAATGACAGATGTATTAGATTAATTTATTTGTTCAGTATCCATTTCAAATACATCCTGACTTCTTCCTATAACGTGTACTGGTGGTTGTGTGAGGGGGATAGCAATTGAAGATATTTGGAGGATATGGGGAGAATATGGGAACATGGTGAGGGCAAAGGAGATTTAAGAATGAATGAGGGAGGGGGGTATTGGGGTATGTAAGGGAAATAAGGTGGGGTGGATATAGAAGTTGAGGTTTAGAGAACATAAGATCAATTTTGGGGGTGGGACTGTTGTCTCTAAAATATGAGTGGATATTCCAACTAGTTCACTTCTGAACTCACACTCTTCTCATACTGCTCCCACACTGCATCGTGGCTCATAAAGCCTGATCCATCATTGTCTACATGTCTTCAAAAGAAATATGGTGGGAAAAGAGTTTGGTGGCAAGCTCGGGTTTGAAAGGGCCTGCTTTATATTTTTCCCACAAAAAGGCTGTTTTTTCACAGCCACGGTGAAAACATTCATCATTGGTAGCGATGAGTTTGCTCAGGACCTTGATCAATAGACTCCATGTCAAACAATTTCAAAGCAAGTCACATTCTCCATTTGACTGTGGCCAGGTCATCTTGCTGCACTGTTCAGATTAAGATAGTATACATTTTCAAACTGCACAGGTTGCAAAGCCTAAAATAACCTTATGATGAACATATACTATTTTAACAAAATAGTTGGGAAATCACACAGTCATTTTTTCCCTGTTTTACCAGCCAGTTGTGAACTGGCATTGACAAAAATCAGAAGTAAAATGAATGTCAACATGGGAATATAGCTGTGTCTGCAATAATGAAGCACTTAAAAGACCAGAAATTAAAATAAAATTAGCTATTTAAAGCAAAACCTAGTAACTCAAGAGTTAATAGCCAGAGTGCAACAAATTTCGGGATGTTTGAAACAATTTCCATCATGACTGAGTATCTCAGGGGTGGATTGAGTGTCCATCAGATATTTGAACTTTCTCTTCATATTGTAAGTTTATTTCATTTGATTTGAGTATGTTTTATTTTTAATTGGTGTATTTTTGGAGGCTTTTGCTAGAGTGGAAATGGAATAAATCCTTCTTGTGGTGAGTATTTAATAAGAGTCTGGCTTTTATCTGCACAGCAAATGTTTTGATCAGGAACTGCAAAGTGTCAAAGCCTCTCAAGCTTTCATGCTTCATTCTAAGTTTACTGTGTTTAAAACCCTAGCTGTCATGAACAATGTACATATCATAATGATACACAGGCAGCAATGAGCTAAGGAAACATAGCTCCATTTAGTGGTTTCATATATTTTTCCATATTTTCATTTCTCCAATTCCAATTTTTCTCATGTGTTCCTTATTTTTTTCATGCCAGGTGCCACATTCATACTGAAGGGAAATCAAAATAACTTCTTTCAAAGTTTTTTCTGGGAGGCAATCAAACACTTTCCAGCAGTGATGATAAAGTAGATTTGATCACCACATTAGCTCACAGAATCACAATCTCCTCATGGTGGCTGGTTGCAGTGCATCAGAATAGAGATAACGGGCCGGATTTAATGCATACAATGGCAGCGGCAAACATGGGGACTGGACTCATGTAAATTGTGGGAGAGCTCCTGTGTCCATTCCCTAGTTATAGAAAAACCTCCTCCAATTAAATCGGGAGGTGAAATGAGATGATGTAGGATTCTCAGCTGGAGATAGCCGGATGTCAAAAATGAGCTCATTGACACCCATTGTCTCTGAATCCAACATAATTTACTGGTGCCACTCTATGCCCAATCAGGGGACCCAGCATGGAGTAGTGGGAGAGAACTGGAAGCCACCACCCTGGTCTTGCCTCCAGTTTTCCCTAGAGTCCACCCCCTTCCTGTTTTCGCACACTTTTGATCTAGGGCCCCATGGTGAGGGATCAATTTTGCACTCTTCTGCTTCCAATGGGAGTTTACATTTGGAAAACCTACCCTTAGAAGTGATCTCTGGAGTAGGATTATGTACTGGAGCACAGGAGCATGTAATAATCTCTGTTTTGCACTGGAAACATTTACACAGTGAAGTCTGATTCTTTCCCCAAGTTTTTTTTATTGTTTCACATGCAGTGATCCTTCTTTTTGTCTGTGTGTGTGGGCTGAGGAGATTCCAGCAAGGTCTGTTTTCTGCATAACTTACCATTCTAACTCAATTCTCCATCATAGACGCCATACTGTCTGCCAATGTCACCTCTCCTAATGGAAAGACGAGAGAGTAATTATGCTTATTTGTAAATTTCATGATGTTATTTTGGAACTGACTAGCCTCTTCACTCAGACTGCCATCTTGTTGTTGCCTAGATTGGGATGAGAAAATATAAGGCTAAGATTTTCCAATCAAACCCTGTCTCTGGCGCTAATCAGACACAAAGTACACACTGATTTCCATTTTGTTCAGTCACACCCTTGCCTGGAAATAGTGAGAGAAGCTTCATGAAATCCTCGCCCCCTTTCACAGCAGTAAATGTGCCGTATTCTTTAGTTTAAATGTCCTGCAGCCACTTTGACGACTATTGCGAAAAGGTGAGCATCTAAGATGAGCGTGGATTGTTTAGTGTAGGGTGGCAGGTTGGTGAGGACTGTAGTGTACCAGGTGGGTTGGGGATAGGCTGCCAGGTAGGTGAGGAGGGTAGGTTATCAGGTTGTTATTAAAGGGACGTCGAGAAAGGGTGGTGTCGGGGTCCAGCAATGTCAGGGAGGGTTGGGTTGGGCTGGATGTGGATGCGGTGGGAGAGGAGATGATGTCAGGGATTAGGGAGAAAGTGCTTTTGCAGGATGTAAGTGATTGGGGGGGAGTCAGTGATAAATGGGGCTTCAGTTTATCAGTTGCCCAGAGTTAGACTGGGTTTTTAATCCCTTAACTTTTCCTAGTGAGCTTAAGTGAGTCAGAACCCTCCAATATCACTGACTCTTAAGAGTTCCAGACATCGCATAATTGCCCAAGGGAAATTTAAATTTTCTGGACAATTGTTACAGGGTTAAATGTGTCAGAATTTCTGCATGGTCCTGATGCTCAAATCTCAGTTACACTGCAGGACTGATTATCCGACCGTTGGAATTTCTGGGCTATTATTTCACTCAGTCCCTTGAGCCACTCTCTGTTCAGGTTTGATGCTTTCACTGCAGTGGAGGATTGACTAATAGCAGTGTGACAGGAAGACAATGTCTTCAAAAGGAATTGTTCTTGCATTAAGTGCAGTTAAAATTCTTCTTGGATCATGAAGATGAGCCAGGGATTTGTAGAAACTGGTGCTGGCATTTTGCATAACACCAATCTTATAGAATTTAACAAATATAAGTTAATAAGGACAATGTTCTTTGTTTAGTGAAAAAACAATCACACCTAAGTTTGAGACATTCTAACATCAACCATGAAGACACTAGCACAGCTTTGAAAATCAGCATGCAAGCCGTTAGGAGAGCTCAGTTTAATAGCTATGTTTGATAGGATTAGGTCCTTTGATCACTTATAACACAGAAACCTTTTGTGGGTTAATTGTGTTACTAAGAAAATGACTGCATATGTGTTAAAAGTTTCACTCAGTTAGCAACTTGAACTGCATGGGCTCTCTTATTTAAGGCTACTTGATTTTGTGATCATTAACATTTAATTCATCTCTTGTTCTTGGGAGGGATAGTCTCATACTGGGCTGATGACAGCCTCTCAGTGTGACAAACAAACATCATTTCTCCACAGCAGTTGGGATTTCTGGCTTCATGTTGATCTGGACATTTACTTTCAGCTGGTTCTGCTCTGATGGCCCCAAGGAGTCCTGTGGAGACAGCCTGGATATCTTTGAGGTTTTAATCACTGTCTGACATCCTGAATACAGTCTTTAGAATCATCTTTAAAAGGAATGCAGAAGTTTATCCCACTCTTTCTGAATAATCCCAGCAAACTAACTTTTTATCTAATTCCCAAATTAAATAATCATATCCTTCTGGCTCTATCTAATCAGCTGGTTTCTTTAGAATAATTTCCTAATCCCTGGAGGTTTCATCCAAAAATAAATTCTGCAACCTGTATTTTGGCTATTGTCATATTCCAGAGTGCAACACTGCTATGTTTGAGATTGGCTACACTTCAGAGCTATAGGGTCAATGTTAAGCAATTATCACAAATGTGGTTGTACATTGCATTATCTTTAAAAGCAATAACAAGAATAAGTTTGATTTACCATCAGAGGCCTGACAAGTTAATTTTTTACTCTGATAACAGATTACTTTTAACTCATAATGATTTTTATTTCATTTCACATGGGAAATGGACATTACTGTTTTTTGCTAGCATTTATTGCTGTTCTAAATTGCACTGAACTAGGTGGTGGTAAGCTGCCTTCTTGAACTGTTGCAGTCCTTGGGGTGTAGGGACACCAACAGCATTTTAGGAAAGGAGTTCTAGGATTTTGAACCAGCGACATGAATGGAAAACTGATTGTAGTTCCAAGTCAGAGTGGTGTATGGGTCGCTGGGGCACTTGCAGATTATGTGCTCCTGTGCATCTGCTACCCATATCCTTCCAGGTGGTGGAGATTGTGGGTTTGAAAGATGTTCCTGAAAGAGCTTTGGCAAGGTGCTGCAGTGCATCTTTTAGATAGTACACACTGCTGCTACTGTATGTCAGTGGTGAATTGTATATGTTCCAGATGGTGGATAGGTGCCAATCCAATGAGTCATCTTATCCTGGTGTAAGCTTCTTGAATGTCATTGGAGCTTCACTCATCCAGCCGAGTGGAAAGGATTCCGTCACACTCCTGACTTAAGTCTTGTAGAGGAGCTTCTGCTTGTACCATTCCCTTTATTTGAGAGTACTAGACCCATCAACTTCTCTGTGTAAAAACTCTCACTCAAATTGTTTCTAAACCTCTGAGTTCTGACATAAATCTATGGCTCTGCTTATGAACACCTCAATTTTGGGGAATAGGATCTTCCTATCCATTTTGAGACCTCTGATAAGTTTACACAATTCGATCTCTGCACAGCCTTTTCTGTTCCAAAAAACAGGCATAGAGTATTTAAGATTTGCTCAAAATTCTCCAGTCCAGGCAATATCCTTATAAATTTCTTCTCTACCCTCTCTAGTGCAAATACATCCCTGAACAAGTTGATGAGGAAATAACTATTACATGCCTCAGATTAAAAATACAAGCATCCTGTCTGGCTCTTGACAACCTTATCTACCTGTTCAGTATCTTTCAAGGATCTGAAGACATACACCAAGGTCCTTCTGTTCCTCTAATCTTCCCAGTCTCCTACCATTTATCATAGAATCTCTACAGCGCAGAATGATGCTATTTGGCCCATTGAGCCCAGACTCATAACCCACATTTACCATGCCATCCCATCTACACCCTTGCTTTTTCAGCCTCCTCCGAATATGTTAACTCTCACTTCTCTGAACTGAATCCTGTTCCAACAAACCCAACTAATTCATTGAAATCTTCTTGCAGTCTTTAGCTTTCTTCTTCATTATCAACCAGATGGCCTTCTCCTTTCACCAGGTCATATCTGGGAGGTGTGAATGACTGAATTTTGGGAAGAAGTTATCCGATTGGCATTAATAGCCTGCTGGAAATAGGTCAATTTCAAGCTAGCATTGGACATGCTTTTGTTACTTAACACTAATTTCAAACTGATTGCTGCTGATAATCTTCCCCAACCTCAATGAGCACAGATCCATGGGTATGGATCCTACTATGGCCAGTGATGAAATTAAATGTAATAAATCTAATGATTATTAATGAAGAAATAAATATCGATGAATCGAGTTGTTTTACTAATTGCCTTTTGGGGGAAAGTAGACTCTTTCTCAATGTCCCGTTGGCCTGTATATCAAAGATATCAACCATAGAGCTCAGTGAAACTCTGTTGTCTCTGAATCACTGGCTACCACTTTCAAACCTCACTTTAGAGTTTGAATACAAAACTTCATATGGACACTATTTTGCGCTACTGAAGGAGTGCGAGTCTGGTGGAGATGTTATGGTTCAGATGAGATGTTAAACAGATGCCCCACATGTTTGCTTGCAAAAATATAAAAGATCCCATGGCACAGAAGATGGAAATTGAAATGTTTTGTTCTTATTTTACCATCACCACAACAGCATCAAGAGGTGCATGACTTTGTGCTACTTCAATTCCGGTGTCTAATTTTGAGGCCATTCTGTATCTTAAAAATTATCTCCTCCATCTCTGTAACTAAATCTTTCTGCCAATGAGAATTTGGATGCCATGTCTTTCTTTACCGTCTATGTATGCTTATTCATTTTTTTTTTAAAGTTTCCTTGCAGTGATAGAGGTTTTTTCCATTTCTTTCACTGTCATGATGTCCAGGTAGTTGTAGGAGCAGTGTAGGCTGGAGTTGCAAGTCGAACCATGTAGAATCCTGAATGCAACTGACTCCATGGGAGTCACATTTGTATTAGATTGAGTAAGGACAGCAGTTTCCTCCACTAAATGATGTTTCCTAAGAATTTTTCAATTCTGATGGGTAACTCTCTTGCATCTGGAACCCTCTGAATAAAGTTCCTTAAAATTGGAGAATTTGGAGGATACTGACTCACTTAAGATTAAGTGTTGGAAAAGTTAGTGGATTAAAAACCTTCTGTAACTACAGGATAACTAGTAAATTGAAGGCCTGACTTACCATTGACCCTCCTAACTACACCTCTCCCTGAGTCCTGATAGATCCCTGAACAAATACTCCACCGACTGCTGAACCCAGCAGAGCCAACACTGACAAACCCCGCACACCCTCACCACTCCCGTAACCCTGCCAGGCTTGTCAATCCCCACAAATAGACTCCACCAGACCCAACATATCATTCTCCAGTGACCTGAACCCCCAACCTACCCAACACACTCATCCATTTACCTGGCACTCTACCTGCCTCACTCATCTCGTACTCTATCTATTTGACCCACCTGGCACCTTTTTCCTTCTCACCCACCTAGCTTACAAAAGTTAGGCAGTCTGCATCTTTTTCACAGGTATGAAATATCAAATTATCATTCATTCACCAAGTAGGGATTGCTGTATTATTCAGATAGAAGTTTTCAGAGAGTTGATTGTCTTTGGCCTCACGCTATTATTGCTCAACTATTAATCCAGAGACCCAGATAATGATCTGAGGACTCAGGTTTGAATCCTGCCATGGCAGATGGTGGAATCTAAAGTGAATAAAAAGCTCAGAATTAAGCGTTTAATGAAGACCAGGAAACTATTGTTGACTGTTAGAAAAAAAATCTGGTTCACTAATGTCATTTAGGGGAGGAAGTCCCTGCTGTCCTTACCAGGTCTAGTTCGAATGTGACTCCAAACTCACAGCAATGTGGATGACACTTTACTGCCCTTTGGGAAATTCGGGATGAGCAATAATTGCTGGTGCAGCCAGCAATACCCACATCCCGTGAATTGATTGAAGAAGTACTACAGTGTCTGCCTCATATTTTGACTCCTCACTATTTCCCACCAACTGTCTCACCCTCAACACATGGGAAACCTGTTTATGCTGACAGAAAACCAATACTGAATATCCACCTGCCAACAATTTAAATAGGTTTTCAGCGGTAATGGCATGCTCAAATCAGTTCATTAGGATATTGGAGGATGATCTAACAATCTGAACGAAGTCTTCTGCAGTGGCTAAAAAAAATGTCAATTTATGAAAGCCCATTCAAAACATTTAAATCTCAAGTGTTTATTCACGAAGGAATCAAACTTTCACTTATGACTCCAGATCGATAGATAGGGTAAATAGGGTCTTTTCCCTGGGGTGGGGGGTCCAAAACTAGAGGGCATAGGTTTAAGGTGAGAGAGGAAAGATATAAAAGGGATCTAAGGGGCAACTTTTTCACACAGAGGGTGGTGCACCTATGGATGGGCTGCCAGAGGAAGTGGTAGAGCTGGTAAAATTACAACATTTAAAAGGCACCTGGATGGGTATATGAATAGGAAGGGTTTAGAGGGATATGGGCCAACAAATTGGGCCAAAGGGTCAGTTTCTGTGCTGTATATCTCTATGACTCTATGACAGTGAAGGCTAATTTTTTTAAATAAATTTTTTTTGAGCTGTCAATTAAACTGCGAGCACAGGACTCGCAGTTATGGGTCCTGAGGAAATATCAACAAACTGCTGTTGCAACTGGTACACAGATAGACAGGATAGTGAAGTAGTGTTTGGTATGCGTGCCTTTATTGGTCAGTGCGTTCAGTATCGGAGTTGGGACGTAATGTTGTGGCTGTTCAGGACATTGGTTAGGCCACTTTTGGAATACTGCATGCAGGTCTGATCTTCCTGCTATAGGAAGGATGTTTTGAAACTTGAAAGAGTTCAGAAAAGATTTACAAGCATGTTGGCAGTGTTGGAGGGTTTGAGCTATAAGGAGAGGCTGAATAGGCTGGGGCTATTTTCCCTGGAGCATTAGAGGCTGAGGGGTGAGCATATAGAGATTTATCAGATCATGACAGGCATGGATAGGGTGAATAGACAAGGACTTTTCCCCAGGGTGGGGGAGTCCAAAACTAGAGGGCATAAGTTTAAGGTGAGAGGAGAAAGATTTAAAAGGGACCTAAGGGGCAACTTTTTCACACAGAGTTGTGGTGTGTGTAGAGAATAAGTTGCTAGAGGAATTGGTGGAGGCTGGTACAATGCAACATTGAAAAGGCATCTGGATGGGTATATAAATAGAAACAGTTTAGAGGGATATGAGCCAAATGAGACTAGATTAATTTAGGATATCTGGTCAGCATGGATGAGTTGGACCGAAGGGTCTGTTTCCATGCTGTACAGCTGTATGACTCTATGACTCTAACTGCTGGACAACTTGTTTTCAATTCTCATTGCTGCATTCAGTCTGTTTCTTTTTACTTTTAAAGGTGTGAACATTTAAATAACTACATCATAATGGTTGAACAGACATTATTTGTCTTCCAAGACCATCTGTGTCTACTCAAAATTGTGACTCTCATACTACAAGTTACAGCCTTTCCTACAGTGAAAATGGGGTCTGTTTGAACTCAGTACCAAGTTCAAATGATCCAGCAGAATTCACGTGTCCCTCGTCTCATAAATTCCGCCTCATAAAGCATCTCCTTTGGGATATACCCGCTACTCCTAAAGATCTGGGAAGTTGTCATGGCTACATAAAAATCTGGGCTCAGATCTTCAATAACTTTATACATGTCAGAAACCCAAATTTACACACAATTGAACATTGAATCGCGTGCGAGCAAAAATTCTTTACTTATAGACATTTAGTAAAAGCATTTTGCTGGCTGATTAAATCCAAAATGTCAGCTATATTTCTTTCAGATGAAAGTCATTCTTTTCCGCTCTCAGCACTTATATTCCTTTTATTTTAAATTTGAGCATTCCTTTCCATAACAGGAGTTACCAGACAGCTCTGGTAGCACGGTGGCTCAGTGGTTAGCACTGCTGCCTCACAGTGCCAGGGACCCACATTTGATTTTACCCTTGGGCAACTGTCTGTGTGGAGTTTGCACACTCTCCCTGTGTCTGTATGGGTTTCCACCAGGTGTTCTGGTTTCCTCCCCGAATCCAAAAATGTGCAGATTAGGCAGATTGGCCATGCTAAGTTGTCCATAGTGTCCAGTCATGTGTAAATTAGGTGAATTAATCATGGGAAATGCAGGGTTACAGGGAATGGGTGGGGGGGATGCCTCTGGGTGGGGTGCTCTTCAGAGGGTTGGTGTGGACTTGTTGGGCCGAATGGCCTGTTTCCACACTGTAGGGATTCTATTAAATGAAGTTCTGAATTACTCATTTTGTTTCCAAGATTCCCTCATGATAATTGGCTGTAAAATGAAATGCCTTTGGAAGAAAATGGAGAGTTCACGTTAATCTGAAGCTCATCACTCTGAAAACCACACAGATTTTCCCTGCCTTTAGTTCAAAAATTACATTATCACAATCATTATCATGTTATCGTGTGTTGAAATGAGGGAATTGTGCACTTTGCCTTCACCAACAGAACAGACTGGAATGAAGCCTGAAATGCCCCATCATCCCTTTTATGTTGCTTCCAAATCACACGGTTGGTCTTATTTTTTGAAAGATGTGATTGGATCCAGAATGGTACTGTCATTATATTGAGCTATAACAATAATGGAATCTGGATTCTGTACAGCTATATTGAATGGCACATATAGGGGGGCACAATCGAGAAAAAAAAGGTCAGTGTTTTTTGGAGATAATGGGAGATCATCCACTGCCTGGAAAGCTGATGAGACCTGTGATGCCTCCTTTGGAGAAGGCTTGTTACTGTATCAAATGCAAATAAGGCATTTAACTAAGCAGCAAGATACCTTTCTTGGGTTCAAGGACCTCAGGTGCTCATTCTATCGCCAAGAGATACCAACAGCGGTACTTTGCTTGGCTACACCACTGGGAAGATAGTGGCCGTTGCCAGTATTGCACTCATCTGGGTTCAAGCATTGCTGAACTCACCTTGAGGGAGGACATCAAGATCTGTCTGTTATTTTTGCTTCACTAAGCTGTAACAACATGTACTCCTTTAGATATAAAAAACCCAAATTAAATGGCTGTTTAAATATGACAATGTTTTTCAATACTGGGATAAGAATGGATTTAGATGACTGAGTACTGTGGGACTTCTGTGTTATTGGTCTGGAGTGGGGGCTGGGTACTGATACATGTGGGCTGTACCTTGTCAGGGTTGAGTGCTATGAGTCATAGTGTTGTACAGAACTCTAACAGTTTTATTCAATTTCCTTCAGAGGTCAGAGAGACATTTCACAGCGTTTTATTTTTCACGTGTCTTTAACCTTTGATTATTCACTTCCCAAAGGAGTCTGGGCTGGGTCCATGATAGGCACATTGCATATGGTTCACTGAGGGAACAGCTTTGAGCAGATATCTGACTGCACCACTGGTCATATAGGGACAATTTTCTGAATTTGCACTGCGTTGCCTACGATTTTCTGCTACCCATTGGCAGTGAGCAAAGTGCAGCCCTCACCCCATGAGTATATTCTGAAAATAATTCTCACATCATGGCTGTGCATGTATTTTTAAAGCATCTGCTTTCATCAGCCCTGCAGCAGTAACCAAAATAAGTGGTCAATTCTGTTATAAGGGAATATAAGCAATCCTGGGGAGCAATGATACTATGAAATAGCCAATTTTTCCTCAATCCTGTGAGCTTTGAAAATTTACAATAAAATGAAGAGATGACCTTAAATTAAAAGTAAACTGGGTACTTTTTTAATACAAAAGTATTAGAGTTTCCAATCTCAATATTGGCCAAATGAAAGAGATACCAATATGTTGGTATTGTTTGGAACATATTTATGAGGTGAATAAATGAGTCTTGTTTAATATGTATCCAGCATGAGAGAGAGGGCATAATGGAAGATATTGCTTGTAAAATGGTGTTTAGAAACACAATTGGAAAGTATTTAATCACATTCCAGTCAAAACCCGCAACTTTTAGACAAAGTACCACAACACAGAAATACTAGTATGTGAAATATTTTGAACAGCTCACTTCTCCAAATACGTTTTTCCAACTTTCTGCACACGTGAAGATGCTGTTTATAATAAAAACCGAAAGAACTGTGGATGCTGTAAATCAGGAACAAAAGCAGAAGTTGCTGGAAAAGCTCAGCAGGTCTGGTAGCATCTGTGAAGAAAAAATTAGAATTAACATTTTGTGTATGGTTACCCTTCCGCAGAACTCTGATTTTTTTCTTCACAGATGCTGCCAGACCTGCTGAGCTTTTCCGGCAACTTCTGTTTTTGATGCTGTTTGTAATGTTCTACATGCGACGATAGCTCGCAAGGACCTTAATTAGGGGTGAGGGGAGAAGGTAAGTTAATAAAGACTGAAAGGGTTGGACATTTTATTGGTCTTTTCGTATTTATTAAAAATCTCATTTTGTTTCCGATGTCAATTGAGCTGTGTTCTTAGTACTTATTTTGTATTACAACATGGAACAAAAAAATTACAAATTTTTAAAAAAATGTTCATTCAAATATTCAAGAAGTGACATTACATTAGATAGTTATGGACTAGTTCACCTCATATCGGCTGTAAGAAAACTCTGATATTTATTTTCAGATTAAATCAGCAATCACTCAAAACTAATGAGTATTTCCAGATTGTTATGTTTTGCCCTTAGATTTTCAGCATTTGGTGCATTTTACTCGAGCATTTAGAAATGTCTGGATTCAGTAAGGGAAACCAATTAATTGCTTTTTTCCAGAGACCTTTTTTGGAGAAGTAACTGGTTGCATATATAAAGGGGATATAATTGGCATAAAGGGCTGAAAGAGAAAAAAATTACAGAAAGTGCTGGAGAAGCTCAGAAGGCCTAGCAACATCTGAGAAGACAAAGCAAAGTTCATGTTTCAAGCCCAATGACTCTTCTTCAGAAATTATATAAAGGACTGAATTGTTTTGTTTTTGGCTAAGAACGATTGCGTCAAATCTTTTGGGAAATCCTTTGCAACGAGGCCTCTTTCTCATTGGGTTTCTCACTGCTTGGCAAACGTATAAAAGACGCAACGAGTTGCTCCTGATGTCAAAATGGGTCTCGTCTGATTTCTTGCCTAATTCTGCCACAAATCTCACGTAGCCTATAGCTCAGACCCCTATAAGATTCCTCCCAGAGAGTATATTGACTTTCAGAAAGCATTTAATATGCTGCCCTACCTGAGGTTAGTAAGATAGTTTCAGGCACAAGGCATAGGAGGATCAATAATGACATGGGTGTTTGATTGTTAAACTGGAATTGAAGAGTTGGGGGAAATGATTATTGTTCAAGAAAGTTTGGAAATAATGAACTCCAACACTCAGTGCTGGGTCCAGTTTAGTTTCAAGAGGAAATTTTAATCTAATCCTCCATGGAAAGCGGTCAGGGCTGTGTCAACTTCCCAATGAATGCCTCACCCAATTTTTACTCTCCATTGACTTCAAACAGAGTAATACTAAGCAGATTGTATGGATGGCTGACCCAAACTTTCAGCTTCTCACAGGGAGAATTTGGTTAAAATTGCCAACTTAGTTCAGTTTCCAGGAGTGAATCGACTAAGGTTTTTATAGCATGTGATTTAATTCGTTTAAGTGTTCAGAGCCCATCGCATTTTCCTTCGTTGTAATGTGAAGTGAACAATCTAGAGCCTGCACAGGAACATTTGGGTCAATCCATGGCCATACAGCTTCAAGAGAACATCAACTTCCAACAATTAAAACATCCAGTTGTTTGTCTTGCTCTATATCCATTACAAAACAAAAATCATTTTCAAAGGCTTTGGCTACAGTGTTGTTTATTTCAGGCGAAACAATTGTGCTTAATTGCTGAATGCAAATACAAATAAGTAACAGAGATAACAAGGTGTAGAGCTGGATGAACACAGCAGGCCAAGCAGCATCAGAGGAGACCTTGTTATCTCAGATTTTCCAGCATCTGCAGTTTCTGCTTTCTCTGAAACAAATAAGTAACACTTCATTACTGTGCATTTATTGTTTTTGAAGAGCCTTAATGAGGCAAAATTTCATGGAATAGTTTTTCAGCAAAGAAACAGGTCGTTTGAGTCAATATGTCGACAGTGCACATATGTTTATATTCGCCTGAGCCTCTTCCCAATTTACTTCATTTCACTACATCAGCCTATTGATATGTTCCCAAGATGCTGGGAGAACTCCCTGGTTTTATGCAAAGTCGTACCATGGAATTTTTTAAATTCACCTGGAGCAATGAACAATGACTCAGTAAGTACCACAACATGCAAAAATATAGCACTTCCTACAGAGCAGAACTCCCTGTGAATTGCATCGAAATATAAGACTAGATTAAGCGCCAATGTAATGGAGGTTGTAACCATACTCCTTACAAACATTGCACATGTCACAATAGCCATAAATTTTGGACCAGGATTTTCAAATTCCATCATTGGATTTTAATATCTTTATGGACTAAAATAGGTTTAAAAAAGGAAGATGCACGGACATAAAATGGCCACAACAATCAGCTAACCAGACAGGTTAGTCAAAGCTTTGCGGAACCAATGAGGAATAAATGAAATCATTTAAAATTAAAATTAACACTTTCTCAAAAAGCTCTGCAGCTCAGTCAAGCTCACAGAAACTCAATTCCTATATTGATTAATACCCAAATGATAAGTTTAATAAATTAAAGATGAAGGACATTGCTTAGATTTATCAAGCTAAGAGAAAAGGAATTCAGACATGAGAATACATAAATCAGCTATGTTTTAGGGAGATGCTGTTGGCAATGCAGGGAAATGGATTTGTGATGGAACGAAGTGGAGAAAGCTGTCTCTCTCTCTCTACCTCTCTAAGGTCAGAACATCCAATGACATGATGAAAAAGAATTCAGAACATTGAGGACACAAAGCCCCACTGAAATATTTGCACCTGCTGAGGATACAAGCTATTAACTAAACAACGATGGTCACAGGTTAAAACCTCACAACACAAAGGACACTCTAAGGACTTTGAAATGTACAGGCTGAATTTTACTAGAGATCAGCAAAATGTCAACTTTGGTGCATTTCGTGGACGGTTTCCCTCTGTGGGTCTGAGCAGGTTTTCTGATGTCATTCTCTGCAGCTTGCACCATTAGCTCTGCATCACGCTTCAATGGTGCCTAGCTTGCGCTGTCTTCCAGTCAGCATGGCAGAAGTACTTGCCACTGCCAGGACCTACCAGGATTCCTGGCATTGGCATTAATGTCCAATCAAGCGCTGCTCGCCAATATCCACCCCCCCCTTCCCACTGACCAATCCCCACTACTCCCACCCGCATCCACCGATCGCCATCCCACCTACCTTCCCCCAGCCCCACCCCTCTTTCCTCTATTTATTTCCCAGCTCCCTTCCCCCTCCCCAGTCCTGATGAAGGGTCCAGGCCCAAAACATAGATGCTCCTGCTCCTCTGGTGCTGCCTGACATGCTGTGTTCCTCCAGCTCCACACTGTATCGATTGCTGGATGCTGTATGCTTTTACACTTAAGGGGACTATGGGTACAGAGGACTCAGTCTGTCCTATGTAGGTGCCTGTTAAATGCAATTGCCCCTTGAAGGACTTCACATCTCTCACAAGTAGAGTTCATGAGCTCAGACAATACAAAAAAACATTGATTCCACCCATTCCGAGTGTGGTCACAGCCATTTTCCATTTCCATTGTGCATTTACGAATTGTCTATGGAAGACAATGTAGGTCTCATTTTACACAGTGAGTTACAGGATCAGCCTGGTAATTAAGTAGCCCCCTGAACATCCATGCTCCTTTCTTCCCTGACCACCCTGTCAAACCCATTAACTTCCACACATTCCCACCAAACTCTTTTATGTTTTTATTTCCCAACGTTAAACCCTGAGCCCCGGACTGATAGCTTAACTATTGCCAGCTATCGTGTTGCACCAATCCCCAAAGTCATGGCGGTTACTACACTCACCTACAACAGCTACTCATGTGATCAAATGCATTATCTTCTCACCCACTTATATCCTGAGTTTCCCCTTTCATAATTGCTGTCCCTCCACAGCCCAGCATGCTGGTTCCAACCCCAACTAGTGGCTTCCTCAATTTCTCAACCGCAGCAATGGTTCCCTGGTGACTTTCATTGAGTTGACTCCCAGGACTGACTATTGCCCAAGACACAACCACCCTCCCCATCCCCCATCCTGTATCCCCAACCCTGCTCCATTTCCCCTTTCCCCAATGACTGACTTGGAAGGACAGCTCTGATAAAGAGTGGCAGGACTCCTGACTGATTTCTGTGCAGCTTCCTGACTGACTGACCGTAATTCCGCAGACTTGTTGCATGTGACCTAAGTGCTGACTGTGTCCCACTCCCAGGACTACAGTGAAACAGAACCCTGATTCTGACTGCCTCTCTGAATTTGCCCAAGCTCCTGGATTGATATGGGATGCTGCCCTTGACATACTGTCCCCTTTACTGATGGCTGGTATTCTTGACTTGACCAAAGATCACTTACCTCAGATTTTAAGACACTGTCTTTTGCTTGGAGTGCAATGCAGTGTATTTGCCATGTAAGCATCTAGCACAGGAGTAATATTTATGTAACAAAGTGCCATTAGCAGCTGCCTGGCTTTGCATCTGTGCTGAGAGGCAAGGCAAACAAAAGTGCTGTGAGCTTTTAAGCTCTGGCTGAGGGCCAAAGTGCAAACAGACAATACAGCAAGGTACAGATGCTGTGAGCATCAAACCAAGTGCATAGTGAGTGAGCGCTAAGAGAGCAAACAAGGAGCCCTAAACTGCACACTGTCCAGTTCATGAGTTGGGTGTCAACCCCTACATCAAAATGTCTTGGCAATGGCATTACAATGAAACACGCTGCTGCTTCCAAGAAGCAGGTAGATATACCCCTTGTGGCTAAATGGATCAAGGGATATGGAGGGAGGGTAAGATCAGGATATTGAGGAGGAGGTAGAAAAGAACAGAACCCATTTACCAGTCCTCACCTGGTTATAACACTCAGTTGAAACTAATTTTGTCAACATTACAAACCACTTGTCTGCTTGTGTCTTTAAACAGTTACTTGCTTTATCATACTCCTCCTTGTTCTCTGAGGGTCGCTGCTGGTACCAGTTTAATTCATTGCAATGTTGAAATCAGCCAGCCAGAAGCATAATGTCAGTGTGTTAAGATAGCTGATGTTAACTTACCATCTGCCCCCGACAGGAGTTAGAATCTGTGAGGAGGAGTTAGAAATCTGACTTTTTCTTGTTCTTCTCAATTCAAATTGATTGCTTTGGTCTCTGACCTAGTAGTAACTGAAAAATGACAGATGAATTTGAAGAAAATGAGAGTAGCAATCCACCAGACATGAAATCATCAGAGGCAGACCTGAGATAATAACTCTTCAACAGCAAGCCCTTCATGCTAACTTGTGATGACAGCCCTCAGATACAAACATATGGCAAATAACATGAGATTTTACTTCTTGTTAGACATCAAGTTTTGAACTCATGAAGGAGCTTTTGAGTTACTTAAAAGTGCTGTAAGCCCCAAGTTGCTAACCGACAATGGGCAACACATTACCAGAATCATTAGAATATCCGTTATTGTCACTTGTACTACAGTACAGAAGTATAAGGGTAAAATGAAAAGTTTTTACAATGGCTGCCTTTTAATGGCACCATCTTAGGTACAAGCCCGAGGCAGTGATGGAGGGGCTGTGTCCCCAGAGCATCGGAGAGGCTGCATCCACAGAGTGACGAAGGGGCTGAGACCCCGGAGGGAAGGAGGGGCCGAGGTATGAATCCTGGTACAGTGCGACTTACCTGGTTGCTGCTGAGTGCTGGTGAGGAACTTACGGGAGGCTGGAGCTATGCAGGACAATTGCTGGACTCGGGCCTGGCGCCACACGCTGAGCTGCTGTTATCGGACTGTAATTTAAAACCTTTTCACTGTGTTGTAACTATCTCTGTAAGTAATGCTTTTGCTTTCCTTTAATCCTCTTTGTGTAAGACCGCTTTTTGTTTTACTCTGTAAGATTTGTGCCTAGGTACTTGTACCTAAGATAGCACCATTAAAAGGCAGCCATTGTAAAAACTTCTCACTGTACTCATATACTTCTGCATTGTGGTGCAAGTGACAATAAAGAATGTTCTAAAGGATAATCTAATGATGGTCATTGCTTGACATCTGTCTGGTGTGAATGTTACTTGTCACTTTTCAGTCCAAGCCTGAACAGTGTCCAGGTCTAGATCAGTGAATACCCCTACTTCTGACCTTATGATGGAGAAAAGATCATTGATAAAGCAGTTAAAGATGGTTGGGCCCATAACATTAACTTGAGCAACTCCTGCAGAAATATCCTGGAGCTGAGATGATTGACCTTCAATGACAGCGCTCATCATCTTATGTGCCAGCTACGACTCCAACCAAATGAAAGTTTGACCCCAATACCCGTTGACTTCATTTTTGTTAGAGCTTCTTGAAACCACACATTTGTCAAATGCATCCTTGAGGTCAAAAGCAATTGCTCCCACTCTACGGTCACCTCCTATGTCCATGTTTGAATCAAGGCTGTAAAGAGGACAGGAGCCAAGTGGCCCTGGCAGAACCCAGACTGGGCATCACTGAACAAGTTATTGCTGAGCAGATGTTGGCTGATTGCACTGTTGCAAACACTTCTATCACTTTACTCATGATAGAGAGTTGACTGATGGGGAGTAATTGGCCGGGTTGGATTGGTCCTGTTTTTTGAATATAGGACATAACTTTACAATTTTCCACATTATCGACTAGATGCCTGTGTTGTAGCTGTACTGGATCAGATTTGGTCAGGGGATAGCAAGTTTTGGAGCATGAGCCTTCAATACAATTGCTGGGGTCACTGCAATGCTTATTCATGGCAGATACTATGAAATGTTAACTCACTACAAATAACCTTAAGTAACTAACTGAAACAACTCCACAGAGGCCGGTATCCTGTCACCGAGTCACCCTTTATTTACAGGTGAATAATCCTTGACTTTACTGCTATGTCATTCAACGTCAGGTACCTGACACTCACCCGCTTTATATGTCAGCCAGGGCTGTTCAACTGGCTGATCTCATTATAATCGTATAAAGGAGTGAGTTTTAATCCCATAGTGATGCCACATTATACCTTGCCACAGTCAGGTCTATATTATTTTGGGCAGCTTGAAGACCAGCCAGTCCCTGCAAGGCACTCTGTAGGGAAGAGCAACAATGTTTGCAATGGAACTGGAGGGGGTCCCAGAGAAACTGCACATATTATTTATATAGGACACAGAAGAGGACTTCTTTGCCCTGTATAATTAATATCAGGGCCTCCATAACTCTATAACCAGTAAAAATGATCAGAGAGTGCGATTTTAAAAGGGCAGTGGAAACCCTATGTAAGACAATCGGATTTTCATGTAAAAACACACCTACCTTCAGAAACCTGTAGAATGCAATGCTCACCCAGGGGCAGGTCCCCATAAGTAAGTGTGACAGTAGGCAGAGCAGCAGCACTAATTGAGCTGTAAATCTATTCATATGTTTCTTAATCAAAAAAGGATTTCCTACAATATAATAGATGGATAGAAATACTACACTTTTTGACAGAAACCTGGCAGACCAGTTTAAACCAAAGTCAGGAGCAGAGACAGACTGGAATTACAAATAGCACTGCCAATCTGTGTGCCAGTTCCCTGCCTCCTGCAATCTTCAGGATATCTTGCACAGACAAGATGGAGACATGTGACAGGGCTACTTGGTGGGTAGGCGACCCAACTGATTAAATGCCACTAAGCCATGTAAAATAGGCCCACTGGGATTGTATAGTCAATTTCTAGGCTTCTATATGTGGCAAGGTCAATTCAATTGCCTGGAGATGGCCTCCTGTTGTCAGGTCTTGTTCCACATGTAGGCTTTTAATGACTTCTATTTCTAAACAGGAAGCAACTACAAAAGAGTTGGCCTAGCTATGGCTAGTCATAATATAAAGAGTACAAAATAATTTCTTGAAATAATCTCCTCTACATTAAGAACAATAAAAATTGCATACACTATCATTTGCAGCAATAAGTTACCCAATATACTTGGTCTATAAAGCAAATTATCAGAAACTGCTTGTTCATTCCCGTCTGTCCTGTTTTCTTCAGTTTCTGTACATATTTTGCATACACAGTCTTTAAAGCATTCAGACCTTCTAAATGCGTGTGTGCGCATTTTAGTTTTTGGCTATTCATCTGGTATCTGTTCATTCCTGGGGTGATGTTCCTTCTCTGGGAAATGTCACTCCCATAAACAGTGGTGTGCTGTGGTAATTGTCATTGTTGATCTATTGCCCTTTTAGGGGAACGATGGACCTTTGGGACTGATCATTGTTCTGTGCTCTGTGCAGTTGATGATATCACATTGTCTTCGTCAGCTATCTGCAGTGAAGTAAGAACTTCTCCAGTTTTGTACCTCCATCTCTGCATTTGTGTTGAAACATTTGGTGTTCACATTCAGTCCGTGTGTTGTAGCGAGGGAATTCCAGGATTTTGACTGAGTGACTGTGAAGGAACAGCAATATATTTCCATGTCAGGATGGTGAGCGATTTGGCAGGAATATGCAGGTGGTGGTGGTGTTCCCATGTATCTGCTGCCTTTGTCCTTCTAGATGGAAGTGGTTGTGGGTTTGGAAGGTGCTATCATAGGAATTGGTGAATTTATGCAGTGCATCTTCTAGATAGTACACACTGCTGTTACTGAGAGTCGATGGTGGAGGGAATGGATGCTTGTGGATTTAATGTCAATCAAGAGGGCTGCTTTGTCCTGGGTGGTGTCAAGCTTCTTCAGTTTTGTTGGAGTTGCATTCATCCAGGCAAGTGGGGAATATTCCATCACACTTCTGACTTGTGCCTTGGAGGTCATGGATAGGCTTTGGGGAGTCAGGGGGTGATTTACTCACAGCAGTCTTCCTAGCCTCTGACATGTTTGTATAGCCATTGTGTTTAAGTAGTGAGCGAAAGTTGAATTTCCTGTAAATGATTATCCCACAAATGTTGGTAGTGGGGAATTCAGTGATAGTAACTCCATTGAATGTCAAGGGGCAGTGATCAGGTTGTCTCTCGTTGGAGATAGTCATTGCCTAGCATTTATATGCTGTGAATATTACTTCACACTTTTTCTGGATATTGTCCAGATCTTTTTGCCCTTGAACATGGACTGCTTCAGTATCTGAGGAGCTGTGAATGGTGCTGAACATTGTGCAGTCTTCAGCGAACATCCCCATTTCTGACCTTATGATGGAGGGAAGGTTGTTGATGAAGCAGCTGAAGATGGTTGGGCCAAGGACACTATTCTGAGGAACTCCTGCAGTGATGACCTGGAACTGAAATGAATGACCTCAAACTACCACAACCATCTTTCTATGTGCCAGGTATGACTCCATGAAGTGGCCAATTTGCCACCTGATACTCATTGTTTCCAGTTTTGCCCAGGCACCTTGATGCCACACTCTATGAAAAGCAGCTCGATCACTTGCTGCTTATGCTGTTTAGCACATAAGTGATCCTGTTTGGTGGATCCACCAGCTTCAGTTATGCTGGGTACTGCTCCTGGCATACCCTCCTGCACTCTCCTTTGAAACAGGCCTGATGCCTGGCTTGATGGTAATGGCTGAGTGGGGGATATTCTGGGCCATCAAATTGTAGATTATGCTGGAGTACGATTCTGCTGCTGTTGATGGTCCACAGTACTTCATGGATGCCCGGTTTGCGTTGATGGATTTGTTTGAAGTTGGTCCCATTTAGCACAGTGATAGTGCCACACACCACGATGGAGAGTATTCTCAATGTGAATGCTGTATTTTGTCTCCTCAAGGACTGTTGGTGGCACTCTTACCAACACCATCATGGACAGATCCATATGTCTGACGAGGATGAGGTCAAATATATTTTCCCTCTTGTTCATTCCCTCACCGCCTGCTGCAGACCCAGTCTCGCAGCTATGCCCTCCGCGACCTGACCAGCTCGATCAGTAGTTCTGCTGCCAAGCCAGTCTTAGTGGTGGATGTTGAAATTCCCCACCCAGAGTACATTTTGTGCCTTTGCCACCTCAATGCTTCCTCTAAGTATTGTTCAACATGGAGGAGTACTGATTCATCGGCCAAGGGAGAATGGTACATAGTAATCAGCAGGAGGTTTCCTTGCCCATGTTTAATCTGATGCCATGAGACTTCATGGGGTCTGGAGTCAATGTTGAGGAATATCTGAGCAATTCTCTCCTGACTGTATACCACTATCTACCACCTCTGCTGGGTCCGCCCTGCTAGTGGGGATAGGACATATCCTGGGATAGTGATATCTGGGACCTGGTCATATTCTCAGGATGATATCTTACAGGCAAGATCAGGCTGATGCTTGACTAGTCTGTGAGACAACTCTCTCAATTTTGGCACTCTCCTCCAAATGTTCGGAAAGACAACTTTGCAGAGTCAATAGGGCTGTTTTTGCTGTTGAAGTTTCTGATGTCTTGGTAAATGCCATATTAGTGTAGTTTTGTTTCTTAGTTGAGACTTTGTGGCTGAATAACATTACAGAGTGGCTTGCCAGGCCATTTTAGAAGTTAGTTAATAGTCAACCACTTTGCTGTGGGTCTGGAGTCACATGTAGGTCAGACCACATGGGAAAGCAAATTTCCTTCTCTGAAGGACATTAGTGAACCAGATAGGTTTTCCCGACTATCGGCAGTGATTTCATCGTCATCATTTGATTCTTAATTCCAGATATTTGTTGAATTCAAATTCCACTGTCTGCTTTGTTGGGAGTCGAGGCCTGAGTGCCCAGAACATCAAAAAAAAAGAACTGCAGATGCTGGAAATCCGAAACAAAAACAGAAAATGCGTGGGGTAATTCAGCAGGTCTGGCAGCATGTTTGGAGAGAAAGCAGAGTTCACGTTTCACATCCAGCGACCCTTCTTCAGAACTCTTATTTTATATCTGCTGAGTTGCTCCAGCTATTTTCAGTTTTGCCCCCAAAACATTAGCAGAATTTCTGCATTGAATGGCTGGTGATAATACCACTCGGCCTTCCCTTCCCCACTTTTATTCATGTTTTTAACCTAACAATGTGACTATCTCATCAATTTGCCACTGAGACTGGCAGAATGCCCCATTCTGTTCCATATCTTTTTTCATCTCCACAGGAACATGGGAGTAGGGACTGGGAAATTCAGTGCTATCCTGATTCACCCAGTATTTGTTGTTGCTTTAGTTACAGACAGTAACTGGCTGTCTTATAGCTCCCAAACTCCATACAATTTCAGCATCACTTCGACACCATGTCTCATGTGCCTCTAAACTGAAAGAAGTAGAAGAAAAACAAAAAAGGTCATGACTGTGGTAAGTCACAGAGTCCCCGAAAATGCATTCCTTCAGGCCTTATCTACCTGCCTAGGTCCAGAGCAGCAATGGGCTGCTCTGTAAAGGGAATCCCCACCTTTACCACACATTGGGATCTGGCTGCAAGAACTACTGCACATAAACTTGGGCAGTACAATCGAACCAACAGTGTTCTAAAACCTATCTCTCAACTAATCCTTCCACCTGGGACTATAACATATGTAATTATGAAATAATTAACAATGACAGGAATAGAAATTAATGGAAAACTTCAGCGGGTCTGGCAGCATCGGTGGAGAGAAAGCAGAGTTAATATTTTGGGTTCGGTGACCCCTCTTCATGAAATAATCAAGCTTGATAAACTTATTCCTGGATTCACTCTGCGGTCCTGTCTCAGGACCTCATGTGATTGCAATAGTTGCACGTGCCTAACACTATCCTGTACATGTTCCTAAAAAAAACTCAACAGTCGCACAATATTTCAAAAATCTAGCTCCCACAGTTTCATTTCCAAGTGTGAGGAGAAGAGTGTGAATCATTATTGATAACAGTAACTGTGAGTGAGGAATTGATATTATGGAAATATGGAAATAACCCCGTAACATGGCCAGTGTGTGCAGCAGGCCAAGCAGCATCAGAGGAACAGGAAGGCTGACGTTTCGGGCCTAGACCCTTCTTTTTTCTGAAGGGTCTAGGCCCGAAATGTCAGCCTTCCTGCTCCTCTCATGCTGCTTGGCCTGCTGTGTTCATCCAGCTCTACACCTTGTTATCTCAGACTCTCCAGCATCTGCAGTTCCTACTATCTCTGGCCAGTGTGTGCCACTGGATAAAGAGGGAAATGGGATGTATTCATAAAATTATGGACAACTCAATAGTAAAAACAGCAGGTTGACCCAAATCTCATTTGCCGAGACTAAATGTCAAGGCTTTCTGTTGTATGTCAGGCTGTTTTTCTTGTGCCCTGTACTGGATCATTGTTTGCTCCTCCAGGCTGCCTATTACAAGATGATGGGCTGGATTTTCTCTACAGGCTTCTGAACCTCACTGTCACTGTGTAGAAAACAGATTGCCATTGTGTTATTCCCCAGGACAGTCACTGAATAGCCAGAGATCAGGCTCAATATTCAATTAAAGGTCATGGACAGGCCCTTAAAGCAAGGGCCAATCAGAGCCCATTAAATCCGCAAACAGCAGCAGGCTGAAAAGGAAAATAAGTAAGGGAGAGAGCACTTCAAACTGGAGGAAACCTCTAGGCAACGTTTGAAAAGTTAAACTAAAAATGGTTCTTCCAGCCAGGCCTCCACTGTGTTGCAAAGGTGGGGAGTCCCTTTACAGGGCAGCCCATTGCTGCGGCTGGACCCAGGCAGTCAGATAAGGCCTCTAGGCTGGTTTTTAAATATTGGCATCCCGATTGAGAACTTTAATCACACACAAACATATACCTCATACACTTAAATTGCAATCAAAATAAAAGCTTTGATAGTGAGAATGTTTATAATTGATTTTAATTCTTTTCATCTGTGTGCTTTGAAGCACTGGTTGAATTTAAAAGAAGATTCCCCAATAATTTGATTCCTTAATGAATTTTAATGTGTGCAGCTTCATAAACACCTTCAGCACCAGCTTTTTCAAGACAGTGGTTCAATATTCACATGGCACTGGGAGTAGGAGCACCTTCAAAATTTGAATGTGTTTGATGTGCTCCCCCTATGCAGGTACACTGAGCCTCATGGGTTGGAGCATGCTCAGTGAGACACTGAGTTCTTTATCCTGAAACAAAGTCAAATTCAATTTTACACATATTTATTCCTCGTCTTCTTAGAGGAGCAGGTATCAAGTTCATGCACCTAATGGTCAACCAATATACAAGACTCCATTTCCTGCCTTCTTTCTTCTGTGGTAACAATGGCTCTCTCTTCTTGCTCTCTGATATGGAAAGAATTTAGTTATTGCCATCTTTAATTAGATTTCCCCAGCTCTTTTCCTTTAAAAAAAGCTTAACTTAATCAAACTTAGATCAACATCACCATTTCAGTGATTATTCTTTCTCTCCATCAATGATAATTTTATTTACCCGTTCCAAAATCCTTTGTCACTCACTGGCTCCTCTCTGAATGCTGGCCAGCAAATTAAATCAGGAACAAGGAAAAAAGTCTGTTAAGGAAATTTAAAAGCAATTATTATAGCATTGAGATAAAGCAGGTCCCTGTGTTTGAATGACTGGCTGTACAAAAGGTGAAACATTAAACTGGTGTGAGCAGCTCTGCTGACGAATTTGTTTAGATAACGCCTGAATAGATGAAATCTCTGAATTTAAGCTTATAATGATGGTCCCCTTTTTTGTCGAGTGAGGTAATATATCTTTCCAAAGCTTTACAGTTTCTATTCCAAAATAGGTGCCGTGTGTAATTCCAGTTGCTTTGGGTCAAATATGTCAAGTTCAATCAAAGCTCAGCCAGCAACAGATGGTTTGAATAAAAGAGCAGTTTCTTTTTTTTTCCCTGAGCCATTTTTGGCTTCTCGAGCTAAAGGACCACTAAAAACAACAATTCCAGGTCATTTGTCAGGGCATGACCAGAAGACTTGGCTTCAGTTGTCTGAGCTCCCTATTTAATGCTTTTAACACAAATGTTTATGCACACAATCATTGCGACTCATGTTTCTAGTTTAGAGAGATATAGATATCTTTTGGCAATATGTATTCACTATAACCATCAATTCTGTGACAATTTTGAAGACATTGACTTACTTATCATGATGCCATGTAATCTATCCCTGACAGTCTGTATCACAAGCTGCTCAGTGCACGTTTAAACAGAAGTGTGGTGTGCAATAAGTTATAAACTATTATTACAGTTTGTTTATCCCTATGTTGTCTCTACAGTCCAGGAATTTCAAGTGTAGTTTTCCTATGCTTATTAGCACCAACATGGTCAGTGATTTATTTTATCCTGCTTAACAACGATACTAACTTTTACATGCTGCCCTTTCTGATTCAAAACTCTCAACGAAGATTTAACAAATGCGCAATTTACACTTACACAGCACATTTCATGAAGAAAAGCGCCCTAAAGTGCCCTTTGCTGGTGTAAACAAAATTTGGATGCAGAGCCAAAATGGGATAACAGACTTTGTCGTGAAGCAGGAAAGGGAGATAGAAGCAGTGGAGTTCAGGAAGAAAGTCCAGAGCGAGTAATGTAGGTAGTCGAAAACATTTCTTCCGACAGTCGGGCCCAGTGAGGGGTTTGGGAATGGCCAAGAGGTCACTGTCAGAGGAATGAAAAGATTCTGGTTGGAGGGGTGTTGTGCTGTGAGAAGGCCTGAAAGAGACTATACATGAGGAGGATATTCCATTTGACGTAGGTGGCGGGGAAAGAGTCAACACAGGTCAGCAATGACAGAGCTCATAGATGACTAAAATTTTATGGGACTGGATACAGTTAGCAATGTTCAGAATTTTACAAAAGAAATTCATTCACAAAATGAGGCCATCACTTCTTGGCCAACATTTATTACCCAAAGGGCAGATAAGAGTCAATCACATTGCTGTGGATTTGGAGTCACATGTAAGCCAGACCAGATGAGGATAACAGATTTCCTTCCTCAAAGGATGTTAGTTAAACAGATGGGTTTTACAACAATCAGCCATTTGACCAATTCTTTATTTCAGATTTGTTTTTAATTCAATTCACATTTCACCATCTTCCATGATGTGATTCACCATGCTCCTACAGCATCGGCCTGAAGTTCTGGATTGCTAGTTCCTCGGACCTTACTATTACGCCACCTCCTCCCCTTGAGCTGAAGTTTATGAAGGGACGGGATGGATGACAGCAGAAGAGCAAATTCATTTTGATGGATCAAAAAGGCATAGATCAGGGTTTAGCAGCAGATGGATGAGATAGGGACAGAAGTAGGCGATATTACGACGGATAACATGAGCAGTCTTTGTGATTTTTCACAATGAGAATCTCTTTTGGAGTACAATCCAGTATTTATGTTAGAAAACATGTCAGTCATCAGACACGAATAAAAGTTCAAGGCAGGAATATGCTGAATAAACCTTAAATGTATTTTCTTTTCACTTATGTTAATTCAAGGAAGAAAATGACAATGGCACTAAGGGAATTGTTGCTTTGTTTATATTTCTGCAATGGATTCTTCAAATTCCAGCATAATAAGTAAATCGGGTTACAATGTAGAAAGTAGTCCCAGTAAGTGGCACTCCCTCAGTGCGACTGTCAGTTTAGTTTGTAAACTCAAATTGTAGCATTGCACTAATGTGTACAGCCTACTGCCACTGGTGAACATATTCTTACAGAGCCCAGTTGACTCACAGTTCTGTGTATTTAAAAACCTATTAAGAAGCACATCACTTAATTCATTTCAACTCTCTTAGAAATACAGTACATAGAAATTAATGCTTCTTTTGTGCACTGCAATGTCAACATCAGCATATTTCCTGAGTCTCAAGCGAGGAGGAGGAAGTGCACCTAGTTTTACCATCATTTTATTTGGATTGAGCTATTTCTGTTCCTTTAGATCATTGTTCCATTGAAGCCACGTGTGCTGAGATGTCTTGTCTCCAGGGATTTTGATTTATTTACCAAATGAGCTCTGGAAACTACTTCATCGATCGTTTATGTCTGCAAGAAGCTAAGATGGGAGATCTTGGAAGCACAATGAGTAACATCCCTGTCCCTGATGGAAAAGCTCTGGGTTCAAGTCCCACTCCAGGATTTGATGGTGAAAAAGGTATGGTTGTACAGTGACTGTACAGGTTGTGTATCCAGGTGTAAATGTTTCCAAAGGCAGGCAATAAGAATAGGAGAGATTCCTGGCCAGCATGTGATGGAGCAACATCGGAGCCTCTAGTATCACTATTTATAGCTCTGGACCACAGCATGCATGTGAAAGTGTGCTGTCATCATATCTGCCAAGAGTATGGGTGTATTAGTGGGTTATATGCTCCAGTATGTATAATGGTAGCCTTTTTCTGGTCGGATCAGAAGATCCTTGCTGAGTAAACAAGACGTAGGTTATTGCATCTCTTCAATTCTTGACAGTTTAGGAAAATAGGCCCTATATTAATCCAAAGAATATTGGGATAATCTAGTCTTAAGTCTATCACTATGAGATCATTGGAGTATCATCTCAATGGGCGATGCTCATTGCATTCACTCAAGTACAGACCCTCCCAGAGCCACATATAACAGCTACAGCAAACAGGGCTCCTCGAGGGACTGTTTGTTGGATGTGAATCAGTTTGATTTCAGTAGCACAGGGAACAATCTCTGCCCTGGCTGGCTTAGGTTCGGGACCAAACTCCTTGTCCTTGAAGATTGCTGTGCTGTGGGTCACAGCTTATTTTGGACACAAAACTGAAAAAGAAGCTGAGATGAACAACCCAATTGCCTATCACCTGCTTCCGGATTCGAGATTTTACAAATATGTCCCTTGTTGTATAGACTAAATAAAAGGAAAGTAATTTCTTCCTTTGAGATGAAGCTTGTTATTTATTCTGATTGTGGCACACTACTCAATGCATGGTGTCCACAAGCTCAGCAGGAGTTCCAGGTTTGTGTGGGGGAACATCCATTAACATGAGCTCGGATCTCTTGAAGCCAGCCTCTTAAAGGGAGGTGCATTTTGAGTGCGGCAGGTGCTGGAAGCTGATTGGGAAGGGTGCCAGGTTAAGAGAAAAACAGAACAATGAAGTAGCAGCCCAGAGTGAAGGCTCACATCGAAGTTCCCAGACATGGTGAACGTGACATTAAGGCAAGATGTGGGCAAGAGAAGTAGAGGTAACCTTTCCCGACAGACATTAATACAAAGACACTGGGTACAGATAGCCAAGGAGCTCATTGCCAGGAACCCAGCCCTGAGGACATGGACAGACTCCCAGAAAAAGTTCAATGACAATGGGTCAATGTTAGGAATGTATCTTCAATTGTCATCTCGTACCCACTGTATCACCAACATCAGCAGCCCAGTGCACCACACTCACTTTCCTTTGATTTCAGCAATCTCCAGTGATCAGAAATATAATCTGTCACATTTTCCAGCTCATCCTTCATCATGTCTACTAGGCTCAAATTGAAATATTGCAAGCTCCTCAAACTTCCAGCTATCCGTCTGTAATCTACACATTACCCAAACACAGTGCAACACAGTCTTGGACATTCTTCCTCATCTCTTGCAAGAAAAGATAGCACAAAATAGGAGGCAGTATCAAACAATAATCAGGGACTGGCAAGTCCTCAAGTCATCACTTTATTCGAGGAAATGGTGCTCTACATTATTGACCCTGCCGTAAATAATGATGAAAAGCTGCATCGTAGAAGCCATTCAGGATGTTCATGTCATCTACACTTTTTCAAATCCCACTTTGCACTTATCCTACTATGGAGTAGAAACATGCTAGAGAGGTTCGGGGTGCAGGTCTTTATTCCATGAAAGTGGAGTCACAGATGGACAGCGTGGTGAAGAAAGTGTTTGAAATGTTTGCCTTCATTGGTCAGAGCATTGATTACATGTTACGGCTGTACAGAGCATTGGCAAAGGCCACATTTGGAATACTGTGTACAATTCTGGTCGGCCTGCTCTATGAAGGAAGTTATTAAACTTGAAAGGGTGCAAAAAATATTTACAAGGATGTTACAAAGACTGGAGGGTGTGAGTTATAAGGAGAGGCTGGATAGGCTGGGACTTTTTAAACTGGAGTGTAGAAGGATGACGGGTGACTTTAAAAATGTTTATACAATCATGAGGAGCATAGATAAGATGAATAGCCAAGGTCTTTTCCCCAGTGTGGAGAGTCCAAAGCTAGAGGGCATAGGTTTAAGGTGAGAGGATAAAGATCTAAACGGGACCTGAGGGGCATCTTTTTCACACAGAGGATGGTGCGTATATGGAACGAGCTGCCAGAGGAAGTGGTAGAGGCAGGTACAATTTACAACATTTAAAAGTCAGAAGGCACACGGCGCCAGGTTACAGTCCAACTGCTTATTTGAAATCACAAGCTTTCGAAGCGCTGCTCATTCATCAGGTGATCTGACGAAGGGGCTATGCTCCAAAACCTTGTGATTTCAAATAAACCTATTGAACTATAACCTGGTGTCGTGTGATTTCCAACTTTGTCCACCCCAGTTCAACATGACATCTCCACAACATTTAAAAGACATTTGCACAGGTACACGATAGGAAAGGTTTAGAGAGATATGGGCCAAATACAGGCAAACTAGTTCAGTTTAGGAAACCTTGTCAACATGGATGAGTTGGGCAGAAGAGTCTGTTTCCATGCTGTACGGCTCTTTATGACTCGATAACTCTCAATGTTGTAACTATGTAATTCTTACTTTCATTATCGGAGCTGTATCCACGTGATGGATGGCAGAGGAGACAGGAGTCATCAGTGTACTGTGAGTAGATGTTGTCATCAAACAGCCACCCTCTGATTCCACATATTAACTTTATAAAAGCTGGAATGGCAGACTGGCGCAGGTTGCAAGTGTTTTCACTGCTGCCAAAATAGTGCCAAAATAGTCATCAGCACAGTAGGCTGGGCAGGTTCGCATGCCCACTGAACACTCAGTGAGTGGGAATGTATGTCTTATCTTTGAAGTGAATTACCAGCACAGCCATAAATGTGCAGTCAATTACACCATTCAAAGGGAGACCTCGTAGTCTGGTAAATCTCCATCTCCACTCCTGTCACTTTTCTCTGCATAGAGAGAGAGCAACAAACTCCCTCTCCTGGTATACACTGACCTCCAGGATGCAGCGATGGTCATCAAAATGAGATATGTTGGCAACCTCACTGGATCTTGGTCAAAAGGGTTTGCTGGTGTAGACATTGAGAGCCAATCAGGCCTGGATTCCAACTGACGGCACTGTTCTTTCCCTTTTCCAGGCCTTGAGAAGTTGGCAGTTTTGTGATCACTTCCAAGGTGAATCATATTGAGGGGCATCTACTATAAAGCCTGAATGGGGCAAGGCCACTGTCTGTGGCCCTCCCACTGTCATAAATTGAAATGTTCTTGTGTTCTGAAGAAGGATCACTGGAGAAACATTAACTCTGATTTCTCTCCACAGATGCTGACAGAGCTGCTGAATTTTTCCAGCAATTTTGGTTTTTATTTTTGTTTCTGATTTCCAGCATCCACAGTTCTTTCAGTTATTCGTTCATACCCTCATTGTTCAGCTTTGGATCTTACCAAACGTGCTGAACAAGCTGGATGTTGAGAATTCTTGACATGGAAATCCAAGCAGGGACCTGATGACTTCAGTTGGCTACTTGCTATAACTAATCTCCATGTTGCTCGGCACCAAATGGTCTCTCAGGGGGCACGACTAAACACACACACCCAACCTATCATGACTATTGCGATATCTCTGATCTACTTTCTAGTTGCTTCCAAAGCACAGATTTACATTGCAGGGTGCATCAGCAACTAGCATCGAGGCTGCTGCAAGGATACTTTGTGACAGGGGATGGGTCCCAGCTTATGGATTGGACCAGGCTGCATCCTGGACCTGCTGTCTTTGAGTTTGTCCACACCCTGCCATGCCGCGCTGTGCCAATTAGCCTTTGACCCTGACTAAACACCACTGTTCTCCCCAGACTGTGGTATTGATGTGCTGTTTTGTACAGACACAGACAGGCTGTTTATCATACAAGTCAGTAAGGGTCTGTCCAGTTGGTGGGGCACCTTGTGTGGTCACTCAAACACCTATTGGATGTACCAGCTGCCTGCATTGCAAACAAGCTGCATGTTTATTCAACCAATTGGCTGCATCAGAAATTGGATTAGGATTAGCCCTGGTGTTGCAGTGGGCACTGTCAATCAAGGGTCTTGGTACCATTAGTCATAGCACATGGATCATAGAATCCCTACAGTGTGGGGACAGGTCCTTCAGCCCAACAAGTCCACACCAACCTTCACAGCATCCCACCCAGACCTATCCCCCTATAACCAATCTAATCTACACATCCCTGAACACTATGGGCAATTTAGCATGGCCAATCCACCTAACCTGCACATCTTTGGACTGTGGGAGGAAACTGGAGCACCGGAGGAAACTCACACAGACATGGGGCGAATGTCTGCACAAACAGTCACCTGAGGATGGAATCAAACCCAGGTCCCTAGCGCTGTGAGGCAGCAGCGCTAACCACTGAGCCACTGTGCTGCCCCACACAGTCCAGAGAATTGGCCATGGTCAGTCATCCTGCTATGACACTCATTGTAAGGGGATATCTCCAGCAATAGTCCTGGGAGTGGGCAATGCTCAGTCCTGTAGGGCCAGCAGCAGCATCAGGGAACTATCATTGTGAGGGTTGCAAATACATCAGTTGGGGTCTGGTCAGTCATCTCTAGGAGTTGCTTGTCAAGGGCAGTCAGAGGTCTGCAGTAAATGCAGTCCTGGGGTCTGTCCATAGATTGTGAAGGATGACACAAGGAGATCTTTCAGCAGATATCCAGTGAGTGGTGGTGAGTTGTTCAGGGAATAGCGTGAGGTAAGATGTGGATAGAATCAGACGTGAGGAATGCCATGGGGTCAGATAAATAGTTGGTGAAGTGATAGTAGGAACTGCCGATGTTGGAGCCTGAGATAAAAAGCTGTGGAGCTGGATGAACACAGCAGGCCAGGCAGCATCAGAGGAGCAGGAAATTTGACATTTTGGGTCAGGGCCCTTCTTCAGAAATGGGGAGGGGAATAGGGCTCTGAAATAAATAGAGAGAGGGGGGATGTGGTGATAGAAGGTGGATAGTAGAGCAGAAAGGTGGGAGCAAAGACTGACAGGTCAAGGAGACGGGGATGAAGCTAGTAAAGGTGAGTGTAGGTAGGAAGTTGGGATGAGGATTGGTCAGTGGGGAGGGACGAATGGATAGGTGGGAGAGAAGATGGACAGGTCAAGGAGGTGGGGATGAGAGGGGGTCTGGTCTTGGGATGAGGTCATGGGTGGGGAGATTTTGAAGCTAGTCTTGGAGTTTGGAGAGAGAAGCTGAGAAACCTCACTGGTCCTTAGCAGTGAGAATCCCTTCAAAAATTCAACGCAATTCATACTTAGCCAGAGCAACATAAGATTCAGTCCATTATAACATTTTATGAAAGTCCTTGTTATATGTGTGATTTTTAGAGTTTTCTTCTTTAAAATTGTAAGGCATTACAAATACCAAAGACTGTATATATGCTATATATATAATTAAATCTTCTAAGTTGGAATCTGTAAATAAGATATTTTTGGTAATTTCGATAATGATGAAACACCCATATTCTGCTTCCCAAATGGAATCGTGGATAAATCTGAACTGACACTGTGGATGTAAAATGAATTAAATTTAATAGATGATGAATGAGGACAGGAGTTTCCAATTGGAATTCTGACAACCAATTACAAAGTGAATGAATTCCAAGAATTCTCTCAGGTAAAATATCACATAAACATTATTTGTTCAGCTTCGCTCAGTGACACACGCATTATTTTCACTCCTCTCCACCACCATAAACATTCTAAACTCCTCCCCACCAACGGTTAGTGCTATGGGCAGCACGGTGGTTAGCACTGTTGCCTCATAGCGCCAGGGACCCAGTTTTGATTCCACCCTTGGGTGACTACCTGTGTGGAGTTTGCACATTCTCTCTGTGTGGAGTTTGCACTTTCTCCCTGTATCCACGTGGGTTTCCCACAGTCCAACGATGTGCAGGCTAGGTGGATTGGCCATGCTAAAAAAAAATTGCCTGTAGTGTTTAAGGGATGCCTGGGTTAAAGGGGGATGGGTCTGGGTGGGATGCTCTGAGGGTTGGAGTGGACATGTTGGTCTGAAGGGCCTGTTTCCACACTGTAGGGATTCTATACCTCCTCCAACTGCTTTTGCAATCAAAAAATAACACAGGTACTGCACTTTTATTCTCTTAAGGAAAACTTCTGTCTGAGTATTTATTTATCCGTACGAGACATTCCAGAGTACTCAAATATTTTAGCTATACATCCCATGCCTTTTGTTCCTAACTTGCACCTTCCCTTCTGTCCTGATAGAATTGACTTGACCTCACCCCTCTGTCTGCACCCCACAGCTGTGCCTCAGGCGCAGCACCATTCCCGTGCCACCTGGTCCAGCTGAGACTCAGGCTGACATCATGCCCACATCTCACCTGCCATCAAACTTGGCCCTGTCCCCAGTGGACACTCACTTGACTCAGGCAGGCGAAGTGACTGGTCTCCATGGAGCTCCTCTGGCCTTGTTCAATTCACCTTTGCGCTGTATTATCTGTGCTTTGGACACTTCGACCAATTTATGTATTAAAAACACTTTAGCCAAACAGTCATATCAGTCAGGCGGACAAAGGGACATAGAATTTGATTAGTGGTTCAACTCGATTTTCTTAACAAAATATTCCTTATTTTTGGATGCTGTCTGTCCTGCTGTGATTTCCAGCATTGGTTATCTTCAGTACAGATTCCAACATTTGCAGTAACTTTCCCTCAGATATCCAGACGCCTGGATCTGGGCTCAATTGGCCGACTCCATTCTGGGCTATGGTACAAGTATGATAGGGTAATCATGATTTTAGCATGATCCCATGCCAGTGCCTCACAAACCCTAGAGTCTTTTGGAGGACAGATTACCGGATCCCCAAGAGCCTGCATGCCCCTTTCAACATTGAGATTCACAGGTATGATGGCAGCAGTATGGGGGTGAGCACAAATCTCATCCTCTCGCTCAGAGCTTCCTTGGGGCCACTCCAATGTTAGGTCACTTCTGCCTGTGCTGCAGTGGAAGCTGATGCAGCTATACCTTGTGTAGGTCCACACATGTTGTGATGGAACTGACCACCAACGGATTGCAAGCTCTACACAATGTCTTCAGTCAGCTTGGGTTCAGACTTCTGTATGTTTTTTGGCAGTGATAACAGTTGGTTTGGCAGGCCTTCTGATATACCAAGCATCTGTGCATTTGCAATAGTCTTTTCCTGAAGACAACCAGGAGGTGATGGCCTCGTGGTATTATCATTGTACGATTTATCTAGAGGCCCTGGTAATGTTCTGGGGACGCAGGTTTGAATCCTGCCATGGCATACATTGGAATTTGAATTCAATAAACATCTGGAATTAGGAGTCTAATGATAACCATAACCAATTGCCAGAAAAAGACCATCTAGTTCACTAATGTCCTATAGGGAAGGAAACTGCTGTCTTTACCAGGTCTGGCCTATATGGCTCAATGCAATGTGGTTGTCACTTAACTGTCTTCTGGGCAATTCGAGATGGTTAACAAATGCTGGTCTGGCTCGAGACGCCCACATCTTGTGAATTGAAAAAAAACTCATCTGAGGTCTCTACAGCAAAAATCGTGTGCAATTTCACTCTCTGGGGATTTGGTCGATGGTCTGTATTACTCCCCTGACCTGGACTGCATACTGCCAGTATCTAAATTTGTGGCCATTTGTGTTAGATCAAGTAAAGAGGCTTCTTAAAGGTCAGGCACAGCTCTTTGCTCATAAGTGGCTGTTCAGGTAGTGGTTCCTGGGTGTCTGGAAGGAGAATATTATAAAATATGAAGGCTTGGAATAAAGAAAAATGGAAGTGGGTTGGAAAACAAGAGAATCCGTGGTCACACCATCTGCTCTTTGTCTCTTAGCAGGATGAGGGCAAGGGAGATTTGACAGGCCTTTAAAGCAGGAAGGTAGCATCGTTCTGAGTGGCACTAAATACAATGATCAGAGTGACAGTCAACCCTCATGTTGCTGAGCACAGGTACCTCCAACAGAGTTAAGCAGCTCAGCTAGGCCTGCTCCTCTGGACCTATTGTGTTCCCTCTGGTTGTGTTTCACCTTTCCCTATGAGAGAGTGGGAAGAATGTCAGTGTGAGTGAAATGCCTGCCATTGCTAGATAGCTGGGCAGGGGTGGTTAAGTGGAGATTGTAAGAGGTAGTTGTGAGGCTGGTATCATTGATAGGTGTTTGAGAATGAGGTGGAGCATTCAACTGAACCTTAATCCTGACTGGTGAGTGAGTGGGGTGTGGTACATGGAGTGTTGGAGTGGCTGCTGTTATATTGATATTTGAAGGTGCATTGACCTTGACCTCCCACATGATGTCATTGAACTTCTTCTATCATTAACATTTTCCTTGCCATTTGTTCTCATTCCCTTTCAGATTCTTCCTTGAAGACCACCTGGTTCCGTGTGGACTAATTTTCCGTGGATTTTGTGGACTAAAGCTTCCAGCACAGCCTCCATTAACCTGGGAGCCCTCTTCCTTTCCTGATTCTCAAATTGATGTCCTCTTGCACTTTTACTACAGGCTCAGCAGCTGCTTCTCTGCTGTCACAGCTGCAGCTATCCCTTAAGAGGGCAAACTGCCTTTAAGAGAGGCAGATTAGCTGAAACAAATGCTGGTCATGTATGTTACTGAGCTTTCCATTGAGCTCCCTTCCAATCAGTAACACAGGTCACACTTGGCTGATTGCTGCAATCAATCATTTATATCATGTACATACAAAAAACTTTATTCTACTTCCATTTAAATGTCAATTAATTCTCAAATGCATTTGGGAAGGAAGTGATTGATTTGAACTGACAGCATTAACAGTAGCATAAATAAAGGCTTCCACCAACCAATTTTTCTTAGCTCACTAGATACCTCTCTGTTGATTGCAAGAGTGAGGTCATTTGCTATTTCATGTTGATTAAGTCTTTAGATTATTTCGAGCATATACTAAAGTAGATTTTAATCAGCGAGTTAGATACCTTCAGGACAACATGGCTTTGACACTTATAGACACTATAATTTTAGCAAACAGCACATTGACACTGATGGTTCTGTTAAACTGGTGTGAATTCACTGGTTCGTAACATCAGTGGCTGTATTTTGGCATCCTGGCTAGGGTCAGCACTGAACCGGCAAGTGGGGGTTTGCCAATTCAGCTCATTAAAAGCCAGTTGTCAGAGGCCAACTGGAATTTTCCAGTCTGCCTCAAGGTGCTGGGAACAGTGGGTTGGATTGTATGCTAAGGGCATGTTCCTCACATCCTAGCAATAATTTCATGGGCAAGCCCAACTCTGCTCAGTTCCACATTCCCTGCTTTAATTTTTCTGAAGATAACCCTTTAATTATCGTGAATCAGAACCATAATTTACTTTCCAGGAAGAAGTCCCACCTCATAGATCTTGTAACCAACTAGAGATGAGCAGCTCTGCACCAGCTCAGGGCCAGTAGTTATTGCTGGTCATGCAGGAAGCTTGGGGGAAATAAGGAGATCACGCATTTCCACCAAATCCAGGTAAATCCAGTATCTCTGCAGCACTGAGTTGGCAGCACCCATAGAGAGGGATGGGGGGGGCACGTTATACAGGGTGGGGTGTGATGGTGTGGAAAGGTGAGTGGGTGTTAGATGTGAGCAGGCAAACTTTTGGGATAGGGGCCTGAGATATAGGCACAACATGCCCTCTCCTCCCATTTCCCTGCCATTGACTAGTATCTGACAGGGTCAAACCTGCCGGGCTACCTACTGGGCACAGGCACCTCCCAATGCCTGCAAAATCAGAATGGCAGTAGGATGTGAAACTTAATTGGTAGAAATAGTAGAGCTGTGGGCAGATGGCCCACTGTAAAATTCGGGCAGGGATTGGTTAGGCCGGGTCCACGGCTTGCTTTCTGTTGGTGGATGGCTTGTAAAACCTAGCTCTGTGTACAACTGCCTGGCTATAAGGTTTGTGCTTCCTGCCTGAAGCCACAAACCATCCTGCAGAGAATTTCCCATCCAGAATACTGCCCTGGATGCCAAGGATATTTTTTTTAAAAATCTTTAAAATTTTTCCATTTTGGGCGACCATCTCTCTCATCTGTCTACTGTAACTCCTGGTAAAGGTCCTCTGCTTTTGACAGCCCGCTTGCCAGCCCTGTTTGCTGCAAGGATCTGCCTTCTGGCAACTTGGTCAATGTGGACGAATCACTGTGGCGTTGCTGCTCCCCACGCAGTGTTGGCTTCTGACCCACTCTTGACCTTGGTAGTAAGATCCCAAAAGCCCACAGAGAACAGCTTACCCCAGTGATAAACTATCAATGTAATTCTACAGAAGTTACAACTTTATGAAATCAATGCAAGGAAGTATATTTCGTGGTTTTTGTACAGTGCACTGTCGCTACTGAACCACTGTTCTTCTCATGCTTTGTTCCTTTACATTGCAATGAATCTGAAAGTGAACATAGAGTCATAGTTTCATACAGCATGGAAACAGATCCTTTGGTCTCACTCGTTCATACTAACAATGTTCCCAAACTAAACTAGTCACACTTGCTTACACTTGGCCCATCTCCCTCCAATCCTTTCCTATTCATGTACTTATCGCAATGTCTTTTAAGTGTTGTAACTGTTGGTGCTTTATCTCAAGAGAAATTCTTCCTGCAATATATGTAGCAGTCATTATAGAAAAAAATGAAAAGTTTAAAATGAATCTGGAATAATTTTGCTTTGGGCTTTCAGAACTGCAGCTGACAGATTGATCCTGAAATGGAAGCCAAATTATCAATACTGTAGGGAGAATTATTTTTGTAACATGTAATTTATGGTCTTATTTCGCTGATTTTTAAAAGAAAGATTATTAGTGCAGCTGGCTCACTGTGAAATTTGCAGCTGAACGACCAATTACAGCAGTAACATAAACGGGGCCAGAAATGTATTCCCAAAAGCAGTTATACATCAGGTATTGTTTACCTGAAAATGTAAACAGAAGAGAGAATTACAGAACCAGCTGCACTGTTCTCCCAGCCTGTCATCATCTGAAATGCTGACAGGATTACTTCAACCAGAAAAAAACTGAGATGGATAAAGGAAATTTTACCTCAGAATGACTCACTCAGTAATCTCATACAGTCACAAATTATGTCATAAATCACAAGAGATAGACTAGCAATCACTTGTGCCACTTTTGGTATATTCACCAAGTAGGAGTTTTGAAAAATGTGAATTACTAATTGATCTAACATTTAAGTCCTGACTGCATTTGGAGCAATCCAATTGTATGCAGAGGATCTAAGACAGTTTGTACTCATTTTTTGCCTAGGTAAGGGGGCTAACATCCATTAGACACTTGTTCTGTTTGCATAATTTTTTTGCCTATACCAAAATGAGGTGCAGCATACCTAGCTCATGATGAATGCGTACTTCCTGCTGTCCAGGTTGGCAGCTTAGGCGTTTGCTCAGTGCCTGAGAAATGGTATGTGACATCAAACATTTTGGCTAGTTTGTTGGAAAAACCTGATTAATGAGAACTTGGTGTTGATGTTGGCTCTCTGGAGCCCAAACCAAGAAGGGCAGTTGCAGGTTTAAGAGGCAGAAAGAAATTTGCGAGGTTTACTGACCAAATCCTTGGATTCCTATTTAATAAAGGGGAAAAAAAACCAGAATTAAATCCAAGCAATCAGGCTCCTGACTGTCAGCTGGAGGGTCAGCAAGGCTCCCCATCACTTCCTTTGGGCAAGATCAACTAGTTGAACTGCTTATAGGTACTTCATTGTCCAGCAGCACAACTTCCGGGGATCGAGGACCCCGCAGTCAGAAATCCCTCCCCTCAGATATGCTGACTAACAGAATATTGGGGAAGGCAAGCCATTCATCAGCATCTCTGTCCTGGGCTTATTTAGGGTAAAGTGGGAACAGAGGCAGGGTCCCCATTCAGCACCTTCCCGCCTGATTAAATGCCAGTCCTTCCTAACTCACACAGGGGAAGGCATTAAATTCCTCCAATCTTTGGCACTGACCTGATAATGACATCTAACACAGAGGGACTACTTTTCAACTTTGCTACTTGCTGGAGAATGTTGTAGCCTCGGCTCAGCTTTCTAAAATCAATTTACTCAAATCACAGGAATGAAAATTGACTATTTTACAATTAAAATTTTACAATTTTACAATCAAATAATCTTTGAATATTACCCCATCTAGAAAGTGATAATTTTTAAATTTTATTTAGTGCCTGCCAGCTGGCCAGACGAGTTTATTTAGCTGACTAAGAGATAATGGGACATAGTTTTGATAATTTAAGGATTATTTATACAATTGGAATGTAAACTCTCAAGCAGCTAAGCAAATGCATTGATCATTTAAAGTCTCACAAGTCAACTTCTCTGCCCCTCCTTCTTGCACTACTACTTCTTTTGTCCTCTCCCCAGCTTCTGCTGCCTTCCTTCCTTCTCTACCTTTCTTTTTCTTCTCTTCCTTTCTGTGTTTCACTTCTCTGCAATTCTTCAACTGCTGTCTGCATTTATAATTTATCCCCTTTTTGTCTCTCTTTCGCTTCTGCCACATTCCTGCTTTCCACCGTTTGCACCACTAATGTTTTCTCTGCGTCTCAGCCTGCTGTGGAAGATTGAAATCTTGCTTTCTGCCTAATTCCATCACTTTGCACACCATGTTTCTCACACTTGCAGACTCTGCAGAATATCAGCCCTGTTCTGTCCATTTCACCCCCTGTCTTCTCTCCCCCCTCACCTTTTCTCTTCCTGCACCTATCCTCCTGTCTTCTTCAGTCCAATCTATTCACCAAGGATTATATAAATCGTGAAAAAAGGGAATCAAAGATTAAATTGATCATTTGGCTTGGAAGTTACCGTTTCTGCAATTTGTTGATACATCTTGTATAAAATGGCAAGACAAAAGCAGTTTATGTTGCAGATCTGGCTCAGGTAACAGAATTGTGTACATTCCTGATTTTTCACACTCGAAGCAGTAATTTTAATCCTGATTTAGTTTCATTATCAGCAGCGGAGGGCTGTAGAGAGGGCTATAAATTCATTAGAGCAGGGATGGCTTGGAAAAGGAGTGTAGACTTAAAATACAAGAGGATATGACAGCATTTCAGAGCAGCCACTTGGATATCAATACCCAGAGTGGGCGAGGAAGGGATAGAGTGTATAAATATAGAAAAACAGCAGTAAGTAGGAACAAAGGCAGACAAAATGGTAACAAGGCAAAATTAATGTCTCTACATGAACATGTGTAGTACGCCGAACAAAATGAATTAATTAATGGCGCAAATACTGGCTAATGGGCATGAACTGATAGCCACTGCATATATATGGTTACAAGGAGGTCAAAGCCAGGAACCAGTTATTCAAGAGTATGTGACTCTGAAGGAAAGGGTGGTGTGGTAGCTTGTTAATACAGGACGGAATAAGTACAACTGCAAGAAATGATCTAGGATCAGGAGATGTGGAATCCATATGGGTAGAGGTAAGAAATACAAAGGGGAAGAAGATGCAACTGGAAGTAATCTATAGGCTCCCTAACAGTAGCTCAATGGTGGGACAGAGAAAAAAACCAGGAGATTATGAAAGCATGTAACAAAGGCAATGCATTATTTATGAGTGATTTTAATCTTCATGTAGATTGGGATAGTCAGATTGACGGAGGTAGCCATGAGGAAGAATTCAATGAATGTATTCGGGACAGTTTCCTAGAACATTGCACTGTGGATCCAACTAGGGATCAGGCTGTTTGGAATATGGTGATGTGTAATGAGGTGGGTTTAATAAATCAAGTCAGAGTAAAAGATCCCCTCAGCAACAGTGGCCATAACATGACAAAATTTAGCATTCAATGTGAGAGGGGAGAGCTTGGATTGTAAACAACTGTTCTATGCTCAAATAAGGATAATTACAAAGAAATGAGGGCAGAGCTGGCTGGATCAGACTGGGAAATGAGTTTAGCACCAAAGACTGTTGAAGGACAATGGTAGACATTTAGGAAAATAGTTCATGGTTCGTAGTGAGGAAGAAAAATTCCACAAAGGTGATAAACCAACCATGGTTAACCAGGGAAGTAAAGTATAACATTAAATTGAAATAAAGAAGCATACAATGTGGTCAAGATTAGTGGTAAACCAAAGGATTGGGAAAGTTTTAAAAACCAACTAAAGGTCACCAAAAATTAATAAAGAGGGAGAAAATAAAGTTTGAGGTAAACTTACAGATAGTATAAAGAATGTACAGAAGAACTTAATTAAATATATACGGAAGAAAGCTGGCAAAGTGAACATATACCCCTTAGACAATGAGGCTGAGGAAATAATAATGGGGAACTAGGAAATGATAGAGGAATTGAATAAATACTTTGCATCAAACTTCACAGTAGATGACACTAATAGCATTCCAACATTACTGAATAGTCAATGGGCAAGGGAAACAGGGGGTGAAAATGTAATAACTATCGCTCGAGAAAAAGTGGTAGGGAAATTAATGGGGGCTAAAGACTAAGAAGTCCCCTGGGCCTGATGCGATGCATCCTGGGAAGTAGCTATAGAGACAGTAGGTACACTGGCAGTAACCTTCCAAAAGTCCTTAGGTTCTGCCAAAGTCACAGACGTTTGGAAAACTGCCAAAGTAATACCTTTATTTAAAAAGGAAAGGAGACAAAAATAGCTAACTATAGGCCAGTTAGCTTAATGTCTGTTATTGGGAAAAGGTTAGTGAATGTACTATTGTCGAGTTTTGTGGATGACACAGGTTTTGTGGTGAGAATGATATAGTCTGCAGTGGGATAAAGACAGCTTAAGTGAATGGGCAAGAAGTTGGAGACGGAACATAATGTGGGAAAATGTGAGATTATGCACTTTGTCAGGAAAAAATAGAGGATTCTTTATAGAGGATCAGCATGGAAGAGGAGGTACATGTGGTCTTCAAACACATAAAGGTAGATAAATCCTCAGGGACCTGTTCAGATATATCCCAGAACTTTGTGGGAAGTTAGGGAAGAGATTGGTGGGCCCTTTGTTAAGATGTTTGTATCATCGATAACCACGGGTGAGGTGACAGAAGACTGGAGGTTGGCTAATGTGATGCCACTATTTAAGAATGGCTGTAAAGAAAAGTCAGGGAACGATAGTCTGGTGAGCCTGATGTCAGTAGTGGGCAAGTTATTACAGTGGATTCTGAAGGATAGGATTTACCTGCGTTTAGAAAGGCAAGAACTCATTAGGAATAGTCAATATGGCTTTGAGTGTGAGAAATCATGTCTCACGAACTTGACTGAGATTTTTGTAGAGGTGTGAAAGAAGATTGATGAAGGCAGAGTGGTAGACATTGTTTACTAGTGGTGACCAGCAGTGTGCCACAAGGATTGGTGCTGAGTCCACTGCTTTTCATGATTATATAAAACGATTTGAATATGAATATGTGGGTATGGTTAGTAAGTTTGCAGATGACACCAAAATAAGTGGTGTAGCGGGCAATGAAGAAGGTCATCTCAGAGTACAACAGGACCGTACTCAGATAGGCCAATGAGTAGTAGATGGGGGTGTCGCTGGCTAGGCCATCATTTATTGCCCATCCCTAATTTCCGAGAGGGAAATTAAGAGTCAACCACATTGCTGTGGGTCTGGAGTCACATGTAGGCCAGACCAGGTAAGGATGGCAGTTTTCTTCCCTAAAGGACATTAGTGAACCAGATGGGTTTTTCTGAGAATCGTCAATAGATTCATGGTCATCATTAGACTCCTAGTTCCAGATATTTATTGAATTCAAATTCCACCACCTGCCATGGCAGGACTCAAACCTAGGTCCCCAGAATGTTACCTGGATGTCTGGATTAACAGTCCAGTGATAATATCATGAGGCCATTGCCTCCCCTCAAGGTAAGGTCCTGGAGAGTTTTGCTGAACAAAGAGACATTGCAGAGCAGATTCACAGTTCCTTGAAAGTGGAGCCATAGGTAGACAGGGTGGTGAAGAAGGTGTTTGGCACAATCTACTTCATTGGTCAGTGCAGTGAGTACAGGAGCTGGGATGACATGATGTGGTTTTACAGGGCATTGGTGAGGCCACTTTTAGAGTACTGCTTCAGTTCTGGTCTCCTCACCATAGGAAAGATGTTGTTAAACTTTAAAGGGTTCAGAAAAGATGTACAAGGATGTTGTTGGGATTGGAGGGTTTGAGCTACAGGGAGAGGCTGAATAGGCTGGGGCTATTTTCCCTGGAGAGTCGGAGGCTGCGGAGTGACCTTACAGAGGTTAATAAAAACATGAGGGGCATGGATAAGATGAATAGCCAAGGTCTTTTTCCTTGGGGGGTGGTGAATCCAAAACTAGAGGGCATAGATTTGGAGAGAGGAAAGGTTTAAAAGAGCCCTAAGAGGAAGCTTTTTCATGTAGAGGGTGGTGCATATATGGAACAAACTGCTTGAGGAGGTGGTGAAAGCAGGTACAATTACCAATTAAAAGGCATCTGGTTTGGTGCATGAATAGGATAGTTTGAGAGAGGTGTGGGTCAAATGTTGGCAAATGGGACTAGATCAGTTTAGGATATGTGGTCAGCATGGACGAGTCAGACCAAAAGGTCTGATTCTGTGCTGTATAACTATGAATCTGTATTCTATTACATATCAGGTGAACCAGTTAGGGGGAATTTTTGACTCTTGGAGATTATGGAGTAGCCATCCATCACACATGTGTCCTGGGTTGTATTTGCATCATTTGTGAAGCTTCATCTATTCTCCTGAACAGAAGTTACAGGAAAACATAAACTTCGAATTTTGAGTGAGATGGTTGATTTTGATGGATATTTGTACTCATTCAAGAAAGTAATTACGATATATAATAGAATATTCCTATATTTTTGATACCAATGTGTGAAATCAATATTACCAAGTTTAAAATAGGGTGGATAGGATTATTTTTATTCTTCCTAACAATTGTACTTAAGTCCAAACTTTGAAGTACATCTTCTCTTACAGCAATGTTAAAATTTTCCATATTTCATTCCAGTTTGATTACGTATAGTCTCTCAGCAATATGGCTATCTAACTGTATAATAGCTTTCAATATAGCTTTTAGAATGGTTCCCTGTTTTGCTTCATATGAGTCTCTACTTAAAAACATATAGTTTAGAAACTACTTTGATGTTTTAATTCTTGGAACAACTTCCCGCATGATATTGTAGGCGCACCACCAACACCAAATGGATTGCAGTGGTTTAAAGAGGCAGCTCACCACCACCACTACCTTCTCAAAGGCAACAGGGGATGGGCAATAAATGCTAGCCCAGCCAGTGACACTCACATCTGCAAATAATTTTTTAAAAACTTCTTGAGTCAAATCTTGAAAATGAAAAGTAAATTTTTGCTCAGTTCAAGTCACCAATACAGATATTCTCTTGTTTTAGAGATAGTAGGAACTGCTGATGCTGGCGAATCTGATGTAACAAGGTGTAGAGCTGGATGAACACAGCAGACCAAGCAGCATCAGAGGAGCAGGAAAGCTGACATTTCGGGTCTGGACCTTTCTTCAGAAATCGGGGAGGGGAAGGGGACTCTGCAATTGGGAGAGAGGCGGGGAGGCGATGGAGGATGGATAAAGGAACAGATAGGTGGTGAGGGGATGGACAGGTCAAGGAGCCTGGGATGAAGCCAGTAAAGGTGAGTGTAGGTAGAGAGTTGGGATGGGGGTTGGTCAATTGAGGGAAGATGGACAGGTCAAAGAGGCGGGGATGAGGCTGGTAGGTAGGAAGTGTGGGTGGAGGTTGGTCAGTGAGGTGGGAGGACCGGATAGGTGGAAGAAAAGACCGACAGGTGAAGGAGGCGGGGACGAGCTGGGTTGGTTTTGGGATGAGGTCTGGGGTGGGGATATTTTGAAGCTTGAGAAGTCCACATTGAGACCATTGGGCTGCAGGGTTCCCAAGCGAAATATGAGGTGCTGTTCCTGCAGCTTTTGGGTGGCATTGTTGTGGCACTGGAGGAGGCCCAGGATGGATATGTTGTCCAACGAGTAGGAGGGGGAGTTGAAGTGGTTCGCGACTGGGAGGTGCAGTCGTTGGTCACAAACCAAGCGTAGGTGTTCCACAAAGCGGTCTCCAAGCCTCTGCTTGGTGTCCCCGATGTAGAGGAGGCCACATCAGGAACTGCGGACACAATAGACCATGTTAGTGGATGTGCAGGTGAACATCTGTTTAATATTGAAGGTTTTCTTGGGTCTGGGGTGGAGGTGAGGGGGAAGGTGTAGGGGCAGGTGTAGCACTTCCTGTGGTTACAGGGGAAAGTGCCAGGGGTGGTAGGGCTAGTGGGGAGCGGACAAAGGAGTCACGGACAGAGTGTTCCCTCCAGAAAGCAAATAAGGGTGGGGAGGGAAAAATGTCCCTGGTAGTGGGGTCAGATTGCAGGTGGTGGAAGTGGCAGAGGATGATGCTTTTTTTCAAGTTGCTGTTGTTGTTATGGAATATGTGAACTAGGTTTTCACAATAAAGCTTGAGTACAATTTGACAAATGTTTCCCTAAACAAAATTCTTTCAAAGTAGATTGAATACCCCAAGTTTTTAATCAGATCAGTATCTTTTGTGAGTATGCGATAATTTGGTCTTATTTTTGGAAAACAAGGAAATTTAGGATCCAGAAAAGCTCATTTGACCTGACAAGTCCATTGCATTTTTCATAGATCAGCCCCAACGACACATCAATGTGATATATTCCTCAAACAGACTGGACAAATCAACAAAACAGCAAACCTAAGAATGAACCCTGAAGGAACTAACACCCCCTGATTCTACGGCCTCCCGAAGGTACACAAACCAGAAGTACCCCTCAGATCCACAGTCTCCCTGCCAGGCACGCCATCACATAGACTAGCCAAGAAGTTACAAAGGAGACTAAAGCACCTCGTCAGCAAGTCACCCCATTGAATCCACTCAGCCCAAGCGTTCCTCAATTCCATCAAGGACGTCAGAATAGACGACAATGAGACCGTGGTATCATTTGACATTACTGCCCTATTCACATCGATTGACTTACCACTGGCAAGAGAAACATTGGTAACACTACTAAAACAAGAACAAGACCCTAGTGACACCATCTCCACAGACAACATGCTGAAGTGACTGGACCTATGCCTCACCATCCACTTCACCTTTAATGGCTAAATATATGAACAGATCAATGGGACACCCATGGGATCACCTATCTCCAGACTAATAGCTGAAGTGGTGATGCAGAGACTTGAAAGAATGGCCCTTCCGCTAATCCAAACAAAACTATGGATACGCTACGTGGATGGCACCTTCGTCATCATTAAACGGACCAAACTAGAGAAGTCACATGAACTAATAAACAACACCCTCAACGGGATCAGATTCACCAGAGAAGAGGAAAAGAACAAATAGCTTCCATTCCTGGACGTCGTGGTGGAATTCAGGATCAATGGGAAATTTCTTAACAAAGGTACACGGGAAAGCCACACACACTGACCAAGTACTAAATTTCAACAGCAGTCACCCTAACACACACAAATGAATTTGCGTGAGAACATTATTTAAATGGGCAACAACACACTACAGCAGCACAGAACTACGCCAAAACGAAGAAGAGTACCTCTTCCAAGTATTCAAAAACAATGGATACCCAAAAAACTGGGTCAGAAGATGCTTATTACATGAACGACACCAGGAAGATATTACACACCCTGATGCACTCATCACGCTGCCTGACATCAAGAACACATCTGAACTGACCACAAGACTCTGGGGATCAGAGTAGCACACAAACCCACATCAACCCTACGCCAACTGCTCACCTGAACCAAAGACCCATTACCCACTATGGACAGGGCCAATGTCATATACAAGATTCCCTGCAAAGACTGCGACAAACATTACATTGCATAAACAGGAAGGAAATTAACCACAAGAGTACATGAACATCAACTGGCAGCAAAAAGGCACGACCAATACTCACTCATCTCTCTCCACATGGATAAGGAAAACCATCAATCCGATTGGGACAACACCAGGATCCTGGGACAGGCGAAGCAGAGACATGCATGGGAATTACTGGAGGCCTGGTTCTCCACTAAGAAAGCCATCAATAAACACATAGAGCTAGACCCCATATACATTCCATTGCAAAGGGAAACTGGAAGTGAGGTAATCCAGCTCAATGAACACCAGAGTTTAAATGACAGGCAGGAAAACACAACAGCACTTCCTCGGAGGCTGCACTAATGATGTTACCCAGCAGGGTAAGGAAACGTCTGCAGAACAACAAACCAGCTCAGTGAGCCAACCAACCACAATATATTCCTCAATTCCTTCACTTTCCAGAACTTTATCCAATTGTTTCTAAGTTAGCTTCAGCAATTTTCACTTGTAACTTCATTCCCACAAATGTATTCCCTTAGACAAAAACATGCCACCAGACCTTGCTTACTCCTAACTGCCAAACTTTTAAATTTTATCACTTGGTATTTGAACCCTTTACCATGGTGAACAATTTGCCTGGATCTAATGTGTCAATTCCCTTCATGATTCTGACAACTTTAATTAGATCACCTCACAGCTTTCTTTTTTAAAAGAAAACAAGCCCAGGAATCGGATGTTAGATGACAACGAAAAGCCCAGAACTAGAAACTATTCCTTCTTGTCTTCTTACACTTTATGTGCATAATAATTGACTGAAGTAATCCTGGCTCATTACCCAATTTACTCTTAGAAGGGATTACTCAGCAAGTGTAAAAGCAGAATTAAAATACCAGACATCAGTACAAACAAAAGTAGACATCAGCATGAAAGATTGAGACAAAATCATTGCATTGTAAGCAATTGATTTTTAGTGAAGCTGCCAAAGAATGAAGCTGCTTTTCTTTATCCTTATTAAATAAGCCTGCTTAAAACAAGCAGGTTGGAAACTAGCATTTAAGGATTCTAGTATTTTTGAGGCATGATACATTCAGTAACGAAAAACAAAAAGCTTCTCAACCTAGATTGCAACAGTTTGAACAGTAACAAACTTTTCAATATTTCTTTCTTGTAGCTGAATCTTTTGTGCTTTGAACTGCAATTTTAAGAGTTTCTCCCTGAAGGTGATTTTAGTGTTACACATCATTTTTTTTATCATTATCTGATTTTCATGATATTCAAGGGGAAGTTCAACATATATATACAAGAGACAAGGAAGGGAAAGATATTTTGATACAGTGAGATAGTAAAAAGAGAGTATGTGGAGCATAAGTACTGAATGACTTGTTTTTATGTGATAAATTCTATATAACTCATATTGTACCAAATGTACACTTACTTTATAGTCCAGGTTCTCATTCTTGTTTGTCATCCAATGTTAATATTTTGCCAAATTATCTCTCTTCCTGTGCCAGAGAAATTGCCTGCAGCAAAAGAAGGATGTTAAGTTATAATAGCAATAAACAGGAACAATGTGTTGTTTGTATGAAAATATAATGCTGGACTTTAATTAAAAACATACACAAATATGGTTTAGTCACCAACCATAGTATTAATTAAATACAACATTAAATATTGTAATGAACCACAGAGGGACCAAAGAGAAGGAGAATGCTTTAGAAATATTGTAGACCTCATTCAGAAAATATCAGTTGGACGAAAGCCCTGTTCATATTCTCAAACCACAAGCAGGGTTTATGAAACAGTGTTTAATTGTGACAGGTTGATTTAATAGGAATGAGCTGTCCTAGCATTTGCACAGAGGATAGTCCAGTTAATTTGCAAGAAAGGGACGTGTTGTTACCCTCCTGACAAATTTACCACGACACGACTGTCACCTGAAATTCTAAAGATATTTACATTGGCTATCCAGATAATTGAAATGTAAACTTGTTCTGTTAATCCAGATAACTGTCTGGCAAAAGGTCAAAGCTTTACTTCAAATCTGACAAGAATGGTTGGGCTCAAAATTTATTGAAGCCTGTTTTAGGATGCTGGGCAGGGTCACAATTCATGCTTTGCTTATTTCATTCCCACTGAGGCAGACAGCATGCAAAATGTACGATAATTTTGTACGTCCTGATCTAAACGATAATAGCATTAGGCCATATTCTTGCTGGTTGAATGCTCAGCATGGGCCTGAATGGTGTATTTCTCTTAAAGGCATTCAACCTGATTTTAAAGGGATTTTACAGAAGGATGCCATTCGGCCCATCATGGCTGCACTGGCTCCTGAAAGAGCTACCCAGCGAGTCCCATTCTCCAGCCTATTGCCATAGCCCTCTGAGTTCCTCACTTTCAAATATATATCAAGCTCTCTTTTGAAACCTTGTATGGAATCTACCTCCACCGCTCTTCCAGGCAATGCATTCCGAATCCTAACAACTCTCTGAGTCAAGAAGTTTCTCCTCATCTCACTCCTAGCTCTTCTGCTGACAATGTTGAAACTGTGGCCCTTACCAATGAAGTGGAAACAGAATATCCTTCTTTACCCTGTCCAAATTGTTCATAATTTTGAACAATTCTTCTCTGGTCCAAGGAGTATAATTCCAATCTCTCTAGCTTTTCCTTGTATCTGAAATCACACCTTGTATCTAAAATCACTCATCTGCACTAATTGGGAGAAAACTGTTACTGACTGCCTGGAATGTCCTGACTGCAAGTAGCTGCTACATAACTGGTGCACCCTGGGAAGAGAGAGGATTGCTAGGCTCATGTATGTGGTTTGGAAGGCCCAACTGAAAACGTTGATAGAAGGAAAAAGTTCAGCTTCTGGGTGAGACCAGAGTCCCTCTGTGATCATTCCCAGACGGGATTAAGAGCAAATAGAAGATCAATGCTGGGAGCCTGACCCTGAGAACCTGAAAGTAAATCTAGAGTCCTCACTTTAGTGCTCAGGGTCAGTAAATTCATCAACTAATGAGGATCCCTGTCCACTGCTCTGCCAGCCTCTCATGTTGCTAAATGTTGCACGCTGCGGACAGCAACCACTGACAATTTGCCCCCTCCCTTGCAGAAGACAGGTAAGGGGAAATATCTCCTTTCAAAAATGTATGCAATTTTGAGGCTCTCTGCCTCAGAGACAGTGGAAGCAGGGTCTTTGAATATGTTTAAGGCAGAGAGAAACAGATTCTTGTTGGACAGGAGAATCGAACGTTATTGAGGTCGGGTGGGAATGTGGAATTTGGCGTTAGCCCTGATTTTATTGAATGGCTTAGCAGGTTGGAAGGGCTGAATGGACTATAGAACATAGAACATAGAACATAGAACAGTACAGCACAATACAGGCCCTTCAGCCCACGATATTGTGCCGAACTTTTACCCTAATCCTAAGGTCTATCTAACCTCCATCCCAACCTTATACTATCATCCATATGCCTATCTAATAACCGCTTAAATGCCCCTAATGAGGCCGACTCCACTACCCTCGCCGGTAATGCATTCCACGCCCCTACCACTCTCTGAGTAAAGAACCTACCTCTGACGTCTCCCCTATATGTAGCTCCACTCACTTTAAAACAATGCCCCCTCGTAATAGCTACCTCCACCCTAGGAAAAATTCTCTGGCTGTCCACTCTATACCTCTGATCATTTTGTACACCTCTATCAAGTCACCTCTCATCCTTTGTCATTCCCAAGAGAAAAGCCCTAGCTCTCTCAACCTTTCCTCGTACCGCTTTCCCTCCATTCCAAGCAACATCCTGGTAAGTCTCCTCTGCACCTTTTCCAACGCCTCCACATCTTTCCTGTAATGAGGTGACCAGAGCTGGACACAATACTCCAGATGTGGCCGAACCAGGCTTTTGTATAGCTGGAGCATAACTTCACGGCTCTTAAACTCAATCCCTCTATTAATGAAAACTAACACACCATACGCCTTCTTAACAACTCTATCTACCTGGGTGGCAGCTTTCAGGGAACTGTGAAGATGAACCCCAAGATTCCTCTGCCACTCCACACTGCCAAGAATCTTTCCGTTAACCCTGTATTCTGCTTTCAAGTTTGTCCTTCCAAAATGAATCACCTCACACTTTTCAGGGTTAAACTCCATCTGCCACTTCTCAGCCCAGCTCTGCATCCTATCAATGTCCCTTTGTAACCTCGAACAGCCCTCGACATTGTGCACAATGCGAACCATCTTCGTGTCGTCCGGGAACTTACTAATCCACCCTTCCACTCCTTCATCCAAATCATTTACAAAAATCACAAACAGAAGAGGACCCAGAACAGATCCTTGTGGTACACCACTCATAACTGAGCACCATGTTGAATATTTTCCGTCCACTACCGTCCTTTGTCTTCTAAGGGTCAGCCAATTCTGAATCCAACCTGCCACATTTTCCCCTATCCCATTCCTCCTCACCTTCTGCATGAGCCTACCGTGGGGAACCTTATCAAACGCCTTACTTAAATCCATGTATACCATATCCACTGCTCTAACTTCATCCATGTGTTTGGTCACCTCTTCAAAGAATTCAATAAGGTTTGTGAGGCATGATCTACCCCTCATAAATCCATGCTGTCTATCACGAATCAAACTGTGCCTTTCCAAATGATCATAAGTCTTGTCTCTCAGACCCCTTTCCAATAATTTGCCCACCACTGATATAAGACTAACTGGCCTGTAATTTCCGGGGTTATCCCTATTCCCTTTTTTGAACAAGGGAATGACGTTTGCCTCTCTCTAATCTTCCTGCACTATACCTGTGGACAGTAAGGATGGAAAGATCATCGCCAAAGGCCCTGCAATCTCTTCCCTCGCTTCCCACAGAATCCTTGGATAAATCCCATCAGGCCGGCAGACTTATCTATCTTCAACTTCCTCAAAATTCCTAGCATATCTTCCTTACTAACATCGACCTCCTCTAGCCGACCTGCCTGTTTCACACTGTCCTCTTCTACCACTAGGTCCCTCGGAGTTGTGAATACCAAAGAAAAGTATTAATTAAGGACCTCTCCTATCTCTTTAGGCTCCGTGCACAAATTCCCTTTACAATCCTTGATTGGCCCTACCCTTTCTCTGGTCATTCTCTTATTCCTCACATACGTGTGAAAAAGCTTGGAGTTTTCCTTGATCCTATCTGCCAAGGTTTTCTCATCCCCCTTCTAGCTCTCCTAAGCTCTTTCTTCAGCTCCTTCCTGGATAACTTGTATCCCTCTAGAGCCTTTTCCGTTCCTTGTTTCCTAAACCTTACATAAGCATCTTTCTTCCTCTTAACCAGACGTTCGACCTCTCTTGAGAATCAAGGCTCCCTCACTCAACCGCATCTTCCCTGCCTGCTAAGGACAAACATATCGAGCACACGCAGTATGGATTCCTTAAACAATCTCCACATTTCAATAGTGCACTTCCCTGACAGCATCTGTTCCCAATTTATGTTACCCAATACTTGCCTAACAGAATTGTAATTACCCTTCCCCCAATTATAAACCTTACCCTGCTATATCAACCTATCCTTTTCCACGACTATTGTAAAAGTAACAGAGTTAAGATCGCTACCGCCAAAATACTCTCCTACCAACAGGTCTAACATTTGGCCCGATTCATTGCCGAGCACCAAATCCAAAGTGGCCTCTCCTCGTGTTGGTCTATCTACATACTGTGTCAAGAATCCTTCCTGAATGCACTGGACAAAATCCGCTCCATCTAAACTATTACAACTAAAATGTTTCCAATCAATATTTGGAAAGTTGAAGTCACCTATGACTACAACTCTGTGACTTCTGCACCGTTCCAGTATCTGCCTCCCAATCTGCTCCTCTACTTCTCTGCAACTACTAGGGGATCTGTAAAAACCCCCAACAAAGTGAGTGCTTCTTTCTTGTTCTGGACCTCAACCCAAACTGACTCTGTAGACATATCATTCTCGAACTGCCTTTCAGTAGCTGCTATACTAGCCCTGACTAGCAATGCCACTCCCCCGCCTCTTTTTCCACTCTCCCTATTTCTTGTAAAGCACCTAATTCCTGGAACTTCCAACAACCATTCCTCTCCCTGAGTTACCCAAGTTTCTGTAATGGCCACAACATTATAGTTCCAAGTACCGACCCATGCTCGAAGTTCATCTGCCTTATTTCTGATACTTCTAGCATTGAAGTATACACACCTCAAACCATCTCTGTGTCCACAATTATGCTCCATTGACCGCATTTCTTTATAAACAATCTCACTCCTTGTTGGGATAACAAGGTGTAGAGCTGGATGAACACAGCAGGCCAAGCAGCATCAGAGGAGCAGGAAGGCTGATGTTTCGGGCCTAGACCCTTCTTCAGAAA